>OY796884.1:26046090-26755075 GCA_963680785.1 Diplosoma virens
TACATGAGTTCGAAAAAATAAGTTAATCGCGTTGGACGATAGCAAGGCACATCGATGAACTTGCTGTTGATATTTGTGACACTCTTAAAGACAAAGCGAAAAACTTTGTATCATGGAGCTTTGCAATCGATGAAAGCACCGATGTGACGGACGCGGCACAGTTGGCTATATTTATAAATGGAGTGGACAAGGAGTTGAACGAAACCGAAGAACTTCTGTCACTTCAGTGTATATAGGATACTATAATTGGTGCTAATATCTTTTCTGAAGTTCTCAATGCTATTGACAAGTTAGGTTTGGACCTATCCACTTTATGCAGAATCACAACTGATGGTGCTCGAGCCATGTTCGGAACTGGCATTGGATTTGTAGGTCTCTTGAAATCTGCTTTCAAAGAGAAAAATATCAGATTTGTGGTTCCTACCAAGTGCAAATCTGCACTGGTAGGAACGGCATTGTGCATCACGCACGCCGTATGACCAGATGCTGTAATATATCGAGTTAGGGACAGATGGCACTAGAGAGTACCACCTGTGGCATTGTGCATCACGCACGCCGAACCCGAGCTCACTGCCCGACCATGGTTTCGAGTTTTAAACTCTCATCAGGGACAGTCTGCTTACTCGGGTTGAGTTGCAGAGCTGGTCATATAAGAAAAGGTAAATATAAGATTTGTGTTTCCTACCAAGTGCAAATCTGCACTGGTAGGAACGGCATTGTGCATCACGCACGCCGTATGACCAGATGCTGTAATATATCGAGTTAGGGACAGATGGCACTAGAGAGTACCACCTGTGGCATTGTGCATCACGCACGCCGAACCCTCTGTCCTTAACTCGATATATTACAGCATCTGGTCATACGGCGTGCGTGATGCACAATGCCGTTCCTACCAGTGCAGATTTGCCACTGGTAGGAACCACAAATCTTATATTTACCTTTTCTTATATGACCAGCTCTGCAACTCAACCCGAGTAAGCAGACTGTCCCTGATGAGAGTTTAAAACTCGAAACCATGGTCGGGCAGTGAGCTCGGGTTCGGCGTGCGTGATGCACAATGCCACAGGTGGTACTCTCTAGTGCCATCTGTCCCTAACTAGAAAAATATCAGTGACAATATAGCAATTTTTATTATAACAATTTTTATTATTATAATAGCAATTTTTATTATTGCCGGGAATCATTTCCAGCTGCTTGTGATCGAGTTGTTGTCGGGCTCGCGTGGTCTAGTGGTGTTGTCTCCTGCTTGGAAGACAACACGTAGCGAGTTCGATTCGCAGTGAGATATGCATCACTGACGAGCCCTAATAAGAGCGAAACTCGAGTCTGGTGCTTCTCATTTTAAGCAGTTTGGTTTCTATTAATAGCAATTTTTCACTGTATCATTCATCAACAAAATCTATGCGCAAAATTCTTGAAATTCAAACATATCATGGGCCCGGTCATTGAGGCAATAAATTTTATTCGAGCTCGAGGACTTAACCACCCGCAGTTCCAGAAGTTTCTGGATGATCTCGACACCGAACATCAAGATCTAGCTTACTTTTCCGAGGTGCGTTGGCTAAGCAAGTACAGTATGTTGCGAAGATTTTATGAACTGCGAAAAAAAGTCGCACTATTTTTAAAAATTAAAGGGCGATTAATGGCTGGAATGGAAGATGAAAATTGGTTGTGTGATTTAGCTTTCTTGGTTGATATTACTACTCGAATGAATCAAGTCAATACAAGGCTGCAGCGAAAAGCCCAGTATGCGAGTGAAATGTACGGGCACATAAAAGGCTTTATGAACAAGTTGAGACTTTGGCACGCACACATACAGAATGCGAATTTCTCTCACTTCCCAACTTTAAAAAAAATGGGAATGCGCCCAGAGAAGACCAAATTTGCAGATCAACTTGAAAAATTGTTTAATGAATTTTCGGTTCGCTTTAAAGATTTCAAATCCCATGAACATTTATTTGAAACATTTTCTTAACCATTTCACACAGACATTGACAAAGCCCCCATTGATTTCCAAATGGAACTGATTGATCTTCAGGGGAGGACTGACCTGAAGGCCAAGTATGTGAAAACAAATCTTGGTGATTTTTACCGGAAATATCTTGACCAGGATATGTTCCCAAATTTAAGAAAGTTTATGCTTTTAAAATGGCACTTTTTGGCTTATTTGTGTGAACAATTTTTTTCGAAAATGAGTTTCATAAAATCTTCTTATCGATCAGTAATGACAGACGAACATTTGGAAAATGGACTTAGAGTTGCCAGCACCTCAATTAAAGTAAATTTGAATAGAGTGGTTCAGAAAAAAAGCCAGCTGCATATTTCTCACTGAATTGTTTCTACAAGATTAAATCGTATTGCTATGCTCTGATTATACAGTTACGTCTTTTTGTTTTTTAACTAAACGATTTTTTTCCAAATAATACTGGTATTACTGTTTTTGATACTATTGCAGTTTTATTTTTATCGCTGGCAACATCAATAGTCGGTAAAATATTATCTTATTTAAAGGTGCAGCTCGCAGAATATTATGCTTATTGGTATTTGGCCCGCCATTAAAAACGATTGCACACCCCTGCCTTAGAACACAAAAATGATTTTGAATGTTGGAGGTGCATCAAGTTACATTATACCCTTAATGGGGGTTAAAAGTTTTTGACAAAACAAAACTCACTCTTCAAGTAGAATTTGTTTGTACAGATCACACTGCAGCGATCGCCCGGTAATGTCACGTGACTCGATCGAATAGTCGCTTTTTTCGGAGAAGCGCTGTTTCAGCTTCTTTGCTTGGTATTCCTGCTTCACTTTTAGCTGCTTTATGCCGTTGTCAACGCGCCGCAATTTATCGGATAACATCTTTAATTCTTTGCTCATCTCGAATTCGGCCTGAAAATGCGAGTTTTTGACAAAAGTAAAAAAAAATGAAAAAACGCAAAATTTCGAAAAAAAAAAATGAAAAAAATCGCCCGGTCCGTAGAGTAGTTATCAATCTTGATATAGACGCAAGAGATCGGGTTTGATTCCCTATCTGGAAAATCCATTCGGACGCAATGTTGTTAAAGGCTCGTCATCGTTGCAACAATTATGTAACAGTTATGTAAGCGATCGTTTCAACGAGAACAATGCCTAGACACGAGAAACAAAAACAAGCGCTTTGGCGAATGAAACGAATATAGTAAGGAATTTGCTTTGTGTATCGTCAGAAAACGGCAGCCATTTTCACAAGTTTTTTCCTTGCTTGAAGTTTGAAAATGATTAAGATGGAGATAATAAAAAGCAAACATAGTCCTCGTATCTTTAAAGGAATTCTTGACATCAAAGCCAAATTCAAGATACGAAACGTGTAATTTCTTCAGCAAAATGCATCAGTCGCCATCGTGTAATATTTAAATGTCGAATCTATTATCGATAAAAAAAATAAATAAATAAAAAATAAAAAGAAAACAAAAAAAGATAAACACAAACCTTCGATAAGACAGGGTTGTTAGTTTTTACACGTTTCACCACCGCATCGAGCCTTTCCATTAGCTTTTGCTGTCGGTCTTGGCAATCCTCGTAACTGATCGCTAGTTCTTCTGCTGTGCTGGTAAGTTTTTCCCTGCATTTTAATTAAAAAATTTTGTTTTTGAATTGAATGAGTTACAAAACGTAATAAAGTTAATAAGCAATATACTACGTAACAAAACCACGGAGTGCTAAAACAGGGAGTGTCTCCCTTTTGTCAACCCAAGGGCGTGCAAGGTGAAAATAAATCGAAAAGCGATTATTTGAGGCAAAATTTAACATTAGAGCTCTTCTTTTTAATAAACTTGCAATTTTTAAGGCAGGCATAGAACGATCTTTAGTTATTTAATCTGCAAAAACGAATTGAATGGAATGAAATTACCGCATGTCGTTCAGGGAATCGAGATCGGAGACTTGCTGATTTTTCTGCGCTGCCAAAAGCTGGACTCGTTTAACAATGGCGTCCCGCGCGAGTTTTTGCTTCAAAATGTACTCGTCTCTGAGAATCTGAGTCGCCTTCGTCACAAGTTGAAAGCACTCCTTGTCGCTGCTCTCACCAATAAAATTGCCCGATCTAAACACGTGAGTTAACAGCAATATGCTTAAAAATTTTACGATGAATTTACTTTAAACCTCACTCTCTTTCATCTAGTTCAATGTTTCGCAACCGCGGAAAAACGTAAACACACAATTTAAAATAGAAAAATATGTTTTTTACGAAGTTTATGAAGTTGCGAGCAAAGAGCTAAAAGTTTCCAGTGGTTTTTACTCTCCAAAGTTCATTTAGCTGACAAAAAAAGCCTAAAGATTTCGATTTAAACAGCTACAAATAAGTGAAGACCTTTTTTTTTGGGAATAAAGTATACTTAGGGACCAGATTTTAGTTCACGGTATTGGTAGTCGCATACATGTCTCGACTCCGTGCAGGTGCGCCGCCAAATTTTGAAAATGTTCCAAATGTGCCGCGGGCGTGAAAAGTTTGCTGAGCACTGTACTAGTTTAGCTCGGTCTGAATTGATGAACGTAAAACAAGAGGCTTAAAGTTAAGCGTTGAAAAAAACAGACTGCTGGTGTAAAAATTAAAGTTAAGCGTTGAAAAAAACAGCCTGCTGGTATAAAAATACGAAAGATCGTAGAGTTATGACGGGGTTTGTAATTACCGAAACCCAGCCAAGACTAAAACAATTGTCTAAAATTGAATATGAATCATTTAACGATATGAATTGATATTGACACTTCTAAGAAAAAGTTTTAACCAACTTTTTCAACGATCGCGTTGAAGTTTTGAGAAGAAAATGACGAAATGTTGAAGAAACACCGAACACTAATTTCATTAAGTCAATCTAGTATTGTTTGGATCTTTAAAGTCGTTTCCGGTAGCGAGCGCAAGACAAAATTTTAAAAGCCATATAAAAAATAGACTCATCAGAATCACAATCAAAGCTCTAACGCTATAAAATCAAAACACAACGAGGTTGATAATCGCCTTATGATTGGTTGGGACGCGCTCCTCTTCAAAAGCGATCTGATGTGATCTTCGAAGTTGCTTTCCTTCAACTTTTTCAACGGAGACTCGATGAGTGTTTCATCTTCGACGGTTGATAACAAAGGAGGCGATGACGAGCGAAACGTGTTTCTGAAAACGACAATTACGTCACAATCCCATACGAAAGCGAGCGCGGTCGCATTTCACTTACAACAGCGGCAAGGCGGTGCAGTGACCGTCGGCCGTAAAGCAGATGAGTGCTGGGCCGAGCATGGGGTCGGAAGCGATGGTGAGGCCCATTATGACGCAAGCTGGCGTGGAGGCGGTCGATTTGGTGCAAAGGATGTGCTCGACGGTGCAGTGGTCGTCCTGGAAACGAGTTTTAAAAGATAGCGTTTTAATCAGGCAATTTTGAAAACGAACGAGATACTAAAACAATTTAGGAAGAAGCCAGAAGTTATTCATCCATAAAACAATCGTACTAAGCAGCAGGGATGACACATTTATAACTAGAAAAATCAAGACATATCGTGAACGTTTTCGGTTTCTACTGTATGACGGAGCGATAACTCGCTGTATAACGGAGCGAGGTACTCCAGGCAGTAACATTGATTTATTTTTTAAAATCGAAATAAGTTGCAATGGTTGTAGTAGATTTTTGTAATTTCATACCATGTTTTTGCGCTCGATAGAGTGGTGAAAGTATTGTCAATATACTCACAATAGTAAGGTCGTTCAACAATTCTTTATTTTCGTCATCGGCGCGAATGAACGTGTCAATTTTGCCGAGCCAAGGCAGAGCCACGGTATGAATGCCAATAGAAGTGCAACAATGATAACGACACGACAAAATTGAATCTGATAACGATACGGCAAATTTGAATCTGATAAAGACACGATGAAATTGAATCTGATAACGACACGACCCGACCATAGGAATGAGTCGGGTGAGCCCATTACAACCGCTACTGCCACCACGTGACGAAAACAACGTTGACTTTGCAGGAAAACAGAGAGAAATTATTAATATTCTTTTCTGATAAAGAATTTAAAAACAATTGGCGGAAATATATTTAATGCATACCTTCGTGTAATGTTATGACATGTTGTTCAAGTTGATCGTCTGCAAGACTCAAATCAAGATCAACAGTTTCATAAACATATAACGTAGGCGGAATTATTTCGCCTTTGAACGACACATCCACGAACGACAGACTCTTCGACAACACTGACTGCAAAAAAACGGACAATCGTTCCTAAACACCTAATTTCAGCAATTCCATGTCCAACCTGTGTGTCGATTCGGTCTAGAAAGTCATTGTCGTCCGTAAAATTGTGGGACCACAGAGATATGCAGTGGTGGATTCGACCCGTGGTTGTGGCGATGACAACGACGGATGGATTGGTCTTCATCACGTGGATGGAGCAGGAGTCAGTTCCGTAATTGTCTTCCGCAGGAGGAAGAATAATAAGAGGTCCGAACAACGAGCCTTTGCTAAACCTAGAAATGGAACAAGACTTACGCTTTGTCGTGAAACTTAAGCCATGCTGTGCGAACGCGTGTTTGTACGCGCAATCACATTCACAAACAGCTAGCACGTTAAGGCCCGTTTCCACTACGAGCGTTGGCGTGAATTCTTTAGTTTGCTTTATTGGTTTTTCTTACTTCTTTCCGCTCTTAACCGCTAAGCCAAGCAAAAAATTCAATAAAATAAACAAAAAATACTCTCGCCAACGCTCACAATTGAAACGAGCCCGTTAAAGCAACAATAAGATCACGCTGATCCTTTTTATTACAAATCCGACATTGCACCGAAAAAACCTCATGTTAGCTGCGTCAATATCTTGTCTCGATCCTCACTTATTGTCGGTGAGTGACGTCATAAGGAGCAGAACATCGCCGTTGCCTTGCAGCAAGTAGATCGGCTGCAATTCGATCGTTTTCGCTTTCTTGTCACCGACAAACACACTTGTGGTGAGAGAATAGTCAACAGTGCTTGAAAAATCGAAGGAAATAACTGTTTCCCCAAGACTCGAAGTCACCGAATACCTACTCAATTTTATTATCTTGATGACTGAAATAACATTGAATTGATGACAGCGTCTGGGCTCGCTTTTTCTTTACTTACATGGAAAGCAGTGACATTTGGGAGCCGGCAACTGACAAGTTCGTTTCAAGGGTTAGGCGATGGATTTGCAACGGAATGTCGCAATCCGAGACGACATTGAATATGCGAAGCGTATTGTCGGATGTTAGAAGACACAGGTGAGGTGAAGATGCATTTGGATACCACGATGCTTGCAATAATTGAACGGAAATATTGCTCGTAAAAAAACGTTCTGCAATGGGCATTGTCCTGTAAATCGAGAAATATATAATAATGAAGAAGCGATATCAAATCACAATTCAGCATAAAACTGTGAGCGACGTAGATAGTTGCTATTATCTACTAACTATCGACAACGTGTGCAGTTTCCTTAAGGTTTAAAATTTCATTCCCACTATTTCTTATTTAAACGATTATTAAAGCCATTGTATAAAGAACAAAACGAGAAAACCAATTTGCTATTAAAAATATATGAAATTCTCGATTTTTTTTCATACACTATTTTAGTACATGATCTATAAAAAAAATTGAGATTTCATACACCAATAAATTTAACATAAAAAAAAAACAATAAATAAGTACTTAAGAAAAAGTCTTCAAGTGTTACGTCATTTTAAAACTACAAGGGCGTCACAATATAGAAGAATAGAAATAGTAAACCAGGGGTCATCAAACTTTTTTCAAAAAGGCGATAAGTGCAGACCAAAAAAAGCTTTTCCCTAAATTGCCAAATGAATTTTATAATTCAACGTTGACTAAAGATCTTTTTTTTTGGTCTTCACTTGACTTTTTGAAAAGAAGTCGATCGTGTAAATTTTAAGACTTCAGTGCGCCGTGAATTTATACAAGTTGGAAACTTCTGACCCAAGCAATTTATTTGAAATGTTGTTGTCCTTAAACTGCTATAGTTTAGCACTGTAAGCATTTCTGATCAATTTTTGTCAGAAATCTTTCAAATTTCTTTCCACAAACACCTTTCTTTGTGAACAGGTTTAATTTTACCACTTTCACTAAAGAATATCAAGTTTTAAATTTAGCGAAAAATTATGTAAATTACCGGTACACAATAATCAATACCTGCATGTTATCGTCGCTTTTCCACCTTCATATTCTGCATCACGGCCCCACCTCTTTGGAAGCACAAGAACAACAACTCCTCTTGAGCCAATTAAGGCAACATGACTGTCATGATCATTAAACTCTATTGAACAAACTTGAAAAAGGGGAGGATTTTGACAGAGCAATGTCTAAACAAAACTTTTTTTATTAAACTGATGAAACCTACTTTGCAATATGCAAGAAATGCAGAATAAATGAAATTATTTACATTAAGAGCATCCAATTGTTTAATGGCGAAGATCCTTTTGGCTGATTAAAAATATTTGCAAGCAATATTGGCAATCATAATAAAAAAAATGATTGATAGAGATTTCATATAGAGTTTGTCTAACAAACAATTTAAAAAAATCTAAGTAAATAAAACATTGTGGATGAGTTTTATGAGCAAAACTTCTTTTTAATCTTCATTTACATTAAACACGTTTATTTTTTACTTTTTAATGTCAAGACCAAAAAAATATTTTTCGGTTTCACTATTTACTTATTTAATTCCAAATGAAACTGCAAAAAATACTCATTGCCATTCAAAATTTTTATGGCGGTCACACCTGGCCTGCAGGTTATAGGTTGAACAGCCCATGATAATATTGTACATGATTTTTTTAAATTGCTTAAATGCTAATTGTATCAATAAGAATTACCTGGATAGTTTCTTTATCATTATTTAATGCATCTCTAAAATTGGTTGTAAGTAAGCAACTTCTTTTATTTTCCCAGATAAAGAAACTTCCAGAAGTAATGTGGATCAATTGATGTGCTTTGTTTTTTTTTAAACTTTCAATGTCATCAAAGTTAGCAGCTGATTCAAATATGGGATGACTTTGCAACAAACTGTTTAAACTTACAGTTGAAAACATTTTTAGTAAAATTCAACTGATCACTTCTGCTTTGTATTTCAGTCAACACAATTATAACTTGCTGCAAATAAAATATTTAGCAGCATGAAACAATGAATAAGTTATGTTATGAAATATAGACTAGTTTAATTAAGCACAAAAAATTCAAAACATAATTCTTAAAGAACAAAGCATTTTAAAATCAACTCTCTCAAAAAAAAAATTTAACAGAATTGAAATAATTAAAATTTTTAATTTATAAAAGTGAAGTTAACCTTTCAAAAAAGTTTTTTTTTTTTATAAGTGCATTTAATTTATGTTTTGTAAGTACATGAATAATTCTATTGTTAGTTAGTTAGTCAGGAGTAATTTTTGTTGATCTTTTATAGTAAGTTTATTGTTTGTAAAATGGCACACAATTAAAAACAATAAAAAACATGAAATAAAACAATATCTTGAGATCTTCAACATTAGGTTAAGGTAATTGCCTAACAGTTGCCTATAAGATAAACAGCAAATGAAAGATAAATGAAACAAATAAATCTTTAAAAAAGCACATTTTTAACCATTTAGTTTAAAAAAGATCAAAAATAAGTGAGTTAAATTATAACTCAACAAAGTGAAAGAAGTTGTAACATAACAATATAATTAAATATTGTAATTGCAAGAAAAAAGAAGCAAATTGTTTAAATCTTAAAATATTGCAACCTATACAGTATCTACATTTCAAATACATTTATTAAAAAAATAAACTTTTAAGATTTTTTTGAAGGGTGAATGGAATAGAAGAATAATGAAGCAGAAACAGGCAACTTGATAACTTTTGTAGAGCGCAAAAAAGTTATGAAAATGTGCATAGAGCACAATCAAACTTCTGTTAAAATAAATTTGTCCAGACATAGCATTTTTTACAAAAAAATTTTTTTGAAAAACTTATTACTTTGATTTAATAGACTTAAAGTTCAAAAACAAGAACATCATTGCTTTAATTTGTTAAAGCTAATATGTATCTCACAAACAACAGGCAAGGCACATTAAATTCTTTAACAAGCCAAATACAACCCCAAAAAGCTTCAGGTTTACCATCTCAGTTACAAAGACTATTAAAAATAAAATTGAAACTTATAACAATTTAATAAAAAATTATGTCATAACACTTGCAATCAAAAGAGCAAACTAATTACAAGTTTAATCATAGTACAGAAAATAAGAGTTTTTTAAATCCCAACCAACTAATCTTAACTTTTCAATCTAAAACATGTTTCCTCCAATTTATGCATACAAGTTATTGCAAAATAATATCATATGTTTAAAGATAAACAATTTAACATAGATGTTTAGACATGCTGACAGTATTTTAATAGTTGATGTCTAATAACATAGTTTGAATGTCTTAATTTTGTGTATGCTACACAAACATTAGTATGTACCATTTGGTGTGCCAAACTTTAGAGCTGTTAGTTAAAAAATGTAATTGAACAAAGAAATGTATGATATTGGCTTGAATACATGTTATGGCAATTGAAGTATCCACACAATTTGTCAATTTACATTAGATTAAAAATTTTGCTCAAGATTGATAATGTATATTAATGAATAGAATATGCTATTGACTAAACAAGAAAAATAGAATATTTGAGTAGCTAAAGCAGAAAAACAAATTGTAAAAAGCTTTACTAATTGAGATTCAATATACATATGCAAACGATAAAAATAATATCTCATCATGTATACTTGTCAATAGATCATGCTTTTTTAACAAAAATTTGCATATATTTCAATGAGATGCAATTTATTGGAAGGATATCAAACTAAAAACAAATTTTCATAAACTTAACCCAAAATTTGACATCTACTTTATTGTACTGTACATATGCTTCTTGATTTGATTTTACTTTTTTGGCAATTTTTGTAGTTTTTCTTATCTTAGTTTCTATTCAAAATCATACTTAATGATTTGCAGCTGCAAGAGTGAAATAAAAAATTTTGTTTACTTTTTGTTATCAAACTGTAAATTACCCGTGGCCTGATGACCCAAAAGCAACTTTTTATGTGTATAATTTTGGTGAATTAAATTATACAGAATATTTCTGGAAAAATTCTTTATTGGAGGACTTGTGAACCAACATTTGAGTAAAATAATTTTTCTAAAAAAGGAAAAAGATAAAACAAAAAAGTTTAACAATGTGCTTTTACTTTTTTTTTTGGTCAGAATCCAAGTTTGATGGAAAATTATATTCATTATTCTTTATATTTTTAACTAACCACATATGATATTGTTGGTTTATATGTTCAACTTGATAATTTAATCCCTTTGAAAATAATATGGGCAAAATTGAAATAATTACTAGTATGGCAATAGTTCCAAACAAAAAATATGCATCTTTGCTTTTATAATACATTTCTTTCATAGGAGATTGATCGTGACTGGCCATATTAGGCCCACCACCGCCAAACTTTCTTGAAAATTTCCAATGATCTTGCCAAAAGCTGGA
The DNA here is from genome assembly GCA_963680785.1 of Diplosoma virens. Taxonomy (NCBI): domain Eukaryota; kingdom Metazoa; phylum Chordata; class Ascidiacea; order Aplousobranchia; family Didemnidae; genus Diplosoma; species Diplosoma virens. Next base: position 26,057,639 of record OY796884.1, read on the forward strand.
GTTAACATCCTGTTCCATGTTATATTTTGCTCTTTTTCGAGCATTTGGTGTGTAATAATCAGTCCACATTGGGTTGCTATGCTGCCTGTCATTAAAACCCTTGTATGGGCTTTTATAGTTTGCTGATCGATGGGGATTGTGAAATGAAGACTGAGAATACATGCCTTTTTGCTTTAACAAGGCATCATATTCTCTACGTTTATCAGGCTTAATTAAAACAGAATAAGCTTCATTGATTAAGACAAATTCTTCATGAGTGTCTTTTGCATTAGAAGAAGTTGCATCAGGGTGCAACAGCTTTGATTTTTCCAAATATGCTTTTCGAATTTCTTTTCGGCTTGCAGTTGGTTGAACATTCAAAATTGTATAATAATTTAGTTTTTTAAATGATTTTATGGAGTAAAAGCGACCACTCATACAGAAACTTACATTGGAAAGATTGAAAGGAAACTTAAGCTGTAGCATCACCATTAAAAAAAATTGATACACGGTTGCAATTCATCTAAAGACAATAAAAATAAAATAGACCAGAAATAACAAAATTTTTATAGGATTGCAAATATGTTAAAAGTAATTTAAGTCTTAAAATGACAAAAATTATCTTGAAACTAAAATGTAGTTGGATAAAATTATGTATTTTTTCTAAATAATAAGGAAATTTTTAAAGAAGAATCACTGATACCTTATTGAAAATAAATTTTCGAAAATACTTAAGGTGATTATAACAGAGAAAAAAATAAATATATTAAAGGTTTTTCAAACAAGGCATAATAATAAATCTAAAATCTCAGTTGCAACCTTGTATCTAATTTCTCCAAAAAAAATAATAAAGGCAAATAAAATGTAATTTTTTTAATCTGTAATATGACTTACTCAAGATTTAAATCAACCACTTAGTAATATATCTGAGCTATTTAGATATTTGTACAATTTTTTAATTATTGCAAGATTGGATGAGATTCATTCAATTACTCTTAACTATTAATGAAAAGAAATAAATTTACAAAATTTGGTTCAATCGACAAGACAATGGTGAAACAAGAAAATACATACTGTTGTATTTTTATGAATTATCTTAAACAAAAACAGTTATTAAACAATTCTTGCAAGGTTAGTGAAATAAGAACCAAAAAATTAAAAAATTTTTTCTTATTTTACTGAATTAATACACTGTTGAAAGGTATGCAACAATTTCAATAAAAAATTTTAAACAAAATTTTATAATCCAATCACACAACAATAGAAAAAATTTAGCAACAATAAAAATATTATTTTCTTGAAATGAATATTTGAAATTTAAACCTTATCAATATTGGTGATTATAATTAAGTTTTAAAGTCATAGCAAATCTTTAAAAATTCAAAATTACAATAGATTCTATATTATACAAACGTAAAGTGGTGATTTGATTAAAAAACCTTTCAAGAAATCTGAATAACCAAAATTTTTCACATAGAGCTCATAAATAAAAACACTCTTATTTTGTAGTACTAAGTTCTAATTGTTGCAATTACAGCTATTACTGATATTGAGTGTTGGCTCACAATGTAGCCAATGCAAAGGGAGAAGAAATTTCAATTATCTGGTATGTTTTTTATATGATAATATCGAAAAATACATTTTTTAATCTTTGCAATGTTGCAATTTATCTAAATGTAACTTTATCAGATTTAAAACTTAAAAATTAAACAAATTTGAAATTAATTCATCTAATAAGTATAATTGTAAGCAGTCCAGTAATGAATAACATATTATACAATAATTCAATTTTTTGTTTGGAATTGAAAAACTGCTGGGCAATAAATTAACTGGCCAAAGCCACTATTAGAAATTTTTATTTTCACAACTAAACGCTTTCAGTTTTAACATCAATATCAGAAATATCCATTTTTTTATTATTGAACCTACTTTGATTCGAATTGGGTGCATAACTGGGATCAGGATATGATATTGCTGATCGATTGTTATATGACTTTACAGCTATAAATATTCTTAAGCAAATGATACAAAAAAGGACAACAAAAAAAAAAGTAAAAAATCTTTTTTCATCAATTGGCATTTTACTATTCCTTGAATTATAATCAAAACCAAATGGATTATTTTTATCAAACGACTTCTGATTTCTGGAAAAATTTTGGTTTTCATAAACTCTTTGCCAATATTCGTTCATTGGATCTCTTCGATGTCGAGACCATTCTTGATTTGTTTGTCTTCTGTTCTCATATTGCTGGTATTGTTGATAAACATCTTCAGGTCTTGATTGTGTTTGATTGGACCATTTGTTAGATTGATAAGGTGATTGATGAAACGAGCTTTTTTGTCTTGCATCATACTCTCTTCTTTTATTAACATTACTTAAAACATTATAAGCTTCATTGGCTTGGACAAATTTTGATTGCATTTGTTTACTTCCTTTGTTTCTGTCTGGATGGTATTCTTTACATTTTTGTAAGTAAGCTTTTTTTATTTCATCATTGGTTGCATTTGGTTGCACACCCAAAACTTTATAGTAGTCAAAGTTTTGAACAGTAAAAGAAATACATCGATAAATATAAAAAGAATTAGGAAAGAGACATGTTTTTGTAAAGTAAATAAACATTACAAAAAACCTTTTCAAATTAAAAAATAAGCATCTTATTTTGTAAATGAAAGCCAAATAAAACATTTAAACTAAATGACCTAAACAAAAAAATACATTGTAACTGAAAAAGAGTAAACATTTCATAAGGTCTTTCTACAAATACCCCTACAACACTAGGATAAAATAAAAAATAAACTTGTAGGGGAGATTCCAGGTTAGTTTCACCAAAAAAAATTACTTGCAGTAGATGGTGGGGCAATAATATAAAAGTACCCATTCTTTTTATCAAAACATAAATATAAAAATAAATGATTTTAACAAAAAAAAAAAAAAATTTTTAAGGGCAGTTAGTAACTGGTAAAATTATTAATAAAGACATATCAGTACTTTTGAACAAATCAATACAGAATTTATCATTCCTTTTTGAGAGCATCAAGTTAAAAAAACTGATATTACATATTGTTTTTAAAAGAGATTGCCTCTAAATAAAATTTAAAAGTTGAAACCATGGTCAGGTCTTTTAAAAAGTTTTTTAAAAATTGTTTAATTCAATACATTTGATAGTTGTTTGTTTGAACACGGATTTTTTATAACATGATATTTATGTACAGTTTTCACCAAAAAAAAAAAAAAAAAAATTAACAGAATATTTTAAAACATTTGGCTAAAAAAAGATATACAATATTAAGGAGAAATTGATATAAACTAAGATAAGTTGCATACATAAATATTTCACAAATAATAAAAATAAAAGTGGTGCAATTTTAATGCAAATAATTTAAAAAAATTAAATGTATTAAAATTGTTTTAAAGCACTACAGTACTTATTTAAAAACTTTTCATCTTAACATCAAAATCACAAAGATTTATTTAGCAGCAGTTCGATCATTTTTATTGATTTGTTGGTGAAAATTTTGATCACCTGTAAAATATGGATCAGGATAATTTTTATTTGCTTTAAAAGTTCTCATTGCCAAAAGTGATAACAAATAGTTTAAAAATAAAAAAACAAAAACACCAAACATGAATCGGTTTTCAATAAAAGAAAATTTTTGATAACTTTTTCCATATCTGGCTTGTTGACTTCCAGAAAAACTTTGTTGATTAAAACCTTTTTGCCAACGTTCATGAATTGATTGTTTGCTATATGAAGACCATTCTTGATTTTTTTGATTTTGGTATTGTCGATAAACATCTTCAGGTCTTGAATGTGTTTGATTGGACCATTTGTTAGATTGAATAGGTGATTGATAAAATGAGCTTTTTTGTCTTGCATCATACTCTCTTCTTTTATTAACATTACTTAAAACATTATAAGCTTCATTGGCTTGGACAAATTTTGATTGCATTTGTTTACTTCCTTTGTTTCTGTCTGGATGGTATTCTTTACATTTTTGTAAGTAAGCTTTTTTTATTTCGTCATTGGTTGCATTTGGTTGGATATCCAAAACTTTATAGTAATTAGAGCTTGCAACAGTCAAAGAAACATAACGATATAATAACAGAGATTTGGGAATGATGCATGTTTTAGTTAATATACCAACATGCATCATTGAAAAATTGACTAATTATTTTCAATTAGCATGGTATGAAAAAGGTTGAGGTTGAAAAATTAGAAAAAATAACTATTCTAATTGACATACATTCCTATTGCATTAAAAAAACAAACTATTAAATCAAATACAGCATTTATCATTTTGTAAAAAATAAATGTTACAGTTTATCTGTGCAGTTAAAACGAATAAATTTATTACGTTTTTTAGCATATTTCTTATAAGCAACATAATTGTCAACTGTTAAGTGACAATTTATGAATATGTATACTAAGATACGTATACTAAGATTAAATGACAATTTATGAATATGTATACTTTATATACAAGATCTAAATAACTATTTAAGCCACATAATTTAAAAAGTTTGAAGCTAAAGCCTGATACTTTGAAGAGCCTGGACCCAGTAAAATTGCACCAGCTACAGTTCCTACTTTGTATTGCATTAAAAATATCACAAAAAATTTTTTATTCAAATTGAACTTTCTTTGGGTAACAATAGTAACCCAGCAAGATTTTATGAGTATGTTAATAGAAAAATGAAAACTAGATATAGCATACCTACCCTCAAAACTGCAGACTCAAACATAGCATCTTCTGATAAAGATAAAGCTGATATGCTTAATGATGTTTTTCATAAAGTTTTTACTGTTGACAACAATATTAAAGTGAACTTAGCCAGCTTTTCCACATACCAGTTACCTCCTATGGCAGATATTGAAGTTGCCACAGAAGATATTGTCAAATCTGTTAACAATCTGAAAGGATCATTATCTAGAACTCCAGATAACATTTCTGCATACTTCTTTAAAGAAATTGCTTCCTCCATACTACCTATATTGGCTCACCTTTTTAATCTCATTTTATCTACAGGTAGCATACCCAGCCAATGGAAAAAAGCTATCATAACACCCATTTATAAAAAAGGTTCCCATGACTCTCCATCTAACTACAGACCTATTTCTCTTACCTCTGTAATGTGTAGGATTTTAGAAAACATTATATCCAATAAGGTAATGGATTATCTGCTAACTTCAAATATCCTGTCAGAATATCAATTTGGCTTCATACCAAATCGATCTACTTGTTCACAGCTACTAACAACCCTTAATCACTGGTTTACTAATCTTGATCAAGGTATTAATGTAGATATTGTCTATACAGACATATCTAAAGCCTTTGACACTGTTTCACACAAAAAATTACTAGATGTCTTAAAATTTTATGGAATACTGAATAATGTTTTAAACTGGATACAAACTTTCATTTGTAATAGGAAACAATGTGTCTGTGTTAATAATGTTTCATCTTCATATTTACCCATCAGTAGTGGTGTCCCACAAGGCAGTGTGTTGGGACCTATTTTGTTCATTGTTTATATTAACCATTTAATAAAATTTTGTCATCCCCATCATTCCAATAGTGGCATCTATCTTTATGCTGATGACACTAAAGTTTTTAGCATTGATTCTACTGACTTACAAACCAGTTTGGACAGCATTCAGTCATGCATGAACAATCTCCAACTTCAACTTGCCCCGGAAAAATATAAACATCTACCTATTCACCAAACTCATGATACCAATAACACACATGTATTATGCAACAAAAATATTTCTACTTGTTCTACTGTTTGTGACCTAGGCATTTATATTTCTAGTGATCTCAAATGGCATAGTCACATTTCTAGTGTTACTGCTAACGCCTCAGCCAGAGCTTATCAAATCCTACATTCTTTCAGCAGTAATAATGTTTGGATACTGCTTAAAGCATATACTACTTATGTTAGACCCATTTTGGAGTATAATAGTGTGATCTGGTCTCCTTACCTAAAAAAAGGTATAATTAAAATTGAATCAGTACAAAAACAGTTTACTAGAACGATTTGCAAGCACTGTAACTTACATTTCTCATCTTACTCTAATCGATTGTATATGATTAATCTTAAATCATTGGAATATCGACGACTTGAATTTGATATGGTTTTTTTGTATAAAATGTATTATAATATGATTGATTTGGATTTTAATGACTATTTTATAAAAAATGACAACTGTTATGACTTGCGTAGACATACTCATCATATTAGACCTAAAACTAGACCTCATACTGTTCCATATAATAACTTTTTCGTTCATAGAGCTTACAAAATTTGGAACAATCTGCCTGAAAATATTGTAAATGCTACCAGTATCACCCAGTTTAAATGCAAATTAAAAAAGTTTAACCTTCACCAGATTTCTTCCCTAGTGTTTACAAATGATTGAATAGCTACTTATCATTTTATGTATTTATTATTATTTTTTTTCTCTTTGCTAATATGTGTATTTTTTTTTGTGTGTGTTTTTATTATAATTATTATTTGGCCTGTTTTGTTTTGTTTTTCTATTGCTTTTCATTTACTAGTATGTATAATTGTTTTAAGCATATTTTGTTACATTTTCTTGCTGTATATCTTGTCTCTCCTCGCTTGTTAGAGTGCCTGGTTGTTGATGTGGGCACCATAGCATTGTATATAAAATAAATAAATAAATAAAATATTAGTGAAAAATTAGATAGAATAATAAATAAAATAATTAAATAGAAAGATAAGAGAAATAATAATTAGATCAATAAAGAAAAATAATTAGATAGAGCTTCTGTCACCAATATATTTGCTTAATCAGAAAGATATAGTGCTATTATACTTTGCTCAAGTTAGTTAAGGTTCTGCCTCCCAGGGAGACATGAAATGATGATACTTAATTTGGTCAAGTTTGGATATTTGATGCCACTTTAAAATTGGAATTAAACTAATCTTAAACATTTTATTTAAGCATGCTTTAACAATTAATACTTGTTTACCCTACAAATGCTTAATTTAAAAATTATGGTTACTTTTAAAATGAAACACTTTAAAAAACTCGAATAATTTGAGTAATTTGATCATAGCACACATAAATAAAGTGTTTAAGTTTAATCTTATTCCTTCTAATATATTAGGTTGTCCAGAAAATAATATCATTTTTAAAGGTTGGTTTTTTTAAATCCTTGGGCAAAGCTGGAGCCAGAGCCAGTCATTTTAAAATGCTAGAGCTAGAGCTGAAGCCATAGACTTTATTGCTAGCTCTACAGCCCTGGTGTGTGTGTGTGTGTGTGTGTGTGTGTGTACATGCATCAGTGGCATGTGGTCAGGGCATGCAAGTCATGTGTTGCATGACCAAACTTTTGGGGATTACATGATGCACTTTTGTGCAATGAGGCATAGATTTTTTAATTTAATGATAAATGATACTGGTTTGGAATGAAATTAGAGCTCAATTTGAGGTGAAAAATTTTTTTTTTGTTTTTTCGTAAATGTTAAAATTTTGGGACAGAAAGGCTAAAATCTAGGCATAATTTCAAGCAATAACCTTTTTTTTTTTTTTAGAGAACACCTTGATTTTAAGACAAAAATCAGTTTAGAACACCATGATATTAGGATTAAAAATTTGAATTTTACAAACAATTTTTTTCTATCCATAATATATTGCATGTCTTGGTCTACAATGCCATGATCTTAGGGCTAAAAATTAGAATCTCACACAGAATTTCTTTCCTACCTGTAAAATATTGTGTGTCTTACTCATTTACTATCCATAAAATACTCAATTGCATGACCAATCTCAAAGGTTACCACATGCCACTGGCATGCATGCATCTGTTGCTTTACATATAACTCTGTGCAAGTATTTCAAATTTATAGCCAAGTTATTCCAATATTAATAAAATATGCAAGTTAACAAAATGGAAACAATTAAAGTTTATATACTAATATGTACTTTGGTAATTTGGGTAATACAAATTTGGGTCTTTTCAAGAAGCTACCATAAGCAATTTATATCAAAATTAACCTGGAATCCCCCTACAGCATCAGGAGGAAATAAAAAATTCTAAGCCATGAGGAAAAGATTTTTCCAAGAAGTGAAAGTAACCACAGGGGATTCCGGGTCAGTTTAACAAACAAAAATTGATTGTTATGACTTTTATAAGAGACCTAAAAATACTTTGTTAATAGTATATACTCTGTGTTGTTTTTTTGGACACTGTCCAAATTTTTAGCAAAATGTTCAAAAATTTTTAGAAATTTCAAAAAAAATTTAAATGGGTTGTATAAAAATTTGATCTATAATTGCATTTGCCATTTGTAGTAACTACTACGTTCAACAAAAATTTCATGTGATGCTTTAACTGTACACCAAATATCGTTAACTCTAGGTTCAACATGCCTATCATCAAATGCAACGTATGAGTTTTAGTTGCCAAAACAATTGCAGAAAAGAGTTATTTACATTTTAGAAACTTTAAAAAGAAACATAAAACCTTGAAACTTAGTCAAATTTGCTGCTTGTGTGCCAAATGTGACACTAGACACCCATTGTTGAAGTCCAGGCAACAGTCATTTTATTCTCAGTTTGTTTTTTTTTTCTTTGAAATATGTAGCTTATCATAGTTTTATTATATATAACATCATAGATATCTTTTGTGACAATCTGCTTTCAGAAGATTATAATATTGTAGTTTTGTCTTAGCTTAATCATTTTATTTGATAGAATAGCCATACAAGTCAAATTTTATGATTGCAAATTATTAATTGTGATGTAACAGTAAGGTATATATATATAATATTTAAAAGTATATAAATACTATTATTTGAAAGTCCAACCTTGAATTTAAAAACTTGTAGTACTGCAGTTTTTCTAATTGTACTATTTCTTTGACATAATAATTTGGCTAGTACATTCTGAAAAATTCTGATGGCTTTATATATAACACCAACATTTTACTATTCAGTCAATATAGTAAAAAAGAAAAATTATTCCAGTGTTTTTGTGATATTGAGTTTAATTTTATTACAAAAACCATGAAATCAAAAATAAATTGGCCAAAATTCATTGTTTATATTGCTATGCAAGTTGAAATTATATTTATGCAAATGAAATTTTTCAGCAATTTAAAATTATCTTTCTAGCAAAAAAAAAGAAAAAAGAAACAGTATATACTGTACAAGTAAAAAAAAGTTATCACAAAAAAAAATTGGATCTTGTAGCCTTCTTCCCCATACCTTTTAATACAATTTGAGAGAGCTGTAAAAAAAATATGACAGCAAAAAGGTATCCCATCACAAAAATTTAAAATAATCCTAATAAAATATATTTAAAGACAGACTAGTTTCTTTAGTCATATACTGTTTTAAAAAATATTCAAGCTTTAAATTAATGAAATACAGAGTGGCCCACTTAAAAGCAGCCCTATCTCTCGATAGGTTGTGGCTTAGTTAAAAGTAGCCTGATCTCTCGATAGGTTGTATAGGTGATAGGTTGATGGCCTCGATAGGCTGTAGGCCAATATACCAAATATGTTATCTTTTTCTAATCAATTTTTTTTCAGATTAAGGCTCCAAATTTCTTAAAATCAACAGTTAAAATTTTTTAAAGATGGTGTTTTTGCTGCAGCAGAGAATAGTGATTGTGGAAGCCTATCTGCACACTGGATCAATTAAGGAAACGCAACAGGCATTCCTGGAAAAACACTCAAGAGATAAAAGCACCAACAAAACGTTCCATTCAGAGCTTGGTAAAGAAATGGCGCGAAACAGGCTTTGTCAAAAACGTGAAAAAGCAAAGACTTAAATTAGTCCAGATGCCAGAAGTTGTCAATGATATCCAACAGCAAATTTCAAGAAGTCTACAAAAGCCAACTCAAAGACTATCCCAGCAAGTCAATTATCATGAACAACATGTCAGCATGTACTTAAATGTTTGAGCATGAGAGCATACAGAATAACATGTGTTCAGGAGCTGAAGATGCCTGACAAAGATAAACATCTTCAGTATTGCAGGTGGCTGCTTAGTATGGTTGAAGAAGGGTGTTTGGACCCACTGCTGTACATTATGTTGGATGAAGCATGGTTTCACCTATCAGGATATGTGAATTCCCAGAACACATGCTATTGGTCTTCTGAAAATCTGCACATAATTCACAAAATGAATGACTTGAAAATTGGTGTTTGGTGCACAGTTTCAGGAACTAAGATAGTCGGCCCATATTTTTTTTTAATCAACTGTGAAGACTGACGTTTATCTACACATCTTGGAACAGTTTAATGACCAACTGACACCACAAGACAAAATGCAATTTTTTTCCAACAAGATGGTGCTACATGCCACACGTCTCACAGATCACTGACACAAGTTCATGACATGTTTACGGAAAAGAAAACAATAAGCAAAGGGTTATGGCCACCACATTTCCTGGACTTGTCATCATGTGATTTTTATCTTGGGGGACTGAAAACAAAAAGTTTATGCAAATAATCCTCACAATCTAGACCAACTAAAGGAGAACATTACCAGCGCTATCAGGAGAATCACCAGAGAAGAGCTACAGGCAATATCTGCAAACGTTGTTAAACGTGCCCAGAAATGCATAGATGTCAATGGGAAGCACTTCCAGCATCTTTTATAACATTACAAGTAAATAAAACAATCTTTTATAACACTACAAGTAATTTAAACAATGAAAAAATGTTCCTCTTCTCTACTACATTTTCTGGGCTACTTCTAAGTGGGCCACCCCATAGAAGTTTAATTTTAAAAAGTCAAAACAACAACTAATAATACTGTTGCAAAATCTCATTCAACGAAATATGTAATAACAATGATCCCTCATCACAAAAAATATTTTTTAAAAATAAATCTGCAAAGTAGACAGCTTTAGTTTTTTACATTATTATTTAAGTTTTTTACATTATTATTCACATTTCTTTTTTTGTTTAAACATTCAAAAATTCAAACACTTAATGAAACAGCTTTTACATCAACACATTACAAACTCAATGAATTATACATAAAAAATAGAAATGCAGAATGTCACAAAACTGATTAACAAAGAATAGACTACATTCCTTATTCAATGAGGCACAGAAAACAATATGCATTCATATACAATACCTGAATTGTAAAAAAGATCATGCAAAATTGCATACAAAAAATCTGCAAAGCCACAAGGCTGCAAAAGGTTAGTTGGTTTATAGTAATGGACCTCTGTAATTGAGATGGTTTCAACATTTTTCCCAACTCTGCTTTAAAAATTTGCAATTTTTCACATGAAACATTTGTATTTTCAAAAAATATACCATATACGAAACAAAAAATTGTTAAGCAATAGTTATTTCATTTTATCTCCATTGTTATACTCCTGGCTTGCATAAAAGTGTTGGAGGCCTTAAACATAGAACAACTGTCAAGTAAATACCTTGATGTGCTTTCAAAGATGCCAAGATATTGGTGTCTATTAAAGTCAGCAACATTGTCGAGTGGTTAAAGAGCCGGGCTCGTGACCAACATGGTCTCAGTTCAAAACCCACTTGCACCATTCTGTTGTGTCCTTGGGAAAGACACTTTATGACACATTCCCCTGCTTGGTGGTCCTGGCAAGCAGTTCTAAATTACAGTCATATCTCTATTGAATTACAAGCGGACAGCAATATTTTGGCATCTCTGGAAGCAGGTCGGGATAATTGCTTACCCTATGTATTAGCATCTCCGTGACTTTCCTGCATGTCAAGAGGATAAAAATAGAGATAAAATAAAATAAATAAAAAATTTTTACTGATATTTATTTTCATAAAGATATGAATAAAGTTTGGAACTGTCTGCCAAGACTAACAAGCAAGGGAAAGTGCCTTAAAAGTTTTTTTCCCAAAAACACAACAGAATAAAACGAGCAAATTTTGAACTGTGATCATGTTCATCACAACTACTTTTAATCACTTAACTATGCAGCAAATAATGAAATTTCAGCATTTGTTCATGATGAAAAGTAGTAAAGCTAGAAAAATATACACTGTATGCTCAATTAATTATGATGCAACCACTTCTTTGAAGTAAATATTTGCCTGAGCGGGATAGAAAATTGTTTATTATTATTATTATTATTATTATTAATTAAACTAAAATAGCTTATATTGCCTGAGCGGGATAGAAAATTGTTTATTATTATTATTATTAATTAAACTAATCAAACGCTCTGATGCAACCACTTCTTTGATGTAAATATTTGCCTGAGCGGGATAGAAAATTGGGATCTCTTTTACTATCGGCCGTCACCTTTATCTTTAAAACTTTTTTCTCCTCTCGTTTCTAAAACGCTCTCTCGTTTTCGCTACTCTCACTCACTTTTCTCTTTTGTTTCTCTTTTAACTAAAGGATAATCGGTCATAACACCAAGCCAAATTTTGTAATAAAAACACTTTAAACATTTTGTTTATATTTTTTATCACATTATTTTAAATTAGTAAACATGGACAACGTGATTTTAAACCAAAATATTCAATTTAAATGCTGTTTTCGTTTTGATTTGTGCGACGGCTTACAGTAAAACAGATGATAATCGGTGATCTGGGCAAGCTAAACTTTGTTAAATAAAATACTTCAAACGTCTTTTTTATATTTTTATCACATTATTTTAAATTAGTAAACATGGACAACGTGATTTTAAACCAAAATATTCAATTTAAATGCAGTTTTAGTTTTGATTTGTACGACAGCTTACAGTAAAACAGATGATAATCGGTGATCTGGGGAAGCTAAGGTTTGTTAAATAAAATACTTCAAACGTCTTTTTTATATTTTTAACAATTTATTTTAAAGTAGTAAACATGGACAACGTGATTTTAAATTAAAATGTTCAATGTAAATGCAGTTTTCGTTTTGATTTCTACAACGGCTTGCAGTAGAACAGATGATAATCGGTGATCTGGGAAAGCTAAGCTTTTTAATTAAAATACTTCAAACGTCTTTTTATATTTTTTATCACATTATTTTAAATTAGTAAACATGGATAACGTGATTTTAAACCAAAATATTCAATTTAAATGCAGTTTTAATTTTGATTTGTACGACGGCTAACAGTAAAAGAGATATTTAAACAGTGATACTTGAGCGACGGCTTGGAGTAAAAGAGATATTAATGGGTCATACAACCAAGGCAAACTTTGTAATAAACACACTTTAAACATTTTGTTTATATTTTTTATCACATTATTTTAAAGTAGTAAACATGGACAACATGATTTTAAATTAAAATATTCAATTTAAATGTAGTTTTCGTTTTGATTTGTGCGACGGCTTACAGTAAAACAGATGATAATCAGTGATCTGGGCAAGCTAAACTTTGCTAAATAAAATACTTCAAACTTTGCTAACTAAATACTTCAAACATCTTTTTTTAAATTTTTATCACATTATTTCAAATTACTAAACATGGACAACGTGATTTTAAACCAAAAAAGTCACTTTAAATGCTTTTTAGTTTTGATTTGTGCGACGGCTTACAGTAAAACAGATGATAATCGGTCATACGGGCAAGCTAAGGTTTGTTAAATGAAATACTTCAAACGTCTTTTTTTTAATTTTATCACATTATTTTGATTTACTAAACATGGACAACGTAATTTTAAAGCAAATTCTTCACTTTAAATGCTGTTTTCGTTTTGATTTGTGCGACGGCTTACAGTAAAACAGATAATAATGGGTGATCTGGGCAAGCTGAGCTTTGTTAAATAAAATACTTCAAACGTCTTTTTTATAATTTTTATCACATTAATTTAAATTACTAAACATTAATAACGTGATTTTAAACCAAAATAGTCACTTTAAATGCAGTTTTACTTTTGATTTGTTGCAAAACATCAGATACAGCTCTCTTATTTTTAGTTATTCAACAGCCGAGTATTGGAGTCTCATTTGTTGTCGTAGTACTTGATTTATATATATGGTCTTGAATGACGCTTTGCGCGTAGTCACTGATGCCTCCATCTCTCTCAAACGGACCACTTACGACCTTTTTCAAACATCCAGCCATCAGACCTTTGACAACTACATGTAGTAGCGACAATTGTTTTGCCTAAAAGTGGTATTTCAGAGCTGTCCTCCTCTACTTTTTCGATCCTGCGGTACACTTTAAAAAGTTCCAAAAATCAGCAGAACATCTGGACCAGGTAAAGAGCTAAATTTTCAGCGCTTTCCGTTACCTAAAGTTTCATTTAACTGACATAAAAACCTAAAAATTTTAATGTCAAATCTAATAATAAAGTGATGACTTTCTTTCATATAAAGTTATCAATTTGCGCATATTGTGCACAATCGATTAATGGCTCAACGCGGGCCTAGATAAGCCTCTCGAGGATCTTGTAGGGGTCACAGAGCAGAGATATCGGTCGATAACTCTTTGGGTCGCCCAAAGGCTTTGCTGGTTTTGGGATCGCGACCACAAGCGCTCTTCTCCATATCTTGGGAATTTTGAGTCGGCGCAAACAGGAAGAAAAGAAGTCACATAGCCAGGACTTCAAAGCAGCTCCGTAATGGAGTATAAGCTTTGAGCAGATGGAATCAGGTCCCGGAGCTTTACCTGGTTTTAAATGTTGGAGGGCAGCAGTAAATTCTCTCTGTGAAAAATTGTCAGAGATATTTACTGCGTCTGGTGTTGTGGCCCTCCAAAGGTCAGACACTTCTTGATAGACAAGTCGAGATGACTTGCGGTCAACAGCCTCGTATTTCCCGTTTCTAACCAGTTGAGATGCAATAGCATTGGCTGTAACGGGACAGTGACGAGGTGACCTACCAGTAAGGTTGTTCAAAATACTCCACGCTTTTCGACCAGAGTGTGAGAAGTCAATGCTCCGAACTGCATCGGACCATCGATCCCTCCGCTTTCTGTCAAGCTTGGCAAGCAGAGCTGTAGCAGCCAAACTTGAGTCGTCTCCCTGAGGAGACTGCAGAAAGGTTTTACAGAGGGATTCATACTCTGCATCACAACACGGTATATAGTTGTTTTGATACCCGCGTGGGATAGTCTTTTTGGCTGCTTTCTTGATGATGTTACAGAAGTCGTGGTAAGCTCCACATCAAGTAAATCAGGCGGCAACAAAGTCTTTGCGCACTTATTTGTCAAAGCAATGTAGTGACTCCATTTGGCACAAATCAAAACTAAAACTACATTTAAATTGAATATATTGATTTAAAATCACGTTGTCCATGTTTAGTAATTTAAAATAATGTGATAAAAAATATAAACAAAATGTTTAAAGTGTGTTTATTACAAAGTTTGGCTTGGTTGTATGACCCATTAATATCTCTTTTACTCCAAGCCGTCGCTCAAGTATCATTGTTGAAATATCTCTTTTACTGTAAGCCGTCGCACAAATCAAAACGAAAACTGCATTTAAATTGAATATTTTGGTTTAAAATCACGTTATCCATGTTTACTAATTTAAAATAATGTGATAAAAAATATAAACAAAATGTTTAAAGTGTGTTTATTACAAAGTTTGCCTTGGTTGTATGATCCATTAATATCTCTTTTACTCCAAGCCGTCGCTCAAGTATCACTTTTAAATATCTCTTTTACTGTAAGCCGTCGCACAAATCAAAACGAAAACTGCATTTAAATTGAATATTTTGGTTTAAAATCACGTTATCCATGTTTACTAATTTAAAATAATGTGATAAAAAATATAAACAAAACGTTTAGAGTGTTTCTATTACAAAGTTTGGCTTGGTTGTTTGACCCATTAATATCTCTTACTCCAAGCCGTCGCTCAAGTATCACTGTTAAAATATATATCTTTTACTGTTAGCCGTCGCACAAATCAAAACTAAAACTGCATTTAAATTGAATATTTTGGTTTAAAATCGCGTTATCCATGTTTACTAATTTAAAATAATGTGATAAAAAATATAAAAAAGACGTTTGAAGTATTTTATTTAACAAAGCTTAGTTTGCCCAGATCACCGATTATCATCTGTTTTACTGCAAACTGTCGTACAAATCAAAACGAAAACTGCATTTAAATTGAATATTTTGGTTTAAAATCACGTTGTCCATGTTTACTAATTTAAAATAAAATTGTTAAAAAATATAAAAAAGACGTTTGAAGTATTTTATTTAACAAAGTTTAGCTTGCCCAGATCACCGATTATCATCTGTTTTACTGTAAGCCGTCGCACAAATCAAAACGAAAACAGCATTTAAATTGAATATTTTGGTTTAAAATCATGTTGTCCATGTTTACTAATTTAAAATAATGTGATAAAAAATATAAACAAAATGTTTAAAGTGTGTTTATTACAAAGTTTGGCTTGGTTTTATTACCGATTATCCTTTAGTTAAAAGAGAAAGAAAAGAGAAAAGTGAGTAAGAGTAGCGAAAACGAGAGAGCGTTTTAGAAACGAGAGAAGAAAAAAGTTTTAAAAATGAAGGTGACGGCCGATAGTAAAAGAGATCCGAAAATTGTTTATTATTATTATTATTATTATTATTAATTAAACTAAAATAGCTTATGTTGTACATTTTTTTAGATATATTTAAAACTGTAAAAATATTTTTTTAAATTGGTACTGTAAAATGGGGTAACTTTGATCAGTTATGGTAACTGTAATAATATTTGACTTGTAGTCAAGAAAACTGAGCTAGAAAAAAGACCTCAGGTTGCTTATGAACCCCGTCTGAAATTAATGTTTGTTCCGATGAGTTTTGGTAAGTTTTAGCAAGTTTTGGTGAGTTTCAGTAAAACAAATTATCGAAAAATTACATATGTTTTTAACAACTAAAAGTCATATTTTTAAGAATTTTTAAGAACTTTTTTAAGTAAAGATACAACAGTACAACGAGAGCGGTACCTGCAAATACTACAGGAGCCGCATGGAGCCGCATGGAGCTGCGTGGAGCAGCATGGAGCCACTGTTTCAACTTTAAATACTACAGGAGCCGTATGGAGACCCTTTCAATTAGGTCTAGAAATGCATGGAGCCGCCTGGAGCCGCCTGGAGCCGCATGGAGCTGCGTGGAGCAGCATGGAGCCACTGTTTCAACTTTAAATACTACAGGAGCCGTATGGAGACCCTTTCAATTAGGTCTAGATACGCATGGACCCGCATGGAGCCGCATGGAGCCGCATAGAGCAGCATGGAGCCACCGTGTAAACTTCAACTACTCCTGTAGTAGTTGTATGGAGACCCTTTTAATTAGGTCTAAAGATGCATGGAGCCGCATGGAGCTGTATGGAGCCACCGTTTTAACTTTAAATACAACAGGAGCCGTATGGAGACCCTTTAAATTAGGTCTAGAGATGCATGAAGCCGCATAGAGCCGCATGGAGCCGCATGGAGCTGTATGGAGCAGCAGAAAGCCACCGTGTAAACTTCAAATACTACAGGAGCCGTATGGAGACCCTTTCAATTAGGTCTAGAAATGCATGGAGCTGCCTGGAGCTGCATTGAGCAGCATGGAGCCACTGTTTCAACTTTAAATACTACAGGAGCCGTATGGAGACCCGCTAAATGAAGTCTAGAGATGCATGAAGCCGCATGGAGTTATTCTGTAAACTTCAAATGCTACAGGAGCCGTATGGAGGTCATTTAAATAAAGTCTAGAGATGCATGAAACCGCTTGCAAACCCTTTAATGAAGTCTAGAAATGCATGGAGCAGCATGGAGCCACCGTGTAAACTTCAAATACTACAGGAGTTGCATGGAGACCCTTTAAATAAAGTCTAGAAATGCATGGAGCCGCATAAGCCGCATGGAGCATAATGGAGACCATTTAAATGGAGCCTACAGATGCATGGAGGCGCATGAAGCCGCATGGAGCCGCATGGAGCCACCGTGTAAACTTCAAATACTACAGGAGTTGCATGGAGACCCTTTAAATAAAGTCTAGAGATGCATGGAGCTGCATAAGCCGCATGGAGCGTAATGGAGACCATTTAAATGGAGCCTAGAGATGCATGAAGCCGCATGAAGCCGCATGGAGCCGCATGGAGCCGCATGGAGCCACCGTGTAAACTTCAAATACTACAGGAGCCGCATGGAGACCCTATAAATAAAGTCTAGAGATGCATGGAGCTGCATAAGCCGCATGGAGCGTAATGAAGACCATTTAAATGAAGTCTAGAGATGCATGTGTACAAATGCTATGGCTTAGTTCGTACTATTGCGTCACAATATCGTTTGCCTGTATAGTTCAGTGGTTCCCAAACTTTAAAAAAAAAAATTCACAACGGACCCCTTGCAATTTTTTTAATGTTTGGCGGCCTTCTCTGAAAGACTAAAAAATTAAACGATCACAACCACAACATCAAAGTACCATATAGTGAAAAAGAGGCCTACACAGAGCAAAAATATACAGTAATTGACGAAGTTTAATGGGATGGGTGCACTTGCTTCGCGGCAATCAATTCGTCTATTTTGGGACTAGTTTTACATCGGGCAACTCTCATGTCGTTTGTGACATCCAGTCTGTTTCGGTATTTGGTTTTGATATGGAGCAAAGTCGAAAAAGCTGCCTCACACTCCTAGGTTGTTGCGAATGGTATGAGCAGTGTCGGCTCGTGGCTTTCATTAATGGTGGGGCCAGCAAAACAATTATTGAAATGTCAAAAAGTTCCATTTATAGACTACCGTGAAATGGGGTGAATAGGAACATGGGGGTGAAAAGGAACACTTTTTTGGAATGAAATAGTTTTGCATCAGTCTTTTTGTGTTTATTATAATTTTAGGAATTTTACGTGTTATTTTATTTAGGGAGTTATAAGGTATAAATCAATATTAACTTCGCACATATAGCTATTTTACTTAAGTTCGAAATTAGCTGCATCTAAAGAGCTTGAAAAAGTGCTAATTCACAAAGCGGAAAAAACTTTGGTCTCCCAGAAGCGGTCACGTGACTTGGATCATTGACACATCCATAAAGACTTCTAGCCTGGTAAGTAGTTTACTTTCTTCCATCTTATTTTGTTACAATTCAAATAGGTAAGCAATAAGCTGAACTTATTGAAGTCTGACACGATTATTTTAATTTTTAGGGGTGAATAGGAACATCATGCCTCGCGAATATAAGCCAGATCCTCGAGGAAAGCAGTACAAAAAACACACTGCAGAGGCGATTAATAGAGCTTTGGCAGATCATCGGCGTGGTATGTCCTTCCGAGCATGCTCCAAAAAGCATGGAATCCCGATAGCTGTATTGTGCAGAAGGGCACAAAACCCACGCATGAAATCCCAGGGGGGGCAAACTGCACTAAAAAAAGACATCGAGGAATTTATGGCCCAAAGAATTGCAACTTGTGCATCTTGGGGGTTCCCGCTAGACAACAACGATGTACGGTACCTAGTTAAAGGATACCTTGACAAACGTGGCTTGACCCTTTCGAGATTCACAAATAATACACCAAGTAAAGACTGGGTGAATTCTTTTGTGAAGAGAAATGAGAATATCATTTCTCATAGAATTTGCCAAAACATTAAACCGTCTAGAGCATCGTTGTCGTCATCAACTATAAAGGAGTTCATTGCCAATCTTGCTGAAACTTTAGATGGTGTTCCTCCATCTAACATCATGAACTATGATGAGACAAACCTGCAGGATGACCCGGGAAGAAAAAAAGTGATTTCGAAAAGAGGAATTAAATACCCGGAACGGGTGATGGACTTTAGCAAGTCGTCCATTTCGGTCATGTTTGCAGGTTGCGCCGATGGAACTCTGCTTCCTCCGTATGTCTGCTACAAGGCTACACATTTATACGATGCATGGACAGTTGGTGGTCCTCCAGGAACAAGGTACAATCGATCGGCATCTGGCTGGTTTGAAATGCCGACGTTCGAGGATTGGTTTGAGACAATCGTATTACCTTACTTCTCAAAGCTAGAAGGGAAAAAAGTATTGATCGGCGACAACCTTAGCTCTCACTTATCTGTGGAGGTGGTTAGAAAATGTGAATCGAACCAAATCTTGTTCGTTTTTTTGCCGCCGAACTCTACACACATTTTGCAACCTCTAGACGTTTCGTTTTTTCGTCCAATCAAAAAGGCATGGAGAAAATTTCTAGAGGACAAGAAAAGAAGCTGTCGTGGAAAGCCATGCAGTCTTGCGAAAGACTCATTCCTATTACTGCTCAAATCCTTGTACAAAGAAGTGTACACCAATGCTGCCTCCAACATAAAAGCAGGTTTCGAAAAATGTGGTTTGTTTACATTGAATGTGAGGAAGCCGCTTGCAATGCTTCCTCATGATTCCACAGCACCGGTACCGGTACACGATGAACTTGCAGTCGATTCTACTTCTGCGATGGATAGCAGCTTAGTTTCAATATTGAAAGAAATGCGTTATGGAGATACCAGCAGCGCAAAACCAAAAGTCCAGAGAAAAAAAAAGCTGCAAGTGGAGCCAGGAAAGAGTGTTGGTTTGGCTGATTTTCCATCAACATCTGGTGAAGCGTGCTTTGAAGAAAATGACCCAATAGAAAATAACAGTCCCGGCGATGAAGAAGATTCCAATTTTTCCATAGGGAATTTTGTAAAGTTCATCTACGAAGGTGAATTTTTTCCAGGGCAAATTGTGTCTGTAGAGGAAGATGGCTGCGTGATAAAGTCTATGACCAGAAGTGGTTTTAATTGGAGGTGGCTTCAACATGAAGACGTTATGCAATACCCGTTTTCTGACATTAAACAAAAAATTGCTCCTCCGGTGCCAAGAAAAAGAGGAGCTTTTTCTGTACCAGAACTGGATGAGATCTGGGGGCATTCGTGAACATGACATGGACATTTAAACTCTATTTTGACTTTGATTGTTTATTGTTTTAAACATTAAAATTTCGTTGCAATTGTATTTATTTGCTTTATTTTTGCGCCCCCGTGCGATTATTGTTGCTTCAACGAAAAGCCGCACGACTAAAGTTGTTCCTATTTACCTTCTGACTGGGGTATATTAAAAATACGGTTTCTTATCAATATGTTCCACGACATTTTCGACATTTTCGTAAATAACACCAAAACTAAAAAAAAAAAACTTTTTTTCCGTTTACATCTCTTGCGAGTGCGATTCCAAATAACGTAACATATCAACATTATTCCTCTCTTCCGTATTTTAAAAATGACGTTAAAAAATCAGTAAAAAGTGTTCCTATTCACCCCATTGTACGGTACCTAAATTTAAAAGTGGAATAAATAAATTTTTAGCAGAAAATGCGATATTCGCTATCGCGATATCGATATTGTAGTATTCGCTAGTGAGTAATTTGACACCATTTACTGGAATAGCTTGTTTGAAGTTAAATTGTTTTGATCTGGAAATACGAAAATTACACAAAATATAAATAAACTAAGCATGTTATTTATAAATGAAAATGAACATAACTGATAAACAACAACAGCTGTGAAAAACATGCGCTGAAAAGCAGAAACTGCTATCTCACAAAATAATGCACAACATCACCCAATATCAACTGAATAATAGCTAATTCTTTAAGGCTGCACACAAACAGGCGCAGGCGCAGGCGCAGCTAACGTCCGCTTATAAGTTACGTCTGTTAGGGCCAGACATCGCTGGCCCCAATTTCGTGCTATTGACTTGCATAGTGAAATCTTCACAAAGCGCGGCTCGTGAGTTGGGTGGCTTTGGATGTAAATGTATAGGAGTAAACGGGCCAGAATATGTGGGCCCCTCTGGATCGTTTTGAAAAGACTTCAGAAAGTGTTTGAAAATATTTCTCGTTGTTTTTCGGTTAACTGTTATCTTGGCACGCATGTAAACATTTTGATATTTAATATAAGGTTTCTCTTTAGAAATTCACATATTATGGACGTTTTTTGCGTCTGAGATAAATACATAAATAAATAAAATTAAGTCAAATTTTTAGTGGGGCCCGGCCCCTGTGGCCCCTATGTACGAGCTGCCACTGGGTATGAGCACTTTTAGAGCCATCTTTGCAAGATCTGGATAAGTCTGTGCCATTGCTATCCAGAAGTCACTGCAACACATTTCACGGTGAAGATTTTTTGCACTTCCATCATTAGCCATATCAATAAACTGTTCTTGAATTTGATTGTTAGATGAAGGCAAATTGTCCAATTTGAGTCCAAACGGAGAGTTGATGAAACGATAAAGTTTATCAAATTCTTGTAAATTTGGAAAATAGCGGGAAATTTCTTCACTGAGAAACGTGCCGCTTCATCACTTCGAGGATCACATCACTCATTTGAAGTTCATTTTCATCCAAAAATTCATTGAGGTATGGAAAAGAAGCAAAATTTTTTTTGTCCAGTTTGGAATGCCACTGTGAGAGTTTCACGTTAAAAGCCTTCAACTTTTCATGGCAGTGGAGCACGTTTACTTCTTTGCCTTGCAGTGCCAGGTTTACGGAGTTAACGGATTCAAAGATGTCCACCAAAAACAACAAGAACATCAAGAAACGATCATCAGAAAAGTTTTTGTGCATGTCTGGTTTTACATCGCGTAGAAATTCGTGTATTTCTTTTCGCAAAACGAAAACTCTCTTCAGCACTTTCCCTTTTGACAGCCATCTAACGCGTGTATGCAACAAAAGGTTTTGGAACACGGAATCGCTTTCTTTGCACAATTCCGCAAAAAGGCGAGAATTAAGTGCATTCCTTTTTATAAAATTCACTGTTTTAATTACCTTGTCAAGAACATAGGATAATTCATCGGGCATTGTTTTGACCATTAAAGCCTGACGGTGAATGATACAATGAGTACCAACAACGTTTGGGGACTTTTCTTTCACCAAAGTCTAAAAGCCAGAGCGACAACCGAGCATTGCAGGAGCGCCATCGGTGCAAACGCCAATAACGTGCTTCCATTGGATATCGTGCTCCTCAAAAAATCTATCAACTTTAGAGAAATTTAGAAAAGTGCAAAACTGCAACTGGCATATCTTCATAACCTGCCTACTGATACCAGTAGCCTACTCCTTTCTTTACCAACACATGTACAAAAAGACTGAGTAACGGCCTATTTTCTTTCTGTGACGCCATAGGGGGTATTGTGATCACACGAACGCACAGGAAGCAAAAAATGAATCTCGCAAGCATAGATTGCGTAGAGGTAAAAAGGCGGCAAAATGTGTGTTTGCAATTGCAACCACTTCGTTTATATTTACAAAGAGTTTTAGTACATATTGCTGTACTGAAATTATTAAGCTATGAGTAAAGTAAGGCCTGTACCAAATTTCTTTCGCGGACCTCCTGAAAGTGCTTCACGGACCCCACTTTCAATTCCAAACTTATATTTTCATCAATTTCCAATCTCCCTTATTTCCAATTTTCTTTGTTAGTCTTTTTGCAGCAAATACGTATACGTAGAAAGAACACAAAAGGCTTTAGGGCGATTACAAACACGCGATAAGAAAATAATTACAAAGAAAATAGTGCGGTACAAATGAAAATGAACAAAAGCAATATAAACAAAAAAGTTGGTTCGAACCTCGCAGTCGTCACAACTTCCCGCCGGAATGAGGTATTCGTCAATACCTCCCATATCGCGATGGGTTTTATATATCTGACGGCGTTATTTTATACAATGATCGTGTTGTGATTCCGCCGCAACTCCGCTATCAAGTATTATGCACATTGCATGCAGCCTATCTAGGGATGTCGGCCATGGAACGGCGTGCGCGCGCAACCGTTTTCTGGCCGGGGATGACTCAAGATATTCACAATATTCGCGATTCTTGTGCTCATTGCAACCGAAATGCGCCGTCGCAAGCCGCAACCCCCCGTTGCCCTTCCACCCGCCTACCACGCCCTTCGAAAAAATTTTTGCGAATTATTTTGATTACGCGGGACGGCACTTCTTGATCGTTGGAGACAGATTGTCCGGTTGGTCAGATGTGTTTGGTACACCTGCTAGGACCACCGTTACTGGCGCAAATGCACTTGTTCGCCTCCTTCGATCATACTTTGCCACTTTTGGAGTGCCTGAAAAAATTTCCTCAGATGGTGGTCCAGAGTTTACTGCCTTTATCACATAGGATTTTATGCTCAAGTGGGACATCAAACACCGTGTTTCTTCAGCCTACTTCCCCCAATCTAACGGCCGCGCGGAGGTTGCAGTCAAAGCCGCTAAAAGACTTCTCATGTCCAATATTAGCCTTAATTTGAACAATGATTCGTTTCTGCGCGCCCTGTTGCAACTGCTTAATACCCCGGGTCCTGACTGCGATTTATCCCCAGCTGAAATTGTCTTTGGCCACCCTTTGCAAGACGCTTTTTTGTTTGTTAATCGGCTTGCCACTTTTTCTAATCGCTTTATTCGTCGTACTTGGCGCGAAGCATGGCGAGCTAAATTGTGGTGATCGCGTGTTCATTCAAAATCAAGGAGGCAGACACCCACGTAAATCGGACAAAGTCGGCACCGTGGTCGAAGCATTGAACTTCGACCAATATAATGTTAAAGTGGGAGGATCCGGTCGTATAACCAGGCGCAATCGACGATTTCTTCGTTTAATACCTGATGTTGCCGAATCCCAGCAAACCTCTTCGCCACCAACAGTGCCCCATCAACATGAAACACACGTTCAGCACCCACCCTCCACGTCCGCTCACGTTGTTGATGCAACCTCATATGAGGCCATAGATCATGGGCAACCACAAGACGTCCATGATGACGTTCCTACGGCCATACACCCCACATTTGTGACGGGCACTAATTTGCAGGAGACCGACCCTGACATCCACGAAAACAACAAATCAATGCTCCCTAAACGGTCCTCTCGCCTACGACGACCTGCTGTCGAATTGGATCCAACATCTGGTCAATGGGTGATCAAGGGATCAACTACATAACCAATGCCTGGCTGGGGGAGTACGAACTTGGGGGATGTACAAATGCTATGGCTTAGTTCGTACTATTGCGTCACAATATCGTTTGTCTGTATAGTTGTTTTCTGCTTTATATCGTTTGTCTGTACAGTTGTGTTCTGACTTAGTAAGCGCTAGTTCAGTAAGCTAAAGCTCTAGTTTAGTAGCGTGTGTAGTTTTAAGTCGTGTTGTTATTTATTCTTTTATTTTGCAGACGAACGATTTCGTCATTTTCGTTTTGTATATTAAATTATATCATTCAGAAAATGAGTCATGTTCTTTTAGCATGGAGGCGCATGGAGCCGCATGGAGCTGCATGGAACCAACTTATAAACTTCAAATACTACAGGCGCCGTATGGGGACCATTTAAATGAAGTCTAAAGATGCATGGAGCCGCATGAAAACCCTTTAAATGAAGTTTAGTAATGATGGAGCTGCATGGAGCCACCATATAAACTTCAAATACTACAGGAGCCGCATGAAGACTCTTTAAATAAAGTCTAGAGATGCAGGGAGCCGTATGGAGACCATTTAAATGAAGTCTAGAAATGTATAAATCTGCATGGAGCCGCATGGAGCCATCTTGTATACTTCAAATAGTACAAGAGCCGCATAGAGACCCTTTCAATTAGGTTTAGAGATGCATGGAGCCGCGTGGAGCCGCATGGAGCTGTATGGAGCAGCATGGATCCACTGTGTAAATTTTAAATACTACTGGAGCCGTATGGAGACCATTTAAATGAAGTCTAGAGATGCATGGAACCGCTTGGAATTGCATGGAGCCACCTTGTATACTTGTACTACTACAGTAGCCGTATGGGGACCATTTACATGAAATCTAAAGATGCATGGAGCCGCGTGGAGCCACCTTGTATACTTCCAATACTACAGGAGCCGTATGAGACCTTTTGAATTATGACTAGAGATCATGAAGCCGCATGGAGCCAGCCACCTTGTATACTTGAAATACTAAAGTGGCCGTATGGAGACCATTTATATGAAGTTTAGAGATGCATGGAGCCGCACGGAGCCAACGTGTAAAGTTCAAATAGTACAGGAGCCGCCTGGAGACCTTTTAATTAAAGTCTAGATATCCATGGAGCCACACTGTATACTTCAAATATTATAGGAGCCGCATGGACACTTTTTAAAATATAGTCTAGAAATTCATGAAGTCGCATGGAGACTTTTCTATTATTATTTAGAGTTGTATAGATGCATGGAGCCGCATGAAGCCACAGGATAAACTGAATATACTGCTAGAGCTGCATGGACACCTTTAAAGTTTTGCGTAAAGTTGCATGGCGCCGCAAATTACATTTCAAATACTACAAGAGCCGCGTATAGACATCTAAAAATGTTGTTTGGAGAAACATGCAGCTGGATAAAGATCTTTAGCATATTGTATAGAAACGGGTGGAGCCTCATGCTGCAGCCGAGCAAACTTCAAGTACCGCAAGAGCTGTGGAGCGATGTTTCTTGTTGTTTTATTTTGTCTAACCGTAAAAGGTAAAAGGCCGCTACTACTTATTGCGCAATCGTTCTATTCTTATGCTTATTCTAGCTTTTTTACGAAAGCAGTCAAATAACAGCTATTAATGTTTAATTTTGATTCTATCGTGACATTCAAACATAAATTACACCGTTGTTCTGTTGTTTCACCTTGTGTATTATCTCTTGTTTCCTAATTTGACAAAATAAAGAATAAAACTTTATTCTTGTAAGGCAACAGAGGATGTTCCAGCGCCAGACGGACCCGCCAGATTGTCCAGCTGCGGTCGCCTTATCAAACTGCCGCTTCGCTACCGCAACTGATTTCAAACAATTCGTTGTTTAATCCTCTCATTGTTAATTAACTTGTTTGCGATAACTATGTTTAACCAATTAATTTTTATTGTTTTATTTGTTTCATTCTATTTGAATAAGATTGCTGAATTCTATTTGAATAAGTTCGATAATTTTGATTAAATTCTATTTGAATAAAATTGGGATAGTTTAAGTAGCATAAATGATGTCTTTATTTGTTTCTATTTGAACAAGTTTAACACCGCGCCAAGGGTTTCTGTGTCCCGAAATCGGCTAATTTGTGCCGCACAGAAATACAGAAAATGAAAAAAAAAACAGTTCAAATAATTGTTATTAAAGTACGCCAAGAAAAAATTCGGTTCGAGCCTTGCAGTCATCACAGCCGCATGTAGACCTCTAAAAAGTTGTCCAGAGATGCCGCATAAAGACCTTAAAAAATTGTCTACAAACGCATGAAGCTGCGGATATAATTTAAATGTTGCAAGACCCGCAAATAGATTTTTTTAAGTGGTTCAGAAGTGCATGAAACTGGATGGAGACAATCTCAGCAACAAGCTGCTTTAAATTCAAGTCATATCTCTGAAGATAAACTAAGAACAGAAATAACAAATTTCAACCCCATAGCAGCAGTGGTATATATTCCAATTTAGGGGCCTGAGGCAAGAATTTTTAAAAATTGATGTTGCCTAAAAAAAAAAGAGCTTTGATCTTGGCTTGCACTTTTTTCTCCGAAACTCATGGTGTCCTCTAAAAAAAAAGGTCTTCACTTCGATTTCACCTCTGATTTCCCTATTTTCCTCCCAAAATCAGGGTGTTCTCTAAAAAAAAAAAGGCCTTCACTCAGAATTGTTCTAAACAAACATCTGCAGCGGATTGAAACTGTATATGCTATTTTCGAGGGGGGGCTCCCAAAAAAAGGGGGCCTGAGGCAACCGCCTCATTCGCCTCACCCAATATCCACCATTACACAACAGTATCGTTGCATATCCGGAAGAAGGTCGGGGTAATTGCTTGAGAATTGCCCTAAGTATAGCGTTTCTGACATTTTTCGTCCAGTCAGGAGAATAAACAGGAATAAAAATAAAATTGAATAATAATGATAAAAGCAATCATATAACAGAAGCCACGTTTTATCCCAGCGTTTCTCAACCTGGAGGTCGCTACCTCGGTGAACTATTTTCATAAGAATTGCAACGATAATTTATGCAATACTTTTTAAATGTTTTTACATTAATATTACATACAGTATATTTACATTAAACAGAGCGCAAAGAGGGTGGCAGGCTACATGAAAATCGTAAAATGAATCACAAAAGGTAAAGAAATACTTTTTTATCAGATTGGAAGTATAAAGCAATACTTCTCAACGCAGGGGTCGCGATCCAAAAGTGGGTCGCAGTTTAATTGGCTATGGGTCGCCACTACAGTAGTTGTGCAAAAGTTTAATCATTTTTTTGAAAGAAAATTTAGAAGTAAAAATTACAGCTTTTTTGTAAGGTTACTACGTTTTTGGGACAAAAGTAGAGATTTTTATTCTTGCAATCAAGTCTTTAAAAAAGATTAGGTCGCCAAAGCTTTATTGTCTATATTTGCTTAAAATTTGGGTTGCCACAAAAGGTTTTCAAAAGCATTGATATAAAGCAACAATTTTTCTAAACAAATTTTTTTAAATAAAATTTCAATTCAAAGAATGTTTAAAATATACAGCATTCTTTATTTTGTAGGCTTGTTCGATGCGGTCGTTTTCGCTGCCTTTGTCCAATTTTTTTTCCAGCATTTTTTCTGGGTTGTACCGTATTAAGTCTCATAATTCTTTGATCCAAAAATTTATTGAAGTATTCATTTTTTTCAGCATTTGTTTTCTTGGACCACGCATCAACCGACAACATAAACGATTTATATTCGTCAGACAGAACATAGGGACCGGTTTTAAGAAAAGATTTTTTAACATCATTGTATTGGCTATTCACTAAATTGTGCAAAATTTAAATAAGGTCCGGAATACTTTTTTGTTTCCAATCAAGCGTGGCCTTAATAACCTGATTGAGTGATTCAGAGTTGTTATTCGTCCAGACAAATCCAATTTTTTGTTTTGGTTTCCAAACCTGGTTTTTAATTTTGGGATATATAACGTTTTTGAGGTATTGTATCGAAGTAGGGCTTTTTATTTCACAATACTCAAACAACTTTTTTTCTTTGAAGCTAAAATCTAGTTCATCGCTGCTCTCAACTAAATTGTAAACTAAAGTTTTTGTTTGCTGTCGCATTATTTTAGGAACTCCAATCTCCTGCAGACGATGCTATATGTTTTCATTAATATGTTTCATGCATAAAACGTGACTACAACCAGAAAATGCTGCAGTAGCACCCATGTGCATTCCTTTTTCATCGTCCGACCCAAATATTAAGTTTTTTTAAGTAGGTTTTTTATGACAACCAAATGAAACTCAGGTAACGGAAGGCGTTTAAAATTTAGCTCTTTACCTGGTCCAGGTGTTCTGCTAACTTTTGAAATTTTTCAAAGTGTGCCACATGTTCAAAAAAGTGGTGGAGCACAGGTCTAGAGTACCACATTTTGCCAAAACAAGTGTCGCTACTAGTTGTCAGAGCTCAGATGGCTGGATGTTTGAAAAAGCTGTTAAGTGGTTTGTTGAAGAGGGACGGAGGCATCCAGTGACTACGCGCAAAGGGTCATTCAAAACACCAAATATAAACCAAGTGCAACGAGAACAAACAAGACTCCAATACTCGGCTGTTGAATAGACTAAAAATAGGAAAGCTGTATCTGATGTTTTGGCACCAGCACCCGCTCTGAGGCCCACGTTACCTCAGCAGTGGGACAGGCGAAGTTTTTTGCGCAATGCCAAACGGTGGTGACAAAACTTAAGTGATTTGTCTAGTTTTACTTCACGATAAATCGGAACCAAGCACAATGGTGAATGTTAATTACTGTAAACTTTTAGCTCAAATTTTTTCTCAATCTGGATATTGTGGAAAGCGGATTATGCATCTAGATGCAAAAAAAAGTTGTGATTGATCTTAGAGGAACACTGTTTCTCTGACACCCGAGACTATTACGCTTACTGTTGCCGTTAGAGTGAAACCTTTGTTGCGAACTAGTTTTATAATCATTTCAACCATGCATTTATCCAGCAGAAGCTCCATGCGGCTCCATGCATCTCTAGACTTCATTTAAATGGTCTTCATACGGCTCTTGTACAATTTGAAGTATACACAATGGCTCCATGCAGCTTCGTGCAGCTCCATGCATCTCTACACTTTATTTAAAGGGTTTGGATGTTGCTCCTGTAGTATTTCTAGTTTACACCGTGGCTCCATGTGGCCCCATTCATCTCTAGACTTTATTTAAAAGGTCTCCGTACGGCTCCTGTAGCATTGGAAGTTTACACGGTGGCACGATGCGGCTCCATGCATCTCTAGACTTTATTTAAAGGGTATCCATACGGCTCCTGTAGTATTTAAGGTTTACATGGTGGCTCCATGCGGCTTCATGCATCTCTAGACTTAATTTAAAGCGTCTCCATACGGCTACTGTGCTATTTGAAGTTTAAACGGTGGCTCTATGCGGTTCTATGCATCTCTAGACTTAATTTAAAGGGTCTTCATACGGCTCCTGTAGTATTTGAATTTTACACGGTGGCTCCATGTTGCTCCATGCAGCTCCATACGGCTCCATGCGGCTCCATGCGGCTCCATGCATCTATAGACTAAATTTAAAGGGTCTCCATACGGCTCCTGTGGTATTTAAAGTTTACACGGTGGCTTCATGCAGCTCCATGCGGCTCCATGGGCTCCATGCATCTCTAGACAAAATTGAAAGGGTCTCCATACGGCTCCTGTAGTATTTGCAGGTACCCCAATGAGAGCAGTGATTAAATCACAACCACATCAACCGCCTTGGTCATTTGTTGTGGCGCTCCTATCTCTTCGGTAACGCAAGCCAACAGTTTAACTTTGTAGCATTTAAAAAAAGTTACAAAGCTCCTGTATTTATGGTATGTTCTGCAATTAGAAGAAACCTAAACCTTTGCTAACTCTGCTAGATACCGTTTCTTAAAACTAAAATCGGTTTCAAAACAGGATTTCATTTTCTTCAAAATGTATAATTGGTCCTATATTCCTAAAAATTGACAAGACGCTGTTGATCATGAGCACGGCTCTCTAACTACTCGACCACGCTGACAAAGAATTACAACAATTTTTGTTGATTTGTTCCATGCTCAATCAGGGACGCTGAAAAATTTTTTATGCCGGAGGGAAAAATTTAGAACAAGCATTTAGCTTTTCCAAAAGTGAAAATTTTTCCTGAAATTTGGTTGAAGACTAAAAAATTTTTTCTTATTTTTCGTAGCTGTAGAGTCTAAAAACGGCTGTTCATTTTGAATATTCATTCATTCCTTTCAAATTTATTCTTGACCACCAAAATACACATGTATTACACACGCAAAATAAAAAGAATTTGAGAGTCAAGATTAAGAAGAAGGCGCAGGACAACGTCAGAAGTTAAAGCATACAAGAAGAAAGCAAGAGAAGAAACAAAACATTACGGAGCATGGCTGCGTCACCAAAAAGAAAAGAATTAACGAAAGAAAAAAAAAGCAAGTAGAAAAAATTTTAAAACGCTGTTAAAGATTGGATGAGGAATCTCATTTGCAATCATTGCTTGTCCGATTGTTGACAACTTGTTGTTTGCTTTTATTTAGGTTACCTAAACAAAAAAAAAACAAAACCAAAAGTAGGCCTACTTTTTTATTAAAAATATTCAACTTGTCGGCAGCGTGGTCGAGTGGTTAAAGTCCCGGGCTGATGATCAACATGGTCTTGGTTCAAAACCTACTTGCACCATTCTGTTGTGTTCTTGGTAAAGACAATTTACGGCACTTTTCCCTGCTTGGTGGTCTTGTCAAGCAGTTCTAAATTACAGTCATGTCTCTATTAAATTACTAAAGGATAGCAATATCTTGTCATCTCTGGAAGCAGGTCGGGGTAATTGCTTACCCTATGTACAGTGCCTCTGTCGCTTTCCTGATAGTCAGGAGAATAAATATAAAGATACAAATAAAAAAAAAAAATGAAACTTACTGTTTATAGCTTTTAATTTTTCAATTATTGTAGCAAACTGTAACTTTTAATAATTAGAATATCTTTGGAATTTAATTGAAGAAAAACCAATTACCTAATAATAGTAGTAATAGTAGTAGTAGTAGTACTACTACTACTACTACTACTACTACTACTACTACTACTACTATTATTATTACTACTACTACTACTGGTACTACTACTAGTTACTACTACTACTACTAGTTACTACTACTACTAGTACTACTACTATTACTACTACTACTACTACTACTACTACTACTATATACTACTACTAATACTATTAGTACTCTTTTAATAGCATACAACGTCTAGGCCTTTCTATAAAACAATTTCTTGTTCTACTGAAAAAGCTGTGGATAGTAGACTGGCGTTTTTGTGCCATTATTTTACAGGGTGAACACACCAAGTGTAGACTCATTTAAAACCGTATATCTCGTGAATTATAGAAGCCATCGTTTAAAGTAAGGGCTTAAAATAAAGGTACACAAATACACTTTCAGATTTATCAACATTTATTTGAAATAACCCGCTTTTGCACGAATCATACATCGAAGTCTGTCAATAACCTGAGAACATGTTGCACGCAGAGTTTCTGGAGACTGCAGACAGCCCCTGTTTTTTGGACTGATGAAAAGTTGTTCACGGTTGAAGCAGTCCACAAATCACAGAATGACCGGACTTGGGCTAAGAATGTTGAGAACATTTCTGTAGAACAACGGATAACATTCAGACGTCAAAAACCTGCTTCAATTATGGTGTGGGATGGTGTGACATCATGTGGCCAAAAAGCACCCCTTATCTTTATTGAAGGGGGTGTAAAAATTAATCAGCACGTTTATCTGGCCACGTTGAAAGTTGAAGTGCTGCTGTTGGTTAAAAAACGTATGGGAAATAGTGGTGTGACATTGCAGCAAGATGGGGCAACATCCCATACTGCCAAAACGATTCAGAGCTGGTGTAAGGAGAATTTTACGTTTTTTTGGTCAAAGGAGTTTTGGCCCCCTTCCTCACCAGATTTAAACCCGATGGACTGTGTCTGGTCTATGTTGGACCACAAAGCCTGTGCAACTTCTCATAAGAATATTGATGCTTTGAAGTACTCATTGAAGAAAAGCTGGAATAAAATAAAATATCTCCAGAAACTCTGCGTGCGACATGTTCTCAGGTTATTGACAGACTTCAATATGTGATTCGTGAAAAAGGGGGTTATTTCAAATAAATGTTGATAAATCTGAAAGTGTATTTGTGTACCTTTATTTTAAGCCCTTACTTTAAACGATGGCTTCTATAATTCACGAGATATACGGTTTTAAATGAGTCTACACTTGGTGTGTTCACCCTATAGTTTTCTATTTACAAATATCGCCGACTTGAACATTGAAAGTAGCCTGCTGTATGTTTAAGTAAAAATTTCAAGTTTTATTTATTTTACAACAATGATCTTATCATATCAATTATTTTCTTTTGATCATCTTAAAGGAATAGCTAAACTTATTTTTGTTTTTGCTACTTTCTAGATATGCAGACGTATGTCCTAAAACAGAATTAAGAGAAATTTCTTGCAATAGATTTTCATATTTCAGTAACACAATGCGAAAAAAAATATACTGCTTTTGCTAGTAAGCTATAGCAAACCCAAACGAAATCAATAATTTTTATCTAACTGTAACTTGCAACAGAAAGCACTTTATTATAGATTATGGCTGTTTGATTGGTATTTAACAGAATACGCTTTTAACAGCTTTTCGAGATAGCCGCCAGAAAATGCCAAATACGCAATTTTATGAGAGGAAGGGTTAACCTATAAAAATGCTTTAGTCATTAAATGTTCCCGCAGTGAGCTTTAACTCTATTTAGACTGGGCTTTTTAGAAAGCTTGTACGACTGGAGGGGAGGCGAGGCGGAAAGTGCCCGCGCTCTTTGTTTGCTTATATTTCGACAATTAGTAGCGCTAAAGGTGTCATTCAAGGTTGTATAGAAAAAAAATTTCATACTCTTTTAATATATATACTTAAATGTTGTAATAAGATATTATTTTGGATTGAAAAAGCGAGTTTTCGAAAAGGTAGTCAACTTTCGTAAATTGGCTGAAAAGCAGAGATTGGTTTCAGAAAGTTAACGACTTCGGCGGCTTGATTGATCCTTGATTGATCCTTTCACAGTTGGAATCCCTTTAGGGTGGTTTATTGCAGTTTAAGAAGAAGAAACTCTATTTTAGCAAAATCTCATTTCATTATTAAAATGCTTTGATCTTAGCAACAGCGAATGTTTTCAAAATTCACTGGACTTTTAAAACAATTTTGGAAATGAACTTTTCATACGATAAAAAGAAATACAATTCATTCCAAGAAAAATTGAAATTTTAAGTGTCATATCGCACTTTTTTATAATTATTTCAATGTGTTATAATAAGCCTAAGTTAAAAAATTTAGTTAGGATTGATTACTTTGATGAAATTAATTTTTTTTGATTTTTGCAAGCTTTTTTCTTTTTTAAGAGGTTAGTCTAGCTTACATAGTAGAATATTTTTTAGTCGAACTTGACTAATGCTCCAGCGTATATTTTTTGATTTTAAATTTACCGTACATTGAATTATTTACATTTTGTCAGAGTAGGACTGCCCAACCGGAGACCCGCAAAGTCTATTGTTGAAGCCTGCCAAAGAATTTGTAATTACATAATTTTATACTGATATTTAAACCGATAAGTTAAAACAATAATTTTTCAACCAATTTTAATTTTATTTCTTTTCCTATGCACATTTAAGCATGATTAAGATTGATGGAAAAAAATAAGACAAAATAAGCTTCATACATAAACCCATCATTCGTTTTCAAGATTTAAAATTTTATTAATTTTTATCGTATTTCAACTCTATTTATCCTCCAGACTCGTACAAAAACGTTGAAGGCACTTTAATAAAGGCAACTTTTAAGCAATACCGTACCTGCTTATTTAAAAAATAAATTGTTAATTGTATTGGTAAAAATCCAAGTGTATTTCTAGATGTATTTACAAAAGTAACGTCTAATTATAATACTCAAAATAAATCTAAATATACACCTAAGTTATACAGTATTTTAATTCTTTGTGTCAACAGTCGATTTCTTATTTTGGTCCTATGTTTTGGAATAAAGTTCCAAGCTCATTGAAAAAAACAAACAAAGTTTGGAGTTTTTTGCAAAACCTTCACAAATTTGCGTGCAAATACATAGAGTAATTAATTATTTCTCCATTAATGTCGGAGTTAATTTAAATATTAAGCGATACAGTTTGCTACAATAATTTAAAAATTAAATGCTAAATAATAATTAATCATTTTCAGTAGTGGTAAAAATATGTAGTAAAGTATCACGGTATTCCGTCTAATTCTAAGGTCATTGAAAGTTCTTTGCAAGCACTGCAACATGTTTTTTTTGTTTTTCGTATCGATTCAGCTTCAAAGGAGTTTCTTGATTTACAGTAGTATTTTTACAAATTGACATTTGTTGTAGTTAAGTGTTTACCAGTACCTCCCCCATCTTTCCGATACTAGTTACTAGTTAATTTTAAGTAAGGTCAGGTTTAGGAACGTTTTACGCACTTTATAGCCAGTTGCTCTTTTGGGACTTTTTGTTTAGGCTTAGCTTACTCAGGCTAATACGGTAGTCTGGGTAGACTAGTATTTTAGTTATGTCTCAAATAAAACTAAAAAAGTAAATTAAAAATTCCAACTCACGACAATATCTTGGCATCTTTTTTTTATATCTTTATATTTGTCCTCCTGACTCTCAGGAAAGCGACGGAGGCGCTATAGCAAGCATAAGCAATTACCTCGACCTGCTTCCCGAGATGCCAAGATATTGCTGTCCGCTAGTAATTTAATAGAGATATTACTGTAATTTAGAACTGCTTGCCAAGACCAACAAGCAGGGAAAAGTGCCGTAAAGTGTCTTTACCAAGAACACAATGGAATGGCGCAAGTGGATTTTGAACCAAGACCATGTTGATTATCAGCCCGGTGCTTTAACCACTCGATCACGCTGCCGACAGAATTAGAATTTTATTGGTTAATTTCACTTCATTTATATTTGCATCTCCGAAAGCAATTATCTGCTAAATCTACTGGTTGCTTGCAGGCCCGCATACATAGTAAACTCTAATGCTACGGGCTACTCCGCTGAAGTAGGTGTGACGTCACAAAAAATAAGCTGAAAAACAAGCGGCTTTCTCTTAACTTGTGTCTTGTTGTTTACAAAAAAGCGAGTAGTAACCATAGGAGTTATATAGGATATCTATGGTAGTAACGCTTCATTAATAAGTTTGAAACTTTATTCTAAAACGCAGGGCCACGATTAAAAATTTATTGTTGACATAAAGTGTTAGAATACAGTTTTAGATATAAATTCAATTTTATTTCAAATATTATCTCAGAAGTTGTCTTTTTGCATTAGGCGTAGTAATTCCTGCTATTATTTTTTGTCCATTTGCAAATTTCAAAAAGCCCTATCTCTCGCTCTGGCCCTCTTTTTAAAAATATTGCAGGAAAAAGAAAAAAAATTATCAAAATGCCTCCATCTCCCCGCTTTCAGAGCCCTCTGCTCAGCCAGCTTAAACCAGAATAATTTCTGCTAAAACTTAAAATGTTTCCTTTGAGATAGTATTCACTAGGTTGCAGTATTACTCAAATAGTTAATGCGTCTATAGCAACATATAGAAGCTTGAACTTGATGCAAATTGCAAACAAGCTTACCGTATTTTAAGTTATTCAAGATTGAATTAATTTGTTTTGTATTATATTCTGTCACATTTATAAAATTCATTATTTAATTTTCCGTGATGTTTTAAAACTTAAATTTTTTGCTATTTGAATCTAGCATGATAATGTTGCTTGTTTATGTATCAGTGCACTGTTTTTATATTCTAACAAAAACCGGTATTGATTATATTAAAAAAAAGTCTAGCATTTTTATTAATGGAGTGCTTCTCTTTCTATTTAATTTTATTTATTATTTTAATATGTACTGTTTCTTCTTTACTTTATCTACTAGCGTTAACTTTTAACACAGTCTAGCTTGTAAGTAAATTGTGTTTTTTAATACTGATTATTGGTTAATTTTAGTTTGATTTTTGTAGGTAAAAATAGAATGAACAATTTTGCAATAATTTTATTGCGTAAACTTCATTCCTTCATGTTAATAAAAATTTGTTGGCAAATATGAACGTTTCATCATCAGAAGTTATTGATTCAGTAGCTGCTGAAATGTAAGTCATTTGTTTACTAGTAAGTAGTAAGCACAGTATTTGACTAGATTGTCTCTTTAATTTTTAGCATGCTTTCCTACCACCCGTATTTTAATTTTCATATGCATTTTTTTCTTATAAGCAAGAGAATAAAAAACTATAGAAATGATATAAAAAAATCTGTAAAACAAGTTCACATAGCAAGTTGCAAATAGTGCCAGCTACCCATTGAGCCTACCTAGTTAAAAAATTAATTTAAAACTTAAGTGTTTTAACTTACAGTTTTTCTTAGTTTAAACATTCTGTCTATTTCTTTTAAAGTAAAACACTTTGGTGCTAAATCAAATTTATTTTTGTCTATTGATAGTGATATTCATAGACAAATTTAATCTATTTATTGCAAATATGTAATATAAAAGTAACATTTTTCAAATGTTGTACATAAAAAATCTGTTATTTTTGGTTTTTATAGTACACAATTTTATTTTAGTTAGATGTTACTATTTGAAGTCTTCTTATCACCAAATAAATGTAGTTTGTGATGATGCTTTTAGAATATCATAGCCTATACTTTTTTGTATTTTACTAGTTACTCAAAAATTTTTAATTTTGTTATTTTTTTTATTAAATTCAACATAACAAAATTATATTTCATACCATATTGAAAAAATTATTGTTTACACTCAAATAATACTCTGATTGCCAGTCTGATTAATGCAAATACTGTATATATTTAAATTAAACTACAGTAGGCTCAACTTAATAACTCCATGAGTAACTAGTATGTAACTCCATGAGTTATAATTCTATTGCTTATTAATCCAAATTGAATTGTGATGAAGTTTGAGCATTGAAGAAATACCAGTTCATAAATATGGTATTTGTTTGTAGCAACCCCAAGTTTTGAACCATTGTTTTTGTTCTATTGTTTTTATTTGTCATTTGAACCACATTTTAACTTTTGCATTATGTTGCACTTTTTAATTGATTTAAAATGTTTTATTTTAACTTTTATGCTTGCAAGATTTGTAAAAAGTAAAAATGCCTTTGCAAGCATTAGAATCAAGATTAAAAATACTGTGTTTGGCTGGAGATAAGGCAAGAATAGAACATGTTAGGCAGTAGTGGCCTACCTTTTAGAATTAAAGAGAAACCAAATTTTAAATTACATTTCCTGAATAAAATAAAAATTAAGAAATTATCTTTTAATAAAAAATGCTACATGTTTATACTATTTATTTCATTTTCTCTTATTTAGTCACCAAACTACTTTAAATTTTATTGTATTTGGTAAAGTATTCATAGAAAGCACAATTTATTTGTTTTGCAAATTGATCACCTGCTAAGTATTTTTTTTGAAAAAAAGCATGCAGTAATTTCATTTTATATCTATATTTATCTTGCTGACACACAGGAAAGGGTCAGAGGCACTATACATAGGACAACTGTCAAGCAATTACCCTGACCTGCTTCTGAGGATGCCAAGAAATTGGTGTTTAGTTGAAATTTTTTATTTGTTTTTTAGTTTTGTAGAGATATAACTGAAATTTAAAACTGCTTGCCAAGACCACCAAGCAAGAGAAAAAGCTGTAAGGTGTCTTTCCCTAGACACATCAGAATGATGTAAGTAAGTTTTGAATTAAGACCATGATCACAATCATAGCATTTTTAACTACTTAACCATGCTTTTAACAATGTGTGAACAAAGTATTCTGTACTTTTCAACTTACATTACTGTTTTGTTACACTGGATGGTAAAAAATTGGGACAAGCAAGACAATACCTAAAAATTGGAGTTGTTGAACCACTACAAAAGATGTGTCTTAGTTCAATAAATGCCCTGTACTTTACTGTATACTACTTACTAACTCTAATTTTTGTGGCACCCACAGTGGAATCTATGATCTGCTTGGCACTGAAATAGATTTATTATAATTTTTACAAGAAATTTTTGTACTATTAAAGTTGTTCAAGTGACTTAGTAAAATAATTTGTTTGGTTGTTTACATTTATCTATTTACAGAACTACAAAACACATTGTTGTTTTTTCTCTGTCTAGTACTTGTAATGATGAATAAATAAATAATTATTTTTTCAATGCATAATTTAATAGCTTAAAAAAGACCAAGATATCCTTTTAATTCATTAAAAATTTTATTCTGTTTTTTAAATTTTAAATAGCAGTATTTAAAAAAAGCTAATTGTTATGCTACTAACAAAATTCTAGAACAATTAAAAAATTTATTTTGTAATCTTTAAAGTACCGTATATTTCGGCGTATAAGGCGACCGTCAGATAAGACGAGGTACAGAATTATATCGGTTTTATATACCATAAAGACTTTTATATCGGTTGTATAAGACGACTTGTTCGGTTGTATAAGACGTTTTTTGACTTTAAGGGTCGTCTTATACGCCGAGATATACGGGTATATATAATCATAAAACTTATATTTGTTTGTTATTAGATAATCTGTATTTTATGTTTCTGATGATTTATGGAAGGCAAACATTTTCACTTTAAAACAGAAAGTCTAGTTGCAAAAAATTCTGCTTGGTCATTAATAATTGAATTTTTTTTCCATTAATTAAAATTGTTACTTTAGCAAACATTACTTGGAAACACAAAGAAGAGAGGATCAATTCGACCTTTCTGGTCCAAATCAGCCTAGAAGAGCTTACCCAAAGTTAAAAGTGGTGAATTTTTCCAAGTTTTGTTATTCTTCCTAAACTAAATTGTCAAAATAATTAAATTTATGTTATAAAGTGTTCTATTAATTTACTTTTCTTCTTCTTTGCACGGCATGGTTATACTAACTGCATGTGCACAATCTGTAGAACTCTAAAAAAATTGTTCAAAAATAGAAAAATTATCAGAAAAGTAGTAATTGTTTTAAGAATATCTGAAGTTCTGTTTGTATTTAACAAAGCTGTACAGAAAGTTCTTCTTTTAGCTTTTATATAATGATAGCAAAAACAAACCCTAGTTTTTTATCCCTTTTCATGAGATATATGAGATAATTGCGCCTTTGAATGATTGGTGTTATCTTAGTCTGTAATCTTGGCTATAACTGTTTTCCAATAAATTGATTGTAATATTTGTTCTTTCACCCAATTGAATAAAGAATAGAACCAATAATAATGAATGAATCTCGTCCGTATAATGCACCTTGTTATTTGTGACGCTTTTCTTTATAAATCTGTTTACAATTCGTATTCTTTTGAATTGAAGGCTTTAATTTTGGCTTCCTTGACGTGTAAAGCAAAAAAATTGTTTTGAATTTTAATTTGAAATCAATTTTTTATTTTTTGGCAATAGCAAAAAATGCTACGTAAGAAGCTTATGAATCAATGCTTTGGTCATACAAGTTTCTATCAAAATCAAGCTTATACAATTTTTCAGAAAGCTGTTCTGTCTTTCAAAAAAAATTCAGTTTATTTTGCTGGTTTAGTTGCTGTGGATGAAATAACTCAATTTGCTAAAATTCTGATTTGCAGTCTAATGTTTTTGCTGTACTCTTGGAAAAGATACTTTATTAACTTTATTAACAAGGTTTTTTTATCGGTTATCAAATTTTTTGTCGGCTTACATATGATAGTGACTCCCCGTAAAACACAAAGAAACAATCACTCTGATAAGACCATATGAAAAGAAAAAATTTGTTTAATAATGAATCAATAAAATGTACATCTAAGTTTTGTAAGTTGTTGTAGACTTGTGTTGTTCCATTATGTTGACAAATAATCTTTAAATTTTCTTCATGTCTCAAAAATTTATTTTCCTCTTTTTTTTTAAGTTTCACGCTTTTTATTATCGGTTATTAATATACAGTAAAAGTCGTAGCACCGACAATATAAAAATATTAATCCTTAGATCAGTTACTTTCTTACCCTAATGCCAATTTTTTTAAAAATTAAAAACGTAAAATAACATATGAAATTGTTAGGGGCGAAAAAGTAACTTAATAAATAGACCTGCAGGGACGGATATTTTGCGGCTCGTATCGTTTGTAAAAGTTTCACTAGGAAAAGTAAATGTTATTACCAAAGGCAAAACCATAATCTGAATCAATTGCATTAATAAATTTATTGCATATTTGCATTAATACATTTAATGCAATTTTATTATTTAAAAAACTCGTACTGTAAACAAATTTTTGTTCTTTATAAAATATTCAGGGTTTATCAAATTATGAAACGGAATTATTTAACGCAACAAGACGAGGACCAAAAAATTTTATGGAGGCCACCCTCTGTGCTTCCTGCGGTTTCTAATATGACTATAAATAGGTTTTTGTCGTAACGTTAAAATCTCGTAGGCCTATAATGTGCAAGAGTAAAAGAAACATTGATGCTTGTTACCTACCACAACTGAACAGGCTTTTTAAACTTATTGCATATCTCGGCCGTGCTGGCAAGAAGTGGGCCTGCTGTATGGGTTATCATTCGAAGTGCCGAAGGAATAATGACTACTAATTAATCTGATAAATAACAGTTCGACAACTAGTTGCGAGCTGTAACTTACAAGTGAAGATCAATAAAAAGATCTTCACTTGATGTTTAACCAAAAACCAACTCTCTTCTTCGGAGAATAAGTGAAAACCTCATAATAAAGACACTTTCTAAAAATGTCATTGAAAACTAAACGCTTAACTCTAAAATAAACGCGTTTCTTTGAAATAAGCACATTGAAATTCACAAAAACATTACTTATAAAAACAAGCACAAATCTTAGAAATGAACCCAAAATGGTAACTCTCCCAGTAGTAAAACTTGAAAAATGTAAAATGGTTTTGAATTAATCGTCGGAATTGGAAACATGTTACAGAACGAGGAAATGAATTTAGATTGTTGTGCTTCTTTATGATTTGATTCAACTAATTACTACAAAAGCATTTAAAAAGAACTGAACCATTATAGCTTTAAAACCTTTGTTTAACTTTCAGTGTCTCCACAGCAACAATCGAAAATTGTTTGTAAGGATGGTGCTTTTATTTGCAGAGTGTGTTTGGACTATGTGCTCCAATTAAATCATGCTTCGCCGGTCACTGACATTTAATTTTTAATTCTCTTTAACTTAGTTTTGTTCTATCCTCAATCAATAACAAGCGTGTATATTAACTAATTCGGTAGGAGGATAGTACTAGGCCTACAAAAAAAAGCTAAACCCGGGTTTGTTATTACTTTTACGTTGTTCCAACAGCGGCGCCCATAGAATTTTTCAAAAAGAAGAGGGTGGAGCAAAATCGAAAAACAAGGCGTTGAATAGTAAGGAAAAGGAAATCTTTTTGTAAAGTTTCTACTTTTTTTGATTTCCAATTTATTTATGTGTAAGTGGTATTTTACAGGGTTCAGTTAAATGCAAAGAAGACTTCACCACACAACTTTCTATGTTTTTATTATAGTTCGAGATCGAGTGGCATTTTTCTTTAATCTTTTACGTAAATGTCATTATTATTAAATATCGATCATGATAGCTAAATTCATTTTTAGCTCCAAGGAATGAAGACTTGCTAAATGCCGAATGCAATGTAGTTTTTCGTTAAATACGTATTTCATTTTTTTACTTAAAATATTTCTTTCTAGTGCTATTTTAACGTAAAACTTATTTCAATAAGTTGTCTTTGATTTTGAAGCATGAAAGTATCAAACAAAATGGACTAGTTTTTGTCTTACAATAAATGAAGCATTTATTTGGTAATTAATTTAGCTAAAAAACTGAGTAAATCAATGGTAAATTGTTTGTATGGCCATTCATCGACGAATGCTCTTGAAGCGGACCACGATTCGAGCTTTTTATTTTAACGCTCAAAAATTTGTCTAATGCAGTGGTTCTTAAACTTTGATGGTCCGTGGCCCCTTTTCAGAGACTCTCTCAAACACCCGTGGCTCCCTGCTTAGAATATTGTCTCAAAGGTCGAGTGAAGACCAAAAAAAGGTCATCATTTTGGAACTGTCCCTGATTTTGTCAATTT
Source organism: Diplosoma virens (assembly GCA_963680785.1). Lineage (NCBI taxonomy): Eukaryota > Metazoa > Chordata > Ascidiacea > Aplousobranchia > Didemnidae > Diplosoma > Diplosoma virens. Next base: position 26,100,579 of record OY796884.1, read on the forward strand.
TGTCCCAAATGTCAAGTGAAGACAAAAAAAAGGTCAAATCCTCTAATCTATTGCTTGTTAAACTATTTTTATTAATATAAAATTGATTTCGACCATAAATCCATCTTCACCTAAAAGTAAAGCTATAGGTTATCGATTTTAGATTAATGAAAATATTTTAACAAGTGTTTAACTGATTCTCATGTGTTAAAATAAAAAGCATTTATCATTTTTTGATTAAATTTTTTTTGCGTTTGTGTCTATCAGTAAATAAATGTGAAAACGAATACTTTTTAGTTTTTATGATATTAAAATATAAATTAACATAGTAGTCGCCATTTCCGCCTCCGGCACTAAAGATTCTGGGTTCGATCCCTGAACTGGATAAATATGACGTAGTATTGTCAACGACTTGCCACCGCCGCACCGAATTTAGCTGTGCCCCCCTGGCGCATTGTTGCAGAGTAGTGCACAGTAAACTCATTACTACCTTCCACATCTCAAACGAGAATAAAAAAAGAATTGATTTTATTGAATTCTTTTCAATTACATTACTCAATTATTTCTTCCGATTAGTTGTGGTTTATTTTTAAATGAGGCGGTTTCAAAAATTTTATTTTTTATGATTTTTAAAACAACTTGGTAAAAATCAATTTGTCGCATTTTGTTAGTGGCAATTAAAAAGGCAATTAAATGTATTTTTGCATATTTGTTGCTGTATGTGTGGTAATTTGTTCAATACCTTAAACAGCGTGCAGTGAAGAAAATAAAAGCAATTTATCTTTATTCATAACAAGAACCTGTAATTTTTGTCATAAAGTTCCGCAACCGACTGAATCGCGACCACAAGAGCAACACTTTTTTTTATGGGAAGTTGAGCAAAGGCGACACCAGCCGAAAGTTTTTAAATTAAAAAAGAGGCCATTGCTTCAATACAAACCCCTTTTGTTTCCCCAAGTCTTCCATTGTTTTCAATTCTATTTGAAACTGGTTTCAAGCTTTTACATGATTTATTAGTGGGGGTAAAATCGATAAAAAAATCTGGGGGGCTGAAAATTTTATAAAAAAGCTGCATACCCCTACTTTTACGTCCATGATCGGTGTTGCATTAAATTGCAATAAGAACAACCCTTTAAGACTAATTTCTGTTTCGTTTTAGAACCATGTGACCCCACAATAACGGAAAACGATTTACAGAAGAACTTTGGTATTTATTGCTTTGTGTCAAACTTAATTTTCTCATTCAGGGGTCCACAGTGAACTACGGGAGAATGCACGATCGAAGTTTAAAGCATTATTTCACCCCCTCAATGATTAGAACGCAAATCGCAAACCTGGAAGCTGTTCCCCCAGGATCCCCTCGGCAAAGGAGTGTAAAACGACGCCTTACTAAAAAAATACGTCAGCTTGCAGAAGATGTATGTCTAAGTTTTTGCTTCCGTTTTGTTAGATTTGTATTTCAATGAAGTAATGAACTCTTTTACGAGTAAATTATTTAAATCAATTAATTATTGTGATGTATTATGACGATTATCACAATAGAATTAATTATAAGGTAACCAATTACATGTTTTGCTTGTAATTTTATTGAAAAGACTCATGTTCTATGTACAGTGATGGCTTTACAAAAGGGAGGGCCCGGTTCAAGAAAAATAGGGGGTCATTTTTTCGTGTTTCAAAACAAAGTGATCTCTAAAAAAAATTTTATCACTTTAGGGGGGCACCGTCATGGTGCTACTATGAAGAAATAGAACAATATTGTACTTAGGAGGAACCACTTTTTGACATTTTTTAGGGGGGCTCGGTGCGGCCGCTCCGTTTGCTCCGTACTAAAGCCATCACTTCCTACGTACGTGGCAAGGGAAAAACTTTATTATGGCCTCTTTTATTAAATTTATTGATTAGCAACAAAGCGAATTTCAATAAACTTTTTCGTGTTTTTCCGTCAATATGCTTCTTCAACTTGTCAAAGGAGCTGGTTTGTTGTAGTTTTTTTTCATTTGTTTCAGATTAATATCTATAGTTTGATTTAGCATTTTTTTTCTTTTTTCCGACTTACTAAAATTTAAGATAAGCTCTCAGTGTATAATTGACGTAACGTAGGTAGAAAACACAATTGCCCAAACACTTGTACATGTATACTTCACTTAAAATTTTTCCCCTTAATTTTAAAAGTTTAGTCGCTCGTGAAAGTGTGAAGTGCTTTAAATTGCAAAACAAATACATTTCAAATACGCATCGCAATTCAGCTTCGCTTTTCGTGGTTCAAAAGCTTGTTTGTTCTACTGCCATATCACCTTGGCTATCCGACAAACTAATGAAATAATTTCATCCGGGTTTAACTGCTTTTATGGCTCACTTATACAAAACTATTGAATAAGTAGGAATGCATTTATTTATTTTAAAATCAATAACCATATTACATTTGAAGAGAAATTTGAAATGATTATTTCTTTCTGCTGAGGCAAATTGAGAAATTTTAATTTTTTTACTGAAAAACATAGTAGTTTTAAAGCATGCTTACTAGAACAAGCACACGCAATCAGCATCCAAAAAATTTTTTTCGTTACCTTAATTCGTTTTTAATGAATTTGCGAGATTCTCCGAAAGAATAAAATTGATTTAAAAGTGTTTGTCGTTAGTAAATAATAGTGCGACTGGGTAATAAGTGATTTACTATCAAACTTTAAAAATAGTGGAATGGCTGTAATACTAAAACGAGTTATTTTTAGCTTGCGACCACATGTTGCTTGGGAAGCCTTTTGATGTGGCCCGCAAAGGAGTTTTTAATCGGATGCTCAATCCACTTGAATTATTGCAGTGCTTCTGAACTAATCTAATGGCCCAAGAAACTCCGAATACTATTATTTTCGGCCCATAATGACCTAAAATAAATCAAAAAAGGCCATCGCTTTGATTACTGTATCGATTGCGGCCCGCAATAAACTAACAGGCAAAAACTTGGCCTCAATGGAAAAAAAACTGAGTGCTTCTGCCTTATAGTTATTAGTAAGAATCGCGCCACATTTTATTACAGAAAGTTTTCATCTTGAAAGTTCAAAATTAAAACTTTGCTTCAAGTCGTCCAACTTTGCCCAAGTTGACTGCCCCGCGCAGTGTTTTCTCGCTTATTGTTGCTGTTGTTGTTGCTGTTCTTGCTGTTCTTGCTGCTGTTGCTGTTGTTGTTGTTGTTGTTGTTGTTGTTGTTGTTGTGTATTGTATAGATTTTCTTTTTTACTCGATCACGATTTTTTATTTTTTGTTTTTTAACTTTCAGAACACTTTTAACGAACCGCTTGTGACGCAACAAGTCAACGATGAATTGTACACGGCGCAAATGCAAGCCTTAAGCATGCTGCACGCAGAAACTCAACAAAAGTTTGTTCGTGTTGTCCTTGGTGTGGTTTGTATAACTTAAGGCTTTTGTTTCGAAATGTAATTTATGATGAATTTTTCTTGCACTTATTGACTAATAAACAAGTCGAACAAAGTAAATTCAAAACTATTGAGTCAACTTTTTCGTGATCTCAAAAAAATCCCGCAAAAGTTGACTTAAATGCTTTCTTATGTGGTTGTATCTACAATCGCATCGACCTTAAACAAAGGTCAGCAAACTGTTTAATCCATTTGGTCGTTTTAGGAGGCTGAAAATTTGTTTTAGCACGAAACAATCAATCATCTTACTTATCGTAACACTTTTAAAGGAAAATTATACTCGTACTTTATTTTTTAAAAACTGAAAATTAATTTATATTTCGCAAATATTTACATTTATACATTTCATCTGAATTGTTCTGACAAAGCTGCAAAAATCAGTTTTTATTAAAGGGTGTACCGGAATTGTAATCGTGATAAATTCCATGTTTGCTCACTTTATTAAAACTGTTCTAGGTGCTTTTAAACAAAACTCGCCTTTGTGACCACAAACGATGGTTTTAATTCAAGTAAATCGATGTGATGTCACACGATTATTGAATTCATTCCGAATTTATTTGTATTGTCAGAATCTATCTCACTTCACAGACTTCCCGAAATATTGTTTTATTGAACAAATAAATTTCTATCAGTTATACTTATCTGAATATATCTGATATCGGTTATGATCATAGCCGTACCAGCCTGTAAAATTTTGGGCGGGCAATACAGTTTTGCCCAAATTTTAGTTTAGTTAGTTAGTTTAGCCCGTTTAACGTTTGCCGATCTTGTAGCATCTGCAAAAGTTAAGACAAAATGTCATACAAGTGGTTTGTGGGACGAAATTTGAAAATAGCCATCAAAAAACTCATCTCAAAGCTTTACGTTCAACACTCTTCAAAAGATAAACGTCGGAATGAAGAAAAGAAAAATTCAATTGATTTTGTAATAAAGCTAAACAAAGATGATTACATTTAGAGAAAGGCGTTAAAACGTGTGACCAGAGCAAGACTTTCAAGTTGTGAATAAACTCTTTTTGGCGGCATAAGTTTGGCTTGTATGATTTCATCTAAACAACTTCTAAAGCAGATAAATGAAAAGACGAACGGCCAAATGAAAGAATAGTAAACTTTTTCATCACCGTAATTTTTGGAACACATCCAGTTATCTAAAAGATGTTGACCAATCGCGGATTCACTAAACATGACTGAGGTTGAAGATTTGCCAAAACGAGTGGAGATGTTGCGAAAGTGAGAAATTTGGAAGATAATTTTCTAAATAGGATTTGCTAAAAACTTGCTAAATTTTCTAAATTTTCGAGTTAATTTTCTAAATAGGAAATTTGCTAAATTTTTGCCGCCAAAAAGAGTTTGTTTACAACTTGAAACTCTTACGCTGATTTATTACGCGTTTTAATGCCTTTCTCAAACATCCAATCATCTTCGTTTAGCTTTATTAAACAATCGATTGAATTTTTTTCTTTATTCCGACGTTTATCTTCTGACGATTGTTGGACGAAAGGCTTAGAGATGAGTTTTTATATTTTTTAAATGTCATACATTTTTGTTCCAAAACACTAATGAAGACAAAAAAAAAGTTTCTTTGTTTGGGACTGTCTTTAATTTTCCCATTTTTGCCCCAAAATATTAGTGAAGACTGAAAAAAATGTATTCAGCATCTGGGATTTTTGTCCCGCACAAATAGTCTGGTTTTGGTGCTAAAATAATTTCTGTCACTGCCTGAAAAATTCTGATTTTTTCCAAAAAATTCCTTGTCGCTGCCCGAAAAATTCTGATTTTGCTCAAAGAAATCTTGGCGCACTTTGAAAAATTCTGATTATGTCTATATTTTGAGACTTGGGGGGTATTTTCTCTTTTTACCTCGGGCTCGTACGACTGAAGTTATGATTATCGGAAATAAACGAATTTATTTTACTGCAAGAAAATTAGAATGCATTTGTAATCTCATACAGTCTCTGAACTGACTAAAAATAAGCATGTCTAATTACTCAAAACAGTTTCAAAACTACTTTAGCGCTGTAGTTGACAAGTAAAAATCAAAAAATGTTCTTCACTTAAAGTTTAACCAAAAACCAACTCTCCGGAGATTTAGTGAAAGCCTTATAAAAAACACAAAATCGCTATGGAAGGCAGCCATATTGGATTAAGCATTTTTTAAATTGATTTGTTTACATTATTAAAGCACGACAGAAACAGAAACGACAGAATAAAGCAAATTATTATTCTGTCTTGTTTTTTTGTTTCTGTCGTGTTTCTACATCAATTAAAAAATGCTTAATCCAATATGGCTGCTTTCCATAGCGATTTTATGGTATAAGAAAGTAATCTTTCTTCCGAAGCTATATTATAATAAACACATTTTCTAAAAATGTGTTAACTATTTTTTTTTTTTATTTATTTTCATTTTTACTCACAATCAACTTGAAATTAATCAAAGTGCATGTAGAAATAAAGATTGTGAATAAGGAAGCAGCGACTAAACGAAGTACGTTATTACATGCACAATGTCAGTTGTGCATGGTCGCCGTACCTTTGAACAAAGCAAATCCCATATAACGTAAATCCCATATAATATAAGTCCTTAACTCCCTAGTAATATAAAATCCTTAACTCCCAAATAAGTACACTTCTTACAAATATGAACATTAAATCTGAGCCAATGTTTATAAAAATAAGCACAAATCTTAGAAACGAGCACAAAATGTCAACTCTGCTTATACAGTAGTTGATTCAATTATTTTTGCACTTCATTAAAATAGATTTATTGAAAAAGCAAAAAACTTTCGGCTTAAACTTACCATTAGTAGATTGATATTGTACAATATTTAAAACTAGCAGCACAAACGTTGCCAAAGTTCGAGAATAAATTACATAATGGTGTTTATTTATGGGTATTTGAGCTGATCCATTTTAGCATTGAAATTTTACGACGAGTTGAATTGCTGAAGCCTTTTTGCACAATTCAACTATGTAACAAAGAAATGTTCATTTTTTATACATTGTTAGAGTAATTCACAAATAAGATTTCCTTCACATCAAGTGATATTTGTTTCAAGTATCATGATTTTGTTAAACAGGTTGAAAAAAAAGGTCTTCTACGGTCCTCCTTTGCTACGTAGATCGACTCCCCCAAAGCTTACTCGAGGAGCGGCTTGGCGATTGGTCAACAGGTCGAGTCAGATTCTGGTTGCCACGGTTAGTTTCGGTTGAAAATTTAGATCTCGTTCACTGTTCGCCGTTTCGACTTGGTTATTTTGTTGCATCTGTCAACCCCGCGAAAGATGATTTTTTAAGTTTTTAATTCAGTAATTTCGATTTCGTGAGCTCCATGGACTTTTTCATTTTGCTCAGTGTTTCTCGGAGTTTCACGTCCAACTAATTTTTCCGATAAACTTGCTTTTTCAGAAAGTTTACGAATTGTTTAAAGCAAACTCCGCATTGCAGGAAACGGTCGCCCTTGCGCACGAGATCCTCGCGCAGCGTCATTACGTGACGTCGCGGCCCCAATCCGCCCCGGCAAATTGGTCCAACGGCTTTCCTGGAATTTATTACAGCCCAGACAGACCTAAAACGGCGCGTGGAAGGTCCGGCCTTCAAGACTTGCGATCTTCCACCCCGAACTCCTTCAAAAAAAAGCCAAAGTAAATTGCCGTCGTGCGTTAAGCGTTAACGCGTTGTACGCTTTTTCTGCGATCTTTGTTTAAGTTTTTGTTGAAATTTTTTATTCATTTTTTAGTTTTTATTTAAAGATAGGACTCGAATTTAGAGCCCCTTGCTTATACCGCCAAGCAGAGGAAAGTGCCGCAAGTGTCTTTCCCAAAAGCACCACATAATGACGCGACCAGGTTTTGAACCGCGAAAGCGTCGATCGCGTTTGCCATCAATGCGGTGTTTTAACCATTCGGCCACTCTGTCGACAATTGTTCATTGTTCAGATATGTGTGGGATATCAATGGCCGGAGGATTCGAAATCGTTCACACGATGAGTTCGATGATTTATCGTCGATTTCTTACTCCAGCTCATCGTCTAGCGTCGAAACAGAAATGCATCCAAAAGCACCTGGAAGGCGCTACAAGTAATTCCACAGCTATAACAGATTTTCTTGCATTTATTTTCTCACCGAAAAGATTATTGATTTTCTTGGAGCTTTTAGTTAAGATAGATCAACACATCAAAGTTGCCAGTTTTTTATTTTAGAAGATCGGAGGCTTTTTGATCATATCATCAATCAATATCTACTCCTATTTTCCTTATGGTACAACTGCGAGGGCCAATCAATACCTCCCCAGATATTCTTAGATACAGTGGTGGATATTGGTTGAGGCGAATGAGGCAGTCGCCTCAGGCCCCCCCTTTTTTTGGGGGCCCCCCCTCGAAAACAGCATATACAGTTTTGGATTCGCTGCAGATGTTTGCTCAGAGGACGGTTCGGAGTGAAGACCTTTTTTTTTTTTTTTAGAGAACACTTTGATTTTGGGAGAAAAATATGCAAGCCCAGATCAGACCTCTTTTTTTTCTCAGACAACATCAATTTTTGAAAATTCTTGCCTCGGGCCCCTAAATTGGAATATCCACCACTGCTTAGATATCAAGATAACGGTGTCTGGCTGACATTGTATTTTATGTTTACTTTACTACTATTACTTGAAGTTGCTTTTCAAAGCGGCTTAGCTGGGAAAGTTGGCATTCTGTGTTTTACCGCTTATGCAAAAGCATTTCGAGAGCTAGGTTTTTAAAATGGTAGCCATTAAAACGTTAATTTGTAAATTTCAACGAAATTGCTTTAAGATATTGTCCTAAGAGCAGCAACTTCTATCTGGCTTCTTTGCCAATGCACATTACGATGTCAAGTCGTTGGCGCAGGCTTTGCGTAATTTTTTATTCAAAAAGCTTTCAGCTTTCTGAGAAACAAGCGGCTATTTTCAAAATTTCGCCGCTACAAGAAAATACGTAAAATAGCGATGAAAAACCAGTAGACACAGCGAAATAAACCTTGACATCGATTAGCTATCGTGTTGATGTCGTGTTTGCGCATTGCTTCTCTTACGACACAAATACTTTTTAATTTACTTTTCTTCAGACCCACACGCCCGACATCTGCGATGGCTTTACCCCACAGAATGCACGTCAACAATTTTCCCCGCCCTTACTCTGCTGGTCACGTGGATCTGACCGAGGTAACGTCACAGTTCGAACACTTTTCTCGGTAACTATCGTTGCTGATCAACTTGGGATTCAGAGTGCCCCTTCCCAAAGTTAGGACTCATTTCCAGCACGAGCGTGGCGTGAAGTATTCTTTGTTTGTTTTATTGATTTTTTGGCTTCGCTAAGCGCTCGCTTGGATTTTAAGTGCGAAAAGATCAATAAAAGAAACAATAAATGCTCCATTCCACGCTCGTAGTGGAAACGAGCCTTTAAGTGAGTATGAATCTAAAATTAATCAACCTTTTTTAACAGCTTTAAAAGCAGCTTGAGCTTCAGTTTATCTTTTTTTCTTTTTTGCGTAGCGTCACGCAGGTCACACCAAAACGCCGCGACAAGCTGTTTCGCCCGACAATGGATTTTGCGTTGACGCAAAGACGCAAACGAGATACCGACGTAAACCGACTACTCTAGTCAAGCAAGCGTTTGTGAGTAGAAGCGAATTGCGTGAATTTCCTTTAAATAAGTGCTACTTCTTATGAAATTTCTTTTTAAACTTGTTGATACTATCATTGGACTTTCAGAATTTTATGATTTCAATAAAAAAAATGTAGTTCAATTGACTAAACGGCACAGTCATTATTAAATTAAATACGTAAAATAAAAATCTTATTTTTTTGTTTTAGTAATAAACATAGGCATACCAGCCAAAAAAATTTGGGGTCGATGAAATTTTGCCCAAATGTTGTGACACTTACCCAAATCATGATTTTTAAGTACTTTACGGACAGGACAAAAAAATTGTTTGAGATTCTAGGGTGAAGACCAAAAAAAAAACAACAAAAAAGCCTTCACCTAAATTTGGTAACTATTTTCTGTATAATTGATCATTGCCGCTTTTTCATATCACTGCCCGAAAAATTCTGGTTTTGCTCAAATATTTCCTTTTCACTGCCCAAAAAATTATAATTTTGCTGAAATCTTGAAAACTTGGGGGGCAATCGCCTTCCCTTCCCCCCGGCAGGTACGGCTATGGTAATATAAAGTAAAGTCGATATAGAGTTTTTAAACTTTTTCTGTTGATCTTTATTTTCTCGCTAATATTCAAACAAAACTTCGACATATGTCCAGCTCTGTTGGCGAAAAGCGTTTCATTTTCATTTTGAATGTTATTGTAATCACTTTCCAACTGCTTTCAGAGATCAGGCAGCGAAAGTGATCGCGACTCTCGCTTTTGCAAATACGAGGTCGAAATCGGCACCGGAGATCGACTGGGAGCGGGCACATCGGCCGATATTTACCTCAGTTTGCACGGCGACGAGGGTGAAACCGACGAGATCTACCTAAGCGACCCCGTTTCTACTGACAAGAAACATAAACCTTTCAAACGTGGCCAGGTAAGGTTTGTTTTTTTAATTTGAATTTGCATCACGTTGTTTGGTAAATTTGCCAAAATGGATGAAAATTTAAAGCGGACTTCTGGTTTAAACAACTGGATCCTGTTAACAGTCTGTCGTCTTGAAGCGCTTTCTGGAAGTAATCTTCTATTTGAAAAAGACTGTATTTTTATCAAGCGGTATTTTCATTAATTCCAACCTTCAAAATTCTTTTTTTTTTAATTTTAATTTAGACTGACGTATTTCGAATCGAAGCCGAAAAAGTAGGAAACTTGAAGAAAATTGGAGTTGGACATGATCAAAAAGGCAAAGGTACGACATATTCATACGCTGATGCAACGTTAGAAGCTTAGCTTTATACAGTTTTTATTTTGGGATCATTAGACCTGGTATTACGAGGCTTAGGTTACGGTTTACCGTTTTTCAGGTTTTAGCTGGTTTCTTAGTCACGTGATTGTCCGAGACAACAAAAATTTGTGGAAGTTTCACTGCAAGACTTGGTTGTCGGGAACTTTCTCGAAAAAGAAGACTTTTCGCCACTTTAGCCTGGATCATGAGTCTTCGGGTAAACTTAACTATTTGTGTGCGCGTGTATGTGTGGGTGTGTACGCGCAACCTCGCGCGCGTGTGTGTATCATTTGAGTCGCTGAGTTCACTCCAAAAGGTTTCTTTGTTGTTCACACACCGGGAACCTGATTTAGACCAGGTTCGTGGAATTCAGTTGCACACGAGATATCAGAAAGTTTTAAAGTCATCGCGCCGACAAAGTTCGCTTGTAATTGAATATGCTACTCGATCCTTATCGCAAATTGTATAAAAAACGAAAAATCGAAAGCTTAGTGTTTGCGTGTTCGTATCTAGCCAGAAGTCAAACTGTTAACTACGGAAAATGATTCAATTTTATTGCTTGCCGAATAATTCTGTGTCTTGTAAAATACTTGAGCGACTTGAGACACCCGTTGTGCTTCTCAGCGTGTGTTTTGTAACCGAATATTTACAAGTTATCATGCTAAACTGAAATTCGTATTAGAATCGTCGGAAGCTTCGTCCGAATCAGGCTCGACGGAAAGCGAAAGTACAAAAACGATGTCACGGAAATCGCTCCGTCGCTTACCATCATCATCATCATCTTCGGTCGCATCAAGCAGGTGACGTCATGGTCCGCATTCGGTTTCCGAAGAAATTGAATTTTTTTCGGTTTTTTAAAGTACGGTTAACTTAATGTCGTTCACGATTCATCTCCAAGAAGCGATTTGTTCAATTTACGTTTAGTGCTTTTTGTCGCTACTCATGTGGTTTATACTGGGGAAGTGATTTCAAACATCGTATGTTCCAGCACCATGGTGTTTCTAATTGCTATTTCTAATTACTTAAAAGAACCACCAGCATTTGATGCTGACTTCTTTCTTTTTTCTTTTAACTGGCGACTATGAATTTTTTATAATCCAGTGAAAACAGTTTTGAACTGTTTACTTGGAGCCACGAAAACCCATAAAACGAACATATTAAAATTTTTTTACAAAGTGAAATGTTGCTGTAATAAATGTAAATACTTCGCATATAACATATCGTCTTTACTTTCACTATTCTTCTAGCTATTATTTGTTTCTTTTTTTATGCTTGTTACTATTATCTTTTTCACACTATTCACTATAAATCAGTTCTTGTTTGTTGAAAATTTCCTTTTTCTTTTAATCAGATTGATTGTTTTAATTTTATACAATCAATCTTTGATAAATTTTTTATCTCGTTCGTCGTCGTCGTCGTTTGAAGGGTATCCACTACAGGTCAGACACAAACAGGACTGGGGCCGAAGGTTTATCTCGTTGTCAGTCAAGTACAGAAATAAGCAATAATATAACTAAAGGAAATCTTTAATTATTATATTCTTTGTTTGTTTTTTAATCGAAAATTCTTTTAAAACAACAAACTTATTTTAACAGATCTTCCGCTTCTCTTCGGAGAAAAGCGAGTTCTGGTAGCGAAAAGGATCAGGTTCATTCTCCTCCTCTATTTACCGTGCAACCTCCGACTCCCGTGTCATCCGGACACACGTTTGAGATCGGGACGTCTTCCGGTTCCGCTTCGCAGAGCAGCAAGAGCGCTTTGGAGTACAGCTCCGATAGTTCCTCAGACGGGCAAGGATCCGCGAAAATCAGCGAAAGTTTCGTTGAAGAAAGTGAAGACACCCGAGCTCGGCTTTCCTCCTCAAGCACGAGCACTTTGACCGATTTTGGCGAGAACGCGACAACTTCCGGCGGAAATCAGAAATCTAGCAAGTTCGCTCCTTTTTCTATCGACAGCTTTTTTGACGAAAAAACTTCGAGCCAACGCGACGTCAGCTCATCGGACGACAGCAAATCGTCAGTGTCATCAGTGAAAAAAAAGAACGAAGACAAATCGTCCTCTGACTCCTTATCGAATGATGAAAGTACTCCAAGAAACGAGATTCAAGGAGCAAAGCCACGTCCGGTGCTGAAGAAGCAGTTTTCAGAGGTCATAGCATTGTCTGCGGTCGAGTCCGCCGATCAACTTTCTTCTCCTGCCCTCGCAACTGCAGAAATGTCAACTGTTTCGGATGAACCGGTGGAAGTGTCCCAGGTGATGTGCGACAATTTTTTCCATGTTAAATGATCGTTGTGTAGAGCCAATTAACCACGAACTTTGGAATCATAGTAAGACATTTTAAAGGACTATTTAATTTATGCCAATTTTTTAAATAGTTTCTTTTCTTTTACTTCATTTTCCTCTATATTTATTCTCCTGACTCGCAGGCAAGCGTCGGAGACGCTATACATAGGACAAGCAATTATTCGACCTGCTTCCGGAGAAGCCAAGATATTGTTCTCCGGATGAAATTTTTTATTTTGTTTTTTAGTTTTATTAAGTTATGGTCAAAGTTTAGAACTGCTTTCCGAGATGACCAAGCAGGAGAAAGTGCCATAAAGGGTCTTTTTTAAAGCACATTAGAATGGCGCGAGTAGATTTTGAACTGCGATCATATTGTTCACAATTACGTCGCTTTAAACAATCAACCACGCTTGCAATTTTGGAATCAAATTTTGAAATATTGATTTTTTTGATACTTTCTTTTCCAAATTTTTAAAAATTTCGCTGCCACCCATCTTTTTTTAGTGCATATTTTCAGTGAAAATTGTTCGAAATATTTTATCATTCCTATCTCAAAGAGTAATAATTTCAAGTAATTCTACTCTTTCTTTACTCTTACTCAATTTTGTTTCTTAATTAGGTCAAAAATCATCAATTGATTGAAGCTGAGGAACAAAAATCAAATAAATCTTCATCGGATTCAGATACTGAGTCATCCGCGTCCAGTATTGACTCTTCTGTTGTGAATGAGGAAATTTTAGCGGAAAGTTCTGACGAAAAGCATTCCTTAGTCGAAGAAAAAACTTTCTCCGCTACTGGGTTTGATTTAAAAAAGGAACTGAAGCAGGTGGCTGAAGAAGAACCGGTTAGTTGTAGTTTCAATAACCTTTTTTTGGTTTATTTTTAATAAACTTTGTTTTTTTGGTAACTTTAAAGCGTGAAGTCGTTGAGGTTTCACATTCTTTCAATGTTGAAACTTCTAACAAATCAAATACTTCTTCATCTTCCACTTCATCTGATCAAGAGGGTAAGCTGACGTTACTGGGATCTGGCAATTTCAAAAATATCGAAAATTTATTTAAGTACTCGTATTTATTTCATTTCTTCAGAACCGTTAAATACAAATCACGAAACGAACGATATTGTCCAATCGTCTGTGAATATTTATGATAACGTAACAAACAATATTGTCCAATCATCTGTGAACATTGATGATGACGTAACAAACGATATTGTCCAATCGTCTGTGAATATTGATGATGACGTAACAAACAGTATTGCCCAATCTGGTGCAAATATAAACGAGCATTTAATTGAAAATGACACCGTTACCGATGAAGATGCAAACCTGGCAAAAGATGATGTCAGCGTAAGTTTCAATTGTACAGTAGTTAATTGTAGAGGCGATACGCTTTTTTAAACAAATTTCTCGCGAGCCACAGCGCTAATTTAAATGTAATAAGTTTTTTCTTCAATTTCTGTCGTTCGATTTTTGTGTTTGCTAAGAATTTAGGTTTATGCTTTAACGAATGTAATAGAAAAGAAATATTTCTAATTAAAAAAGAGGAAACACAAGATTGCATTCGAGACCAATTAAAGAATTGGAACAAAGATAAATTCTCTAAAAACAATTTTAGAAAAGCGAACTTTTAATTTCTGATTATTTTCGTCACTAATTTTTTTAATCGTAAAAGAATTTGACTTTGATTGATTTCGATTCCAGGACGATCGTTTTAACATTAAGAGGCTGAGTCTGACCGCTCAAATTCTGCTCGAAAACCAGAAATCGAAGCCGTTTGAAATTGAAGAGTCGCTTCAAAGTGACGAAGAGGGAATAGTGCAACCCCCCAGCCTCCCATCTATTCGAGGAGACGTTCATAATTTAATAAAGGAGGGGGAAACGGACAAAGTAATGGAAATTTTAATTCTTCGACCGGAATTAAAAGAGTAAGTTATTTTTCAATGTTTTTGTATTAAATCGTTTATGGTTGCTTTAATCAATAGTTTAAATTTTCAATATCGATTCCATCGCTAAATAACTTTTTCAGTAAAATAGTTAGTATCGTAATAAATTTTTAATTTGAAGGAAAGCAAACGAGAAGGGATGGACCCCCCTGCATATGGCTTCCAACCACGGCAAGTTGGAGATAGTGCAGGTGATGTTTTAATTATCAATTGAATTTTTTTGTGTATTTTTGGCTTTTACAGAAACTGTTAAGAAGTAATAATGACACTGTTACAGGCCATGAATTAAACAAACATTTGATGCTAAGCATTTTTTAGTATTAAGGAACTTGTTTTTTGTCATACTGCCATTAGTTTCTAAAACTCCTTCTCAAATGATTTTTCGGAGTTCATTAAACGTCATTTGCCAGTTGATAACTCGACGATGAAATGGAGTTTTCACGAAGCGTGATTTAACTGGGCACGTGTCGGAACTATGTAGGAAAGCTTAAATTCGTCCAAACCTACCGACTCGGACCAAATCAAGTTGTTTCGTAACTTGACTAAAACTACTTGTTTTTTCCGCAGTGGCTGGCCGGAAGCGGCGCAAATTTAAAAGCGGAAACGCCGACCGGATATACGGCGATGCACATGGCCGCGATGCATGGACACGTCGAGTGCGTGAAAGTGGGTTACACATGCGCACTCGTACTCGCACTCGGTCGTATTCACACAACGACACTTCGCAGGTTCTCTACGCAATGGGTGCGGATGTGGATGCGCTCAACGTCGACGGGCAGACCCCCCTCCACCTTGCATGCATGAGTGATCAGCTCGAAACTGCCACGTGGCTTGCTGAAAATGGAGCTGATCTGCACATCCGGGACACTTTCGGAAGGTAAAGGTTACGGTCGGCAGTGCGGTCGAGTGGAAAGTGTTCCGGTTTTGACGGCGATCAACATGATACTGGTTCAACTCTAATCCTCGACATGCTTTTAGTTGTTTCGAAAGACACTTTCTTCTCCCTGGGGGTCTTAGCAAGCAACTCTAAATTACATTTGCATATTGCTGTGTGAAAACTGATTAAGTCAATAAAAGAATTTCACCCGAACCGAAGTATCTTGATTTTAAGAAGCAGGCCGGGCTAGTAACGTCTCCGATGTTGTCCTGCGAGTCATGAAGTTTGATAAACAGTCTCGGAACGTTTCATCTGATCGATAGATTGTAACCAGCAATTTTCTTTGATTGGTTTCAAGTTATTAAGCGATTTTTTCAACCAATAAGGAGCTTCTTGAGTTTTTTGCATTCGTACCACGTTATTGGTTTTGAACAAACGAACTGTTTTCAGGGATTGCTTTTTAATTGCTTGTTAAAATAAAAGTGGCTTTTCTTAATTAAACACTTTTTTTAAAGAATCGTTGCAGTTGAATGTTTAATTTCACTTCATGTTACTTGGTATCAATTCACGATTTAAACGAGAATATGTTTTTAGAACTGCTTTGGATTTATCGAAGCAGTATCATCATCATGATGTAACTAAGTTCCTCAAGAATCATCTGCGAACCATGACGAATAAGAGCAACGTGACATCAGAATTGCAATCTAGCAGGTCCAGGTAATTCTTTATTAAGGCAATTTGCTTGTTCGCACTTTACGATGCTAGAAAACTGCCAAATTATTACATAGGTTGGGATTTTACTCACCAACCCAACTGATTATTTTAGCTTTTACAAATTACTCTCCCATAGCTGATCGACGACGTGGTCGAGTTCGTAGGAGCGTCGTAGATGGCGACCGCAATCGAGATCGTCTCGGTTTCGCTCCTGCTCTCTTCATTCAGTTGTGTCCTTGGGAAAGGCACTTTAGGGCACATCTCTTGTACGGAAGTCTTAAAAACTAGTTTTAAATTACAGTTATATTTCTTAATAAAAATCTAAAAAACTAAAATAAAAAAAACTCCAAGCAGACAGCAATATATTGGCGTGTTCGGAAGCAAGTCGGGCAATTCCTCAAGGGTTGCCTTTGACGTTTTCCTACTGATCAGAAAGATAAATAGATGATATTATGGTAATAATAGTCTTTTTTTATTTAGTTTGGGGTCTATGAAAGAAGCGTCTGATTCTTCTTCATCATCAAGTTCAGAGGAGGAGCTGGAGGAGAATAACGAAAATGCGGAAGTAATTTTGTTATTGTGCAAATTGTTTGTTTATGTTCATTTTTTTCATAAGGTCGTTTAATCAAAATAAAGTAAAAAATTAAGGAGTATTTGTTTATAAACGTAATTTTTTCAGGAATGATCTTCTTCAGCCTAGATTAAATACAAAGCTGTATTCCAATTATATATAACGAATTCATTTTATACTTTAAGCATTTACTTCTATCATTGTTGTTTTGAGTAACACCAATTAAAATGGCTTCTTTATGTTGTAAAATCTAAACGTCGACTATAGGTTCAGACAAAGCACAACATAAGTTTAATGTTTGGTTTTGTTATTGTGTCGGAATTAGTTTTGATTCTTTCAAGTTTTGACCAATCTTTTCTGCATATGAATACATTTGATCTATGCAGATTTTTAAAAAAATGGAAAC
Organism: Diplosoma virens; assembly: GCA_963680785.1. NCBI lineage: Eukaryota > Metazoa > Chordata > Ascidiacea > Aplousobranchia > Didemnidae > Diplosoma > Diplosoma virens. The sequence continues at coordinate 26,117,675 of OY796884.1, forward strand.
TTCCAATCATTTATCCTTTTTTAAAAGGAAATAGTAGAGTGGTAAAGATTCATTGGGTTCCTTGGCATAATCTTAAGACCTACATCTGGCGTACAAGCGGGGTATACCTTTCTGTATTTATTAAATTTTGATGTCTACGCTCTGGGCAGATACGCAAAAATGAATCAAGAAACGAAAGTACACTGAGTGTATACCCAAATGTAGAACAGGCCTAAATTTCATTCCAAACCATTTTTCAAGTTTATGAAGTTTTATTTAAAAAAAATTAGAAGTTTTATTGAAATGGAGCAATTTGGTAATTATCTTTTTTTTTATGTCCAGGACGCAAGTCGTGATATCGTGGCTGAGGATCTGCAGAGCAAAGAGCTTGAGGAAAAGAAGCGACTTTATCAAAAGCAACAGTTGATGATGAAAAGAAGAAGATCCAGTTTCCTTGATATGATCCGAGCTGAAACGGAGGAAAATCCTAAACAGAGTTCTCACTCTTCCTCCGATTCCGAAGCTGAAGGCAGAGATCAAAAAAGCTCTTCTTCAGAATCTGACTATGCTTTAGATGAAGATCGAAAATGATCTTCTTAATAATTTTAATGCTGTAGTGTACCTATTACAATCCAATCATTTGTAACTAATCATGATTATAACACCCGTCACTGTAATAATTTCATTTTTCATTGTTACTGTATTAGATACTGTGATCGATTAGATTTCAATGCTTAATGTTGAGTTCACTGCTGTAATTTATATCTTTGTTAATTCAATCAGATTCACTTTGTGCAGATTTTGAATCAATGATTGTTTGCAGTTTCGCAGCTTGTTATTTTTCAATAAAATCAAATTCATTATTATCGTAGTGAGTGTATCACCCTATTGCTCGCAAAATAAAATAGACTTCGATTTTTTAGAAAATCCACAATATGCAACAATAGATTACTTGCGGTTGCTAGAATTCTTATTTTGTTTCTTATATATATGATAAAACTTAAGAAATAGATTAGAGCTACACTTAAAGCCAGGTAGTTTACTAGCCACGCCAGGAAACTGTTTTGTACTGGATAAACCAATCATTGATCAAATATAAATATTTGTAGGATATCGGCATAATATCGCTGGATAAACCACTTTTTAAAAAATGAAAATTAAATCTACTGTTTGTTCCTCCTAATCAGATTGCGAATAAATCCATTAAGAACCAAACTCAACTATATGGAGTTCATTAATCGTTCGTTGCTTTTTTCTGCACGCTCGCCTCGTCAGAACAAACATTAACCGACAAGGTCATATTTTATATAAAAAAATATCTTCGAAATAAAACTAGTTTTACGAACTAACAAGAAAAATGAAAAGCGACGTCAAAAAGCTGAGATCGATAACGTCATCGAGCAATCAAGGCATATCTCTGCTGAACAAAATCTTATTCTCCCGGCCCCACTTCGATATCGTTCTCACAATATACTCGACCTGGGGGTTGTTTGTGTTTCGAAGCAGCATCAGGATTTCGCGAAGAGTCTCTCTGAAACAGAAAAAGATGATAATAATAATAATAAGCACGTGATTTGAATTGTTTTTTAAACAACTTGCATACGCCTTAGTTGAAACCCATATAGCTCTAAAAAATAACATACAGATGTTTTAAAACTAACTAACTTTGGCTCTTGTCCAGCAATAATAGCTTGAAAAAGTCCCACACAGGACCCTCTTTTACCCTCCCAATATTCGGGGTTAGGGTCCAATCGTTCCAGGACGTCAAAGGCTTTAGCCGAAGTATAAAACTGACCCATCTGCAAAAACAAACTCGTAAAAATCGCTATAAGCGAAGAAATCACGTGATCTGACCTTGTACGCATCGTTGGCAATGAGCTGCAAGAGACTAAACGATTCCCCGGATGTTTCCATTTTCAAGTAGAGCTCCCACGCCAGGCGGGAACGCTTGTTCATTATGTCTACATAAAGGGTGCGATGTGAATTACAACCAAGTAAAAACAACTTAGATTTTTATTATCACCATTTATCCTCCTGGCTCATAGGCAAGGTTGGACCCGCTATCTTGGGGCAACCGTCAAGCGATTACCTTGACCTGCTTTCGGAAGTGCCAAGATATTATTGTCTGGTTGAAATTATTTGTTTTTTTCAGTTTTTTATAAAGAGATAGGACTGAATTTTAAAGTTGCTTCCAAAGACCGCCAAGCAGAGGAAAGTGCCGTAAACTGTCTTTTCCATACACACAACAGAATGAAGTGAGTAGGTTTTGAACAGCCAATAAAAGCAGAATTTGTCTGGACAAACTGATATCGCATCGCAAAGTTTTGAATAAAATAAATATTGAGCTTGTACGAAAATAATGTAAGTATTTAACAATGAAATATCTTTTCAATGACTATAAGACAGAAAGTAAATATAAATTATATAGCTTCAACTTCATTGTTCACACATGACATTGTAATCATTCAACCATGTCAAACAGAAACAAAGAGTCTAGTCCAGGGGTGGGAAACTTTATTGCACTTACAGGCCAATTTTAAAGATTAAAAGTTGGTGCCGGCCGCACGAAAGTTTGGGGAGCAAGCAAAATAATTTCATACCAAAAAGATAGTGATCTTTAAAAAAAAGTCTTCACTTTAAAGCAGTCTCCGATTTCCTAATCTTAGCCCCAAAATCATGGTGTTCTCTAAAAAAAAAAAAAAAGTCTTCAGTTCGGATCATGAAAAGGCTGCATTTTTTGGCTTCGAAAGCCGCAGGTTCCCCACTCTTGGTCTAGTCAATCTAATGTTAATCTAGTCAATCAAGTCAAAGAGTCTAGTCAATCTAATCAACTCAAAGAGTCTACTCACAGCAGCGGGCAAGCCAACTCAAATAGACGTAATCGTTTTTGATTTTTTCACTTTGGATCAACAAGAATATCTGAAACATAAAAAAAAAAATTCTTTCTATGGGAACTGTTTGCCTCAAACCAATAAACATGAACAAAGTGTAAAGTACAAGTCCATTAATCGATCCTCGAACTATTGCACAATTAGCGCTGAAAAAAAGGAAATGGAAATCGGTATTATTACTTAATAAAAATAACTCCATATTAACGCTTTAGATATCAAAAATAGAGTAAAGTGAGAAAAGCTTATCACAACTCAACTCTTACAAAACAAAATTGCAGAATGTGGCTGAGAGACATTCCAACATCCACGCATTTATCAGTGGCGCACGCTGCCACGTTTGCACAGAGGAGGCAATTGTGGCAAAACCAGAAATTTTTTAAAGGGTTATTTCTGGTTCAGTTTTTAAAAAATTAAGTCTAAATCAATGCATTGCAAGTTTCTTTCATCTTGGTTCTAAAATAAACTTTCCACAAGAGTTATAATACATGTTAATAGCTTTGCCAGCAATTTTTTATCAAATTTTTGTAGTTATGTGTTCCAGTATAACATTTTGAAACTTTATTATGAATAGCTGATGTGCGTATGCGTCTCTTAAATCCCTTTTGCTGGTCACTAACAAGCCTATACTAAGAATCCTACAAAATCTCTTGGTGGTGGCCATACGCAGTACATATTATATACATATAAAAATTCTTATCATTTGAAACGAAAACTTAATCATAAATTAATAGTACCAACCTTTTTTCAAGTTTTGTATAAAATATTTAACATTCAGAGGCAAAAATAAATCAATTTTTAATGCTAAAATTTATTCGAAAATTTAGAAGGGGCGAATTCCCCCTTTACTGTCCACGATATTTCCATGGCTTGACATTACTCACCTCTTCTGCTTCTTTGTAATTTCCCGATGCAGCTTTGGCTTGTCCGTAATTGAAATTAAAAATATCGTCATTGTAGAAATAACTCTTCAGCAAAAAAACAAACAAACTAAGATTAACAATCCATGAAATAACTGATTAAAGTAATAAACATGTGATCATTTTGCGCCAACATCTAACTTCAGCAAGTTATTGATTCGAAACCATGCACAGCTTTAAACGCATCAGCAACATGTTGTCGTCGTCGTCGTTTGAAAGGTATCCACTCCAGGCCAGACACAAACAGGACTGGGGCCGAGGGTTTATCCTTTTACTACCCCAGACTGCTGCACTGCCTGGATCAGATGCTGGCAGTGATTTCATTAAGCCAGCATCGAGTTTCGTCATCCAAAACCGTCAGACCTCGTGCCCCATGTGGTGCCCGATGTATAGGGCACGCTGTTAGTACATGGTCTGCGGTTTGCTCAGAGGCGCCACACTCGCAATTCGGTGAAGGAGCGAGACCCCATTTGTGCATGGACGAATGGAATCGCTCAACACCAGTCCGCAGGAGGTTGAGCTTAACCCAAGCTGCTCGGGGTAAGCCCATCCCAACAGGCCTGGCACCGGTCTCGGGCACAAAAGTACGGAGTCTGGAAGCATTTTCACAGTACTCCGTTTTCCATTTGTGATTTGTCCATTCAGAGGCGCGGATGCCAAGTCTGGCAAGGTTGTCCAAGAGATTCCGCGCACCTGGCACAAACGGGCGTCTGGATCTTAGTCTCACTTGGCGAGTATCTGAGGACCCACTTAATAGACCATGCAAGATATGTTCGGGGTCCAGAGATCCACGGTAAGCCAAGGAGAGTGTCGCTCCCATTCGGCGAAGCTCAGCTAGCTGGATGCTTGAAAGTACAGGTAGGTGGTCCGTTGGAGTGGGACGCAGGCATCCAGTAACTATGCGCAAGGCGTCATTCAAGACACTGTCAATGAGGCGAGTGTGAGCACTGCGACACCAGACTGGCGCACAGTACTCAGCTGTTGAGTAGACTAGAGACAAGGTGGCTATGCGTAGTGTTTTAGCACCAGCACCCCATCCCGAGCCCACGAGTCGCCTCAGCAGTGTGACGCGCGAGAATAGTTTTTTGCGCAATGCCACTAAATGGTGACGAAACGTGAGCGATCTGTCCAGTTTTACCCCAAGATATGTAGGGGTTGGACAGAACGGTAAAAGTCTACCGTTGTTGCAGACCTTTACCTCACGTTTGGCCTCTCGGTTATTTAAATGAAAGGCTGCCGTCACCGTCTTAGTGTGACTGAGCTTCAACCTCCAAGTCTGGAGATACGCTGACAGTATGGACATGTCTTGGCTTAAGGTCCCCTCCAAGTCCTTCCAGTTTCCAGAAGAATGCAACAATGCTAGATCATCAGCATAAGCAAACTTTTTGAAAATCGTGGAAGGAAGATCGTACGTATAGATGTTAAATAGGAGGGGAGCCAAGATCGATCCCTGAGGAACGCCGTTTTTAAGACGGCGTAGCCTGCTTTGCTTGCTGTCACCGGTGGTAAGGGTAAAACTTCGATTTCGGACAAGCTCCATGATCATTTTGACCATGTGCTTATCCGGAAGTAGTCTCAGCAGCTTGCAGGTAAGGCCACGGTGCCAGACAGTGTCATAAGCAGCTGTCAGATCGATAAATACGGCACCGGCCTTCTTTTTAACCTCGAAAGAATCCTCGATGTTCTGGGTTAGCAGAACAACTTGATCCACGGTTGACTTCCCGTGTCGAAACCCAGCCTGCTCTTTAGGGAGCAGTGGATCGATTAATGGTTCAACGCGGGCGTAGATAAGCCTCTCGAGGATCTTGTAGGGGACACAGAGCAGAGATATCGGTCGATAGCTCTTTGCATCCCCCACGGGCTTTCCTGGTTTGGGGATCGCGACCACAAGCGCTCTTCTCCACATCTTGGGAATTTTGAGTCGGCGCAAACAGGAAGAAAAGAAGTCACGTAACCAGGACTTCAAAGCAGCTCCGGCATGGAGTATAAGCTCGGGGCAGATGGAATCAGGTCCCAGAGCTTTACCTGGTTTTAAATGTTGAAGGGCAGCAGTAAATTCTCTCTGTAAAAAACTGTCAGAGATATTTACTGCGTCTGGTGTTGTGGCCCTCCAAAGGTCAGACACTTCTTGAGAGACAAGTCGAGATGACTTGCGGTCAACAGCCTCGTATTTCCCATTTCTAACCAGCTGAGATGCAATAGCATCGGCTGAAACGGGACAGTGACGAGGAGAGTGTCGTGACCTACCAGTAAGGTTGTTCAAAATACTCCACGCTTTTCGACTAGAGTGTGAGAAGTCAATGTTCCGAACTTCCTCAGAACATCGATTCCTCCGCTTTCTGTCAAGTTTGGCAAGCAGAGCTGTAGCAGCCAAACTTGAGTCGTCTCCCTGAGGAGACTGCAGAAAGGTTTTATAGAGGGATTCACACTCTGCACCCCAACACGGAATATAGTTATTTCGATACCCGCGTGGGATAGTCTTTTTGGCTGCTTTCTTAATGGTGTTACAGAAGTCCTGGTAAGCCGCATCCACATCAAGTGAATCAGGCGGCAACAAAGTCTTTGCGAATTTATTCGTCAAAGCAATGTAGTGACTCCATTTGGCCTTGCGGAAGTTCCATCGCTTAACAGGCATGCTTGGCACTGCCATAGCAAACCTTGGTGGTGTAATAAGCGAAGGTCGATGTTGTGACCTGGGGAACTTGTCAAGGACACGTCTATTCGGTAAGCGACTGTTTGGACCTACGCTAGCGAAAGCTAGATCCGGATTGGTGCCAGTGTTCCAGCGGCCGGAATAAAAACTGGCAGCGTCCTTGGCATTATATAGGAGGGCAAGACAATTAATACTTGCCCATCCAGCCAAGCACTCACCGTCCGGACTGTTGTCATCGTAACCCCAGTCAGCATGGCGACAGTTAAAATCGCCAGCGTAAAGACAGGGGTGAGGAAACACTGGGAGATCCAGGGTTTGCAATCGCGTTGGCGGTGGTTTGTAGACGTTGACTATTTTATAGCCATCAACGTCTACACACAACCACTCGATCTCTGATGTTGGTGGAGATTGGTCCAAAAGCATGTATCTCAGTCGCTCGTGGACAAACGTGGCAAGGCCATGCTTCCTGCTTAAAGAAGACCCAGCTAGTTGGTAGTTTGGAAGTACCAACTTCTCTGCATCAGTGCAGTGGGTCTCCTGCAGTAGGATGATGAGTGCCTCAGACTGCATAGCGAGGTGATGAAGAACGTTCATCTTGCTTGCAGTGAGACCTTCGATGTTCAGCTGAAGAATAGTGGGTCTTCGGAACTTGTTGGCAATGTGCCCTGAAAAGGGCAGTTTTATTCTAGCATTGCCCCGTCCTGAAAAGGACGTTTGCCGATTAGAAGACCCACACTGAACATCGGAATGGGTGGATACCCTTCCGTTTTGGTAGGTTCGGTTTCGGTCTGTCATTTAAATTAATGAACAGACTTACTCACGGCCCAGGCTGCGTGAAAGCACCTACCATCTGGCCTAGTGACATGTCAAAAATCCGGGAGTCGATCAAAATCTATGAATAAGTTTATACAATCCGGCAGTACCGTAATAGAGACAAGTTTTTACTTTAATAGAATTGAGGTAGATGAGGACATCATCGAATTGCTTAAGAAGGAAGAAGCAGGAAGCCATGCATTGTCGGCCCGGTATTGTGTCTACATTGACAAGATAAAAAAAACGACCGTCTTAAGTTGATGCAAAAATCTTATCAAAGTTTTCGGTTTGATCTAAAATAATTTTTCTGTTTTTTTTTTTTCTTTTTTTTTTTATGATAAATTTTCGCAACAACTTTCCGCGTCGCTTTTTTAAAATTACATAAGGTCATTCTGAAAGCTACAAAAAGAAAATATCTATACTGTTGTTCCTACAAAATTAATACTTACATGAAATTATTACCTGACTGCGGTAATTTTTAGAAAATATAAAAGGACTTAAAGCCTTAATTAAAAAGGAGATGGATCTTAAAAATCAAATCTAATGCAAATGAAAAACCCAAAGGACTATTCTTTTAAAAGCTTGATTTTTGAAAAAAAGGCTTCAAAAAACAATGACAATAATCTGCCAATAAGTTTATCTCAAGCAAAAAAAGTAAAGTTAGCGAAAAAGAGCAAACATAACAGAAACAACTGACCGCATTCACTAGCTGATCCTCCGACCAGTTGAAAATACTGCTGAGCTATCTTCAAGTGTTCTCTCTAAAGTAAAATCCACGCAAATTCAGTTGAACGAATGATTAATTTACTCAAGCAAGTTTTCAACCCTCACCGACTGTTGTTCTTGACCGAGGGACGCGTTGACCACCGCTTTGATGATGTATTCTTGGGGATTTGTGGGGTCCAAGTCTTTTATTAAATCGTAAGCCTCCATGATGTCGTCTGAACGGAAAAAATTTGAACTGTTTGGCGCAGATTTTCAAAACAACTTAATGGAAAACCTTGTCGAAGATAGTAAATCACCAGATTCAACCTCGCTTCTGGAATGACGTCAATAAGGGGAGGGAGGGTCTGCAGAGCACCCTCTCCGGCGCGAAAAACTACCTGGCAAGGAGAAAAGCAAGTCGGAAAAACTTCTCTCGAAAATTCAAGCATTAAAACTTTCTCACGAGGTTGTGCTTCACTAGTTCGGACGCAAACGCGAAGGCGGGAGAAGAAATTTCTAGAAGGTGCTTCAGTTCCGCTTCTGCAGCTTTGCCGTTGTACAACTTGAAATGGTTGCACGCTTTCAGGTTAAGGGCGATTGCACTGTCCGGGTAATTTTGCAAATAAACAGCGAGCACTTCCTGGAAAAGGCAATCGATATTTTTAACTTTAAAATGCAGTCTCTATGGCACGAGACACATTTTGCTTATTCGAAAAGCGTAGAATCACATAACAGAGGTTTTAAAAATTAAACCGAATGTTCAGCTGTTAAACAATTAGAAGAGATTAAAACTGGGCAAAAAAGTAACTTTTTAATTGTCAGAAAAAAGTTTATGAACAAAAAATTTACTAAACGGAGATAGCAAAAACATAACATTGTCGTTTCCAGTAAAAAATAATCTCGTATTAAAATTATATCATAGCATATCGAATGCTCAACGAGATCAAACCAGACAAACCTGTGATACGTCATAATAGTCGAGTTTGTAATAGCATAGAGCGACGTAGACATTTAACGCAAGAAATTCTCTGAAAAACACAAGATAATTATTGTTTGAATTAGTTTTTCAATGGGCTTTTGTTGAAAATACAAGCCAAAACTTAGCAATGCAAAAACAAAATGGAACTTGAAAAGCGTACCTGTTTTCCAAAAGTATTCGTTTGTAAATATCGATTGCCTCTTGATAGTGTGACCTCATGTAGTGGATAGAAGCGAGACAAAGTTGATCTTCAAATCGATCTTGAAGGTTTTTGTGGAATGACATCAGTTTCTTTTCGTCGTTAAACTTAAAAGAAGATTTTCAGGGAAAAAAATAGCTTGAGTTTTCACTAAAAGCCAAAACAACATACCTTGTGAGAAATATGAAACATCAAACGATTTTGCAAGGAAGAAAGAGGAGCTGAATTAACAAAAGAACATGATGATGCCTGATATATGAATTTTTTAAAAATATTTTAACATTTAAAGCATACCTTTGCTACATGCATCATAGGCTTCCTTGTACATACCAAGATAGAAGCATGTGCAAGCGAGGTTGACCATCACATTTGAATTGCTGTCGTCTTTGTTGCTTAATGACTTATAAATCTAAAATGATGTTGAAAAAATTAATCATAAATTTTGTATCTCTTTTATGTCATTTCAATATGACTAAAGATACTAAGACTTTTGATTCACTTTTCTGAGAACTAACATTTGACCCTCAAATTTACATTAAAAAAAAGTCATTATTTTGGTTTTTAAAGTTTTGATCGAAAATGCCAGTTTGAATTTGCAGTCCAAATTCTAGTTGTCAGCATAGTAAACTCAAAATAATTACATTAAAATCTAAAAAAAGTCTTTGATTTAGTATTTGCTTTGCATAGGGATTCACCAACATTATTAAATGCAAATGGGGTTGTTAGGTTAAAAAAGGTTGAACATTCCTTGTATAAAGCAAGGGTGGGCTTGGTAAACCCTTTTAACTGAAAAACCAAATAGGACATATAAAGTGTAGTGGAGGCAGCATGTAGCTCATTAATCATATGTTACCCACAACTAAAATTTATTGCAATCTTAATAGTTTTATCTTTTTCAAAAAGCTATACTTAATGACATTTCTCTGTTTTCTGTTGGACTTGTTCAACAAATCAACATTAATGAAATTTTTGAAAACTAAAATTTCAATGGAGTAGCAAAGTTTATAACTTCTTACAAAAGTGTTATCTGCAATTCAGACTTTAAAGAATCTGCTTACAAAGTATTAGAAAAAAGCAAAAACACTTGCATTGTATGCTCTCTTGTAATCACCAAGATGAAAAGCACAATATCCAATCCATAAATCGGTTTGCTGATCACCTTTCCCAGCATGTTTATCAAACTATAAAATAGACATGAAATTTCATTGTCTAGTCAAAGCAATAAACCAAGAACAAACAAAAATGGTATTAAAAGATCTACAAAAAAATCAATCATTTTTATTTATTATTTAAATAAAACTTAATTGGATGACTTTAATTATAAAATAGAACACAAAGAAAGAAATTGCAATTAAGTAATTGAGTTACTTACTGAATATATATATATATACATATATCAAATTAACGGCTGCAAGACAATATAAGCACTGTACCTTTTATATATACATATATATATATATATATTGCTTTATACTTCACAAAATTCTGAACAAGTATTAATTACTGATGTAAAATTGAAAAAAAATCAATGTGCTTTGAAGGAAATTCATAGTTCAGAAATCCAGCAAATTTTAAATATATTATATGAAAATACATCCTTACAGCTGGTATCAACCAGTTTAAGAAATCATCAAAAAGTTTATTGAAATAAAATTCGGTGATGATTAATTAAAAGAATCAAACAAGCTGTAAAAGGTTGTTTTGGAGAAGTCAATATATCATTTAAAAAAGAACACTACATGGAGCACAAGGTCTGACAGTTTTGGCTGATGAAACTTGATGCTGGCTTAACAACATCACTGCCAGCATCTGATCCCGGCAATACAACAGCCTGGGGTAGTAAAAGCATAAACTCTCAGCCCCAGTCCTGTTTGTGCCTGACCTGGAGTGGATGCCCTTCCAAATGACGACAATGATTAAAAAAAATATAAGACGCTACAAACAGCCAGCTTTAATGTACAGGTTGTTTCATCTCAATGTCACTTAATGATAGCTTATATCTCATTAACTCTTGAAATATGAAAACCAAATTTTTTTTGCTGAAAACCAATGTTCTTAAGTTTACGCAGCAAAAATTTGAACACAAAAATCAAAATAAACGTTTTTTACAAATGTTCAATATGCAAGTCCTTGGTTACATGGCACACATTAAAACGGTATTCCATTTCTTGCCAAATTTGAACAAGCATATTGGGATCGATGGTCATCAAGGCCTCAGTTATCCAAGTCTTCAGATCATCCACTGACATTGGAAGAGGAAGAACGTAGAACAAACTTTTTACATAGCCCCAGAGAAAAAAGTTACATGGAGTTAGGTCTGGAAATCTAGGGGGCCAATGCAGGAGCATGCAATCATCATTTCCAGCACGTCCAATCCATCTGCTATGCAGAGAAGTGATCAGATACTGTCTTACAATGAGACTCCAGTAAGGTGGTGCCCCATCCTGTTGGAAAATAAAGTCTGCTTGCTCTTCGTCAAACAAAAGCTCCATCAACCAATTTTGCAGCATATCAAGGTATGCTTCATTGTTGACTGCTGTTCCTTCAAAAAAGAAAGGCCCATACACACACTTCTTCAATATGGCGCAGAACATGTTCACCTTAAAAGAATCTCACACATGCTCCAGCACTGAATGAGGATGCTCAGTTTCCCATATGCATGTGTTGTGTTTGTTGACTTTGCCAGTTAGGTGGAAGGTGGCTTCATTGCTTAACACAAGACGGTCATCAAATCCGTCTTCTTCCAACATCACCTGCATTTGGGTACAAAAGTCTTCACAAGCTGGTTTGTCAGTGTCCTTTAAATGCTGGAGCAAATGCAGTTTATAAGATATCATAAGCAGGTGTTTTCTTACCACTCACCAAACAGTTGTTGAAGACATCTGAAGTTCATGACTAGCTCTTCTGATTGACTTCCTGGGGGTAGGCTGGAAGATGTTTCAAGCACTTTCAATCATTTCAGTTGAAGGTGATGGGGCAATTCTTTTCCGGGAGCAAAAGCATCCCTCCTCCTTAAATTTCGTGTGCCATTTCTGTATGGTATGGCGGTCTGGTGGCTGCTTTAAAAATTCTGTCCAAAATTTACGTTGAACACATGTCCACAAGTTGTTTTTATCAAATTCCAAAACACAAAACACTTTCTCCTTTCCAGTAAAAGACATTTTAAGCAAATAAGAGGCAAATTGATGGAAATAATATTTTATGCAAAAAGCTGAAATTTTGATTGTGACATAACAATGGTCTGGCAAAACAAAAAAATTATAGATTTTATCTATCCAATGAAACCAATTTTATTCTGCTACTTTTTCCAGTTACCAAGATATGAGATTTTCTAAAGTGACATACTGTCATGAAACAACCTGTATATTTAATTTAAAGACATTTACATAAACAAATATAGTAAAGTCATGAATAAATAGGACAGAAATGTAAAATTTTTCAATAATAGGTTTTATAAAGTTCTCACTAAACCTTTATGGTAATGTCACATGAAACACTAAAAGGTATCACTTTTTTAGTCATATAAACCAATTGACAGTTTATCTGTTCATCTACTTAGTCTCAATTGCATATAAAGTAAATTTATTAAAAGTTGCATCAATAGAACAATCAAATATACGAGGTCTGTTCAAAAAGTATCCGACTTTTTTGTATAAAGCACACAACACAATAAATTTTGCAAGTTTTATTCAATCTCCTTCAAAATATTCCCCTTGGTGGTTCACACACTTATCCCAGCGCTTCTGCCACTTCTCAAAACACTTCATAAACTCCTCCCCCGGAATGCTCTGAAGCTCCTCCGTCGCTTTTTTCATAATGTCTTCTCTTGACTGAAATCGCCTCCCTTTCAGAGTTGTTTTTAGCTTAGGGAACAGCCAGAAATCACACGGTGCTAAGTCGGGAGAGTAAGGAGCCTGTCTAATAAGTGGCATGCTGTTTTTGGCTAGAAAAGCTTGGACCACATGTGCAGAATGAGCGGGAGCATTGTCGTGGTGAAGCTGAAAATTCTTTGCTGCCCACATGTTTGGCCGCTTTCTTCGCACAGCATCACGAAGGCGACGTAGAATCTCCAGGTAGTACTCTTTGTTGATTGTTTGACCTTCTGGTGCGTATTCATGATGCACGATGCCACGGGAATCAAAAAAACAGGTCAGCATAACTTTCACATTGCTGCGGACTTGCCGAGCTTTTTTTGGGCGTGGTGATTCCGGATGCTTCCATTGTGATGATTGAAACTTGGTTTCTGGGTCATAACCATAAACCCAGGTCTCATCACCAGTGATGATTGTCTTGATAAATTCTGGGTCATGATTTGCAACATCCAGCATGTCCTCCGAAATTTCCTTCCGGAGTTCCTTCTGTTGCTCCGTCAGCAGCTTGGGGACAAATTTAGCCGACACTCTCCGCAGGTTCAAATCCTCAGTTAGGATTGAATGAACTGAGCCTGTGCTTATTCCCATTTCTGCAGCAATCTCTCGTACTGTTAAACGACGATCCTCCAACACTTTTTCACGAACCTGATCCATCGCCTCCTCATTTCGGCTTGTGGATGGCCTTCCTGAGCGAGGATCACTTTCCACTGATGCACGGCCATCTTTAAAGCGTTTAAACCATTGCTTTATCTGAGTTGGGCTTAAGGCCTCATTTTCAAAAGCTTGTTGAATCTTTCGAATTGTTTCAACTTGAGTATCACCAAGTTTTTGACAAAACTTGATGCAATACCTCTGTTCGATGCGTTCTGTCATTGAAATGAAATTTTCTGAAAATCAAAAAACCGATGAACACGTACTACACGCCTGCACTAAATGCTTTACACAGAGAGATACGAATGACGAATCGGCCTGAAACGCTTCACGATTACGCGTGAATGTGTGTGTGTGCAGCCACGCTTTGCACGGGCAGTTTGCTCATACCTTATTGGCGAGAGGGAAAAAGGTCGGATACTTTTTGAACAGACCTCGTATCAATTCTTTTAATCAAATATTAACCAAAAACTACCTCAAGCAATGCAATTGAACCAGTATAGTCTCTTGCATCTAAAAGATCTTCAAGCTTGGGCATTTTCTTCTTTCCACTTTTTTCTCTTTCTATAGAGTTCCCACCCACAGCAGGCTTTTGCCTTGACAATATCTAAAATAAAGTAATGTTTTTAGCTTATAACAGAAAAAATAAATAACTAGTCAGCAAACAAACCATGATTTAATGATGCTCCTTGATTAAACAATACTATTAATGTGCTTAGCAAAGTTACAAATCTGCAATTTAAAAACGATAAAAATTAAAACTACTTATATTTGAAAGTAATGCATTATAAATATTCATTATAACTATGCATTCTAATAAAAAACATGTAAAATTTGAAAGAATATTAATAACTAAAACAGTTGAGCTATGACAAATCTTTTTTTAATATTTTTATTTCTATATTTATCCTGCTGACTCACTGAAAAGCCTCAAAAGATGCTATACATTGAGTAACTGTCAAGAAATTATAACAATCTGCTTCTAAAGATGTTTAGATATTTTTGTCCAGGTGAAGTTTTTTATGTTTTTTTTTTTTTTAGTTTTTATTAAAAATATGCCTAAAATTTAGAACTGTTGCCAAGATCACCATGCCAAGGAAAGCACTATAAGTATTTTTCCTACGGATACAACAGAATGGGAGAAGTAGGTTTTAAACTACAAATGTGTGGATCACAATCACAACACTTTTAATCATTTGAATGTGTTGCAGACACTTAATTTAAGTTACTTTTACTAATTTGCAGGTCTCTTCAAAAAGACACCACAAGTGATTTTTGTTCATGAAACTAACCCAGATAACCCTGCAGTAATTATTGCTTCATGAAAAATCCTTTTTCTTTTGTTTTCTGCTTTATTTCACCTTGGTGCTGAAAGGAGAATTCCATGTTAGTATAACTGAAAAAAATTGCCTACAGTGACTTCTTGAAGAGACCCTAATTTGCTACCTTAAATATGAAGAAATTGAAACAAATTCATATTTAACTGCCGTAAAAAGTAGTTGAATTCTTTTACTAGCAACAGTGCTTTAATAATTTAAAAATTGATAGATTAGATAAGTTGGTTAAATATATAAAATTCTAAAAAACTTTAGCTCCTAGTTTTATACTTAAACCAAAGGTTTAATTGTTGAAAAACATTTAACAGTTACTTACCAACAAGGCCAAACAGTCTACTTACTTTAAACAAAAAAATTTAAAAATGGAAAACAACTTTTCTTTCTTCCCCTAAGCTACTTGTATTACAAACAAAAACATTTGTGCATATAGCATATAACACCAACAATTCAAATAAATCAAACAAAAGTTTTTTAAATCATTAAAACAAGTAGTCTTTGCACAATATAATGCTATTGATAGCAAGCATGATGGTTGCAGTTCAAAACCTACTCATATCATTGAGTTGTGTTTTTAAAAAATACATTTATTTGCACTTTTCTCTGGTTGGCAGTCTTAGCAAGCAGCTCTAAATTTCTGTTATATTTCTAAATAAAAAACTAAAAAAAACATGTAAAAAATTTCAACTAAATAAATATATTTTGGCAACTTCAAAAGTATGTCAGAACGATCACTTAATGGTTACCCTAAGCATAGAATCTTCAATGCTTTCCTATAAGTCAAGAAGATAAATAAAGATAAAAAGGGTGTCTTTAAGAAGTCACCGTAAGTGGTTTTTTTTTCAGTGAAACTAACCCAAAATACCCTTTTCTAAACCAGGATGGAATAAAGAAAACAAGAGAAAAAGGATCTCTCAAGAATTGATAGTAAGCACAAGGGGATTTGGATTATTTTCACAAACAAAAATCACTTAAGGTCACTTCTTGAAAAGACTTGATAAAAATACATAAAAATGTTAATTCTAGCAACCAAGTTTTTTAATTTGTAAGCTAATAGATTTAGAGCAGGGTATCCTAAACTGTGTGCCACCAATGGTTTGAAAGTGTGCCGTGAAATTTTTAAGAAATTACTGACATTACCATACAATAATCAACAATAACATTTTAGTACACAATAATCAAGAAAATGAAACCTTTCCTCTGACTTTGCTGCTTATTCACTGGTATTATAATGTAATAATTTAGGGTTTCCTTTTCTTTGGCAACTCTGTTGTTTTCATTTAATAAACACAATTGCTAAAT
This sequence comes from Diplosoma virens, assembly GCA_963680785.1. Lineage (NCBI taxonomy): Eukaryota > Metazoa > Chordata > Ascidiacea > Aplousobranchia > Didemnidae > Diplosoma > Diplosoma virens. Next base: position 26,133,970 of record OY796884.1, read on the forward strand.
GATAAAATAGTTCAAAAGTTAGAAACATTGTTAAAATGGATAAATATTGTGGAAAGCTTAGCAAAGAATATGGCAAAAAAGCAATGCCAGTAAAGAAAAGAAAAATGGTAGCCAGAAAGTACAGTGAGAACTATCTGCAGTTTGGTTTTATCTTGACAAAAGATCTTGACTTTCCAAGCTCTTTATGTCTTTTGTATAGCAAAAAGTTATCAAGTCAGGCCATGGTGCTTAGTAAATTAAAACATCTTGAAGGAAAGCCTGAATCAGTAGTTCACAAAGATGAAAAAATTTTTTTAAGTTTGAAAAAACAAAATGCAAAGCAACCAAATTGTAATTAATACAATCTCAAATAAGACCCTTGAAGCAAGCTACACCATTGCAAAAATTATCACTAAAACTAAGCAACCTCATACAATTATTGAAAGCTTAGTTCTGTCACATTGTCAAGAAATTGTAAAGATAATTATAAATGAAAGTGCAGTCAAACAAGTCGACAAATCAAACACGTTTTACTGTCAGATAATAGTATAAGCAGGCAAATTGACGACATTTCGGATTACATACTGTCACAGCTAAAAAACAGCTTCACTAGATATTTAAGGAAAATTCCAACTGTTTGCAAACATTTGATATATTGAAAACAACAGCATAGAAGAAAACTTCCTATCCTGCAGAGAAATACTGGCTCACACAACTGGAAAAGAAATCTATAATGTAACTGCAACTTTTTTTGTGGAAGAAGACTTGGAATAGAATAACTGTATAAACATGTGTATGAATGGAGCTCCTTCCATGGTTGGCAAATATAATGTTTTTTTGGCTAACATTAAGAAAAAGAATCCCAATGTGATAGTTACTCACTGTTTTTTGTATTGTCAAGTGCTAGTTGCAAAAACCGTACCTGACGGTCTTAATACTATGCAAAGAGATGGATGTTGAACATAAAAGCTTACTTTTGCACACAGAAGCTTGTTAGTTGAGTTATCTTTGTCTTGTGTCACATTTTAAAACTTGGAGAAAAAGTTATGAAATTTATTCCTGTTATTAAGTCAAAAATTAGCTCCTGGGTCGATGATGAAATGTGATGGGTAAAACTTACTTGATTGATTGATATATTTGGTCACTTAAAGAAACTTAACACCAACATGCAAGCCAAAAATGAAACACTGTTGACAACTATGGATAAACTTTATGGTTTTTCATTAAGTTAAAGTTGTGGCAAACAAACATTGCACAAGATGTGTTCAAGATGTTCCCCATGAAAAAAACTGCTATGAGAGCTGTGAACCAAGATAGTTTGCAAAAAAGTACTGATAGTCACTTAGAAATGCTCCAGCAAAGATTTGAATCTTACTTTCCAGACCTGAATACTTTGAAGTATGATTGGGTAAGAAATCCGTTCAATCAATCTGTCTTAAGTAATCCCATCAAATTAAAATTGAAAGCACAAGAACAACCTGCAGAAATATGCATGAACTGCACATTGCAACTAAAATATAATGAAATGAACATCAACAATTTTTGGCTTATTGCACAGCAAGACTACCCAGAGATCTCACAACAAGCTGTTCATATTATTTTGCCCTTTTCCACCACTTACTTGTGCAAATCTGCATTTTCGTCTTTATCATAGATCAAAACCAAATCAAGATCTTAGCTGAAATCTGTTGAAGACAAACTTGCTTGACCTCCATTCCATTGTGGATCAAAACAATTTGTGCTCAAAAACAAGCACATGTCATAGTTCAATAAATTGTTTTAATACTGAATTATATATTTTTGTGCTCATTTTTTATTGTTTAAAAGTTCGGTTCCAAGGGTAAAGTTTTAGCCTAGTTAGTCAAAAAGCAATTTAGCAGAAGTCTGAGTGTGCTGCACTTGAAATTTATCTTGTCAAGTGTGCTTTGAGCAAAAAAATTTTGAAAACCACTGATTTAGAAAAATATTTTTAAAAGTTAGTTCTTTCAAGCTTTACTAATAGAATATAAACAAAAAAATCATAAATCTAAAACTTGTGGCTTCTACCAAATGCAAGATTGCACTAGTAGAAATGGCATTATGCCTCATGCACATTGATGACCAGATGCTAGGAATATATCAGGTAATAAAACAGATGGTATTAAAGAGTACCATCTATGGCATTGTGCCTCACACATGCCGAAACTGAGCTCACTACCTGACCATAGTTTGGAGTTCTATTTTGCCCTTTTCCACAAAACTTGAAAGGACACACTCAAAACCATGATTGGGCAGTGAGCTCAGGTTTGGCATGCGCAAGGCACAATGCCATAGATGATACTCTTTAGTGCCATCTGTTTTATTACCCAACAAAATCATAGTAAACACAAAGTATAAAAAGCAATATAAAACTTGCACAAAAAATTACTGTACTAAACTTTATAAATGTAACAAGCTCATAAAAAAATTCAAAACACAATTTTAAACATTTTATTGTAATATTTATCACCATAAGAATACCCAAGAAAACAAATATTAAAGTTATGATTTAATAAATTATTCAAAAATTTTATTATAACAAAACAAATTATTTTAAAAAACGTTTAAAAAATGTAAGAATTTCACTAATTACATCTCAAACAAAACTATTGAATTAATTATAAAACCAGAACACATAAAAACAAAAAAACTACATTGAAAATAAATAATAAAAGCAAAAGTATAATTATATTCACATGCTTTAATACCAACTTTATACCAAAAAAAACAAATAACATTATTAAAATATAAAACAAATATTTAAAACAATAAAATTAGTATTAATATAGTAATATAGTAATATGTCTTTTAATAGCATCACGAAATTTTTTAAAAATTATTTTTAAAACAAACCTAAATACTTTTCAAGAATTTTTAATTTCTAATATTTATATTTTAAACTAAAAAGCAAGTTTATAATAATTTCTACTTTAAAGATAATAAACTAACTAAAAGAGTGAATTTTCTATTAGCCTACAATTCTTATATTACAATCCAAATAGCAGCATGAATAAATGTCAAAATAAAAGACTGGAGGAACTAAGAAAATTTTACAAATGTTTATGTGTTTAATATACTTATTTCAAGCTGTTAAAAAGTTTTTTACTTTAAAAATTTTTTTAAAAAAAGGAGTGCTTTTATGCAGCAGTCAATAAATAATTAACATGTTAGGCCTAGCTCGCAAGCCGCATTAAAAAATTGAAAGTATTTTGGTAATGGTTGACTTGGTGCTTTTTGAAGACAGTTGTGAGCGAGCCACAAGATTTTGGAGGTATGTTTCACCGCCCATTGAGTTGGGCGATGGTTCAGATTTCGGCGCGCTCGTTATAGATTTACTCAAATCGTGGTTCAATTTTCTAAGATCCGACGGACAAAATTACTCAATGGTACTTACGCAACCATTAACTCTTTCAATTTTCTGTTATCTTTAAAAAGACGGTTTTTGGAATTTTGTTATCAACAACAGTACTTTCGATATTCTCTATACAACAATCGTTCTATGAGTACCCGTACCACTGCGATAGCGAGTACGTAGGAAGAACATATCCCAACAACTGCAAGAAAGAAATCGACACCATGTTTTAAAACAAATTTGAAATCAAATTAAGCTTCAAAAAGATCTCCCTAGATGTGAATAGAAATCCACTAAAATTGCACTTATTTTGGATTCAGTTATTGGTCAACATTTGTTAGATTGCAAGGTTTGTGCAGAAAAATTCAATATTAATTGGTTCTCAATTTTAGCTACAGGAAGATCATCTTTTCATCTGGCAACGCTGGAAGCCACCTTTATTTAATCACTTTGAAACCTCTTTCTCGCCAGAAAGAAATTGTTTATGATTGTGAAGCTTTTTCCCTTCTGTGCAAGTGAGCGCGTGACCACTGACCAATCGTGTGCTCTTTTTTTTTAAACCAATCAGAGACGCCGTTACTTTCGATGTTCTCTAACTCTATATAAACCACGTTTTCTTGCAGTTTGTGATTGCCAACGATTTCTTCTGACGAGACTAGGCCGAATTCTAAGAAAAACAATCTTTTTAAAGACTAGCATAAATTGAAAGAGTTAATGGTTCCGTCAGTACCATTGGTCAGTTTAAAGTTTTGTGCAACAAAAAATTGATACGAAATTAATTCAATAATATAATGACCGTTTTGTCAAGATCTCACGCTCGTGAAATTCTTATCAATCACTTTGTTTGCTTTTATTGTTGTTGCATATACTGTGTTTTAAATTGTTAATAAATTTTAATTTTATAAATTTTGCTGTGCTGTTTTGCGAGATCCGAGATTTCTCTTACTATATTTATGCCTTTAAAAGTTGCTGGCCATGTATTAGGTCAGTGCTTCTCAATCTTTTTTAAGACCATGTCTCAAAAAGCTTGAAACGCAGTTGTTGCGGCCCAATGTGTCTAGTCTTTAGCAAGGGCGCTGGAAAGCCATTTTGTCTGCGGGGGTAAATGTTACCATTTCAATCAGTGTCCAAAACCTCCATTTTCGTCCTAAATTTCAGGTGAAGACCAGAAAAAAATTTTAGCTTTCATTCCATACCCAATTTTACCGAGTCGTTTCTTCACAACAAAAAACAGCCTCAGAATATATAAAATTTCAACCCTTTTTTTCGTTATCTCTGTCTGGTCCACCTAAAAAACTCCTTGTGAACCAACTGAGTCATGGCCCAACGGTTGAGAACCTTTGCATTACGTAGGCTACTAGGCCTATAATCTCATCTTACAATTTTAAATTGAACTGAGCAACATTACTTCAACAAAATGTACCCGATGATAGATCAATAAACTCTTACCTGGTCATTCCAACAATAACATCTATAAATGTTAGCAAATATGTTAGAGTTTGCGTTACGAGTCGAAGTTTAACCATTACCACAGAAGTAATAAAATAGTTACGGTATTTATTTTGTGTCTTTTATAATTTTTTTTATGCCCGATTAGAAATAAAATTAATAAATGATAAAACTAAACCAATTATTCGACACTGACTTGCTTTTTCCACTTTATAAATTGACACTTAAGCTTGGTCACACTAAACTAGAACTTACAATTTTTCAAGATTTATTCATAACAGTAATAATAAAGCCGACATTTTATGTGCTTTTAAAAGTAAATCCCAGGCTTGAACAAAAAACAAGCACCCAAATCTGTGTGCGCCGAATTCTATCGATTCCATTGGGGGAGTTGCAGAAAAGGTATTCAAAATGAAAAAAAGCTATTAAAGAAAAAGGGTTAAAAGTCAATGTAAAAAAAACCAAAGGTTTTTGTACTGGTGAGAGAGCTATGCAAAAGTTAACTAAGTATGTTGGAATCAATTGCATCCAATACAAAAAATAAACAAAATGAGCATATAAGATGTGCTTAGAAATTAAATGAAACTCGGCAAAAGTAAAAACATTTGAGTGCAATATGCGCAAACCGGGTTGCTGCAGATTTTGTAAAAAGTGTGAGCATGGCGGAAATTGTGATTGAAAAAAAGAAGACATTTTGCTATATTGAAAAAAAGGTTTAGTTTAAGCCTCTATCTACTGTATAGCGGCTTTACCAGTGTTGAAAACAATAATTGCTAACTAATGTTTAGTGAAACCAAGTGGCAGTGAAATTAAGTATATTGCTGAAAATTAAAAAATGATGCGAGATTTTATACAAATTTTGAAGCGGTCCCCGACCACTAAGGAAGATAGTTTGACATAACGTTAGAATCAATAATTGTAAAAAACTAAAGTAATATTGGACTGATTAAACTTAATAACCGTCCTTTATGACGGTAAACAGGGTAGTTAAAATCAAAGCTGCGGAGTCAGAAGTTTTATGGAGAAGTCGAAGTCGGAATCAAAATATTTTATCCGACTTCGACTCCTGATATTGAATTTAATTACATATCAGAGATGTCTGCACTGCACTGCACATTTTTTGCCATTTTTTTTTGTCTTTTTAAATAATAATATTTAGTTTGAATTAGGTAACGCGGCCGTGCTTCTTATTTTTTCTCTTTCTCAACTTTCTCTATACTTTCTGCATGTTTAACGTTCGTCGTTGTGTCGCATTTTTTTTTCATGTTTTGCTTAATGTACATTGCATATATCTAAATATTGTTACTAAGAATGAATAAAAGTATCATCATCATCAACTGCGCAGCTTACGCAGCCACGCGCCGCAGAGCAGTGCAGTAACCTTTTTAAAGAGCCTTGCCGCTTACCGTGCCGCGCAACGAGCAGCTGATTAAAACTTTACATTTAAATGTTTAACCAATTGTATTTTGCATAATGATATTGTCTTTATTTGGATGTCGGTGTCGGAGTAGGAATTGTAGAAGTTTCACCAGTCGGAGTCGAATCTTTAACTTTCCGACTCGGCAGCCGTGGTAAAGCTAAAAACTACCGCCAAGAAATAAGCTGTACATATATGATTTTGATTTAAAATTGCTAAACACGAACCGTTTAAAATAACGTTCTAATTGAGGTTCAGGTTCGGCAATTTTATGTTTTCTGGTTCAGTTCTGGTTTAGGCTCAGGTTTGACAAATTTTATTTTTTCGAGTTCAGTTCCGGTTCAGGTTCAAAGAATAATAACGGTTAATACCGGTTTACGAATCCGGTTCGGGTTTGGTTCGACACTTTGATTTTTTCGCTGCAGCAATGCATTTTTAAAACCACAAACGTAAATTTTTTGTTGTGTATAATATCATTTGCATTAACATGATTTATTACCGCAATCAACTACCCGTACAGTCGTTTTACTTTAGTACACTCTGTTACCACACATTACTTTCAATAGCTGTTACTTCCACAAATTTTAGTTTTCTAAATTTTGGAAAGTTTTTTAAATTTTATTCCGATGTTAAAAAGTTTTTTGAAATTTTGTAGAATTTATTTGGTAACTTAGTACGTTGTTTAATCGTCTACCTTTTTTGGCGCCTGCTAAGAAGGCCTCGCCAATAACACAATCTCGGTGTCTACTAAACGATAATTCTTAATCTTCTTGCTGGATCTGACCTTCGAACCAGCGACAGCAAAAATATAGTCTAGCTAAATCACAGCTCAGACTGCCACAATATCTTCTTTATTAAGAAATATGCTCCAATCCACTTAGGAGCCCGAATAGTATAAATCAAAGCAACAGGTTAAAGCTCAATAGCTTAATTCTTCACAATCACGTAGACCACCAAAGACTTGCGTTCAAAAACTATGACTTCACACAGTTAACAATTTTCCAATTTTAAGTTACCACAACGAAACATCCAATTTTATAATAATACTGCTTTTCAGCGAATCGTATTTATACCATTGGTAAGGTTGCTCGAATGTTCTGAAATTATCTCAATGAAGCCAATCAGATATAAGCATTATTGCGTCACATGCAAAAACAAGTCAAGCGGAAATCCAGAATGTTTTCAATAAAGCGAAATTATGCAGTGTTGCCATATTTTTATAACTAAATGTAAAATATTTAAATTACTTACACAACTGTTATTTCTTCGGCTATTTGAGCCGGACCAAAGCGAAATCAAAGATATTTTTTATGAGATTGTGAATCTACATAATTTGGGCGATTTTTAGGAACGGAACAAAGCGGCCCCAATTTGACACACAGTTGTCAAATTTCAAACACAAATGAAGTTCGAAAAATCGCAACTTAACAAATCACAAAGACACTTGAATTCGATGTACAAATACACAACTTCACTTAACTCAATACTCAATAAAAAAGAAACACAGCACAATAAATAAATGAAATACACTAACTTTAACACTGCAGCCAATTGTAATCAATATCTTGTATACAGCACAAATGTGAATAACAGAAACATCAGTGGTTTATATTTGCTGCAACTTATTGCCTGCTTCAAATCAACAATTCAACTTCAAAGTCAGCATTTATGAATCACCAGGGCAGAAGTAGTACACAGCTTTCTTTTACAATTTAAGCAGCAATATCTCAGATTCATTACATGTAAATAGGGCCGAAATAGCATAGGCTACAGCTAATGTCTTCACTATCAACAGGAGTGTCTTATTCTTCCAATAGAAAACCCAATAAGCGAAGCACATAAATAAACAAAAACACAGAAAATAACAACACAACCAAGTAAAAATATTATGGCAGGGTCTGCCCTCCGTCATCCTTGCCAAGTTGAAATTCAGCTATCTAAGGGGCAGTCTACTGGGGCAATATAAGAAAGGTCCCTTAATACATAAACCACTTTGACATCACCAGTGCTTTCATCTGTACTAGTAGTGGCAACTCTAACTTTACGCACAATTTCCTTTCCATTTCTATTCTGGGGAATGACCTCATGCACCCTCCCAAGTTGGTATTTGCCTCGTTTTGATACATCTTCCATTGAGGTTAAGATTACCAATTGGCCTGGAGTTAGGTTCTGTGCCATTTTCAACCACTTCTTTCTCCCCTGTTGCCAAGGTAGGTAAAACTCCAGCCATTTTTTCCAAAACTGGTCACTAAGAGAGATATTAAAGCGATAGTCTCTCCTTAAATTGTCTTTGTGTTGTGGTGAACCTACCACACAATATGGGCTTGAATAGGGAGTTAAGAGTGAGGCAGGGGTTATTGCTGTGAAGTCTCTAGGGTCATCACTTAAAGGGGTCAAAGGTCGATCATTTACAATCTTGGTGGCACTTCCCACATATGTCAGCAATTCTACAAAGCTGGGTCTGCGTTGTGACTTTTCAAGTATATTAGCAATCACATGCTTGATTTGCTTCACCATAGCTTCCCAAGCCCCACCTTGTGCGGGTGCATAGGGGGGAATGAATTCCCAGTTGATACCTTTTTTACGAAGTGAATTTTTCAATTCTGTAGACTCAAGCAATTTTGGCAGCACTTTGGCTGCAGCTTGGAATGTAGTTCCATTATCAGAATAAATTGTACTTACTGGCCCTAGTAAGTCTGTAAATCGGGTAAAAGCTAGTATAAACTCACTCAAAGTCAGGGAAGTCACCAATTCAACATGCACGGCCCTTGATGACATACAAGTAAATAAGAGGCCCCAGGCCTTCCTGTGGCTTCTACCTTCCACAAATGACATGGGCCCAAAATAGTCCAGACCACAGTAAAAAAAGGGCTTTTTGTTTGCAGTAACACGTGACTGTGGCAAATCTGACATTAATTGCCTTACAGGCTGTGCCTTTTTAATCATACACACACCACACTCATTCACATATCTTCGTACTGATGCATTACCATTAGTAATCCAAAATTTTTGTCGAGTTGACAACAAAGTGTGTTGCACTCCACTGTGACAATTCCAATGATGATACCACAAGATAACAAGCTTTGTTAAACTGTGCCTAGATGGCAAGATGAGTGGGTGTTTAGCATCAAATGCAATATCAGGAGAGCTATTTAACCTGCCTTCTATACGTAATGCACCTTTGTCATCTAAGCATGGCCGAAACTTCTTCAGAGAGCGTAACTCTTTTACCCTTTTTCTACTTTCAGGTGCTGTTTTCTTTTCTAAGCACTTGATAATTTCATCAAAGGCATCTGGAGATTTCTCACTTAGGGATTCAATAAACTTACCATAGATGCGTCGTTGGACAAAGATCACAATTCTTTCTAGTGCCCTACTTAAGCAAGAAGCATCCAGTTTTGGAGGGACATACTTACTCTTTTGGACTTTGCTTCGAATATAATCCAGGAAAGATAGAAGATATGCCACTCGCTTCTGCAATACATATAAGGATGATGAGCTGTCAATCAGTCTTTCCAACTTATCTTCCACAATTTGGTTCAGATCTTCATCCTTTTTGACGTCAATCTTTCGTATGGGCACAAGCTCTGGGACAGGTATTTCCGGCTCACCATACTTAGCCAAGAATGGTGGGCCATTTAGCCAAAGAGAATGTGACTCTTCTTTCAAGATTAGATTGGGGCGAGACCCCACATCAGCAGCATTTACATTTGTTGGACAAAATCTCCAGTCTGATTCATTTGACAGCATTAGGATGTGGTCAATTCGTCTGGTGATGAACTTATTTAGGCGTAAATCTGGATTCTTTATCCAAGACAACACAGTTTTAGAATCACACCAGAAGTATCTCTTACTAATGTCCAGTTTTAAAGCCTCATTTGCTTGATATATCAACTTGGAGGTGTTTACGGCAGCTGTTAACTCTTTTCTTGCAATGGGCCAGGATGACTGATGCCGCTGAACAATTGTAGATTTACCAAAAATAAAAGCTACACTAGGTGCACCATTAACTAATCTGCGCAGATATATCACTGAAGAAAAAGCTTGATTTGACGCGTCGCTAAACCCATGCAACTCATATTTCACATCATCAATTGAGCAAGGTATATTGCTATTTAAGAATAACCACCGGGGAAGCGAAAAACTCTGCAGCAAAGAAAGTGAATGCAGCCATGCATCCCACTCTTTAACAATCTCATCTGGGACTTTTGTATCCCAATCATATTTATCTATAGCCAACTGCTGCAAGATCAAACGTGCTTTAATAAAGAAAGGGGACCCAAATCCCAGTGGATCAAAATTCTGTCCTAATTGACTGAGCATGGTTCTACGTGTATACTTACCAAGAGGCTTTAATGAACAGTCAATACGCAACTCATCTGAGTCAGGATCCCAGACACAGCCTAAGGTTTTGGCAGAAGGCAAGGCTAGCTCTTCACCACACAAGTCTAATTCTCTTATAGAAGCTGACAAAAGTTCAGGACCTAAAGAGGACAAAACACTCATAGTGTCCCTATTTGTGCTCCACTTAACAAGTTTAAATCCATGACTTTTAAATAGACTCACTGCCTCATTTGTGATTGTCTGTGAACTCTCTAAACTATCTACTGAAAAAATAAGGTCATCCATATACATGTTCTGCAGTATATTTTGAAGGGTCATGTCACTAGCACATGTGGGGTTTTCTTCAACAAGCTTCTTAAATGCAAGACAGGCAATGTAGGGGCTACTTTTGATGCCCCAAGGATGGACTCGAAAACGGTAGGATACCAACTTACCTCTTTCTACATCATTGTTTTCGAACCACAGCAAGCGAAATAGGTCTCTTTGGGCAGCCGGCAACTGAATTTGGAAAAAACACTTTGTGACATCTGACATCAAAGCATACTTACCTAAGCGAAACCTGGTTAAAACATGCAGCAAGGGGTTTAGAAGATCAGGTCCAGACATAATAATATCATTCACACAGGTTCCCTTAAACTTGGCCTTTTCATCATACACTATACGCTTCTTAACTTGAGAGGAAACAAAATAAGGTAGATACCATTTTTGGTCATTCGCACAATCAGCATCAGGCACACGTTCAATGTAATTATTGGACTGCATTTCTGACATAGATTCAACTAAAAATTCTTTAAGATCAGGTTGCCGAAGGGCCTTCTTATGCAGGACAGACAGTCGCTCGTGTGCTAACTCAAAGTTATTAGGCAATGTTGCTTTCTCAACCACAGGTACGGGAATCTCAAACCGGTCATCTTTTACCTTTATGGAGGGCTCTACCAATTGACTGGCAATAGTATCAGTGCGAGACCATTGAGGTATCTCATCTTCAACAGATAAATCTTTAACAACACTACGCAATTCAGCAATTTCTGCATCTTTTCTGTCAATAGCCAGTTGCAAGCTTAATGTCTTGCTTTGCTTGTCTTCAACATTGGCTCTTAAGACTTTGACAGGTACCTCACTTAAAGATGTTTTTCCTCCAACGGCTAACCAGCCTAATGGAGAAAGTAGTGCATGGGGTCAGTTTGACTCTTGCCCATTCGTTCTTGCTTGGCATACATAAGATGGGCATTGTCATTGCCCAGTAACACATCCACACTATGACAATTATCCAAGCAAACAATTTCAATATCATTAAAGTGCTCATACACACTCAAGTCCTGTTTATGAGGCAAAGTATTTTCATCATCGCTCCAAGGTTCATTGACCACTGACACCACATTACCAAAGATCTCACCAGTATGCAATGACTGCACATTAAACTTGACTAAATCTGTCATGGTAGCCTTGCAACTAGTCATTGTTTGCATTTCAAATGAAACATTATCAAATGCAGTTAGACCTAAATCTTGTACCAGCTTGTTTGAGACCAGAGTAACCTGTGACCCTGGGTCATGCTGTACATACACCAACCTGCTTTTACTATTTACAGGGTTCATTATGCAGGCAGCGGTGACACGACTAAAGGCAGCCTTCACACTCCCAATACCAACTTTGCGCACAGTAACTGAAGGTTCTGAAGTGTTATCACCACTCTCACATGCTTGAGATGGTGTAACAAAGGCATCATGCAACAAGAGAGAGTGCTTTCTACTATATGCAGCTCCACATTTTCTACAGTTATTGGGGGCAAAACAATCTTTAACAAAATGCTTACGCAGACAGTTCAAGCACCGACCAGATTTAACAATTACATCTTTGCGATCAATAGGTGTCAAACGCAAAAATTCAGAGCAATTTGACAGATAATGATGCTCAACCAGCCCTTTCGAAGAACAGTAGATGCACATAGGATGCTCTGGTCGACTATTAGTAGTTGGAGACTTCTTCTGTTTATCATTTATATCAGACCTTCTTGGGAGATTAGGTGATTTAACGGAAGTTTGTCTTACTGGGCAAGCCTTTTTACTTTTATCATGGGGCTTTTCAAATTTGCGCAATTCACTTGAAGCATTTAGAAGTGAAATACCAAAATCTGTCGACTTGTAAGATTCTTCTTCAGTTATAAATTCAAATAAGCTTTCAAAACTAGGCTCATTTGTGCGTCCAAACCGATTTGCCAAAAACTTTAAGAACTCTTTTTTAGTTACATCTGGCAAACGCTTAGCCAAATCTAATACAAATCGACCTTCTACTTTATCTGGTTGATTATAAGCTTTGGCGTAGAGCAAACATTGAGACAATTGGTCTTTATATTCTTTTAGCGCAAAGGCCGAATCTGATTTTAATTTATCACCATACCGAAACTTGCGGATTTCCGGTTCAGCATAAAAACCACCTCTAACACCAAATCTCTGCGACAATCTTTCAAGAGACATTTCAATGCGCCTAGCCTCAGACAGGCCAGGTGTGTCAGCAACCAGATTAGCAATATTTTGGCCAGCAAGTCCAACACAAGCAGCTTGCAACAAAGTTAAACGTGAATTTTCGAACGGACAACTATCCATTAAAGCCTTAATACGATTATGAAAGAAAATATATGGCATATTACTTCCGTTGTAATTAATCAAAGACGCCTTATCTATGAAAGTACGACAATTTTGATATTGAAAGAAACTGTCCTGCTGAGTCGAGCCTGACTGCACAGGAGACAATCCATTATTCCAATTTAAACCACCAACATTGCAAGATCTAGCATTCTTATTTTTAACACCACTATCATATTCAACAGCATTTTTACCATATGGACCACAAATTTTAGGGCATGTCTCGGCCCGACCAGACGGCACACCAGGGGAAACTACATATTTCTCAAAGTCAGGAGGCACACTTCGGGCACCCCCAAAAGCCACATTGCCTTGCAGAGACCTATCATTGCTACCTAGCAAATTATTTGAGTCAGAAAACTTCTGCAAGGTTAAATTCTCCCGGACAGCAGTCTTGGGGAGTAACACATCACCAGTCTCACCACCACCACCAGAGATCACAGCCTTACTTTGCTGACTATTAGTATTCAAATACCCACCATGGGTTTCAAGAAAATCGGTTCTGGTGTGGGCTGACCGCCTTGAACTGACTTGAGAACCAGACCGTGACTTACGGCATTCCAAGTCCTTCTTTAAAAATTCAGCCTTTAATGCTGCCTCTTTTAAGGCCAGCTCCGCCTTGAGCTCTGCCTCTTTCTCCTCCCGGGCCAGTTGTGCCTGCCTTTCCTCCCGTGCCAGTTTGGCTAACCTTAAATCAGCCATGATGCGATTAGTCTCCATCTGCCGTTGAATTTCAATTTGTGCTTCAGACAAAACAGAGGTACATGAAGCTCTAGACCCCAAGTTGGAGACACTATCCTCTGGGTCAATAATCCCATCATTATCTACCCCCCTGGCCATAGATCTAGTGGTCATCCCTAAGCGAGTACCAACCTGCACCCCTCCCGGGACAACCTCATCTAACCCCAAACCAGACGGGCCAACATCGGGCAGCCCTACGTCAATATCTTTACTAGACATAGCTAAAAATCTTAACAGTAAATACACTACCAAATGAAATAAATCACAATTACCACAAATTAATAAAGAAACAAACTACCAGTTCACAGCTTAATTAGAAAATCCAAATTCCACGGTACCTTTAGTTGTGAGGAATTTTCTTGCAATTCCCCTCTGGAGTCTTCAAATTAAATTATACTTTTCACACAGTTCAATTAAATTAAGCAATTTTACCAACAGTTTATTTCAAAGTAGGTTATTCAATTTAAGAGCTCTTCTTATATAACAAATTTACTTGATCTTCTTAAAACTTCACTTGTTGAAATTTACTTGTTAGCTTGTGAAAAATCTTTTGAAATTTGCTTGTTAACCTTGCGAAAAGTTTTTGAAATTTTGTTACTTCCACAAATTTTAGTTTTCTAAATTTTGGAAAGTTTTTTAAATTTTATTCCGATGTTAAAAAGTTTTTTGAAATTTTGTAGAATTTATTTGGTAACTTAGTACGTTGTTTAATCGTCTACCTTTTTTGGCGCCTGCTAAGAAGGCCTCGCCAATAACACAATCTCGGTGTCTACTAAACGATAATTCTTAATCTTCTTGCTGGATCTGACCTTCGAACCAGCGACAGCAAAAATATAGTCTAGCTAAATCACAGCTCAGACTACCACAATATCTTCTTTATTAAGAAATATGCTCCAATCCACTTAGGAGCCCGAATAGTATAAATCAAAGCAACAGGTTAAAGCTCAATAGCTTAATTCTTCACAATCACGTAGACCACCAAAGACTTGCGTTCAAAAACTATGACTTCACACAGTTAACAATTTTCCAATTTTAAGTTACCACAACGAAACATCCAATTTTATAATAATACTGCTTTTCAGCGAATCGTATTTATACCATTGGTAAGGTTGCTCGAATGTTCTGAAATTATCTCAATGAAGCCAATCAGATATAAGCATTATTGCGTCACATGCAAAAACAAGTCAAGTGGAAATCCAGAATGTTCTCAATAAAGCGAAATTATGCAGTGTTGCCATATTTTTATAACTAAATGTAAATATTTAAATTACTTACACAACTGTTATTTCTTCGGCTATTTGAGCCGGACCAAAGCGAAATCAAAGATATTTTTTATGAGATTGTGAATCTACATAATTTGGGCGATTTTTAGGAACGGAACAATAGCAAATATACAATCACTAGAATATAATAATATACACAATTGCACTTAACACTAAAATATATTACTTAAATTTACTATTAAAATAGCACTTACGCACTAGTATAAAATACTCAAACATAATTACATATACACTTATACTCAGCATTTCACATATACACAAATGCACCATTTATCAATATATATTGTTGTAAATATATAATAATTTATTATTTTGAGATATGTTATGAATATATATGTTTTTAGAAAATGTAATTTGTGACAATTTTGTTATTAAATAGTAACATTGTATAATTTATCTTACATAAATTATCGTGATTGTTAAAATTATAATGTATATACTATCTTATTAATTAATTGAATGTAAGGTTATGTAAAATAATATATAGTAAGCTTTATGACAAAAAGCTATTCTAAAATCAATTCACTTCTTTCTTCTAATAAATTATTATAAGTGAAAATTGAAAAAAAAAAAGTCGTTTTAATTTAGTTAAGACATATTAATCAAAAATTATTTGAAAATTTTAAACCACATGCACTATTTGGAAATTCAACTTCGAACAAAACTTTTTTTTTTTAATTTATTTTAAATTATTTTAATTTAATTTATTGAATTAAAAAAATTTGACCTGAACTGGTCTAATATAACACACAAAGAAATATACTTGAAATTAAAAAAACTTTCAAGTAAAGAAACTGAAATTATCAGTTTAAACTTGAAAGTTATTAAACTTGAAAGTTTACTTGAAAGTTATTCCGTGGAACAAAATTTTATGCAACAATAAAAAATTCAAATACAAAATTAACAATAAAGAACGCGAAATAATTTATAGAACTGCTCACAATGCACTCAAATGGCAACAAAATAATATTTGTTAATTTTGTGGTAAAACAATCAATACAATTTAACATATATTAATTTACTGTGAACCAATTAAAAAAATTTAGCAAGAATATGAAAAATTAATTAAAAATAATCAAAATAGCCAAATTAAACTGAATAAAGATAACATCTTATATAATTTTTTTGATTTTAACTGTCCAAAATTAACTACAATAATAAAAGATTTAACATTTTTAAAAATAAAAGTAATTGAAAAAAAAAAATTAGATGAACAGAATATTTATAATTGGGATAACTTAAAATTTCAAAAACATTTATTACAAATCATTAATACGAAACATAAAGACTAAAATTTAAACACATCCAAAAATTAATTACACCGTGTAAAAAAAATTTTTTTTTGTTTCTTGGAAATAACCTCCAGTTTCTGATTTACTATGCTTGAAAACACCGGAAAATAGCTATTATTGTCTTGAAACTTCGGGTTCGTAAAAAATACATCAATTTATTGAGTTTCATATATTTATTCATTATTTCAACTGTTTTCGTTACCTAGATTCGTTTAATACAGCTAATAAACTCATATTTTTAGAGTTATAAGTTAAGTTGTTTTCATTTATTGTAACATACATGTAATCTTGAAAAACTGTGCAATGACTGCCCGTGGTTGCAAATATTCAGCTGATTCCTTCTGCTACGTATGTGGTGAATTTTTTGCCAAAAGAGCAAAAAAACACTGTTTGAGCAACTGCATTCGTGCAGCAGAAGCCTATCTTCATTATTTTGGAATGCCAGTCGGTGATCAAGATAAACGATGGACACCACATGTCATCTGTGACTACTGTCGTCGCACTCTTGAAGGTTGGCTAAGAGGAGAAAAAAGAGTTATACGTTTCGCTATTTCCCGTATCTGGCGTGAGCCTTCAAATCATTATACTGATTGTTACTTCTGCATGGTGGATCCAACAAAACAAAGAAAGAGAAAAAATGCACCTCCAATTGAGTATCCTAACATTTCATCATCTATTGCCCCTGTTCCTCATAACACCACCGACTTGCCTGTGCCACAGCCACCCACAAGAGATCAACCTTATCCTGCAAAGACAAGTTCTGAGGATTCCAAAAAGGAGAAAGGTGCGCCATCATCATCATCATCTGTTGTTTGTCGTCGACGTCGAGTTGGGGATAAAAGGTGTCCTTATTACTCCAATCAAGAAAATATCAATGATCTTATTCGAGAGATGGCACTGACAAGCCGAACTTTCAATATCCAGATTGAAGCAATGGGATTTACTTGATAAAGGCGTCCGCATTACTTCCCAGAGGAAGAGGCATCGTGGTTTTTCAACGTTTTTTTCTTTTAGGGAGGGCTTGTGCTATTGCCATGATATAAGAGGACTTTTTGAAGCTATAGTGATTCCCTGCAACACTTCAGATTGGCGACTCTTCATCGACAGCTCATCAAAAAGTCTCAAAGCTGTTTTACTGCACAACACAAACAAGTGCCCCTCTATTTCTTTGGCTCATTCAGTGCAGATGATAGAGAATTACGAGAACGTCAAAATGCAGCTAAGCACTCTCCGGTATGACCAATACAATTGGGAGGTCATTGGCGACTTCAAAATGGTGGCCTTCTTAATGGGGCTTCAACAAGGTTTTACTAAGTTCCCTTGCTATCTCTGTCTCTGGGATAGCAGAAATACAAACTTTCACTACAACAAGAGAAATTGGCCTCCCAGGTCTAGTTATGATATTGAAACTCACAACGTAAAGCATACACCGTTGGTGGAACCAAAAAAAGTGTTTCTGCCACCTCTCCACATCAAACTGGGCCTCATCAAGCAGTTTGTAAAGAAGTTGAACCCAGAAAGTGATGCATTTAAGCACATCCAAGAGTTGTTCCCGAAGTTATCTGAGGCAAAGGTCAAAGCTGGAATATTTGTGGGTCCTCAAGTGAAGCGACTTATGAAGTCCGACAGTTTTTCTGAGAAACTCTCTGCAGTTGAGAGGAGAGCTTGGAAAAGTTTTGTTTCTGTGGTTGAAGGTTTCCTCGGAAATCACAAGGCAGATAACTTCAGAAATATTGTGGAGGAACTTGTGGATGCATATGAGTAAATGGGTTGCAAAATATCGCTAAAGCTCCGTGTTCTGCACTCTCATATCGATGAATTCAAGGATAACATGAGTGATTACTCGGAAGAGCAAGGCAAAAGATTTCATCAAGATGTCAAATCATTTGAGGAATGCTATAAAGGCCAGTATAATGAAAGTATGATGGGAGACTACATTTGGAACCTTGTGCGTGAAAGCGAGCTGACGTACAATCGGCAGTCACGCAAGAAAACTTCTTTTTAGTAAAGTTGTGATGTATGATGGTTAATTTCGTTTATATTGTTTAATAACCTCAGTTAATTTTGTAATAGGTTGCAACATTTTCTTTTGGAATACCTTTAATCAACATTCAATGTTGGTAGAATTGCCATAGGCTACCATGTTTAGCATTTTCAGCCCCCGCCCCGCCCCCTTCTTGCTTAATCGTTCCCAGTTTAATTAAGCTATATTTTTATAGCCAACTCTGAAATGTTTTATATTGTTACTGTAACACATTCACAAGTGACAATAACATTAATACTAAGTTAAACAAAAATTATATCGTTTCAATGCAGGTACTGCGAAAAATTTTTTAAACTACAGTAGAATTCCAATTATATAGACTACAAATTTTGTAGAATACCTGTTATATAGACGACAAATTATGTAGAATACCTATTATATAGACTTTTTGAAAATAAGTTTACTGTATTTTGAACATGCCATGCAAAATATTGCTTTGACTACAGATGAAACTGATGAATAAATACTATTTACTTTAAGACTAATAGTTTATATGTAAGAAATATATATTTTCAAATATTTCTTTGAGAGCAGCCAGTACATTTTTTATAGACAATACACGTTATATAGACTTGCCCGAGTCCATATATTTGGAATTCTACTGTATAAATGCAAATTAGCAAAAAATCCAACAAACTGATCTATTGAACTCAAAACGGAAGTTTGAACTTTGTGAATGCCCATTTCTACTTATTCATACCATAAGATAACAGAAAAATATGGTTTTAACAGGGAAACAAATTTTGTGTTACACAGTGTTATAGATAACATTATGAAATAATGATATCTATAATTGATTGTTAATTATTTTTATAAAATCATTTCATAAAAAAAAAATCGTTTTTTGTTCTTCATAATGTATACATATCGTATACATTTGTTTTACTACCTTTAAAATTACTACAATCAGATTTGATAAAATGTGTCTTACTTAACGGTCGTTGTAACCGACGTGACCGTTGGTAACATTGATCAAACATTGTAATGCGTCTCGGGGCGCATAATTGACGATTGAGTCTAATTCGAAGAAAAACCAATTTACACCAACAAGGTTTGCTATGTCATTGCCAAACATGCCAGTTTAGCGATGGAACTTGTGCAAGATCAAATGGAGTCACTACATTGCTTTGACGAATAAATTTGCAATGACTCTGTTGCCGCCTGATTCATTAGATGTGGACGCGGCTTACCAGGACTTCTGGTAACATTATCAAGAAAGCGACCGAAAAGACTATCCCACGCACGTATCTAAACAACTATATTCTGTGTTGGGATGCAGAGTGTGAATTCCTCTATAGAACGTTCCTGCAGTCTACTCAGGAAGACAACTCGAGTTTGGCTGCTACAGCTTTGCTTGCCAAGCTTGACAGAAAGCGGAGAGATTGATCGTCCCAGGCAGTTCAGAGTATTGACTTTTTACACTCTAATCGAAAAGCATGGAGTATTATGAACAACCTTACTGATAGGTAACGACACTCTCCTCGTCACAGCTGTCCCGTCTCAGCTGATGTTATTGCATCTCAGCTAGTCAGAAATGGGAGATACTTGGCTGTTTACCGCAAGTCATCTCGATTTGTCTCTCAAGAAGTGTCTGATCTTTAGAGGGCCACAATACCAGACCCAGTACATATTTCTGACACTTTCTCACACAGAGAATTTACTGCTGCCCTTCAACACTTAAAACCAAATAATGGTCCGGGCCCTTACTCCACCTGTCCAGAGCTTATAATTCATGCTGGAGCTGCTTTGAATTCCTGGTTACGTGACTTCCTTTCTTCTTGCTTGGGCCGACTCAAAATTCACAAGATCTGGAGAAGACCGCTTGTAGTCGCGATCCCAAAGTCAATAAAACCTGTTAGGAACCCAAAGAGTTATCGACCGATATCTCTACTCTGCGTTCTCTACAAGATCCTCGAGAGGCTTATCTACGCCCGCGTCAAGCCATAAATCGATCCACTGCTCGCTAAAGAGCATGCTGGGTTTTGACGCGTGAAATCAACCGTAGATCAAGCTGTTCTGTCAAACCAGAACATCGAGGATTTTTTTGAGGCTAAAAAGAAGGTCGATGCCATATTTATCAATCTGACAGCTGCTTATGACACTGTCTGGCACCGTGGTCTTACCTGCAAGATGCTGAGGTTTCTGCCAGATAAGCACATGGTCAGAATGACCATGGAGCTTGCCGAAACCGAAGTTTCACGCTTACTACCGGTGACAGCAAGCAAAGCAAGTTTCTCAGGAATCGGTCTTGGTTCCTCTTCTATTCAACATCTCTACGTACGATCTCCCTTCCATGATTTCCAGAAAGTTTGCTTATGCTGATGATTTAGCATTATTACACTCTTCTGGAAACTGAAAGGACTTGAAGAGGACTTTAAGCCAAGACATGTCTACACTTTCAGCGTATCTCCAGACTTGAAAATTGAAGCTCAGTCACACTAAGATGGTGACGGCAGCTTTTCACTTAAATAACCGAGAGGCCAAATGTGAGCTAAAGGTCTACAACAATAATAGACTTTTACCGTTCTGTCCAACCCCTACTTATTTTGGAGTAAAACTGAACAGATCGCTCACGTTTGGTCATCATCTAGTGGCATATTGCGCAAAAACTATTCTCGCGCGTCACACTGCTGAGGCGACTTGTAGGCTCAGGATGGGGTGCTGCATGGTGCCAAAACACTACGCACAGCTGCCTTATCTTTGGTCTACTCAACAGCTGAGTACTGCACACCAGTATTGCAGCGCTCACACCCGCCTCCTAGACAGTGTCTTGAATGATGCCTTGTGCATACTCACTGGATGCCTGCGCCCCACTCCAATAAACCACTTACCCATACTTTCAGACATCCAGCCAGCTGAGCTTCGCCGACTGGGAGCGACACTCTCCTAAGCCTACCGTGGATCGCTGGACCCTGATCATATTTTGTATGGTCTTTTAAGTGGGTCCTCAGATGCTCGCCAAGAAAGACCAAGGTCTAGACGCCCATTTGTGCCAGCTGCGCGGAATCTTTTAAACAACCTTGCCGGAGCATCCGCGCTCTGAGTGAACAAATGGAACGCGAAGTATTGTGAGAATACTTCCAGGTTCCGTGTTTTCATACCCAGGACCAGTCCCAGGCCTATTGGGATGAGCTTGCCCCGAGCAGCTTGGGTTAAGCTCAGCCCCCTGCGGACTGATGCTGGGCGATTCCATTCGTCTACGCACAAATTGGGTCTCGCTCCTTCACCAAATTGCGAGTGCGGCGCCTCTGGACAAACCGAAAACCACGTTCTAATAGCGTTCTAATATCGAGCACCACATGGAGCACAAGGTCTGACGGTTTTGGATGACGAAAGTCGATGATGGCTTAACAACACCACTGCCAGCATCTGATCCAGGCAGTTCAGCAGCCTGGATTAGTAAAAGGATAAACCCTTGGGCCCGGTCCTGTTTGTGTCCGATCTGGAGTGGATGCCCTTTCAAACGACGACAACCAAAAACCAATTGGAGTGAGAGTTAGTTTTAGGGAGAAACAAAGTTAGTTTTAGAGAGAAAGTAATTGCTTCAGAAGGAAATAAGTTCTTCTTGAGCATCTTAACAAATTTTAAAAAATGAAAAAAATTTTGGGCCCGCGAGAACAATGTGCGAGGCGTTTTTTTCTCTTTTTATCTTTTCGAGCAACTGATTTTGTTTCTTTTTTCCTATCACTCCAATCGGTTTTTCTTCGAATTAGATTAGACCGTAATTGGCTTCGACTTTGTCTTTCCACGTGCGCAGTTTAGTTTAAATGTGCTACCTTTCTTTGTAGGAACTCTTAGTACTTTAGTTGTACAATTATTATTAGTTTGCTAAACAACCGACTTTATGCTAAGATTGTATCAGTGCTTTTGCTTTGTTTAAGCTTAACAAATGGGTATAAACTTATAACACCAAGGTTTGTGAATTCGGAGTCGGAGTCGCGGAGTTTATTGTTTTAGAGCGGTGTCGGAGTCAGAGTCGGAGTTGTTTTCGTTTTCCTGGAGTCGGAGTTAGTCATTTTTTTAGTTTAATTGGATCAAAGTCGGAGCTGGAGTTATTTTTTTAATTTATTAGCGTCGGAGTCGTTTTCTTAGATTTTCAGGCGTTGGAGTCGTTATTGTTTTGGCGACTACGACATTGGCTAAATTAAGCTTGCGTGTCGGCTACAGCTATTCAAATGTACCAATCAATAAACAAGCATGCGCTTACACGGTGAATACTTTTCCGAAAACAGTGTCGCTTTTGATTTTAAATTGGAAATTAATGAAGAACTGCTTTCGCTTTAAATCGATGAACCAACAGGTAGATTTCCTTTGAAAAGTGTAAATTTATTTTTGGTTCTGTGACTATTTTTCAAAGTTTAACTGAAGATTAAAAATTACTTTTACATTAATTCTATGACAGAACAACTGTTACGGATTTCGATCTGCGAATTCTATGACAGATCTTAATTGCTCTTTCGGTGGTCACGAGAATCGCCTTTTTTCTCATTGCCGGTATCACGTTGCTCGTCCTTTGTAAAATTTCTTTTTTTTAAAGTAGTTATCGTTTTTAGTGAAGGGATCTTTACGTGAATATTTGCCCACATTATTATTTTAGTTACTAATTGGTCAATCTATTTCCTTTTGAATAAGCGTGATAACAGTTTTATAAGTTGAAGTTAATACGAGCAGATAATATTGTACTATTGGACTAAAAGTTCGGATAGGTGGTTAGATACGCTACTCGATAAGATCCACATATAATCGAGAATAGGGGATTCTCTCGTGTAAAATAATAATTACAATCAAAAACGTTATATAAAATGTTATCTTTATTTAATTTAATTTGGATATTTTCATTGCTTTCAATTAATTTTTCATAATCTTGCCAAATTTTTTAATTGGTTCACAGTAGATTAATATATGTTCAATTGTATTAACTGATTTATCACAAAATTTACACATATTATTTTGTTGCCATTTAAATGCATTGTGAGGAGTTCTATAGATTGTTGTTTCACGTTCTTTATTGTTAACCTTGTATTTTAATTTTTTATTATTGCGATAATTTGGCTCCACATATTCTTTTGTTTCGGATTTTGGACGAAAAAGGATGTAAGGAAGATTCTCCATCATCACATCAACCACTTGAACAAGTTGATCCATTGAAAACATGACTTTACCTCTTTTGACACTAATAATCGCTTTTCACAATAGCAATGAAGTGGGTATCGGCAGTCCAGATGCAGCAATTTCCTGAAATTTTTTTGAATGTCTCTAGCTGCACTTTCCATTTCTCTTGCTCTGGTGATAATCTCTTCAAATTCTAACAAACTTTCGTAACAACTTGTATAAGGAGGAACGTAGTCAGGGTACTCGATTTCGTTTGCTTCTTGATAAAGATCGTCCGCTTGACTCGTATACGTTTCCATAATGTGAAGTTTTGCAAACGTTTCTCTTTTTATAACCAAAAAAAACGGATATTGCGCAACGTTTTAAAATAGTCTTACGTCACACTAATCTTGCGCAATATTTTGAAATAGCCTTACGTCACACTAATCTTGCGCAACGTTTTGAAATAGCCTTACGTCACACTAATCTTGTGCAACGTTTTGAAATAGTCTTACGTCACACTAATATTGCGCAATCAACACCGAAAGACGCGAATTTTTTCAGAGATGCATTGGGAACACAACCAACAAGAGGGGGTGTCTTGAACGCATGTCCAACAAAGCACCATGTGTCTACAGGGCATGCATACTGCATTTTTTTCAGTGTTTTTACATTTTAAACATTTGTTGTCTTTTTTTAAATCTAAAATAGCATTTAGCAATTCTTGACAATTGGAGAAATTGCATTGATTTTTTTCCATTTGATTCAATAGTGCATAATGGATCTTGGTGTCCTCCACCCCAATACTTTTTGCGTATTTTACATGAGGATCAAACAGCATAAGATCCTCTAATCTTTGATTCCTTTGCTTTGCTGCCGCCGTGTTTCGCATTTGGTGAAACAACATATTACGTAAGCAGTTTGCTGCAAGGGATCGAGTTGGATTTTTTATATCTGGTCAATGCAAATCCGAATGTTTCTGACATACTTTTTCCACATAGTTGACTCCTTGTTTTTTCAAAACAAATTCACACATAGGGAACCACTTTGCATGTTCGTACCAAGGATTGTCATGCGGTTTCCAGTAAAACAAACCTCCACCACAATAAAAACAAAGAACTTGGTCGCCAGAACCTTTATAATAAAAACCTGCATCCACCATTTCACGTGGCATTGGGCGCTCCTGATCAGACCAAGAGGAAGGAAAGGTTCTCATGCGATTCTCTTCATCACACATAAGCGGATTTTGCAGAGAGGAACAACGAAACATTTGCGCTTCCCATTCTCTTTTGATAGCTTCGGAGTTTTGAGTATCAGATATCGCTGCAGCATCAACACAATCTTGATCCATATTTTTTTAGATTAATAGAAAAACAAACAAACTCTGCTTTATATACCTACCATTATGGATTGCATCATAGTTTTGCAAAAAAACCTATACAAATAAACCTGGTAAAAACCTAGGGAATTCCCCATGGGAAAATTGAGTATTGCACAACAAAACTGACTTGTCCAAACTTGCCCGATTGGCAAACAAACTCAGGACCACTGTTTTTCTTAGATTTAGGTTTGAAATTGTAAACCTGTTTTGGTCAAGAATCAAACTCTGGACCACTGTTTTTCTTAAGCTTAAAGATTATAATGTCTTGGGTAGGAATCCAACTCAGGACTACTGTCTTTCTTAAGCTTGGAGATTATACTGTCTTCGGTGGGAATAAAACTCACTACCACCGTCTTTCTTAGGTTTAGGGTGTCTTGGTTAGGAATCCAACTCGAGACCACTGACTTTTTTAAGATTGAAATTTATATTATCTTGGTTGGGGATCAAACCCAGGACTACTGGCTTTCTTAAGTTTAAAGATTATACTGTCTTGGTTAGGAATCCAACTCAGGACCACTGTTTCTCTTAAGATTTAGATTTATATTATCTTGGTTAGGAATCCAACTCGAGACCACTGACTTTCTTAAGATTGAAATTTATATTATTTTGGTTGGGGATCCAACTCAGGACTACTGGATTTCTTAAGTTTAAGGATTATACTGTCTTGGTTAGGAATCCAACTCAGGACCACTGTTTCTCTTAAGATTTAAATTTATATTATCTTGGTTGGGGATCAAACCCAGGACTACTGACTTTCTTAGAATTTAAATTTTATTATCTTGGGTAGGAATCCAACTCATGACCACTGTTTTTCTCAGGATTTAGATTTCTATTATCTTGGTTGAGAATCCAACTCAGGACCACTGTTTTTCTTAAGATTTAAATTGATATTATCTTGGGTTGAAATCCAACACAGAACCATTGTTGTCTTTCTTAGGTTTAAGGTTTATACTGTCTTGGTTAGGAATCGAACTAATGACTACTACCTTTCTCAGCCCACCTCCTCCCTCCTCCCCTCCTCAACTCCTCACCTCCTCAACTCCACCACTCTCTGGCACCACAGTGGACAAAATACCTCCTCACCTCCTCTACCCCACCGCTCTATGGTACCCCCAGTGGACAAAATACCTCCTCAACTCCTCTACTCCACCATTCTCTGGTACCCCCAGTGGACAAAATACCTCCTCAACTCCTCAATTCCACCACTCTCTGGTACCCCCAATGGACAAAATACCTCCTCACTTCCTCCCCTCCTCAACTCTGCTGCTCTCTGGCGACCCAAGTGGACAAAATACCTCCTCACCTCCTCAACTTTGCCACTCTCTGGTGCCCCAAATGGCCCCCAACCTGTCTCTTTGGCGCCCCAAGTGGTGCTCCCTAACACCACCTAGTGGCGCTCTCTGGCGCCTCTCGTGGCAACCTCCTCTGCTCTCTAGCGCCACTAGCGGAAACGGTCACCAAATGGATTATATATTACTACTCCAGGTGTATAGAGGTATAGTCAACATAACTACACCATTTTCACGTGCCAGATCAATTGCTGTAGGACTTACATATGCATCCACGTTGTTCAAAATCAGTCGCACTGGTCACTCTTTGCTGTGACGCACATGGTAAATAAAGTGCTTAATGAAGCTGACATGCAAGTCTTCATTCATCCAACCCGATTTCTTATACATCCCAATGGCTCACCAACAATAAAATTATTCCAAAAATTTAACCCTGGGAAAGACAAACATTGGTGGCACTGCAACTCCAGATGCTCCCACTGCGTATAAGACAGTGGTTCTCAAACTTTTTGTGCCCGCGGCACACTTTGCTACCTTTCCAAATCTCGCGGCACACTTGGACCAGAGTTCAGATCTTTTTTGCTCTGCACTGAGTTTTCCGTATTTTTCTTTACCCGATGCATTACGAGGTCTGTTCAAAAAGTATCCGACCTTTTTCCCTCTCGCCAATAAGGTATGAGCAAACTGCCCGTGCAAAGCGTGGCTGCACACACACACATTCACGCGTAATCGTGAAGCGTTTCAGGCCGATTCGTCATTCGTATCTCTCTGTGTAAAGCATTTAGTGCAGGCGTGTAGTACGTGTTCATCGGTTTTTTGATTTTCAGAAAATTTCATTTCAATGACAGAACGCATCGAACAGAGGTATTGCATCAAGTTTTGTCAAAAACTTGGTGATACTCAAGTTGAAACAATTCGAAAGATTCAACAAGCTTTTGAAAATGAGGCCTTAAGCCCAACTCAGATAAAGCAATGGTTTAAACGCTTTAAAGATGGCCGTGCATCAGTGGAAAGTGATCCTCGCTCAGGAAGGCCATCCACAAGCCGAAACGAGGAGGCGATGGATCAGGTTCGTGAAAAAGTGTTGGAGGATCGTCGTTTAACAGTACGAGAGATTGCTGCAGAAATGGGAATAAGCACAGGCTCAGTTCATTCAATCCTAACTGAGGATTTGAACCTGTGGAGAGTGTCGGCTAAATTTGTCCCCAAGCTGCTGACGGAGCAACAGAAGGAACTCCGGAAGGAAATTTCGGAGGACATGCTGGATGTTGCAAATCATGACCCAGAATTTATCAAGACAATCATCACTGGTGATGAGACCTGGGTTTATGGTTATGACCCAGAAACCAAGTTTCAATCATCACAATGGAAGCATCCGGAATCACCACGCCCAAAAAAAGCTCGGCAAGTCCGCAGCAATGTGAAAGTTATGCTGACCTGTTTTTTTGATTCCCGTGGCATCGTGCATCATGAATACGCACCAGAAGGTCAAACAATCAACAAAGAGTACTACCTGGAGATTCTACGTCGCCTTCGTGATGCTGTGCGAAGAAAGCGGCCAAACATGTGGGCAGCAAAGAATTTTCAGCTTCACCACGACAATGCTCCCGCTCATTCTGCACATGTGGTCCAAGCTTTTCTAGCCAAAAACAGCATGCCACTTATTAGACAGGCTCCTTACTCTCCCGACTTAGCACCGTGTGATTTCTGGCTGTTCCCTAAGCTAAAAACAACTCTGAAAGGGAGGCGATTTCAATCAAGAGAAGACATTATGAAAAAAGCGACGGAGGAGCTTCAGAGCATTCCGGGGGAGGAGTTTATGAAGTGTTTTGAGAAGTGGCAGAAGCGCTGGGATAAGTGTGTGAACCACCAAGGGGAATATTTTGAAGGAGATTGAATAAAACTTGCAAAATTTATTGTGTTGTGTGCTTTATACAAAAAAGTCGGATACTTTTTGAACAGACCTCGTATAGTGCAGTGATGAAGGTCTCGAGACCAATTTTTAGGGTCTCGGTCTCGGCCTTTTGCTGGTGGTCTCGGTCTTGGTCTCGTGATGACCTGGTCTCGGTCTCGTACTTTTTAAATTGGTCTCGAAACCGGACATTTTTTGATATTTTTGTTATTTCATGTGGTTATAACAATTTACTGCTTTCTTCACCACAAACAATTCCCCTTGCCAAATGAAATTGAAAGCCTTTTATTGCCTCGTAAAATTTTTGAGTAAACATAGTCAATAAAAGGTTTAGTTCATTTTCAGCAGATACAGTTGGTGATTCTTGCCCGCCAGAGGTGCCAAACATTTTTACAAAATATATAAACAAACGAGCAGTGGTGGAATGTTGTGTGAGGCGAATGAGGCAGTTGCCTCTGGCCCCCCACGAAAATACCTCATATTGGCTCATTTTGCAGTAGAAGTTAATTTAGGAATCATTATGAAGTTGGGACGAAAAGTTGAAAATAGGAGTTCGATTCGAAGCAAAAAACTTTTTTTTTTAGAGATCACCATGATTTGGGAGAAAAATATCAAAAAGTATAGAGATCAATATGATTTTGGGAGAAAAAAGGGAAATACAAGATCAAAGCCATATTTTTTTTAGAGAACATCAAGTTTTGGAAATCATTGCCTCAGGCTCCTAACTTTGAATATCCACCACTACAAGCGAGAAACAACCAATAACACATATCCAACACCAAGGGTACAGCTAAGAAAATACTTGGAAGAAGTTTTAACAATGACTGTGTTGCCTTCAAATATTTTGGATTTTTGGAAAGAAAAATCTGAAGAATATTTTGCTCTTTTCAAAGTCGCAAACCACGCCTTGTGCGTCTCGCTTTGTCTGCTCCAGTTGAGCGGAGTTTTAGCGCCGGCGCTTTGATCATGCGACCACATAGAGCAAGGCTTTCTTGTAACATGCTGGAGATGCTAGTTTATTTAAAATGTAACTTTAGATTTTTGGAAAAATAAAAATTAATGTCATTAATAAAATTAAATTTTTTTACAAAAAATATTCTGGTCTCTATCTCGGTCTCAATCTCGATAGATTCTCGTCTCGGTCTCAAACCTTATGTGTGGAAATTTTCCGGTCTCGATCTTGATCTTGGTCTGAAAAAAATTTATGGTCTCGGTCTCGGTCTTGGTCTCGAATCATATAGTCGCGACTACATCACTGTATTACATGAAGGCCTCGAATTTTTATATAACTTTCTATAAATAAAGTGAAAACTTTCTTTTATTATTCTTTACTAGATTTTGTACTGTTTTTTTTTCATATAAAGTATTTAGGTTTTTGCATATCGTGTACCAGGCATGACAAACTCGCGCCGGTATGTGGGCCGCATCCGTAAATTTTAGCCTGAAATTTTGCCGCTGGCCGCAATCTGGATATAAAAGAAATTGAAGGCCAATAAAAAAAAGTCTTCACTTGAATTGTCTGGCTGATCCAGATTATTCTTTTAAATTTTACGTTGAAATCAAGGTGAGGAGCAAGGAAGAGGTCTTCACTTAATTGGTTGGTTAATTTTGGTTAGAAAACCAAATTCTTGCTAATAAACCTTGTTACTTTAATTATTTAAATTTAGTTCTGAATTTATCATTAATTTGATTTCGTATTGAGCATCTGATCGAAAAATTCGTTGAAAGGCTTCGCGGGCTGCAAGTTTGAAATGCCTGATGTACCGAAACAAGTCTGAAAGACAACTGATCACCAAAACTTTATATGATAAAAATTACATTTAAAATTTTTAAGCTTTTTGATCGCAGCTTTTAAAAAACATACTTTTCCTCTGTTATAGAGTGTGTTTACGTTGCCATTGCGGAGCATGGATTAATGTATTTTAAAAAGTTTCGCGGCACACTTAGAAATCTCTAGTGTGCCGCGGCACACAGTTTGAGAAACACTGGTATAAGACAATGATTAGTTCTCCACGTTCAGCACTAGTCACTAACCCAATGCGCTTTTTTTCTGTGGGTGCAACCACACTCCCCGGTTGTTGCGCAGTTGTGCAATCCATTTCGTCTAAGTTGTAAATATTGTGCATTTTAAATTTGTAGCGATCATATAACTTGCTTAATTGATCAAAAATTTGTCAACAGTGTGCCGATTGAACGCAGTTGCACGTGCGAGAGTTGTTGCTTCAGGCTTTCGCACAGATAGTCTATATTTAAACTTAAATGGTAAGAATCAGTCAATTCCTGCTATTCTCTTTTATTTCCAGTTGTCCGGTATCGTGATATTATTTTGTATTGCGAATTCGAAAGCTAGTCGGCGACATTTGTTTGTTGAGAGTCCATAAAACATGTTACTTAATGATTTGATATGGTTTGCGAGGTCTTCTTCCATTTTTATAAAAAATATGCGGTGCCTGTCACTCACACGCTTGTAGTCTGACTTTTTGCTTTATCCTCGTCAATTGACATCTGATCGACAAAGCGCTTCACTGTGGTTTTACTCACGTTAAACTCTCGAGCAGACTGTCGCCACTTACCACTTTGTCGTAAAGCACCTGCTGCCCTTTTCAAGACATCTATTGGAGTCTGTCCTCTGTTGATCTTCCTTGTATATTTTCGAGGCATAGGCTATCACTCTTCGACCTAGAAAAGACGATATAGACCTAAGCAATTTAAAATGAGTATTATTTTTATTATTTTGTTTTGGTTCTACTGGTTGATAACATCTTAATTAGTAGCTTTCTACCGATGGTTTTCAACTCGTGAACTTTCTGATTAGCCAGATTGAAAGATTTTTTTATCACATAAACTTGAATAGCTCAAAGTTTATTGAATACCGTACTTTTCTTTATTACGCAACCGACATTACAAATGCTTACCACTTGGAAATTATAAATGTAATGGGCTAAGTTGGCATAGTGGTCCCACTTGCCCCATGGCTATGTTTCAACTTACTTCGTTGGCGCCATTTTGAAACTAAGTGTTACATCTTTACTTCACTTCAAGATCTAGGCCAGCTATAGATTTAAAATTACCACATTATTCTATCATAATCAGCATTGTTGTCATTAAGGCATTAAACCATACACATACAGAAATAACAAGTAACATACCTGCTTCTTTAAGATTAACTTTTTTTGCAAAAATTGAACTTTTTTTAATCCGCTTTAGTAAGTACTTGCTAACGACCGTATTGCATAACCAGCATTGTTGTTAATGCAAGATGTAGCCAATGGTGGCGCTACGTATTATTTCAACCAACAGTATAAGCAGCGCATAGATTGGACCAACTTACCCCAGTCTCCCCTGTTGTTAAAGCAAATCCCGGCCTAACCTAACCCTAACGTAGTGTCTTTACAAGAGTCAAGATTAAAAGAGAGCAGGACAGAACTAATGTCATTTTAAACGAGAGCATTATGACTACTTTTAAATGAGTCCGTATCACCCTGTCTAATACGCTGGTGGCTGGTAATTTTTTTTACAAGTTTAACAAATTTTATTTTTTCGAGTTCAGTTCCGGTTCAGGTTCAACAAATTTATTTTTTCGGATTCAGTTCCGGTACAGGTTCAAAGAATAATAACGGTTAATACCGGTTTACGAATTCGGTTCGGGTTTCGTTCAACACTTTGATTTTTTCGCTGCAGCAATGCATTTTTAAAAACCACAAACGTTAATTTTTTTGTTGTGTATAATATCATTTGCATTACCATGGTTTATTGCAGCAATCAATTACCCGTACAGTCGTTTTTTGATTTTCGTAATGTATACCTATTGTATACGTTTGTTTTACTACCTTTAAAATTACTACAATCGGATTTGATGAAATGTGTCATGGTAACCGACCTCACCGCTGGTAACATTGATCAAACATTGTAATGCGTCTCGGGCACACGTGACGCGTAATTGACGGTCGAGTCTAATTCGAAGAAAAACCAATTGAAGTGAGAGTTAGTTTTAGGGAGAAACAGAGTTAGTTTTAGAAAGAAAGTAATTGCTTCAGAAGGAACTAAGTTCTTCTTGAGCATCTTAACAAATTTTTAAAGTTCAAATAATTTTGGGCCCGCGAGAACAATGTGCGAGGCGTTTTTTTCTCTTTTTATCTCTTCGAGCAACTAATTTTGTTTCGTTTTTACTTTCACTCCAATCGGTTTTTCTTCAAAAACTTTAAATTTAAATTTTTAAACAATCGTATTTTGCATAATGATATTGTCTTTATTTGGATGTCGGTGTCAGAGTCGGAATTCTAGAAGCCTTACCCGTCGGAGTCGGATCTTTAACCCTATTTTCCTCAACGGCCGGGCTTCTGAATCCCGGCTCTTGCGAAAACGTTTGCAATTACTTCATCTTTGTAGATAAAATTGTGGAATTAACAGAACAACAAAAAGTGAAATGTTGAAAGACATTTTCAAACTAAGCATTTATCTTTTGCTCAAAAATATTCAAAAGTGATGCGAAAAAAAAAGCTGTTTTAGAACTAATGCAGAACGCTGATCGAAGCAAACATCAATTCAATAAGTGGATCAAGTCTGCAAATTCAACCACGTATGCCAGTTTTGTGGCCGCTCAGGAAATAGTCAAGCATAGTAAGCCATTCACTGATGGAGAATATATAAAAAATTCATTTATTAAGATATCTAAACATTTATTCACGGACTTTAAAAACAAGAGTGAAATCGTATAAAATATCCGTGACATGCCACTCTCTGCAAAAACTGTTCAAGATAGAACCTCCAAAATGGCACAAGACATCACCTAACAGCAAATTGAAGATATAAATTCCGCAGTGACGTACTCTATTGCCTGTGATGAGTCTAAAGACAAAAGTGATATTGAACAAATAGCACTATTTTGCCGATATGCAAACTCGGCTGGGTCACAAGAAGAATTAATTGAGTTAATACCTCTGAAAGGCCAAACGCGTGGGGAAGACATCTGTGAGGCTGTCTTGGGATGTTTAAGAACAAAAGGCATAAATACAAACCACCTGGTGTCGGTAGCTGCTGATGGGGCACCAAGCATGACAGGTGCACACAAGGGCTTTGTAGTTTTACTGCAAAAGTCGTTCGGCAAACAGCTGCTGACTTTTCATTGCATCTTACATCAAGAGGCCCTGTGTGCTCAAACGTATGCCCCAGAATGCACGCAAGTAATGAATGTAGTCATTCAAATTATCAATAAAATAATGGCAAAAGCTTTAAATCACCGTCAGTTCCGTATGTTATTGGATGAGGTGGATAGCATGTACTCTGGTCTCTTGTTGTACAATAAAGTACGATGGCTATCCAGAGGGGAAGTGTTGAAACGCTTTGTGGTATGTTTGAAAGAAGTGAAAGCTTTTTTGGACAGCAAAGGGCTTAATTATCCTCAACTGGAACAGGCGGAATGGCTGGAAAAGCTACACTTTATAGTAGACATGACGGCGCACCTAAACACGCTCAATACAGCTTTTCAAGGGAGAGAACGAACAGCCCTGCATATGCTGAAAGATGTTTTGGCATTCGAACAAACGTTCACGGTTTATGCCAGAGATTTACAGAGAGGTACATTATCTCACTTCCCTTGTTTGAGAGAGTTCAAACAAACTCACAGTGACATTACAATAAATTTGGAATATTTGCAATCCGCAATCATAGCAATGCAAAGCTCATTTGGGAGACGCTTCTGTGAGTTTAGAAAAGAAAAGAAAACTTTATCCTTTCCTGTTTCTCCATTCAGCATCGATCCATCGGAACTAAATATGATTGCATTGGCAGGTATGAGTCAACCTGATTTTGAAATAGAATTGGCCGACGTAGCGGACGAAGACATATGGATATCCAAGTTTAGACGCCTGGCAGCCGATCTTGAAGATGTAGCCCGTCAGAAGGCCGATCTTGCTCAGGGTCACAATTGGAGTAAAATTGAAAAACTCCCAAAACCAGACCAATTGATTTTCGAAACATGGAATGCTCTCCCCGATACGTATGATAACATGAAAAAGTATGCACTTGGAATCCTGTCGATCTTTGGATCCACATACGTATGTGAGCAACTTTTCTCGAACATGAACTACATTAAAAACAAATATCGCACACGTCTCACAGATGACAGGTTACAATCCTGTGTGAAGCTGAAGGTGTCATCCTACAGCTCTAATGTGCAGATGCTTTGCGCTGAGATGCAAGAGCAAAAATCACATTAAGTCTGATTGCATGAACTGTTTTGTAAATGCAACACATGACATTTTTTTATTAAAATAAAAAATACAGTATAAGTAATTTTTATTTTTTGAAATATTGGTTAAAATGGCTCTTTAAGTGCGAAAGGTTGCCGACCCCTGGCCTAAGGCATAATTGCGACGTCGGCAAACGATGTACAGTAATTCGGTTTGTCACGCAAAGCCTATTCTTGGTAAAATTCATGTCACTTAATAAAGGAGTGAAATTGTAATTCCACGCTCTGCTTGCAAAAACCAGCAAAAATTCACAAATTTGCTAAAAAACGTCTATTTTATTCGGGGGCACCTAAAAGTAGTGCCATCTACAAAGATGAAATAATTACCAACGTTTTCGCAAGAGCCGGGATTCAGAAGCCCGGCCGTTGAGAAAAATAGGGTTAAAGATCCGACTCCGACTGGTAAGACTTCTAGAATTCCGACTCTGACACCGACATCCAAATAAAGACAATATCATTATGCAAAATACGATTGTTTAAAAATTTAAATTTAAAGTTTTTGAAGAAAAACCGATTGGAGTGAAAGTAAAAAGGAAACAAAATTAGTTGCTCGAAGAGATAAAAAGAGAAAAAAACGCCTCGCACATTGTTCTCGCGGGCCCAAAATTATTTGAATTCTAAAAATTTGTTAAGATGCTCAAGAAGAACTTAGTTTCTTCTGAAGCAATTACTTTCTCTCTAAAACTAACTCTCACTCCAATTGATTTTTCTTCGAATAAAGGCCCGTTTGCACTACGAGCGTGGAAAAGAGCATTCTTTCTCTCTTTTATTGATCTTTGATTGAGGCGAGCGGTTAAAATTGAAGCGAGCGCAAAAAAAAGCAATAAAACAAACAAAGAATGCTTTTTTCCACGCTCGTAGTGGAAACGGGCCTTTAGACTCGACCGTCAATTACGCGTCACGTGTGCCCGAGACGCATTACAATGTTTGATCGATGTTACCAGCGGTGACGTCGGTTACCATGACACATTTCATCAAATCCGATTGTAGTAATTTTAAAGGTACTAAAACAAACGTATACAATATGTATACATTATGAAGAACAAAAAACGATTTTTTTTATTATAAAATATTAAAAGCAATGCAACAGTACAAATATTTGAGACACATAAGCAAAAGTACAGATGCAGCCATCCAATTTATACAATGGTTGTTTGATTTGCTGATTCACATCATTATTTAAAATTTTATAAAGTCAATTGGCTTTGATGAGTAAATATTTATTGTTTTGTAGTTTTCCGTATAAAACTTTCAAATATATATCCAGTATTATTTTTCGATCCAGAGTTTCTTTAAAAGGTTTTGATATTTTTTGATTGGTAAGGGAAGTCGTGTTTTCCAGAGCATTGTGTTTTGGAAAAATTAATTTCCATCATTCTTGTATTTTTAATTTTTCTTTGACAAGATTAACCTTTGAATGTTTCAGTGTTGAGTTGGCTTTGTTTAAACTCTTTATATGATAAATTGCAGTCTTTTATATCACGATTCAATCCGCCTTCACTTGCAGTCAGTTGTATTTCTTGAAATAATCTTTTGTATGGATCATCTTTATATTTAAATTAGTGGGTAAATTTTATCTATTTTTTTTTGTCTTTTTCTTCTTTTTCTTTTTTATTTTCTCTTTTTATTTTCTCTTTCCCATTTAAGATCCTCCAATAATATAGAAGCTCACAATATATACATTTAAATGATCATAATGTATATATTTTTTCAATTTACATAAAACACAGTACACTAAAAATAATAAGTTGCGATGCATGAATTTATTAGTAAAATCGGTCAACTTTCAATTTATTATAGCAAATAAAAGTTAAAATTTAAAACCAACTGTATCATTATGAAAAATCGACTCATACTATACAGGTCCTGACTCAATGACACAAAGTGAAGCTTTCAATAAAAACTAAGAGCTAAACGACACAATAACTGACATAATGATTATGGATTACGTAACAATGAAGAAAACGTACAGTGTAAAACTTGTAGTGAAATTAAAACCGCAAACTCCCGCTAAGATTCAAAGTGTTGACTGAAAAGATTAGCAAAACTGTTGTGGTTTAACTGTGTATAGTAAAGGATAAACGGGTTTAAAATTCAATCGCAATTATAAGACAAAATAATTCTATTAATATTAATTTTAGCATTCAAATTATTAATCCATTTATTTTCACACCAATCTAATAAAGTTTTATCTGGTTGTTCTACGAATATGACCATGTAGCATTCAGTGATGCCAGGTTTACCATTAAAAGCATCAAGATAATAGTGTGCCATTTGCAGTGCATGTGAGTGCATATATATTTTATATGTAATAGTGCAAGTGTATGGGTGCATCAAATTGTGTGTGTGTGTATGTGTGGTGTGTAATGTGCTAATACATAAATAAGAAAAAAAAAAAATGGCTATAATGCAATTAAGTTTAGTTAGATGTTTGTAATTGTGTGTATATGGATTATGTGTGTATGTAGGTGCAAAAGTTTATTTAATAGAAAGAACTAATAATGATACAGAACATCACAATGTAATAAAAAGTATGAAGATAGTACAGGAGATAGAAATGATACATTATATGACAAAGAGTAAATTAAAAATATTGTAATAAATAGAAACATAGTATTTTTCAATATATACAAATATAACTAAAGCACACTATTTGATATTATGGGTATTATAATAACATTAATAATACATAACACAGATTAAAAAAGTTATAAACAATATATATTATATTTATTTATTTTTTTTATATAATATTGTTTATAATAAATACTTTAAGTCAAAATACATTTATTTTATAATTTATTAATGGAGGGCATCGTTTCTAAGTGACCCTCCATTAATATAAAAGATTTTACAAATATAAACAATTGCATATATTAAATATTACTTTAATAATACATAACACAGAATAAAAAAAAATTAAACAATATTATTTTATAATATTGTTTGCAATAAATCCTTCAAGTCAAATACATTTATTTTACAATTTAGTAATGGAGGGCATCTTTTATAAGAGACCCTCCATTGATATAAAAAAAATTTATAAATATAAAACAAATGCACACAATCAAATATTACTTTAATAATACATAACACAGAGTAAAAAAATTATAAACAATACTATTTTATAATATTGTTTATAATAAAACCTTTAAGTCAAATACATCTATTTTATAATTTAGTAATGGAGGGTATCTTATACAAGAGATCCTCCACGAATATAAAAAAAATTTTACAAATATGAGCAATTGCATACAAATAAATATAACACAAAGTAAAGAAGTTATAAACAATATTATTCAATAACATTGTTTATAATAAATCATTTGAATAAATTTCAATCAATATTGTTGAATAAATTTCATACATTTATATATTCTTGTGTTGTGTTATAGAATATATAAATATATTGTACAATATACATAAATATTAATGATTTCAAATACAAATTAAAATACTATTTATATTACAGATAATACATCATATATAATACATAAGTAATATTTATACATAATATATTAATGGAATGATTATATTAAAATATTTGAAAATTTTATAAAATACATCTAATTGTTACATTATTTTATAATATCATTTATACATATTGTCTTTCACTTTAATACGTATGATATAAGCATAATAATTGAATACAATAATATAAAAAGCATAATAATTAATACAATAAGTATAATACAATAGAGAATAATACAATAACCATAATAATTAAATATGATAAGCATAGTATAATAAAGCATAATACAATAATACAACAATGATAATAATTGAATATGATAAGCATAGCACAATAAGTATAATACAATAGAGCATAATAATTAAGTATGATAAACATAGTATAATAAAGCATAATACAATAATACAACAATTATAATAATTGAATATGATAAGCATAGCACAATAAAGCATAATACAAAAATAAAGTAAGGATAATAATTGATTATGAAAAGCATAGTACAGTAAAGTATAATACAATAATTATAATAATTAACTACAATAATCATAATACATTAAAACATATTACAGTAATACAATAAGGATAATAATTAAAGAATTGCTATATTCAATAAACATGATAATTAGGAATAAAATGATTTAATGAAATTAATTTAAATTAGAAAAATAGTTCTACAATCAATTTTATAGATATCATTATTTCATAATGAAGCATATTTCATAATGATATCTATAATTAATTTTTGGATCTGTTTAACTTTTAGACTCTTTATGTTTTGTATTAATGATTTTTAATAAATGTTTTTGAAATTTTGA
This sequence comes from Diplosoma virens, assembly GCA_963680785.1. Lineage (NCBI taxonomy): Eukaryota > Metazoa > Chordata > Ascidiacea > Aplousobranchia > Didemnidae > Diplosoma > Diplosoma virens. The sequence goes on from OY796884.1 coordinate 26,172,744, forward strand.
GTTATCCCAATTATACATATTTTGTTCATCTAATTCTTTTTTTTTTTCAATTACTTTTATTTTTAAAAATGTTAAATCTTTTATTCTTGTAATTAATTTTGGACAGTTAAAATCAAAAAAATTATATAAGATGTTATCTTTATTCAGTTTAATTTGAATATTTTCATTTATTAAAATTAATTTTTCATATTTTTGCCAAATTGTTTTAATTGGTTCACAATAAATTAATATATGTTCAATTGTATAAATGGATTTACCACAAAATTTACAATTACTATTTTGTTGCCATTTAAATGCCTTATGAGCAGTTCTATATATTGTTTCTCGTTCTTTGTTGTTAATCTTGTGTTTGAGTTTTTTAATATTACATATAATTTTGTTCCATGGAATAACTTTTTTATTTAAACTGGTGATTTCAGTTTTTTTTACTTGAAAGTTCTTTTAATTTTAAGTAAATTTCTTTATGAGTTATGTTTGCCCAATTGAGGTTAAATTTTTTCAATTTCAAAAATATTTTAAAAGTTTTGTTCCAATTACAATTACCATATAATGCATGTGGTTTAAAATTGTCATATAATTTTTTGTTAATGTGTCTTAATTTATAAACTAAATTATAAAAACTCCATTGATGCCAATTAAAATATGCTTTATCTAAAATTGTTAAGTATTTAATTTTTTCAACAAAGCATGTATCAAATTTACTTTCAATGTCAATCATTGTAATACCCCCTTCTTGTTTTTCAGCAATAAGCTTTTTTCTTGCCAATTGTTCATATGGATAATTTTGCCATAAATATTTAAATATTATATTATTAATTTCTTTGATGATATTTGGTGTTGGTGGATAAATTCTTGCTACGTTAATAGTTAGTGGCATTATTAGAGTTTTTATAATTTGATTTTTTCCGTAAATAGTCAAATTTCTATTTTGATGTTGTCAAATGATTGATTTAATGTTTGGTATTATATTTAACCAATTTTTGATATTAATTTCAGGTTTTAAGTAAAAAGTTATTCCAAGTATTTTTAGATTATATTGTAATTTAAATAGTGGGTATTTATTAGTTATTGCATTTTTAAGTTGTGTAGATGTTGCTATTATTTGTGGTTTTTCTGCATTAATTTTTAATCCAGAAAATTTTTCAAAAGATTTCAATTCGTTAAAAGATAATTTTTATTTCATCGACTTTTTTAAAAACAAAGGTTGTATCATCCGCATATTGGGCAATTTTAAAATTTACTTTTTGAAATGTTATGCCTTTAATTTTCTCATTTTTAATAATATTTTGTGTTAAAATATCTGTACAAATTATAAACAATAACATACTTAAAGGACATCCTTGTCTTATACCTCTTTTGATTATGATTTTTTTGGTTAAATGCCCCATTAATTTCAATTTTGGAAAAAGTATCTTTATAAAGTAGTTTAATAAATTCAATTATAGTTTTACCAAGTCTTAATTTTTCCATAATTTTAAAAATAAATTGGTGAGAAATTTTGTCGAATGCTTTTTCAAAATCAATTAACATTATTGCTAAATTTTCATGTTTTTGGTTAGCCAATTCCAATAATGCTTGTATGTTATAATGTATATTTTCAATTCTTCTACCAAGTAATCCAGTACATTGTTGTGGTAATGTATGATTCTCAAAAATTGGAATTAGTCTATTTACAATAATTTTACTTAGAATTTTGTAATCTGTATTTAATAAAGATATTGTTCTCCAATTTTTAATATTTTTATGATCATTTTTTTTATATAAAAGTTTGACAATTGCTTGTCTCATTGTTTTGGGCATTTTGCCTTTTAAAAATATGTTATTAAATAGTTCATATAAATCTGTTATTATTTTTTTTTTTAAAGATTTTGTAAAAATCTGCAGTCAATCCATCCGAGCCAGGAGCAGAATCACTGTTTAGTGAGTCAATTGCTATTTCTATTTCTTTTTTGTTAATAAATTTGTTTATTTCATTTAAATGTTCTTGATCAAATTTTATCTGATCAAGAATATTTAGATAATCATTTTGTTCATTTTCATGTTCAAAATTATTAATTCCCCATAGATTTTTATAAAATTTTTTGTTTCTTTAAGAATCTCGTTTGGTTCAGACAAAATTTGATTTTTTTCATTTTTTAGTTGGAATAAAATGTTTTTTTTCCCTTTTTTTCTGTTTCAAAAAAAAATTTATCTGGAATTTCATTTTCAATGTTTTTTAATCGAGCTCGAATTCATGCACCTTCATTTTTGATATTATATAGTTTTTCAAGTTTTGCTTTTAGAGAAGCAATTTCAACTTTATTTTGCTCTAAATTTCTTTCTAAAAGTAATGAAATTTTATTGTTAATAATGAAAATCTCATTTTGGTTTTTTTTATTAACTCAATTGATAATTTTATAAAGCATTCTTTCAATAAAAGTTTTCCTTTTTCCCACCAATCAATTAAATTAGGGAAATTTGACTTGCATTGTTTGTGAATTTGCCAGATGTTATAAATTTCATCTTGAACATAATTTAATTTTAATATAGAATTGTTTAATTTATAAATCCCTTGACCCCATCTTATTTTTGTTACATATTTAAAGGAAATTAAAGGCATCATAATGTGATCTGTATTAATTGTTGGATAATATTGAAAATTTTCAACCTTTGCTTTTAAGGAGGAATTAATATAAATCCTGTCGATGCGAGTTGCACCTTTTTTATTGATGTAAATAATTTTTTTTTTAGTATAATTTTCTCTGAATATACCAATAAAATCATTATTTTCTTTTAGCTTTTTAAATGCTAATAATATGTCTTTTGTTAATTTAAATAAATGTTGATTTTTAGTATCAATTTTATTTTCCACAAAGTTAAAATCTCCCAAAATTATCAAATTATTTTTATTACACTCCAATTTTTTTTGGAGGACTTCAATTAGTTGAAGTCTTTCATAAGGTTTATTAAAAAAATAACAATTATATATTATTAAGTTTTCATTTTCATTCTGAATATTTATAGTTTGTATTCTATTTTTGTATATTAAATCCTCCTTAATTATAAAATTATCTTTAATTTTTTTTGATTTAATAATTGCAGTACCTTCCTTAGCATGTTTTAATTGTGGTACATCATAGTTTTGATTAATATAAACTGTGTAATTATAAATTTTGGCCCATTTTTCCAAATTTATTTTGTCAATTTTATGTGTTTCTTGTATGCACATTATGTCAATAAAATTGTTATGCATTAAGTTTCGAATTGTGGTTAGTTTGTTTTTTAATCCATTTATATTTATTGAACATATATTAATTTTGTTACACTTACTTGACTCACCTTTTTTTGGCTCCATTTTTCTAAATTACTTTTAACAATACATTTTTAAAATAACACTTTTAAGTAACTATAACTTTTTTAGAACAACATCTTTATATGTTATAAATGACTTGTTCTTTATATCCAATTTTTTTTTTTTCATTTGAGTCATTTCCAGATAAAGTTTTTATGATGCTAGTTTCAGTTTTTATGGTTTCAAATACTTCATCCGATGAATCAATTGTTTCTTTTTCTTTTGTTTTGTTGTTTCTTTCATTACGTGGTGTATGTAATGATTTTTCTTGGCTTTTTTTTGTTTCATCATCTGAATCTGACATTTCAGATGAGGAGTTTAAAGGTGTATTTGGTTTAGACTTTTGTTTTCTTTGTTTCTTCTTTTTTGGTGTACTTGTTGTCATTTTGATTAATTCACTGTTATTGCTTTTGGTTCTTTTTCTCTTTGGGAGTAAAAAGTCTCCAAATGTTATATTGTGCACTTCTTTTTGCATTAGATTTTTTACTTCTTTTTCCAACTCTTTTTCTTTTCTTTCAATCTCTTTTTCTTTTTTTTTTCCAATTTTGGGCATTGTTCCACATCATGCCCTCTCACTTTACAAAATCGGCACATTGGTAAGTGCCGATTGTATGGAGTGGTTACTGAAAGCCAATGACCCATTAAGTTAATTTGGTTTTTTATTATCATATAATTTGGATCTTTTATGTACACGTTCACATATCCATTCTTTATGTTTGGGTATTGTCTCAGTTTTCCGAACATAATTTTTTGAATCTTTTGCCCATCCTCTTTATTCAAATGTTTTTATATGTTTCTCCTCCATTTCAAAAGGTACCGGGTATAAAGTAATCAAGTCTGCTGGTTGTTGTGGAATTTCAGTTTTTAGTGTTATACCATCTGGAGTGGTGTGTCCATCCATGCACAAAATATGAACCACTTCTCTAGTTTCTCCGAGCATTATATTTTCATCCACTTTAAATGTTACCAAAAATTTACTTTCCTTATAGTTATAATACCTTATACCTTCGATTTTGTTCTTATTTTCTTCTAGTTTTCCTTGAAATCCTCCAATTAAATAGTCTATTGATGGATTTTCCATGCCTGATACTTGGATAATTAAGCTTCTGTTTTGGTAAAGGAACATGGTGTATATAATATTTAATATAATATGATATAAATCTCAGAAGTTTAATATTATACTTATGTAAAGCAAAGAGTTTGACACAAAAATACTAAGATATACACTGGCAATCAAACAATCACTAATTAACAATACAAAACAATTAATACTACTATCTACAGTACAACAAGATAAATTCAAAACAACTTACCTTCTTTAAATTACACAATTACCAAAAATTACACAATTCTACTAACTCACTAACAATAAGCTCTACAAACTTATTATTACACAAAGAAAAAACAACACTCTATACTACTCAATAACAGAAATACGAAAATCAACACACTATGTTAATTAATTTATTAAGAGAAAACAACTATCTAATATAACTAATAACAATAATCAATTAAGTTTAATAATATAAATACACTTGGAACAATTCAAAAAACTTATTTTTTTAAATTATAAACTACACAAAATATACAATTTTAACCATTCAAGCTATCTCTCGTCAACCTTACCTTATTCAAATAGAAGTTACCATGACACATTTCATCAAATCCGATTGTAGTAATTTTAAAGGTAGTAAAACAAACGTATACAATATGTATACATTACGAAAATCAAAAAACGACTGTACGGGTAATTGATTGCTGTAATAAACCATGGTAATGCAAATGATATTATACACAACAAAAAAATTAACGTTTGTGGTTTTTAAAAATGCATTGCTGCAGCGAAAAAATCAAAGTGTCGAACCAAACCCGGACCGAATTCGTAAACCGGTATTAACCGTTATTATTCTTTGAACCTGTACCGGAACTGAATCCGAAAAAATAAATTTGTTAAACCTGAACCGGAACTGAACTCGAAAAAATAAAATTTGTCAAACTTGTAAAAAAAATTACCAGCCACCAGTGTATTAGACAGGATGATACGGACTCATTTAAAAGTAGTCATAATGCTCTCGTTTAAAATGACATTAGTTCTGTCCTGCTCTCTTTTAATCTTGACTCTTGTAAAGGCACTACGTTAGGGTTAGGTTAGGCCGGGATTTGCTTTAACAACAGGGGAGACTGGGGTAAGTTGGTCCAATCTATGCGCTGCTTATACTGTTGGTTGAAATAATACGTAGCGCCACCATTGGCTACATCTTGCATTAACAACAATGCTGGTTATGCAATACGGTCGTTAGCAAGTACTTACTAAAGCGGATTAAAAAAAGTTCAATTTTTTGCAAAAAAAGTTAATCTTAAAGAAGCAGGTATGTTACTTGTTATTTCTGTATGTGTATGGTTTAATGCCTTAATGACAACAATGCTGATTATGATAGAATAATATGGTAATTTTAAATCTATAGCTGGCCTAGATCTTGAAGTGAAGTAAAGATGTAACACTTAGTTTTAAAATGGCGCCAACGAAGTAAGTTGAAACATAGCCATGGGGCAAGTGGGACCACTATGCCAACTTAGCCCATTACATTTATAATTTCCAAGTGGTAAGCATTTGTAATGTCGGTTGCGTAATAAAGAAAAGTACGGTATTCAATAAACCTTGAGCTATTCAAGTTTATGTGATAAAAAAATCTTTCAATCTGGCTAATCAGAAAGTTCACGAGTTGAAAACCATCGGTAGAAAGCTACTAATTAAGATGTTATCAACCAGTAGAACCAAAACAAAATAATAAAAATAATACTCATTTTAAATTGCTTAGGTCTATATCGTCTTTTCTAGGTCGAAGAGTGATAGCCTTGCCTCGAAAATATACAAGGAAGATCAACAAAAGACAGACTCCAATAGATGTCTTGAAAAGGGCAGCAGGTGCTTTACGACAAAGTGGTAAGTGGCGACAGTCTGCTCGAGAGTTTAACGTGAGTAAAACCACAGTGAAGCGCTTTGTCGATCAGATGTCAATTGACGAGGATAAAGCAAAAAGTCAGACTACAAGCGTGTGAGTGACAGGCACCGCATATTTTTTTATAAAAATGGAAGAAGACCTCGCAAACCATATCAAATCATTAAGTAACATGTTTTATGGACTCTCAACAAACAAATGTCGCCGACTAGCTTTCGAATTCGCAATACAAAATAATATCACGATACCGGACAACTGGGAATAAAAGAGAATAGCAGGAATTGACTGATTCTTACCATTTAAGTTTAAATATAGACTATCTGTGCGAAAGCCTGAAGCAACAACTCTCGCGCGTGCAACTGCGTTCAATCGGCACACTGTTGACAAATTTTTGATCAATTAAGCAAGTTATATGATCGCTACAAATTTAAAATGCACAATATTTACAACTTAGACAAAATGGATTGCACAACTGCGCAACAACCGGGGAGTGTGGTTGCAACCACAGAAAAAAGCGTATTGGGTTAGTGACTAGCGCTGAACGTGGAGAACTAATCATTGTCTTATACGCAGTGGGAGCATCTGAAGTTGCAGTGCCACCAATGTTTGTCTTTCCCAGGGTTAAATTTTTGGAATAATTTTATTGTTGGTGGGCCATTGGGATGTATAAGAAATCGGGTTGGATGAATGAAGACTTGCATGTCAGCTTCATTAAGCACTTTATTTACCTTGTGCATAACAGCAAAGAGCGACCAGTGCGACTGATTTTGAACAACGTGGATGCACGTGTAAGTCCTACAGCAATTGATCTGGCACGTGAAAATGGTGTAGTTATGTTGACTATACCTCTATACACCTGGCATTACCTCCAACCGTTAGATCAAACATGCTATGGACCCTTCAAAACTGCCTTTGATGTAGCAATGAATGGGTGGATGGATTTACATGCTTTACAATAGCAAGGTAAAATTTACATGCTTTACAATATTTCACCAACTTCAAACCTTTATAAAAACTTTTGCTATTCTCATCCTGGGCTGCGCAATCTTTAGTTAAGAGATCTTCGATCTTTATGGTAAAATGTTTACCAATTTAAAATTTGGCAAAACTACAGTATTATTCTCACGTAGGAGAAAAGAATGTAAGTCTCTAATGCATGTTTGTTATAAAAAATTAGGACCGTGGCCAAGTAATTAATTTATCCCTGATAGAAAGTCGTTTATGACGTCTCTGTTTAGCCACACAGCAAGTCAGTGACCAAACAAATAATGTCGACTTCAAGTACAAAATTCTGATTCATCTAGGCCTATATAAAATTAAATTAAGAGCGTCGAACCGGATCCGTTTAAGACAGGGGTGTCCAAACTTTTTTCCAGAAGGGCCAGATTTGATAATGTGAAAGTGACCGAGGGCCAACAATCTTTGATGATACTACATGTGTTTTGTACTATAAAAGCATATTAGTATGGAGTAATTTAATGTTGTCATTTTTGCACAACTAAACAACGTACAAGTTAAAGCACTTTGTTCTACAACACATTATCTGCACTTTTACTAAAAGTGAAACATCCAGAAAGTAAAACATAGCTGTGTTAATGTGAAGGATGAAACTGAGATCTTGATTTCAATATACGGGTCAAGTCTGGTTTGAGAGTAGTGGCATTTAAGTGTAAAATATCACGTAAGTGGGAGTCATTCAGTTTTGATTTCAAGCGATTTTTGTTTAAGTTCATAACCGAGAATGTCTGCTCACACAAATGTGTTTAGCCGAAAAACTTTAATATTTTCTTTGCAACCGTTCGTATTTCTGGAAACTTGCTTTTATCCAGCTGTTGGTAAAAAGGCACGAGAGAAAGATGTTGCAGTCGGCTGCGGCACTCGTTGTCGCACTGAAGCTCAATTAGCTCTATCTGCAGATTTTTCCGAGCTTCATCAGGATCCACGCTGAAAGTAGAAGTGAATAACAATATTTCTTTTTTAATTGCGGCAAAATCCCGAAAGCGGTCGTTGAAATCACTAGAAAGGTGTATCAGTGCTTCTGCTTATTTTTTTGTCTTTGCACACGTACTACTAATAGTGACATTCTGCAAAGCTGGAAAATGAGTTGTGCAGGGCTCCGTTTGTTACGAATGTCTCTGAAAAAGTTGTAGTTTCGTTTTAAAAGCTTTTATATGCGATTGCAGCTCGCTGACCACTGCGTTTTGCTCTTCAAGGCTAATGTTCAGCGCATTTAGGTGCTTTGTTATATGAACTTAAAAAGCCAAGTATGCTATCCACACAGTATCTGACAGCTCTTGCATTGGCCGTCCGTTTTCAACTAAAAATTGTCCAATTTACCCTCTAAAGAAGAAAAATTGCTGCAGAGTTGATCCCATGGTGAGCCTATTCTACCTCACATCGTTGTGATATAATACATCTCCATATTTAGCCTTAATGTCATGCAGGAACTGCTGAAACTGGCGGTGGCATAAAGCTTTAGATCGGATGAAATTAATTGCCTTTGCCACTGGCTTCATGACATGAGCAAATGGTAGATGCTTGGCTCAAAGGACTTGCTGATGAATGATGCAATGAAGCTTAACAGCGTCGCCTTCTTTATCACTGACTTTTTTACAGATACGTGTGGACAGTCCACTTTGTTCACCAGCCATAGCGGGCGCACCGTCTGTTATGATCCCACTGACCTTGCTCTATGGTAGTTTCATGTCATCAACAGCTGAACAAACGTTATAAAATAAATCATCTCCTCTTGTTTGGTCTTTGAGACTTTCGAGGTCTAGTAGCTCTTTTTTTATGTTCATGTCACTATTAACACCTCTCAAAAAAATCAGTAATTGAGCTGTGTACTTTCATTGCAGGCCAGAGAAAAGAAATCAAAGTTTAATGACTTGTCTCCCAGTTGTCTTCGAACATCTGTAAACAGCTCTTCGATTCTACGGGCCACAGTATTCCGAGCGAAACAAACGTTGGCGAAGTCCTTCTTGTTTTGGGGGCAAATGTGTTCTGCCATTTTCATAACACAGGTTTTTAACAAACTCACCTTCTGCAAATGGTTTGCTGTGTTTTGCAACTAACAAAGCGACTTCAAGACTTGCTTTGGTAATGTTTTTATTTGACTCGTGAGCTCGTTTAAAGTACTGCTCCTGAGTGGCTAAGCTGTCATCCAGCCTCTGATAGCTTGTTGAATGTGCTAGCATGTTTTGTCTCATAGTGCCTCTTTTCATTATACTTCTTATACACTGAAACAGTCTCGTGGCAAACTAGGCAAACACAGTTGTTTCTGCTTTCAGTAAAAAAATATTGTAGCTTCCACCTTCCCTGGAAACAACGTCAACGTCCTTCTTTATCAACTTTCCTTTCCTTACTTGATGTAAACATGACAATTTCACTTACAAAATCAGCCCTCTCTTTCTTCTGTTCAATTGTCGCTATGAATCACTATAATCTACTAACCCTACTCTTTAAAACAAAATTAGTTGTTTTCGCGATTATTACGTAATAATTGTGGTCCTTGTAAACTAGATGGACGCCGGGATCAATTGAATTTAAGTGAACAACTTGTCTGGTAAAGACGCGTTTTCTTGTTAGCGACAAGCATTAAATCAATGATAAGTAATTTATATTAAACATATATAAACAATAAGTACATTATTATTTTATAGAGTTATATTATAACGGATTTTGGCAACATAAATCTTAAATTTTCTTGCCTAAATTTGACATTTGTGAAGGCCGTCTTCTTGTATCAATTTAAAAAAACTCAGGCTTTGAACGAAGTGAGAACGAGTGGTTAGGGACACGCGGGATGAGGTCCGGTTTGTTGATTCGTTTTTTGGGATGAGTTGCGGACGTATTGATGTCATATATTCCAGTTTTCCCTTTTGTTGCTTAGTTTTCTGACTAGTTTTTGCGTTTGCGACAAATAAAAACGAGCAAAGAAACACAATTTTGCCACAAAAATCACCTGAAATTGGAAAAATAAAAAAAAATTTGTCCATGCGCCCATCTAGTTTACAAGTATTATAATGGTTCCAATTTTATCTCGCCAGTGTTTTCTCGCGTCTAAACTTATCAGAAATCGCTGCCACCATTATTAGTGCAAAAAAGAAACTTAAAAGTTCGATTGGTATATGTGTGTCTGCGGGCCATATGGAAACTCATCGCGGGCCGGACTTTGGACACCCCTGGTTTAAGATAACGTTTCGGTTTAGATTCAGGTTTGACAAATTTTATTTTTTCGGATTCGTTTCCGGTTTAGGTTCAAAGATTAATAACGGTTAATACCGGTTTACGAATTCGGTTCGGGTTTCGTTCGACACTTTGATTTTTTCGCTGCAGCAATGCATTTTTAAAAACCACAAACGTTAATTTTTTTGTTGTGTATAATATCATTTGCATTACCATGGTTTATTACAGCAATCAATTACCCGTACAGTCGTTTTTTGTTTTTCATAATGTATACCTATTGTATACGTTTGTTTTACTACCTTTAAAATTACTACAATCGGATTTGATGAAATGTGTCATGGTAACCGACCTCACCGCTGGTAACATCGATCAAACGTTGTAATGCGTCTCGGGCACACGTGACGCGTAATTGACGGTCGAGTCTAATTCGAAGAAAAACCAATTGAAGTGAGAGTTAGTTTTAGGGAGAAACAGAGTTAGTTTTAGAAAGAAAGTAATTGCTTCAGAAGGAACTAAGTTCTTCTTGAGCATCTTAACAAATTTTTAAAGTTCAAATGATTTTGGGCCCGCGAGAACAATGTGCGAGGCGTTTTTTTCTCTTTTTATCTCTTCGAGCAACTAATTTTGTTTCCTTTTTACTTTCACTCCAATCGGTTTTTCTTCAAAAACTTTAAATTTAAATTTTTAACCAATCGCATTTTGCATAATGAGATTGTCTTTATTTGGATGTCGGTGTCAGAGTCGGAATTCTAGAAGCCTTACCAGTCAGAGTCGGATCTTTAACTTTCCAACACCGCAACCCTGGTTAAAACTAAAAACTACGGCCAAGCAGTGAGCTTTATATACAGGGTGTCCATAAAGTCTCTTTACAATTTAAAAAAATTATTACAAAGTGAAATGATGAGATATCGCAATGAGGGTTGTTTTATGTTAATCAGTATTTCGTACAGTTTTTATTGACACTAAAATTTATTGTTTCAGATAAAATTTCTTTGAGCTATATGAACTGAACCCCCATAAAATGACTACTCCTCAAGAAAAAGCGCAATGTATATTCTGGTTCATTGAGACAAAATCAGATGTTCAGACCCAGCGAAACTACAGAAGTAAGTATGGAAGAGACCCACCATCACGTCCTTCAATTCGTTTATGGCACAAGAAATTTATGGAGACAGGGACAGTGTTCGATACAAGGAGGAGTGGGCGACCAAGAACATCTGAAGAAAACAACGAGCGTGTAAGGCAAGCCTTTCAACGTTCTCCTATGAAGTCCATCCGTACTGCTGCCAGACAATTGGAACTACCACGTTCAACAGTGCACAAAGTCCGACACAAGAATTTAAGATTGTATGCTTACAAAGTGCAAATGTTACAGGAAATTCAGCCAAACGACATGCTAAGACGAAAAGAATTTGCAGTGAACATGTCCTTCGTGCAACTAATGGTGCCCATATAGAAGTGTATTAAATGTGTCAATAAAAACTTTATGAAATACTGATTAACATAAAACAACCCTCATTGCGATATGTCATCATTTCACTTTGTAATAATTTTTTTAAATTGTAAAAAGACTTTATGGATACCCTGTATATGATTTTGACTTGAAGTTGCTAAACACGAACCGTTTAAAATAACGTTCCACTACAGGTTCAGGTTCGGCAATTTTGCGTTTTCGGGTTCAGTTCCGTTTCAGGCTCAGGTTTAGCAAATTTTATTTTTTCAGGTTCAGATCCGATTTAGGTTTGGCAAATTTTATTCTTAAAAGTTTAGTTCGGGTTCAAACAAAAAAAACAACTAGCGGTTAATACGATTTTCGATAAATGTTTGGTTCAATCTTTGTAATTTTAAAATATTTTTTCTGTCCACTTTTGCAAGCGTATAAACCTAGAAAGGACATAGCTCGTAGATTGTGACCATAGACATATCATCAAAAGAAAGCATATCAGATAAAGGGAAAATGAAGCAAAACAATTTTTCTCGCATTAATGGTTTTGCATAATTTTATTAAGAAGCCAAAACACAACAAATAAGCTTATAACTGAGCAGAATGCATTAGCTTTGTTATGTATCCTGTAGTGTTTGTGATTAAATCTACTGTAAACATAAGATTATATTTGGCAACATTGTATTTGTAGCTAGTTTAGTGATGTCAACCGCGCAGTGCAGCGTGGTAACCTTTTTTGGAGGATCTTGCCGCGTACCGCGCCGCGCGGCGTGCAAATTATGAAAAGTTTACATTTAAATTTTAAGCAAATCTTATTTTGGATAATGCTTGGGTTGCCGATTTATTTGTTCCCCTTCATTAATCCAATCACAGAAAGCAAAGTGTCAGGAGCATAATCAACTGAATAGCCTCTTTCCATAGTATCAGTAATTCATAATGTAAATAGCGCGTAAAGCGGCCAAAAAGAAAAAAGAAATATGAGAGAAACTAAAATAAATAAAGAGAGAGGAGGTGAACTGCTTTTAAACTTAAAGCAATGGAATCTAATTGTACAGCAGAGAAAGGCTTGTAAAAAATATTACTAAGAAAGAATAAGCAATGTGAATTTTGAAGATAAACTTGAATTAGAGTATGTGAAGCTTCCCCACTTTTTTAATCAACCTGGCATTTATATTATTTTATACCTTTTACCCGATTATTCAATAACAAAACAAAGTCTTAGCTTTTTTATCATTTATTAGGGTTTTTATTCACTTTTCGCCCTTACTAACCTTGCAGCTTTTGGGAATTTCCCAAAATTTAAAAGGTAATGAACTGAACTCGGCTAATAGTGAACGAGAACCAACTATTGTTACTTAGCCTAATAAACCTTCTTTACAAAATATCCTATTGTGTTACTTCGTAAAAAAGCACCCAAACTTTAAACACCATTGTTTTTTATATAGGAAGTACTAATTTAAGCAAAACAAAAAAAACAGATTATAAAATCACAAATAGAACTGTAAAATGAGTTTTTGAAAATCCTCTCAATGTAAAATTGAACTTGCCAACCGTTAATAAGTAATTACATTTCAATAATTAATTTTAGCAACTTGTAGATATTTCTTAATTTTTTTTTAAAGTTTAACTGAAAAGTACTTCATAGCAAGCATTTTTTTAAATGAGTTTTTCAAAGTCTTTCTGGTGGTGTTACAATATCTTTATAATTTTTAAATGTTACATCTATGCTATTATGTAAATTATGATTTCAATCGAGCATTAAAAAGTACTATAATATTATCTGTGAATAATATTCCAGCATAGTTAGGACAAAGCTTAAAGGCTTAAAGTAGTCTTTATATATTACAAAAAAGTTTAAAATGGTAAACTTAGTTGTATTGATTTAACAAAAGCCAATTTAAATTTGGAGTAATACAAAATGTGTTAATGAAGATAAAGCAATTCTTTTTGTAACATGTTAGAAACTGTTAAAATAGTTTAAAATACATACACCACAGTGTTAATGTGTTGCATTTGGCAAAATACCTTGAAAAAATGTAAAAGCTAAAGCACCATTAAGTGGATGTGTACAAACTGCAAAGAAGGAGTTTGTAATTCAGTTGCTAATCTTATTCATCTAAGAAAGTAAAGAAATAAAGGCCTTTTTTTAAAACAAAAGATTTGTATAAATGCATTAAAATTACATTGTTTTCTCTTCATGTTGCAATTGCATATTAAGCTATTATGCAATAAGCTTTAACAAAACATTTCTAGATTTAACTTTGAAAAGTCTATTTAGCTGCAATGGTTAGTTTGGTATTATTTAAAATCAAATAAATTGAATAAAAATTGATCTTAACTGAACTTATTAATGGTTTAATTTACTTGTATCTAATTTTTCGTGATTTCTTTCAGAATGTAATTTTTAATACTAGTTAACTATGCCTTAAATTTAATGTACTTATTAAATATAGTTTAATAAAGGTTATTTGTGAGGATTTGATATACTGTTATAGCTGTAAAAAATAGCTTAGCAATGACAACAACTATTGCTTTGACCACAAATGCATATCAAGGGTTTTGGTAAGGTTTTATGGTTAAAAAATCTAAGTAATTTATGTAATATGTTTGAGTGATTATTTTTTCAAATTCCAAGCTAAAAACATTAAAAAAAAAAAACTTGATAGTAAGCAAGATTTGTGTTTGCAAAAAAAGAGATAATTATATTTTCTTTATATATCTTTTTAACTTGCAGGAAAACATTGAGGGGCATTATACTAAGAGCAATTATTGGCTCTCTTCAAGAAGTCACCATAAGCAATTTTTTTCAGTGAAACTTACCCGAAATCTCCATTCAGCACCAAGATAGAATAAAAAAAAAAAAGCCAAGAGATAAAAAGGCCTTTCAAGAAGCAATAGTAATCACTTAGGATTTGGAGTTAGTTTCACAAACAAAAATTGCATACGGTGACTTCTTGGAGAGACCCTAATTATCTTATCAGCTTTTGAAGATGCCAAGATATTTGCTGTTGGGTTGAAATTTTTTATTTGTTTTTTTTTAGCTATAGAGACATTACTGAATTAAGGCTGCTTGCTGGGATGCAAAGCAGAGTAATGTGCTTAAAGTGCTTGCAATGATATAGCAAGATTATGCCAATAGTTATTATGCCAATAGCCAATAGCTATAGAATCTGAAATATAAGGACTTACTTTGATGACTACAGCAGTGAGTATTGTTTAAACAAACACCTTTTTAAAAAAAGGAAAACATGTCTAAAAATTTTCTATTTCAATATATGATTTGCAGTGCAGTGTGGTGCGGTGTAAGTTTTTGGTAAGAACTTTGCAGTGCGGTGCAGAATTTTTTGCTCTCTAGAAAAACTTCTGCCCCCTTTACTCCCTGCCATTAAAATTACTTTGTTCTGATCAGTTTAAATTTTTTATATTTTGCCAGGAGAAAGTTTCTTAAAGTGCTCTTCCAAATAGGCAATTACATCAGGCATCGCTATATTAGTGAGCACTAATCTCACAACCACAATCTTGTCTAAAATAGCAGATGCTCACAAGGCATTAGTGAGTTGCTAAGAACCATAACAAGAGTCTTAAAACTGTGCGTTTATAACAATATCTACACGTTGATAGTAGTAGAACGAAGCAAGAGAACAGGGGGTCTAGGGGGCTTCGCAGAACAAAGTTGTGCAGATGTACCAAAGTCAGATTTTTATACTGGCGTGTGTGTATGCATTTATTAGATCGTTTTAGACTGGTTCTATTTGAATAAGATAAGTTAAAGTCGTTTATAGTGAGTAGAGTGTGTAGAAAGCTGCTTTTTTTAATTAATAATTTGAATTTAGTAATTTTGATATTGTTTTAAGTGTAGTCTTGTGTGTGTCTTTTTCACCGTTGACAAGGTAATAAGATTAACCTTTGAAAAGGTAATATAAAGCTAAGATAAAATTGGAATAGATAAGTTAAGTATTTATAGTTAGTAGAGTTTATACAAAGCTGCTTTTTTTGATTAATTTATATAGCAGTTAATAAGTTTGATATTGCTTTAAGTAGTATTGTGTGTGTCTTTTGCACTGCAATTAGCCTTTCAGAATACATAAATTTTGTGAATTTTGTAACTTTAAGATGTTTCTTTATCAAACAAGAAGCTTTATTATGAAAGTTAATGGAATCGAAGACCTATCTTTGGACCAAGTGATTTACTCATTTAAAGTAAAATTATCAGAATTTCTAGAAAAATTTGAAGGAATTTGAATATATAATTATACAGAAGCAAAATTTTTGATTACATTTAGATTGTCAGAAAACCACCAGGATGGGTGAAGCAAAGGATACTATACATGTGATTTGGTCAGATGGTCACACCACTACTGATGGCATGACCATCACATGATACATACCTCAACAACTGGCAGATTTAATTACCTTATACCCGGTCCTGTTTGAGATGACTGAAACTCATCTGTGTGTATTGGAAAAACGAGGATGGGGAAAATTGAAAATATAAATTTTGGAAAACTTCGGCACTATCAAAACATTAAGAATGGCTACATAAATTTGTACATCAAAGATCCAAATTACTTGACTATATCAAACCCGGTAGCCTAAATATTATGGGGCACTGTCACCACTCCCAATAATTTGCACCTCCCGATGTGCTGATTCTGTTAAATTAGAGGACATGATATTGAGATATGCCCAAAATTACAAAAAAAAAAAAAGAGGATTTAAAAAAGAACAAGATTGAAATGAATGACTTATTTGAAAAAGAAAAAAAATTTATCTCAGAAGTACCTTTAGCTGAATTTATTGTACCAAACAGAAAAAGAACCAAAAATGAAAACAGCAAAATCACCACCAGTACACCATAAAGAAAAAAAACAGCACTACAAGAATATCCACTCCTGTAACATCTGGGTTAGAGGAAGATAGAAAAATAAATAAATAATTGTACCAAACAGAAAAAGAACCAAAAAGGAAAACAGCAAAATCATCACCAGTACTTCAAAAAGAAAGAAAAAAAAACAACACTACAAGAATATCCACTCCTGTAACATCTGAGTTAGAGGAAGATAGAAAAATAAATAAAAAATTGTACCAAACAGAAAAAGAACCAAAAATGAAAACAGCAAAATCATCACCAGTACTCCAAAAAGAAAGAAGAAAAAACAACAACACTACAAGAATATACACTCTTGTAACATCTGAGTTAGAGGAAGATAAAGAAATAAATGAAAAGCAAAAATCCAGAAGATTTCACAATGAATCAAAAAAGTAATCCAAGTGAAGAAAAATTATCATCATCATCATCAGATGTTTTTTAAAGAATAAGACATGAAAAAAGTATAATTTATACAGTATCAGATTCAGAAGTTAAAAAGAAAAAAGAAGACTCTCCTGTATGCAGCAAATCATTTATATCTTATAAAGGTGTAGTGTTAAATGAAACGTAAATATTTATTTTCTTTTTTTCATAATTTGTAGTTTTAACATGATACAATTGTCTTGCAACAACAAAATGGATCCAAAAAGAAAAGGTAAGTCCAATATTTCTAATAAAAGTAATATATGTTCAATTAACATAAATGCATTAAACAATAAATTAACTTCAATTCGAAACTCGATGCAAAATAATTTTATTGATATAATGTGTGCTCAAGAAACACATGAAATTAATAGAATAAATTTTGAAAAATGTGCCAAATTTCTTAACTACACAATTTATACTAATCAGATATATGACACACCAAAATTAAAACATGCCAAAGAAGACACTGCAATTATTATTTCAAGAAAAATTAAAGATAATTTTGTAATTAACCCTTTGACTCATTTTGTATCATATAAGTCACATTTTTTGAATGCGCACCAATGGATGTAAAGTAACTTTTCAACTATATTGTCACAATGTATCATATCAGCCCAAACACATGAATCTTGGTATCACTCATGCATGACACTTTTTTCTTTGTTCTGAACATACGGGCTTCTTGAAAACTGATTACTTGTAAGATTTACTTACAATTAGGGGTGCATAGCAAGTAGTTACGTTTTGGAGCATGAATGATAAAGTGCACTCACTTATATTTCTTGAGATGAAAGGACAGTATAAAAATATTCACTTAGTGACAGAAACAAAAATTTTTGTTTTGACTTTAGGTAATCTTTGGGCATTGTTTATTGCGTGTATCATATATGATACATTGTGAGCATGTGGCCATGTTGACTTATAATTAGATTTTTCAGGAAAATGAGTAGTTGAGTATTATTGCTGACAATTACAAAACAGAGCATGTACATCAATAGAAAAGCAGCAATATTTAACCAAATAAAAGTCTTAAAAGGTCTGATTAGTTGTTTGTACATCAAACCAATCTACTAAACTAAGATTGTGGGGGAATAGTTGATGTCTTTTTTTGATACTTGTTTTTGATTTGCTGAAGTTGCCAAATTCTTTTTTTTACAGTTTTTGAATTTTGATATTAGTAATTTCACTGTAGGTTACGTGTTTGAAAAATCTTAGACATGCCAAAACGAACTCTTGCAGAAGCTGCCAAAATAATTTTAGAAAGTGATTTTGGAAACGATTCTGAAATTGAAGACTTGTCTGACGAAGAAGGCAGAAATGAAGAAGCAATGCCAGTGCTGAATAAAGTACATAATGATTTGGTTGGAAATGCACCAGCAGTAGATGAAACCTCAAATGTACCAGCATTGGCATTGAATAAAATTCCTGATGAAGAGCCTCCGGCAAAAAAGATAAAAAAAGAGCAAAAATTTCCTGGAAAAAGAAAAAGTTTATTCCTGCAGCACCTGCAGAAGAAATTTGTGATGCATCTCCAAATGAACCTGTTTTGGCTTATACATATTGTAAAAATTTTTTACCCAGTTCTTTAATTGAAAATATTTGTGAAAAAACAAACATGTATTATTTTCAAATGCACGGTAAAGATTTGAAAGCGACACCACAAGAAATAAATACTCTTCTTGGAATGCACCTTGAAATGGGTTCTGTTCCATTTCCCAATATGAGATTATACTGGAGAAAAGGACGAAGGTATAAATTGATAGCTGATGCAATGACTGTAAATCGCTTTAGCATGCTTAGAAATAATCTTCACTGTGTGGACAATATTCAAGAAAACGAAAGAAGTGAGGACAAGTTTTGGAAAGTTAGGTCTATTATGAACCATTTTGTAAAAGTACTACAATAGCAAATGCCTAATCCTGAAAAAAGGCTGTGCATAGATGAGCAAATGATCCCCTTCAAAGGAAGATTAGACTTGAAACAATATATGAAAGGAAAGCCAAATCCCTGGGGCATTAAATTATTCTTCCTTTGTGGGGAATCTGGCATGCCATATAATTTCATAGCTTACCAAGGTAAAACGACAAAACTTCCAGAAAAATACAATCACTTTGGTCTTTCTGGAAGTTTGGTAATGTCACTTCTAGAGAACACAATTCACCAACATTGCAATTACAGGTTGTTTTTCGATAATTATTTTACTTCTCCAAATTTGATTCAAGAATTGCACAGCAAAGGAGTGTATTGCACTGGGACTGTAAGAGCAAACAGGGTTGGATTTTTGCCAATAAAAACAAATGCAAAGCTGGTAAAACAAGGAAGAGGTGCAATGGATGGATGTACATCTAGTGACGAAAAGTTGTGCTTAGTGAAGTGGAATGATAACTCCCTAGTTACTATTTTGTCTTCTGCATATGACTGGGAAACAAATCAGGGCCAAGTGAGGCGTTACGAAAAGGCGACCAAATCATATGTAAATGTGGCATGCCCATCTTCTGTATTAGAATACAATAAAAGTATGGGTGGAGTTGACAAGTTGGACTTTCTGCTCTCCCTGTATCGAATTCACATAAAGTCCATAAAGTGGACTCTTCGTGTGATTTTTCGTTTTATTGACTTGGCTGCTGTCACATCTTGGTTACAGTATATCAATGACTGCAAATCAGTTGGCCATCCCAAATCACAACAGCGTTAGCTGTTGCAATTTCGACTCAACCTTGCTGAGTGCTTGATAAAGCTCAATGCAAATCCCCTCAAATCTACAGTTGGCACATCCAGGAGATCGCTGCAAAATCCACCAACACAAGATGTTCGCTTTGATCAAGTCGGACACTTTCCAGTATGGAAAGATAAGCGGCAACGATGCAAGTTTTCTGGATGTGTTGAATGTTTTTCGTATGTATTTTGCGAAAAATGTGAGGTTTCTTTGTGTTTGAATAAGCACAGAAATTGCTTTTGAAGTTATCATGCTCCTCATCCAAGTATGTCTTTTGTAAAAATTTTTCAGAAACACTTTTTGCCTACTACAGTTTGGTTTGTTGCATATTGCTTCATTTTGTGTTCAATTTTCGTTATTTTGTTGCTACTTCATCTGAATTTGCATAAAAACAAATATATAAATAAAATGAAAAATACCATGAAAAAGTAGTCATATGCTTACAATGTATCATATATGATACATTAATTTTCTTTCTAATTAATGACATTTTTTTGCAAAAAAATTTTTTACACAGTTAAGGCAACTCTAAACATTGCATTCATAACAAAAAAATTCAAATAAATTTTTTTTTGAACAAACGTTAGTCGTGAGTCAACACATATACAAATATACAAAAATAGAATTCAAAGTAGAAATGTTTTTAATGAAAATGAAATTTTTTTAATATATAACTGTTATCTTCAGAATAAATCATACAAAAGATTACAATTAATTGAATACCTCCAAAAAACATGGAGTGTATCAAAAATAATGTGATATTTTTAGGAGATTTTAATTTTGTTAAAAGTACTCGTAAAATTGATACCAAAAATCAACATTTATTTAAAATAACAAAAGAAAAAGTAGCTTTTAAAAAACTAAAAAAAAAAGAGATTTTATTGATATATTTAGAGAACATTCGGCAGCGTGGTTGAGTGGTTAAAGCACCAGGCTAGTGACCAACACGGTCTGGGTTCAAAACTCCAAAACAAAGTGCTTGAAGTTGGGAGTTTTGCCATCACAAAATTTGCCAGTAAAATCACATCCTAACAAAATTCCTCAAGAAAAAAGGAGTATTATTAGACATTCTTAACCATCTTTAGCTAATTACTCAAAAGCTTTTGCTCAACAACCAACATCAATCAATGATATTTCTCAGCAATTTTCCCAAATGAAATTGTCTAAGTGGAGAATTTTTGTTGCAAATGACTTTGTTCATTTTACATATTACAGTAACATAGATCATCACCATGTAGCAGATGTAAGTTTGCTAATTAAAGACAATTCAGTTGATAGTTCTGGCTTGGATTTTTCTACTTCATTTCATGGTAGATGTGCAGCAGAAATTACCAAACAACTGTCATTTGAAAATTTTAGTTTATATGAGATGTTGGACTTCTTAAAGCAACAGTTGATCTGCAAAGGCTATGCAGGTGTTCCTAATCAATCTGAATGGATATGTTTAAATGGCTGCATTTCTTACCCCTGCAATGATAGAAGTTCAAGGTTTGTCTGCATTTATATTTGTACTCCAAACGTTAAATTATTTCATCTAGCAACTGTAATTTCTGTGTTTAATAGCTTACTAAACACTTTTAATTTTATATGATGTATTAAACTTGTTTTGTAATTGAAAACCTAGCAGTTTTTTCTCATTCAAAAATATTCAAGCTTAAAAAACAAGCAGAAGCCTAGCATCATAAGCAAACTTAATTAGCTTGTATGTGCATGCATAGTTAAATGAAGCAAAGCAGACAAAATGTTTGCTTGCTTTCAGCTGACACTAAATTGTAATATTGATCCACCTTTAGATGTGCCAGTGAAATATCATGTTTATCTTGTGTTGCTGGATAAAAATTTACATAACTGAAAACGCATTTAGAAAGTAAACAAACTGGTGTGGTTAGTATTGCATAAGCTAATGTAAAAATTTTGTTAGTAGCACTTCAGGAGCACAGCAAATTTTTTTTTTTTTTTTGATTTGCTCTAAACCATTTTACAGCTTATAACTATCAGTAATATTTTGTTCTACTTTAAACAGGTTTTTCAGCAAAGATTGTCAAATTGTCTGTGATAAAACTAATTCTGTGTGTCCACAGTGCATGATGCTTCATGTGCATCAAGTAGATAAAGTACTCCCAAGTCACAGTCCAATTACCACTGCTTGCGTTCAACGAGTAAAAGCAACCATCACTGCTCAGAAAGAAAGGTTTTTTTTTTTTTTTTATCATACGTTAACTTGTATATTTTAAATTGTGACCAACTGCACTACCGCCTGAAGTTTCTAATACATGCTGTAAGATATCACTTTTTAAATTCTCTCTCCTCATATCCTTATATACATGTGGTAAATATTCTCTTACATATATATCCTAGAACCACAGTTTAGATAAAGAAAAAGAAATTTTGGGCTGAAGAGGTGCAAATAAACTCAGAACATAATTTTTGATTAAGTTGATTAATAATACATTATACAGTGATGCCCTGGCTAACATATTTGTTAGCTCATTGCTGAAATTGTTCCTCTGCAATAGAAGGCTGAAAAGTAGCATTTCGAGTGTAACAGAAGATACTACTGTTTGTGGACATATGTTGCTTTTTTTGGCAACAACAACCTTAAACTCAACCTTTTATTTGTTAGTCATTTAATCACAGTGCTGTTGCAAAAGACGTGATAAAAATATCTATTTATGCTCTTTCTCACCTTTTTTATTTACAGAATTGGCAAATTAGAAGAAGAATTTTTGAAGAAAGGTATTGATGTGGATGAAAATATATGCTCTGTACTAGAAAACTTAAAAGATGACCCTGTTGCTTTAAAGAATGAGTTTCTCCGAGAATGGTGGTCTAAACAAAAAGAGTTGCAATCATTGGACAATAAAAGTGGTTATCGCTATCCACCTTCAGTAATCCGGTAAGCTTGCTGTTTAAAACGAATTTTCTTTTCAGATTTTCTTGTTTTACTGCTTTTGCTGTTAATGTATTTGTTCACATATTATTCTTCGTCATATGGCAGAGTATCTTCTCCTGGCTAATGCATTATTACTCAGGGTGCCCGATCTGTGGGACACTCTGTTTATGGCCTTTGGTTTGTTCATAAGCACCACAATGACAATTCGGGAAAGGAGGGAGACTTTATTAGTGCATGAACCAACAAAAGCAACCAACGCCAGAACGCAAGCCATTAAGTTTAATCCAAGTTGCTCTGGGCAAACCCCAAACCCATTTCAATAAGTCTGGTGCTGACCTTGGGAATTGAAGTAGGAAGTTCGAGCGTATTCTTTGACTAGCCTTTGTTATAAGCTTTTAGCTCACTAAAACTTACACTGCACCGCAAATCATGTATTGAAATAGAAAATTTTTAGACATCTTTTCCTTTTTTTAAAAAGGTGTTTGTTTAAACAATACTCACTGCTGTAGTCATCAAAGTAAGTCCTTATATTTCAGATTCTATAGCAGTTGGCTATTGGCATAATAACTATTGGCATAATCTTGCTATATCATTGCAAGCACTTTGAGCACATTACTCTGCTTTGCATCCCAGCAAGCAGCCTTAATTCAGTAATGTCTCTATAGCTAAAAAAAAACAAATAAAAAATTTCAACCCAACAGCAATATCTTGGCATCTTCAAAAGCTGATAAGATAATTAGGGTCTCTCCAAGAAGTCACTGTATGCAATTTTTGTTTGTGAAACTAACTCCGAATCCTCAGTAGTTACTATTGCTTCTTGAAAGGCCTTTTTATCTCTTGGCTTTTTTTTTTCTATCTTGGTGCTGAATGGAGATTTCGGGTAAGTTTCACTGAAAAAAATTGCTTATGGTGACTTCTTGAAGAGAGCCAATAATTGCTCTTAGTATAATGCCCCTCAATGTTTTCCTGCAAGTTAAAAAGATATATAAAGAAAATATAATTATCTCTTTTTTTGCAAACACAAACCTTGCTTACTATCAAGTTTGTTTTTTTTTAATGTTTTTAGCTTGGAATTTGAAAAAATAATCACTCATACATATTGCATAAATTACTTAGATTTTTTAACCATAAAACCTTACCAAAACCCTTGATATGCATTTGTGGTCAAAGCAATAGTTGTTGTCATTGCTAAGCTATTTTTTACAGCTATAACAGTATATCAAATCCTCACAAATAACCTTTATTAAACTATATTTAATAAGTACATTAAATTTAAGGCATAGTTAACTACTGTAGTATTAAAAATTACATTCTGAAAGAAATCACGAAAAATTAGATACAAGTAAATTAAACCATTAGTAAGTTCAGTTAAGATCAATTTTTATTCAATTTATTTGATTTTAAATAATACCAAACTAACCATTGCAGCTAAATAGACTTTTCAAAGTTAAATCTAGAAATGTTTTGTTAAAACTTATTGCATAATAGCTTAATATGCAATTGCAACATGAAGAGAAAACAATGTAATTTTAATGCATTTATACAAATCTTTTGTTTTAAAAAAAAGCCTTTATTTCTTTACTTTCTTAGATGAATAAGATTAGCAACTGAATTACAAACTCCTTCTTTGCAGTTTGTACACATCCACTTAATGGTGCTTTAGCTTTTACATTTTTTCAAGGTATTTTGCCAAATGCAACACATTAACACTGTGGTGTATGTATTTTAAACTATTTTAACAGTTTCTAACATGTTACAAAAAGAATTGCTTTATCTTCATTAACACATTTTGTATTACTCCAAATTTAAATTGGCTTTTGTTAAATCAATACAACTAAGTTTACCATTTTAAACTTTTTTGTAATATATAAAGACTACTTTAAGCCTTTAAGCTTTGTCCTAACTATGCTGGAATATTATTCACAGATAATATTATAGTACTTTTTAATGCTCGATTGAAATCATAATTTACATAATAGCATAGATGTAACATTTAAAAATTATAAAGATATTGTAACACCACCAGAAAGACTTTGAAAAACTCATTTAAAAAAATACTTGCTATGAAGTACTTTTCAGTTAAACTTTAAAAAAAAATTAAGAAATATCTACAAGTTGCTAAAATTAATTATTGAAATGTAATTACTTATTAACGGTTGGCAAGTTCAATTTTACATTGAGAGGATTTTCAAAAACTCATTTTACAGTTCTATTTGTGATTTTATAATCTGTTTTTTTTGTTTTGCTTAAATTAGTACTTCCTATATAAAAAACAATGGTGTTTAAAGTTTGGGTGCTTTTTTACGAAGTAACACAATAGGATATTTTGTAAAGAAGGTTTATTAGGCTAAGTAACAATAGTTGGTTCTCGTTCACTATTAGCCGAGTTCAGTTCATTACCTTTTAAATTTTGGG
Organism: Diplosoma virens; assembly: GCA_963680785.1. Lineage (NCBI taxonomy): Eukaryota > Metazoa > Chordata > Ascidiacea > Aplousobranchia > Didemnidae > Diplosoma > Diplosoma virens. Next base: position 26,197,987 of record OY796884.1, read on the forward strand.
AAATTCCCAAAAACTGCAAGGTTAGTAAGGGCGAAAAGTGAATAAAAACCCTAATAAATGATAAAAAAGCTAAGACTTTGTTTTGTTATTGAATAATCGGGTAAAAGGTATAAAATAATATAAATGCCAGGTTGATTAAAAAAGTGGGGAAGCTTCACATACTCTAATTCAAGTTTATCTTCAAAATTCACATTGCTTATTCTTTCTTAGTAATATTTTTTACAAGCCTTTCTCTGCTGTACGATTAGATTCCATTGCTTTAAGTTTAAAAGCAGTTCACCTCCTCTCTCTTTATTTATTTTAGTTTCTCTCATATTTCTTTTTTCTTTTTGGCCGCTTTACGCGCTATTTACATTATGAATTACTGATACTATGGAAAGAGGCTATTCAGTTGATTATGCTCCTGACACTTTGCTTTCTGTGATTGGATTAATGAAGGGGAACAACTAAATCGGCAACCTAAGCAATAGCATTATCCAAAATAAGATTTGCTTAAAATTTAAATGTAAACTTTTTATAATTTGCACGCCGCGCGGCGCGGTACGCGGCAAGATCCTCCAAAAAAGGTTACCACGCTGCACTGCGCGGTTGACATCACTAAACTAGCTACAAATACAATGTTGCCAAATATAATCTTATGTTTACAGTAGATTTAATCACAAACACTACAGGATACATAACAAAGCTAATGCATTCTGCTCAGTTATAAGCTTAGTTGTTGTGTTTTGGCTTCTTAATAAAATTGTGCAAAACCATTAATGCGAGAAAAATTGTTTTGCTTCATTTTCCCTTTATCTGATATGCTTTCTTTTGATGATATGTCTATGGTCACAATCTACGAGCTATGTCCTTTCTAGGTTTATACGCTTGCAAAAATGGAGAGAAAAAATATTTTAAAATTACAAAGATTGAACCAAACATTTATCGAAAATCGTATGAACTGCCAGTTGTTTTCTTTGAACCCGAACTGGAGCTGGATTGAAACTGAACTTTTAAGAATAAAATTTGCCAAACCTAAATCGGATCTGAACCTGAAAAAATAAAATTTGCTAAACCTGAGCCTGAAACGGAACTGAACCCGAAAACGCAAAATTGCCGAACCTGAACCTGTAGTGGAACGTTATTTTAAACGGTTCATGTTTAGCAACTTCAAATCAAAATCATATACAGGGTATCCATAAAGTCTTTTTACAATTTAAAAAAATTATTACAAAGTGAAATGATGACATATCGCAATGAGGGTTGTTTTATGTTAATCAGTATTTCATAAAGTTTTTATTGACACATTTAATACACTTCTAAACATTTTATTAAAAATATCATTACTCCATTTTATACACTTCTATATGGGCACCATTAGTTGCACAAAGGACATGTTCACTGCAAATTCTTTTCGTCTTAGCATGTCGTTTGGCTGAATTTCCTGTAACATTTGCACTTTTTAAGCATACAATTTTAAATTCTTGTGTCGGACTTTGTGCACTGTTGAACGTGGTAGTTCCAATTGTCTGGCAGCAGTACGGATGGACTTCATAGGAGAACGTTGAAAGGCTTGCCTTACACGCTCGTTGTTTTCTTCAGATGTTTTTGGTCGCCCACTCCTCCTTGTATCAAACACTGTCCCTGTCTCCATAAATTTCTTGTGCCATAAACGAATTGAAGGACGTGATGGTGGGTCTCTTCCATACTTACTTTTATAGTTTTGCTGGGTCTGAACATCTGATTTTGTCTCAATGAACCAAAATATACATTGCGCTTTTTCTTGAGGAGTAGTCATTTTATGGGGGTTCAGTTCATATAGCTCAATCCTTAAACATAAGAAGCTTTAATTAAGAAATTTTATCTGAAACAATAAATTTTAGTGTCAATAAAAACTGTACGAAATACTGATTAACATAAAACAACCCTCATTGCGATATCTCATCATTTCACTTTGTAATAATTTTTTTAAATTGTAAAGAGACTTTATGGACACCCTGTATATAAAGCTCACTGCTTGGCCGTAGTTTTTAGTTTTAACCAGGGTTGCGGTGTTGGAAAGTTAAAGATCCGACTCTGACTGGTAAGGCTTCTAGAATTCCGACTCTGACACCGACATCCAAATAAAGACAATCTCATTATGCAAAATGCGATTGGTTAAAAATTTAAATTTAAAGTTTTTGAAGAAAAACCGATTGGAGTGAAAGTAAAAAGGAAACAAAATTAGTTGCTCGAAGAGATAAAAAGAGAAAAAAACGCCTCGCACATTGTTCTCGCGGGCCCAAAATCATTTGAACTTTAAAAATTTGTTAAGATGCTCAAGAAGAACTTAGTTCCTTCTGAAGCAATTACTTTCTTTCTAAAACTAACTCTGTTTCTCCCTAAAACTAACTCTCACTCCAATTGGTTTTTCTTCGAATTAGACTCGACCGTCAATTACGCGTCACGTGTGCCCGAGACGCATTTCAATGTTTGATCAGTGTTATCAGCGGTGAGGTCGGTTACCATGACACATTTCATCAAATCCGATTGTAGTAATTTTAAAGGTAGTAAAACAAACGTATACAATATGTATACATTATGAAAAACAAAAAACGACTGTACGGGTAATTGATTGCTGCAATAAATCATGGTAATGCAAATGATATTATACACAACAAAAAAATTAACGTTTGTGGTTTTTAAAAATGCATTGCTGCAGCGAAAAAATCAAAGTGTCGAACGAAACCCGAACCGAATTCGTAAACCGGTATTAACCGTTATTAATCTTTGAACCTAAACCGGAAACGAATCCGAAAAAATAAAATTTGTCAAACCTGAATCTAAACCGAAACGTTATCTTAAACCAGGGGTGTCCAAAGTCCGGCCCGCGATGAGTTTCCATATGGCCCGCAGACACACATATATTAATCCAACTTTTAAGTTTCTTTTTTGCACTAATAATGGTGGCAGCGATTTCTGATAAGTTTAGACGCGAGAAAACACTGGCGAGATAAAATTGGAACCATTATAATACTTGTAAACTAGATGGGCGCATGGACAAATTTTTTTTTATTTTTCCAATTTCAGGTGATTTTTGTGGCAAAATTGTGTTTCTTTGCTCGTTTTTATTTGTCGCAAACGCAAAAACTAGTCAGCAAACTAAGCAACAAAAGGGAAAACTGGAATATATGACATCAATACGTCCGCAACTCATCCCAAAAAACGAATCAACAAACCGGACCTCATCCCGCTTGTCTCTAACCACTCGTTCTCACTTCGTTCAAAGCCTGAGTTTTTTTAAATTGATACAAGAAGACGGCCTTCACAAATGTCAAATTTAGGCAAGAAAATTTAAGATTTATGTTGCCAAAATCCGTTATAATATAACTGTATAAAATAATAATGTAGTTATTGTTTATATATGTTTAATATTTTATTTAGTTATTTATCTCAGACCCAAAAGCGTCCATATATGCACAAACACGCAAAAAAAAAAAAAAAAGAAATATCAACCCTAAAAGATACACAATAGAAAAATTAGAAAAATTCAAGTTTAAAACAAAGTTCGCACAAAATATTGGTAATAAAACGATTTATACCATAAGTCCGATGACATCAATGACATAAGGAAAATATTTTTGGTGTTTATACAACGATTAGTGAAAGAAAAAATATATTTTCTAATTAGAGCATCGAAGGTATTAATATTTGATTGTACTTGATGGTTACGAGCACTAATACATCGAGGTATGTGGTGCAAAATTTTATAAGAATCATTGTAAGCAACACGTAATCGACTGAAGTTATATTTACGATAATTACACCATAAGTGGCTTTCATAAATGGCATGCAAAAATGTTTAAATAAGTAATTTTTTACTTCCAAGCTACACTTACTAAATTGCTGTTTCAATTTATTCGCTGAGCAATAGAGTGATTTAACCTGCCTTTGAATGTCAATGTCATCAGTAAGATCACTGCTAATATGCAACCCAAGATATTTTACAAATTAAACAAAACTGATTTCTGAATTATCTATCAATAGCTTAGGAGAGGAAGATAGATTGAAATTTTTTGGTGCAAGCAACATGCCAAATGATTTATTACAATTAAATAACATTTTATATGACTGGGCGTAATTGTAGCATGCATTTAAAAGATCTTGAAGACCAACTAAACTAGGACTAAATAGACAAATGTCATCAGCAAACATTATATGATTTAGGCAGTAATTTCCAACATAACACCCAGATTTAATAGTGTTTAAATTAGAAGTCAGATCATCAATATACAGGGAAAATAAGTAAGGGCTTAAGATACCTCCTTGGCGAACACCATTTGAGACCAAAAAAGAGTCAGAAAAATAATTATTCCACCTAACTTTCATCATTTGAGTTTTATAACAGTAACGCAACAACCTAATGAAGTACAAAGGCACATTTCTAAGTATTAACTTTTTAAATAAAAGATCATGATCTACTTTATCAAAGGCTTTAGAGGCATCCAAAAACACAGCAAACACAGAAGTATCTCTAGATATATATGAAGAAGCTACTTGTTTAAGAAGAAATACACTCATGTCTGTACCATGATTAGGTTTAAACCCAAATTGGTTATCATTTGTTTTCAAAAAATCTATTAAATGATGTAATATGTAAGATTCGAACAGTTTTGACACAACTGTGGTAAGAGCTATAGGCCTGTAATTACTAACATCATAAACATTTTTATTTTTGTTTTTCATTATTGGGACAAGTAATGTGTCAGTACAAGATTTTGGGATAACACCATGGTATAAACACATATTAAAAAGATCACATATATATTCTTTAATACTACTATCACAATAGCAAAAATGTTCAGCAGAAATACCATCAACACCAGGAGCACAGTTTAGCTTTAATTTATGAATTAATGGACTGATAGTGTCAATAGTGCATTCAGCCAAGGAAAGGTTATGATAAGACTCAAGTGATTGTAATTTGAAATCAACAAATTTCGTTGCATCCGAAAAACTACTAGTATTTAAGAGAGAGAAGAAAAATGCTTTTTCCACATCTCAGCAATATTTTTAGCACCTTTTACTCCACCAACAGAAGCAGGAAGAGAATAATGATTATTAGAAGATCTAATTTTGCTCCAAAAAGATTTAGGTGCATTGGACCTAGAATGTAGAGCAAGTGCTAAAGCATTAGCCTGATGACATTCATAATTTCTTTTACATTTGCAAAGAGCATATTTGAATGATCTTCGGCAAGATTTCATTGCTTTATAATACTTTCCATTTCTGATCTTACCATTTCTAATCCAATTCAAATAAGCAGCTCTGGCAGTTACATGTACTCTTTTAACACTATTATTCCAACCATAAATAAAATTATTGGTTTTCTTGTGCTTGGATACAAGCAAGTCTTTTGAAGCAGTTTTGATTGCAAAAATAATCTGTTCATAAAAATTTTCAATAAATGCAACATGTTGAGGATCATTACATAGAGGAGTTTTACATTTAAGAACTGAAACGGGTACTCTTATTTCAGACAATAATTTCTTACAATTCAGATTGTAATCATATTTTTGTTCAGGTGCTACTTTATTCCAATTAATTTTGTTATGGTAAGTAGTTAAAGCAGTTCTGTCAAATAAGGGTAGATTAGGAGTGTACATAGTAAAAGCAAGGGGTCTATGGTCAGAAGTAATTGCATTATGTAGAACTTTCATTTGAGTGATAGTATGATGAAGTGAAAAAGAGCACAAACAATGATCAATCCAACTAGTTGTGCCATGACAGTCACTAAGGTAAGTAAAAGAGTTATTAGATAATATATCTTGATCTGAAATAATCAAATCAGGTCTAAACAAAAATTTTTAAGAAGATCTCCAAAAAGATTATTGTCATTAGCATTGAAGTCACCAACAACCCATAAATTAGGGTTATCAAAAGATTCAAACATAATATTTAATTTACTTAAATATTGAAAAAACTTATCAGTGTTTGATGGACAACAGTATGGCAGGTATACATTTATAAAATTAAGAACAGAATTATCCAATTCTAATTTAAGTACAATTATGGTGGAGTCATGATTATAAATTGGAGACGCATGTAGAGATTTGTGCCATAAAATTGCAGTACCTCCATGAGGTCTACCAACTAACAAACCAGATTCATAATTAATTGAGGAAATCCCAAAAGCATAGTGAGTGCTACTGATGGTAGTCAAATAACTTAAGTTTAGTTTAGCAAGCCAAGTTTCTTGAAGAAATATTATGTTATACTTTTTGCAAAGAGCTTTCACATCATGTACAGAACTTAAAAGTCCTCTACAATTATATGTAACTGCTTTAAGATTAAATGTTTTCATCAGATGTATTGACAGCACTAGCTGTAGATTCCATTTTTGGTGCATAAAAGCGTTTAACAAAAATGCCTTCTGGCCAACTTTCTTCATTTAGAGCATCTTTTAAAGATATGCCAATTATAGAGATTTTAAACGAAGAATAAGTGTTGTACTTCGTTTTAAGTTTTTCAATGCTAATTGACTCCGCATCAGAGATTCATTAGTTATATATGACTTTATGTCACTTTCTGTAATGTCAGGTTGAAATCTTGTGGCAAATATTTCAGTAGGCTTATTTACTTTCTTGACTGCTTTTATATTTGAACATATATTTTTTCCAACTTTTATTTTGGATCTAAAACGTTTTGGGATACAGAAGTCCATTCAGATTTACTGGTGTCAACTGGATTTTGTGAAGAAAAAATTTCAGAATTTTTTTGCAAATTTATTTTATCAGACATATTTATATGAAATTTTATTACTGATGCATAAAAAGGTTGATTGTAATTGTCTTTATGGGGATTTAAAGGGATAAATTGATTTTGTTTCTGATATTCATCCAGGTTAATTGAGCTATGAATAGCTTGCAATAAATCTTGAATTTCTTTCAATACTGATTTTTCAGTTTCCTTGTTGTCTTTGAAACTATTTATATCCTTTTTTAACTGCATTATATCTGTATCCATAGATACAGCATCAACATTTGCCAAGTCTATAGAAGGAAAATGACATGTATCTGTAACAAATATAGAAGGAATGAAAGATTTTGTTACAGCCAATTCATGAAATACATCAACCATATCTTTGATAGTATTTTCTAGTTTATGAGCACCTTGCCTGGCTTTTTTCCTGCAATGCTTTAATCTGACTTCATCAGGAAAGTGATCAAATAACAATTCCTTTGCAGTTTCAATTTCCACAAAAGAATAATACTGTATAATAATTTTAAAGAGCATGTCTAATGTCATCTCTTTCATTCGTTAGAATATATACCACAACAGTGGATTAACTACATAGGTAACCATTTCACAAATTATAATAGATGGATATAAAACCAAAAAATTAAATAACTTATCTTAATTAAATATTACTTATACAAATTATTCAAATTTTTTTTTAAACCTTATTCAAATAGAATCTTATTCAAATATAAACCTTATTCAAATATAAATTACTTATCATTGATTTAATGCTTGTCGCTAACAAGAAAACGCGTCTTTACCAGACAAGTTGTTCACTTAAATTCAATTGATCCCGGCGTCCATCTAGTTTACAAGGACCACAATTATTACGTAATAATCGCGAAAACAACTAATTTTGTTTTAAAGAGTAGGGTTAGTAGATTATAGTGATTCATAGCGACAATTGAACAGAAGAAAGAGAGGGCTGATTTTGTAAGTGAAATTGTCATGTTTACATCAAGTAAGGAAAGGAAAGTTGATAAAGAAGGACGTTGACATTGTTTCCAGGGAAGGTGGAAGCTACAATATTTTTTTACTGAAAGCAGAAACAACTGTGTTTGCCTAGTTTGCCACAAGACTGTTTCAGTGTATAAGAAGTATAATGAAAAGAGGCACTATGAGACAAAACATGCTAGCACATTCAACAAGCTATCAGAGGCTGATCGTATAGAAAAAGCGAAGCAACTGGATGACAGCTTAGCCACTCAGGAGCAGTACTTTAAACGAGCTCACGAGTCAAATAAAAACATTACCAAAGCAAGTCTTGAAGTCGCTTTGTTAGTTGCAAAACACAGCAAACCATTTGCAGAAGGTGAGTTTGTTAAAAACCTGTGTTATGAAAATGGCAGAACACATTTGCCCCCAAAACAAGAAGGACTTCGCCAACGTTTGTTTCGCTCGGAATACTGTGGCCCGTAGAATCGAAGAGCTGTTTACAGATGTTCGAAGACAACTGGGAGACAAGTCATTAAACTTTGATTTCTTTTCTCTGGCCTGCAATGAAAGTACACAGCTCAATTACTGATTTTTTTGAGAGGTGTTAATAGTGACATGAACATAAAAAAAGAGCTACTAGACCTCGAAAGTCTCAAAGACCAAACAAGAGGAGATGATTTATTTTATAACGTTTGTTCAGCTGTTGATGACATGAAACTACCATAGAGCAAGGTCAGTGGGATCATAACAGACGGTGCGCCCGCTACGGCTGGTGAACAAAGTGGACTGTTCACACGTATCTGTAAAAAAGTCAGTGATAAAGAAGGCGACGCTGTTAAGCTTCATTGCATCATTCATCAGCAAGTCCTTTGAGCCAAGCATCTACCATTTGCTCATGTCATAAAGCTAGTGGCAAAGGCAATTAATTTCATCCGATCTAAAGCTTTATGCCACCGCCAGTTTCAGCAGTTCCTGCATGACATTAAGGCTGAATATGGAGATGTATTACATCACAACGATGTGAGATACAATAGGCTCACCATGGGATCAACTCTGCAGCAATTTTTCTTCTTTAGAGGGTAAATTGGACAATTTTTAGTTGAAAACGGACGGCCAATGCAAGAGCTGTCAGATACTGTGTGGATAGCATACTTGGCTTTTTAAGTTCATATAACAAAGCACCTAAATGCGCTGAACATTAGCCTTGAAGAGCAAAACGCAGTGGTCAGCGAGCTGCAATCGCATATAAAAGCTTTTAAAACGAAACTACAACTTTTTCAGAGACATTCGTAACAAACGGAGCCCTGCACAACTCATTTTCCAGCTTTGCAGAATGTCACTATTGGCAGTACGTGTGCAAAGACAAAAAAATAAGCAGAAGCACTGATACACCTTTCTAGTGATTTCAACGACCGCTTTCGGGATTTTGCCGCAATTAAAAAAGAAATATTGTTATTCACTTCTACTTTCAGCGTGGATCCTGATGAAGCTCAGAAAAATCTGCAGATAGAGCTAATTGAGCTTCAGTGCGACAACGAGTGCCGCAGCCGACTGCAACATCTTTCTCTCGTGCCTTTTTACCAACAGCTGGATAAAAGCAAGTTTCCAGAAATACGAACGGTTGCAAAGAAAATATTAAAGTTTTTCGGCTAAACACATTTGTGTGAGCAGACATTCTCGGTTATGAACTTAAACAAGAATCGCTTGAAATCAAAACTGAATGACTCCCACTTACGTGATATTTTACGCTTAAATGCCACTACTCTCAAACCAGACTTGACCCGTATATTGAAATCAAGATCTCAGTTTCATCCTTCACATTAACACAGCTATGTTTTACTTTCTGGATGTTTCACTTTTAGTAAAAGTGCAGATAATGTGTTGTAGAACAAAGTGCTTTAACTTGTACGTTGTTTAGTTGTGCAAAAATGACAACATTAAATTACTCCATACTAATATGCTTTTATAGTACAAAACACATGTAGTATCATCAAAGATTGTTGGCCCTCGGTCACTTTCACATTATCAAATCTGGCCCTTCTGGAAAAAAGTTTGGACACCCCTGTCTTAAACAGATCCGGTTCGACGCTCTTAATTTAATTTTATATAGGCCTAGATGAATCAGAATTTTGTACTTGAAGTCGACATTATTTGTTTGGTCACTGACTTGCTGTGTGGCTAAACAAAGACGTCATAAACGACTTTCTATCAGGGATAAATTAATTACTTGGCCACGGTCCCAATTTTTTATAACAAACATGCATTAGAGACTTACATTCTTTTCTCCTACGTGAGAATAATACTGTAGTTTTTCCAAATTTTAAATTGGTAAACATTTTACCATAAAGATCGAAGATCTCTTAACTAAAGATTGCGCAGCCCAGGATGAGAATAGCAAAAGTTTTTATAAAGGTTTGAAGTTGGTGAAATATTGTAAAGCATGTAAATTTTACCTTGCTATTGTAAAGCATGTAAATCCATTCACCCATTCATTGCTACATCAAAGGCAGTTTTGAAGGGTCCATAACATGTTTGATCTAACGGTTGGAGGTAATGCCAGGTGTATAGAGGTATAGTCAACATAACTACACCATTTTCACGTGCCAGATCAATTGCTGTAGGACTTACACGTGCATCCACGTTGTTCAAAATCAGTCGCACTGCTCGCTCTTTGCTGTTATGCACAAGGTAAATAAAGTGCTTAATGAAGCTGACATGCAAGTCTTCATTCATCCAACCCGATTTCTTATACATCCCAATGGCCCACCAACAATAAAATTATTCCAAAAATTTAACCCTGGGAAAGACAAACATTGGTGGCACTGCAACTTCAGATGCTCCCACTGCATATAAGACAATGATTAGTTCTCCACGTTCAGCACTAGTCACTAACCCAATGCGCTTTCCATAGCACCGGTAATTTATAATGAAAATAGCACGTAAAGCGGCCAAAAAGAAAAAAGAAATATGAGAGAAACTAAAATAAATAGAGAGGTGAACTGCTCTTAAACTTAAAGAAAGCAATGGAATCCAATTTTTTAGCAGAGGAAGGCTTGTAAAAAATATTACTAAGAAAGAATAAGCAATGTGAATTTTGAAGATAAACTTGAATTAGAGTACGTAAAGCTTTCCCACTTTTTTAATCAACCTGGCATTTATATTATTTTATACCTTTTACTTGATTATTCAATACCAAAACAAAGTCTTAGCTTTTTTATCATTTATTAGGGTTTTTATTCACTTTTCGCCCTTACTAACCTTGCAGCTTTTGGGAGTTTCCCAAAATTTAAAAGGTAATGAACTAAACTCGGCTAATAGTGAACGAGAACCAACTATTGTTACTTAGCCTAATAAACCTTCTTTACAAAATATCCTATTGTGTTATTTTGTAAAAAAGCACCCAAACTTTAAACACCATTGTTTTTTATATAGGAAGTACTAATTTAAGCAAAACAAAAAAACAGATTATAAAATCACACATAGAACTGTAGAATAAGTTTTTGAATATCCTCTCAATGTAAAACTGAACTTGCCAACCGTTAATAAGTAATTACATTTCAATAATTAATTTTAGCAACTTGTAGATATTTCTTAATTTTTTTTAAAGTTTAACTGAAAAGTACTTCGTAGCAAGCATTTTTTTAAATGAGTTTTTCAAAGTCTTTTTGGGGGTGTCTCAATATCTTTATAATTTTTAAATGCTACATCTATGCAACTATGTAAATTATGATTTCAGTAGAGCATTAAAAAGCACTATTACATTATTCTCAGCATAGTTAGGACAAAGCTTAAAGGCTTAGAGTAGTCTTTATATATTACAAAAAAGTTTAAAATGGTAAACTTAGTTGTATTGATTTAACAAAAGCCTTGGAGAGTAAGGCTTTTATTTATTATAAACCCGAACCCAACTACAATTGCAAAAGTTTTGCTACGACGTTACATTCAACGTAACAAATTAAACCAAAAACATTAACATAAAATCTAAAAAGTACCAACCTCCATTCATGCAATCGAACCATTTATCGATAGAAAGGATAAAAGTCGATAAGGCAGGATAACTTTTTTCTTGTAATGCCAAACCTAAAAACAAGTATAATTTAGACAAACTAGAAATACTAATCACAAATGATGCCGGCTTCAATCATACCTACTGTTTCCGACATTGTTTGTGCAGCAATTGCGACATTCATTTTTTTTAAGAATTTGGAGTGGCATGCTTCTCTGTGAGCTTATGGTACAACCGTAACTCGCCACGACAAAGATCCTCCTAAAAATCAATCGAACATTTGATATAAATAAATACTCTTGAAGTGGCTTATAGTTTCTAAGAAATACCCGAATAAGATCTTTAAGCAGTTGCATCCAAATATCTCCATCATTCCACAAGCTTTTGTTAGGATTAAGCAAAATGTTGCGACATGACTTTAGTGTGTGTGGAGGGTCTGGGAAGAAATGAATGTATCTAAAAAACAAAAAATCTTAAGTACTATGCGTTACGAAGGAACAACAAGCTACGTTACCTGTCGGGATTCAGCGGATTTTTCATGCGAAAAGATACATCATCATCTTCATTGCAAAATAGCTTCATTACCGTTCTATTTGCAGAAAGACCATCAACTGTAAAAGTGTTATATAAAATGATTTAGCTGATAAATAGTATAAAACTAACAATTACGAATACGTTTAATAGAACAACAACAATTATACATTTTGATTAAAATGCAAACACAACATAAAAAAAAAAGAAAAGAAATGGACACTTATAGAATATAAATTCGATGTACATAATGTAGAAGTAAAAATAATTTTAAATTCAAGAAACTACAATTCCGTAAGCAGAGCAAAATGCTAGATCTTCTGAAAATCAATTACACAGGACGTAAGATTATGCAAGTTCTTTTAGCGATGTCATATAGTCGTGCTAGTTGCTGCTGTTGTGTATGTAGCCCCAAAGTAATAATGACTAAACAGTAAAACTATTCAAGTAAAAGAAAAAAATGTTGAACACCATTAAAACAAACACAAAATGCAACGGTTACCTTTAATTGCCATTTCGTCAAATGTAAGAACGACAAGTCGATCGCTTTCAAGCAATGATGAATTGCATTTTTGATTCTTTCAACAACTTGTGTTTGAATGCCTATTTTATCGCCTTCATTGTTGTTTCGCGCTTGTCGCAAAGTTCTCTCAGAAGGAAGAACCAAAATGTCTTGCAGCAATTTGTAAGCAGCTGCAGATTTTGCATGGAGTTTTAAACAAAATCTATTAAAAAAGAATATTATTCTTTGTAGCGGTCAATTAAAATAGGTGAATTGAAGATTTTGCTTTTATGGCTTTGGCATAGAAATACACTTGCTACATACCTCCTGACTTGGAGGCTAAAGCTCAGCCATGCAGAAACGTTTTTTTAACTTCATAACCGAGAGACCAAATGTGAGCTAAAAGCTTATAACAAAGGCTAGTCAAAGAATACGCTCGAACTTCCTACTTCAATTCCCAAGGTCAGCACCAGACTTATTGAAATGGGTTTGGGGTTTGCCCAGAGCAACTTGGATTAAACTTAATGGCTTGCGTTCTGGCATTGGTTGCTTTTGTTGGTTCATGCACTAATAAAGTCTCCCTCCTTTCCCGAATTGTCATTGTGGCGCTTATGAACAAACCAAAGGCCATAAACAGAGTGTCCCACAGATCAGGCACCCTGAGTAATAATGCATTAGCCAGGAGAAGATACTCTGCCATATGACGAAGAATAATATGTGAACAAATACATTAACAGCAAAAGCAGTAAAACAAGAAAATCTGAAAAGAAAATTCGTTTTAAACAGCAAGCTTACCGGATTACTGAAGGTGGATAGCGATAACCACTTTTATTGTCCAATGATTGCAACTCTTTTTGTTTAGACCACCATTCTCGGAGAAACTCATTCTTTAAAGCAACAGGGTCATCTTTTAAGTTTTCTAGTACAGAGCATATATTTTCATCCACATCAATACCTTTCTTCAAAAATTCTTCTTCTAATTTGCCAATTCTGTAAATAAAAAAGGTGAGAAAGAGCATAAATAGATATTTTTATCACGTCTTTTGCAACAGCACTGTGATTAAATGACTAACAAATAAAAGGTTGAGTTTAAGGTTGTTGTTGCCAAAAAAAGCAACATATGTCCACAAACAGTAGTATCTTCTGTTACACTCGAAATGCTACTTTTCAGCCTTCTATTGCAGAGGAACAATTTCAGCAATGAGCTAACAAATATGTTAGCCAGGGCATCACTGTATAATGTATTATTAATCAACTTAATCAAAAATTATGTTCTGAGTTTATTTGCACCTCTTCAGCCCAAAATTTCTTTTTCTTTATCTAAACTGTGGTTCTAGGATATATATGTAAGAGAATATTTACCACATGTATATAAGGATATGAGGAGAGAGAATTTAAAAAGTGATATCTTACAGCATGTATTAGAAACTTCAGGCGGTAGTGCAGTTGGTCACAATTTAAAATATACAAGTTAACGTATGATAAAAAAAAAAAAAAACCTTTCTTTCTGAGCAGTGATGGTTGCTTTTACTCGTTGAACGCAAGCAGTGGTAATTGGACTGTGACTTGGGAGTACTTTATCTACTTGATGCACATGAAGCATCATGCACTGTGGACACACAGAATTAGTTTTATCACAGACAATTTGACAATCTTTGCTGAAAAACCTGTTTAAAGTAGAACAAAATATTACTGATAGTTATAAGCTGTAAAATGGTTTAGAGCAAATCAAAAAAAAAAAAAAAATTTGCTGTGCTCCTGAAGTGCTACTAACAAAATTTTTACATTAGCTTATGCAATACTAACCACACCAGTTTGTTTACTTTCTAAATGCGTTTTCAGTTATGTAAATTTTTATCCAGCAACACAAGATAAACATGATATTTCACTGGCACATCTAAAGGTGGATCAATATTACAATTTAGTGTCAGCTGAAAGCAAGCAAACATTTTGTCTGCTTTGCTTCATTTAACTATGCATGCACATACAAGCTAATTAAGTTTGCTTATGATGCTAGGCTTCTGCTTGTTTTTTAAGCTTGAATATTTTTGAATGAGAAAAAACTGCTAGGTTTTCAATTACAAAACAAGTTTAATACATCATATAAAATTAAAAGTGTTTAGTAAGCTATTAAACACAGAAATTACAGTTGCTAGATGAAATAATTTAACGTTTGGAGTACAAATATAAATGCAGACAAACCTTGAACTTCTATCATTGCAGGGGTAAGAAATGCAGCCATTTAAACATATCCATTCAGATTGATTAGGAACACCTGCATAGCCTTTGCAGATCAACTGTTGCTTTAAGAAGTCCAACATCTCATATAAACTAAAATTTTCAAATGACAGTTGTTTGGTAATTTCTGCTGCACATCTACCATGAAATGAAGTAGAAAAATCCAAGCCAGAACTATCAACTGAATTGTCTTTAATTAGCAAACTTACATCTGCTACATGGTGATGATCTATGTTACTGTAATATGTAAAATGAACAAAGTCATTTGCAACAAAAATTCTCCACTTAGACAATTTCATTTGGGAAAATTGCTGAGAAATATCATTGATTGATGTTGGTTGTTGAGCAAAAGCTTTTGAGTAATTAGCTAAAGATGGTTAAGAATGTCTAATAATACTCCTTTTTTCTTGAGGAATTTTGTTAGGATGTGATTTTACTGGCAAATTTTGTGATGGCAAAACTCCCAACTTCAAGCACTTTGTTTTGGAGTTTTGAACCCAGACCGTGTTGGTCACTAGCCTGGTGCTTTAACCACTCAACCACGCTGCCGAATGTTCTCTAAATATATCAATAAAATCTCTTTTTTTTTTAGTTTTTTAAAAGCTACTTTTTCTTTTGTTATTTTAAATAAATGTTGATTTTTGGTATCAATTTTACTTTTAACAAAATTAAAATCTCCTAAAAATATCACATTATTTTTGATACACTCCATGTTTTTTGGAGGTATTCAATTAATTGTAATCTTTTGTATGATTTATTCTGAAGATAACAGTTATATATTAAAAAAATTTCATTTTCATTAAAAACATTTCTACTTTGAATTCTATTTTTGTATATTTGTATATGTGTTGACTCACGACTAACGTTTGTTCAAAAAAAATTTTATTTGAATTTTTTTGTTATGAATGCAATGTTTAGAGTTGCCTTAACTGTGTAAAAAATTTTTTTGCAAAAAAATGTCATTAATTAGAAAGAAAATTAATGTATCATATATGATACATTGTAAGCATATGACTACTTTTTCATGGTATTTTTCATTTTATTTATATATTTGTTTTTATGCAAATTCAGATGAAGTAGCAACAAAATAACGAAAATTGAACACAAAATGAAGCAATATGCAACAAACCAAACTGTAGTAGGCAAAAAGTGTTTCTGAAAAATTTTTACAAAAGACTTACTTGGATGAGGAGCATGATAACTTCAAAAGCAATTTCTGTGCTTATTCAAACACAAAGAAACCTCACATTTTTCGCAAAATACATACGAAAAACATTCAACACATCCAGAAAACTTGCATCGTTGCCGCTTATCTTTCCATACTGGAAAGTTTCCGACTTCATCAAAGCGAACATCTTGTGTTGGTGGATTTTGCAGCGATCTCCTGGATGTGCCAACTGTAGATTTGAGGGGATTTGCATTGAGCTTTATCAAGCACTCAGCAAGGTTGAGTCGAAATTGCAACAGCTAACGCTGTTGCGATTTGGGATGGCCAACTGATTTGCAGTCATTGATATACTGTAACCAAGATGTGACAGCAGCCAAGTCAATAAAACGAAAAATCACACGAAGAGTCCACTTTATGGACTTTATGTGAATTCGATACAGGGAGAGCAGAAAGTCCAACTTGTCAACTCCACCCATACTTTTATTGTATTCTAATACAGAAGATGGGCATGCCACATTTACATATGATTTGGTCGCCTTTTCGTAACGCCTCACTTGGCCCTGATTTGTTTCCCAGTCATATGCAGAAGACAAAATAGTAACTAGGGAGTTATCATTCCACTTCACTAAGCACAACTTTTCGTCACTAGATGTACATCCATCCATTGCACCTCTTCCTTGTTTTACCAGCTTTGCATTTGTTTTTATTGGCAAAAATCCAACCCTGTTTGCTCTTACAGTCCCAGTGCAATACACTCCTTTGCTGTGCAATTCTTGAATCAAATTTGGAGAAGTAAAATAATTATCGAAAAACAACCTGTAATTGCAATGTTGGTGAATTGTGTTCTCTAGAAGTGACATTACCAAACTTCCAGAAAGACCAAAGTGATTGTATTTTTCTGGAAGTTTTGTCGTTTTACCTTGGTAAGCTATGAAATTATATGGCATGCCAGATTCCCCACAAAGGAAGAATAATTTAATGCCCCAGGGATTTGGCTTTCCTTTCATATATTGTTTCAAGTCTAATCTTCCTTTGAAGGGGATCATTTGCTCATCTATGCACAGCCTTTTTTCAGGATTAGGCATTTGCTATTGTAGTACTTTTACAAAATGGTTCATAATAGACCTAACTTTCCAAAACTTGTCCTCACTTCTTTCGTTTTCTTGAATATTGTCCACACAGTGAAGATTATTTCTAAGCATGCTAAAGCGATTTACAGTCATTGCATCAGCTATCAATTTATACCTTCGTCCTTTTCTCCAGTATAATCTCATATTGGGAAATGGAACAGAACCCATTTCAAGGTGCATTCCAAGAAGAGTATTTATTTCTTGTGGTGTCGCTTTCAAATCTTTACCGTGCATTTGAAAATAATACATGTTTGTTTTTTCACAAATATTTTCAATTAAAGAACTGGGTAAAAAATTTTTACAATATGTATAAGCCAAAACAGGTTCATTTGGAGATGCATCACAAATTTCTTCTGCAGGTGCTGCAGGAATAAACTTTTTCTTTTTCCAGGAAATTTTTGCTCTTTTTTTATCTTTTTTGCCGGAGGCTCTTCATCAGGAATTTTATTCAATGCCAATGCTGGTACATTTGAGGTTTCATCTACTGCTGGTGCATTTCCAACCAAATCATTATGTACTTTATTCAGCACTGGCATTGCTTCTTCATTTCTGCCTTCTTCGTCAGACAAGTCTTCAATTTCAGAATCGTTTCCAAAATCACTTTCTAAAATTATTTTGGCAGCTTCTGCAAGAGTTCGTTTTGGCATGTCTAAGATTTTTCAAACACGTAACCTACAGTGAAATTACTAATATCAAAATTCAAAAACTGTAAAAAAAAGAATTTGGCAACTTCAGCAAATCAAAAACAAGTATCAAAAAAAGACATCAACTATTCCCCCACAATCTTAGTTTAGTAGATTGGTTTGATGTACAAACAACTAATCAGACCTTTTAAGACTTTTATTTGGTTAAATATTGCTGCTTTTCTATTGATGTACATGCTCTGTTTTGTAATTGTCAGCAATAATACTCAACTACTCATTTTCCTGAAAAATCTAATTATAAGTCAACATGGCCACATGCTCACAATGTATCATATATGATACACGCAATAAACAATGCCCAAAGATTACCTAAAGTCAAAACAAAAATTTTTGTTTCTGTCACTAAGTGAATATTTTTATACTGTCCTTTCATCTCAAGAAATATAAGTGAGTGCACTTTATCATTCATGCTCCAAAACGTAACTACTTGCTATGCACCCCTAATTGTAAGTAAATCTTACAAGTAATCAGTTTTCAAGAAGCCCGTATGTTCAGAACAAAGAAAAAAGTGTCATGCATGAGTGATACCAAGATTCATGTGTTTGGGCTGATATGATACATTGTGACAATATAGTTGAAAAGTTACTTTACATCCATTGGTGCGCATTCAAAAAATGTGACTTATATGATACAAAATGAGTCAAAGGGTTAATTACAAAATTATCTTTAATTTTTCTTGAAATAATAATTGCAGTGTCTTCTTTGGCATGTTTTAATTTTGGTGTGTCATATATCTGATTAGTATAAATTGTGTAGTTAAGAAATTTGGCACATTTTTCAAAATTTATTCTATTAATTTCATGTGTTTCTTGAGCACACATTATATCAATAAAATTATTTTGCATCGAGTTTCGAATTGAAGTTAATTTATTGTTTAATGCATTTATGTTAATTGAACATATATTACTTTTATTAGAAATATTGGACTTACCTTTTCTTTTTGGATCCATTTTGTTGTTGCAAGACAATTGTATCATGTTAAAACTACAAATTATGAAAAAAAGAAAATAAATATTTACGTTTCATTTAACACTACACCTTTATAAGATATAAATGATTTGCTGCATACAGGAGAGTCTTCTTTTTTCTTTTTAACTTCTGAATCTGATACTGTATAAATTATACTTTTTTCATGTCTTATTCTTTAAAAAACATCTGATGATGATGATGATAATTTTTCTTCACTTGGATTACTTTTTTGATTCATTGTGAAATCTTCTGGATTTTTGCTTTTCATTTATTTCTTTATCTTCCTCTAACTCAGATGTTACAAGAGTGTATATTCTTGTAGTGTTGTTGTTTTTTCTTCTTTCTTTTTGGAGTACTGGTGATGATTTTGCTGTTTTCATTTTTGGTTCTTTTTCTGTTTGGTACAATTTTTTATTTATTTTTCTATCTTCCTCTAACTCAGATGTTACAGGAGTGGATATTCTTGTAGTGTTGTTTTTTTTTCTTTCTTTTTGAAGTACTGGTGATGATTTTGCTGTTTTCCTTTTTGGTTCTTTTTCTGTTTGGTACAATTATTTATTTATTTTTCTATCTTCCTCTAACCCAGATGTTACAGGAGTGGATATTCTTGTAGTGCTGTTTTTTTTCTTTATGGTGTACTGGTGGTGATTTTGCTGTTTTCATTTTTGGTTCTTTTTCTGTTTGGTACAATAAATTCAGCTAAAGGTACTTCTGAGATAAATTTTTTTTCTTTTTCAAATAAGTCATTCATTTCAATCTTGTTCTTTTTTAAATCCTCTTTTTTTTTTTTTGTAATTTTGGGCATATCTCAATATCATGTCCTCTAATTTAACAGAATCAGCACATCGGGAGGTGCAAATTATTGGGAGTGGTGACAGTGCCCCATAATATTTAGGCTACCGGGTTTGATATAGTCAAGTAATTTGGATCTTTGATGTACAAATTTATGTAGCCATTCTTAATGTTTTGATAGTGCCAAAGTTTTCCAAAATTTATATTTTCAATTTTCCCCATCCTCGTTTTTCCAATACACACAGATGAGTTTCAGTCATCTCAAACAGGACCGGGTATAAGGTAATTAAATCTGCCAGTTGTTGAGGTATGTATCATGTGATGGTCATGCCATCAGTAGTGGTGTGACCATCTGACCAAATCACATGTATAGTATCCTTTGCTTCACCCATCCTGGTGGTTTTCTGACAATCTAAATGTAATCAAAAATTTTGCTTCTGTATAATTATATATTCAAATTCCTTCAAATTTTTCTAGAAATTCTGATAATTTTACTTTAAATGAGTAAATCACTTGGTCCAAAGATAGGTCTTCGATTCCATTAACTTTCATAATAAAGCTTCTTGTTTGATAAAGAAACATCTTAAAGTTACAAAATTCACAAAATTTATGTATTCTGAAAGGCTAATTGCAGTGCAAAAGACACACACAATACTACTTAAAGCAATATCAAACTTATTAACTGCTATATAAATTAATCAAAAAAAGCAGCTTTGTATAAACTCTACTAACTATAAATACTTAACTTATCTATTCCAATTTTATCTTAGCTTTATATTACCTTTTCAAAGGTTAATCTTATTACCTTGTCAACGGTGAAAAAGACACACACAAGACTACACTTAAAACAATATCAAAATTACTAAATTCAAATTATTAATTAAAAAAAGCAGCTTTCTACACACTCTACTCACTATAAACGACTTTAACTTATCTTATTCAAATAGAACCAGTCTAAAACGATCTAATAAATGCATACACACACGCCAGTATAAAAATCTGACTTTGGTACATCTGCACAACTTTGTTCTGCGAAGCCCCCTAGACCCCCTGTTCTCTTGCTTCGTTCTACTACTATCAACGTGTAGATATTGTTATAAACGCACAGTTTTAAGACTCTTGTTATGGTTCTTAGCAACTCACTAATGCCTTGTGAGCATCTGCTATTTTAGACAAGATTGTGGTTGTGAGATTAGTGCTCACTAATATAGCGATGCCTGATGTAATTGCCTATTTGGAAGAGCACTTTAAGAAACTTTCTCCTGGCAAAATATAAAAAATTTAAACTGATCAGAACAAAGTAATTTTAATGGCAGGGAGTAAAGGGGGCAGAAGTTTTTCTAGAGAGCAAAAAATTCTGCACCGCACTGCAAAGTTCTTACCAAAAACTTACACCGCACCACACTGCACTGCAAATCATATATTGAAATAGAAAATTTTTAGACATGTTTTCCTTTTTTTAAAAAGGTGTTTGTTTAAACAATACTCACTGCTGTAGTCATCAAAGTAAGTCCTTATATTTCAGATTCTATAGCTATTGGCTATTGGCATAATAACTATTGGCATAATCTTGCTATATCATTGCAAGCACTTTAAGCACATTACTCTGCTTTGCATCCCAGCGAGCAGCCTTAATTCAGTAATGTCTCTATAGCTAAAAAAAAACAAATAAAAAATTTCAACCCAACAGCAAATATCTTGGCATCTTCAAAAGCTGATAAGATAATTAGGGTCTCTCCAAGAAGTCACCGTATGCAATTTTTGTTTGTGAAACTAACTCCAAATCCTAAGTGATTACTATTGCTTCTTGAAAGGCCTTTTTATCTCTTGGCTTTTTTTTTTTTATTCTATCTTGGTGCTGAATGGAGATTTCGGGTAAGTTTCACTGAAAAAAATTGCTTATGGTGACTTCTTGAAGAGAGCCAATAATTGCTCTTAGTATAATGCCCCTCAATGTTTTCCTGCAAGTTAAAAAGATATATAAAGAAAATATAATTATCTCTTTTTTTGCAAACACAAATCTTGCTTACTATCAAGTTTTTTTTTTTTAATGTTTTTAGCTTGGAATTTGAAAAAATAATCACTCAAACATATTACATAAATTACTTAGATTTTTTAACCATAAAACCTTACCAAAACCCTTGATATGCATTTGTGGTCAAAGCAATAGTTGTTGTCATTGCTAAGCTATTTTTTACAGCTATAACAGTATATCAAATCCTCACAAATAACCTTTATTAAACTATATTTTATAAGTACATTAAATTTAAGGCATAGTTAACTAGTATTAAAAATTACATTCTGAAAGAAATCACGAAAAATTAGATACAAGTAAATTAAACCATTAATAAGTTCAGTTAAGATCAATTTTTATTCAATTTATTTGATTTTAAATAATACCAAACTAACCATTGCAGCTAAATAGACTTTTCAAAGTTAAATGTAGAAATGTTTTGTTAAAGCTTATTGCATAATAGCTTAATATGCAATTGCAACATGAAGAGAAAACAATGTAATTTTAATGCATTTATACAAATCTTTTGTTTTAAAAAAAGGCCTTTATTTCTTTACTTTCTTAGATGAATAAGATTAGCAACTGAATTACAAACTCCTTCTTTGCAGTTTGTACACATCCACTTAATGGTGCTTTAGCTTTTACATTTTTTCAAGGTATTTTGCCAAATGCAACACATTAACACTGTGGTGTATGTATTTTAAACTATTTTAACAGTTTCTAACATGTTACAAAAAGAATTGCTTTATCTTCATTAACACATTTTGTATTACTCCAAATTTAAATTGGCTTTTGTTAAATCAATACAACTAAGTTTACCATTTTAAACTTTTTTGTAATATATAAAGACTACTTTAAGCCTTTAAGCTTTGTCCTAACTATGCTGGAATATTATTCACAGATAATATTATAGTACTTTTTAATGCTCGATTGAAATCATAATTTACATAATAGCATAGATGTAACATTTAAAAATTATAAAGATATTGTAACACCACCAGAAAGACTTTGAAAAACTCATTTAAAAAAATGCTTGCTATGAAGTACTTTTCAGTTAAACTTTAAAAAAAAATTAAGAAATATCTACAAGTTGCTAAAATTAATTATTGAAATGTAATTACTTATTAACGGTTGGCAAGTTCAATTTTACATTGAGAGGATTTTCAAAAACTCATTTTACAGTTCTATTTGTGATTTTATAATCTGTTTTTTTTGTTTTGCTTAAATTAGTACTTCCTATATAAAAAACAATGGTGTTTAAAGTTTGGGTGCTTTTTTACGAAGTAACACAATAGGATATTTTGTAAAGAAGGTTTATTAGGCTAAGTAACAATAGTTGGTTCTCGTTCACTATTAGCCGAGTTCAGTTCATTACCTTTTAAATTTTGGGAAATTCCCAAAAGCTGCAAGGTTAGTAAGGGCGAAAAGTGAATAAAAACCCTAATAAATGATAAAAAAGCTAAGACTTTGTTTTGTTATTGAATAATCGGGTAAAAGGTATAAAATAATATAAATGCCAGGTTGATTAAAAAAGTGGGGAAGCTTCACATACTCTAATTCAAGTTTATCTTCAAAATTCACATTGCTTATTCTTTCTTAGTAATATTTTTTACAAGCCTTTCTCTGCTGTACAATTAGATTCCATTGCTTTAAGTTTAAAAGCAGTTCACCTCCTCTCTCTTTATTTATTTTAGTTTCTCTCATATTTCTTTTTTCTTTTTGGCCGCTTTACGCGCTATTTACATTATGAATTACTGATACTATGGAAAGAGGCTATTCAGTTGATTATGCTCCTGACACTTTGCTTTCTGTGATTGGATTAATGAAGGGGAACAAATAAATCGGCAACCCAAGCATTATCCAAAATAAGATTTGCTTAAAATTTAAATGTAAACTTTTCATAATTTGCACGCCGCGCGGCGCGGTACGCGGCAAGATCCTCCAAAAAAGGTTACCACGCTGCACTGCGCGGTTGACATCACTAAACTAGCTACAAATACAATGTTGCCAAATATAATCTTATGTTTACAGTAGATTTAATCACAAACACTACAGGATACATAACAAAGCTAATGCATTCTGCTCAGTTATAAGCTTATTTGTTGTGTTTTGGCTTCTTAATAAAATTATGCAAAACCATTAATGCGAGAAAAATTGTTTTGCTTCATTTTCCCTTTATCTGATATGCTTTCTTTTGATGATATGTCTATGGTCACAATCTACGAGCTATGTCCTTTCTAGGTTTATACGCTTGCAAAAGTGGACAGAAAAAATATTTTAAAATTACAAAGATTGAACCAAACATTTATCGAAAATCGTATTAACCGCTAGTTGTTTTTTTTGTTTGAACCCGAACTAAACTTTTAAGAATAAAATTTGCCAAACCTAAATCGGATCTGAACCTGAAAAAATAAAATTTGCTAAACCTGAGCCTGAAACGGAACTGAACCCGAAAACGCAAAATTGCCGAACCTGAACCTGTAGTGGAACGTTATTTTAAACGGTTCGTGTTTAGCAACTTCAAGTCAAAATCATATACAGGGTATCCATAAAGTCTTTTTACAATTTAAAAAAATTATTACAAAGTGAAATGATGACATATCGCAATGAGGGTTGTTTTATGTTAATCAGTATTTCATAAAGTTTTTATTGACACATTTAATACACTTCTATATGGGCACCATTAGTTGCACGAAGGACATGTTCACTGCAAATTCTTTTCGTCTTAGCATGTCGTTTGGCTGAATTTCCTGTAACATTTGCACTTTGTAAGCATACAATCTTAAATTCTTGTGTCGGACTTTGTGCACTGTTGAACGTGGTAGTTCCAATTGTCTGGCAGCAGTACGGATGGACTTCATAGGAGAACGTTGAAAGGCTTGCCTTACACGCTCGTTGTTTTCTTCAGATGTTCTTGGTCGCCCACTCCTCCTTGTATCGAACACTGTCCCTGTCTCCATAAATTTCTTGTGCCATAAACGAATTGAAGGACGTGATGGTGGGTCTCTTCCATACTTACTTCTGTAGTTTCGCTGGGTCTGAACATCTGATTTTGTCTCAATGAACCAGAATATACATTGCGCTTTTTCTTGAGGAGTAGTCATTTTATGGGGGTTCAGTTCATATAGCTCAAAGAAATTTTATCTGAAACAATAAATTTTAGTGTCAATAAAAACTGTACGAAATACTGATTAACATAAAACAACCCTCATTGCGATATCTCATCATTTCACTTTGTAATAATTTTTTTAAATTGTAAAGAGACTTTATGGACACCCTGTATATAAAGCTCACTGCTTGGCCGTAGTTTTTAGTTTTAACCAGGGTTGCGGTGTTGGAAAGTTAAAGATCCGACTCTGACTGGTAAGGCTTCTAGAATTCCGACTCTGACACCGACATCCAAATAAAGACAATCTCATTATGCAAAATGCGATTGGTTAAAAATTTAAATTTAAAGTTTTTGAAGAAAAACCGATTGGAGTGAAAGTAAAAAGGAAACAAAATTAGTTGCTCGAAGAGATAAAAAGAGAAAAAAACGCCTCGCACATTGTTCTCGCGGGCCCAAAATCATTTGAACTTTAAAAATTTGTTAAGATGCTCAAGAAGAACTTAGTTCCTTCTGAAGCAATTACTTTCTTTCTAAAACTAACTCTGTTTCTCCCTAAAACTAACTCTCACTTCAATTGGTTTTTCTTCGAATTAGACTCGACCGTCAATTACGCGTCACGTGTGCCCGAGACGCATTACAACGTTTGATCGATGTTACCAGCGGTGAGGTCGGTTACCATGACACATTTCATCAAATCCGATTGTAGTAATTTTAAAGGTAGTAAAACAAACGTATACAATAGGTATACATTATGAAAAACAAAAAACGACTGTACGGGTAATTGATTGCTGTAATAAACCATGGTAATGCAAATGATATTATACACAACAAAAAAATTAACGTTTGTGGTTTTTAAAAATGCATTGCTGCAGCGAAAAAATCAAAGTGTCGAACGAAACCCGAACCGAATTCGTAAACCGGTATTAACCGTTATTAATCTTTGAACCTAAACCGGAAACGAATCCGAAAAAATAAAATTTGTCAAACCTGAATCTAAACCGAAACGTTATCTTAAACCAGGGGTGTCCAAAGTCCGGCCCGCGATGAGTTTCCATATGGCCCGCAGACACACATATACCAATCGAACTTTTAAGTTTCTTTTTTGCACTAATAATGGTGGCAGCGATTTCTGATAAGTTTAGACGCGAGAAAACACTGGCGAGATAAAATTGGAACCATTATAATACTTGTAAACTAGATGGGCGCATGGACAAATTTTTTTTTATTTTTCCAATTTCAGGTGATTTTTGTGGCAAAATTGTGTTTCTTTGCTCGTTTTTATTTGTCGCAAACGCAAAAACTAGTCAGAAAACTAAGCAACAAAAGGGAAAACTGGAATATATGACATCAATACGTCCGCAACTCATCCCAAAAAACGAATCAACAAACCGGACCTCATCCCGCGTGTCCCTAACCACTCGTTCTCACTTCGTTCAAAGCCTGAGTTTTTTTAAATTGATACAAGAAGACGGCCTTCACAAATGTCAAATTTAGGCAAGAAAATTTAAGATTTATGTTGCCAAAATCCGTTATAATATAACTCTATAAAATAATAATGTAGTTATTGTTTATATATGTTTAATATAAATTACTTATCATTGATTTAATGCTTGTCGCTAACAAGAAAACGCGTCTTTACCAGACAAGTTGTTCACTTAAATTCAATTGATCCCGGCGTCCATCTAGTTTACAAGGACCACAATTATTACGTAATAATCGCGAAAACAACTAATTTTGTTTTAAAGAGTAGGGTTAGTAGATTATAGTGATTCATAGCGACAATTGAACAGAAGAAAGAGAGGGCTGATTTTGTAAGTGAAATTGTCATGTTTACATCAAGTAAGGAAAGGAAAGTTGATAAAGAAGGACGTTGACGTTGTTTCCAGGGAAGGTGGAAGCTACAATATTTTTTTACTGAAAGCAGAAACAACTGTGTTTGCCTAGTTTGCCACGAGACTGTTTCAGTGTATAAGAAGTATAATGAAAAGAGGCACTATGAGACAAAACATGCTAGCACATTCAACAAGCTATCAGAGGCTGGATGACAGCTTAGCCACTCAGGAGCAGTACTTTAAACGAGCTCACGAGTCAAATAAAAACATTACCAAAGCAAGTCTTGAAGTCGCTTTGTTAGTTGCAAAACACAGCAAACCATTTGCAGAAGGTGAGTTTGTTAAAAACCTGTGTTATGAAAATGGCAGAACACATTTGCCCCCAAAACAAGAAGGACTTCGCCAACGTTTGTTTCGCTCGGAATACTGTGGCCCGTAGAATCGAAGAGCTGTTTACAGATGTTCGAAGACAACTGGGAGACAAGTCATTAAACTTTGATTTCTTTTCTCTGGCCTGCAATGAAAGTACACAGCTCAATTACTGATTTTTTTGAGAGGTGTTAATAGTGACATGAACATAAAAAAAGAGCTACTAGACCTCGAAAGTCTCAAAGACCAAACAAGAGGAGATGATTTATTTTATAACGTTTGTTCAGCTGTTGATGACATGAAACTACCATAGAGCAAGGTCAGTGGGATCATAACAGACGGTGCGCCCGCTATGGCTGGTGAACAAAGTGGACTGTCCACACGTATCTGTAAAAAAGTCAGTGATAAAGAAGGCGACGCTGTTAAGCTTCATTGCATCATTCATCAGCAAGTCCTTTGAGCCAAGCATCTACCATTTGCTCATGTCATGAAGCCAGTGGCAAAGGCAATTAATTTCATCCGATCTAAAGCTTTATGCCACCGCCAGTTTCAGCAGTTCCTGCATGACATTAAGGCTAAATATGGAGATGTATTATATCACAACGATGTGAGGTAGAATAGGCTCACCATGGGATCAACTCTGCAGCAATTTTTCTTCTTTAGAGGGTAAATTGGACAATTTTTAGTTGAAAACGGACGGCCAATGCAAGAGCTGTCAGATACTGTGTGGATAGCATACTTGGCTTTTTAAGTTCATATAACAAAGCACCTAAATGCGCTGAACATTAGCCTTGAAGAGCAAAACGCAGTGGTCAGCGAGCTGCAATCGCATATAAAAGCTTTTAAAACGAAACTACAACTTTTTCAGAGACATTCGTAACAAACGGAGCCCTGCACAACTCATTTTCCAGCTTTGCAGAATGTCACTATTAGTAGTACGTGTGCAAAGACAAAAAAATAAGCAGAAGCACTGATACACCTTTCTAGTGATTTCAACGACCGCTTTCGGGATTTTGCCGCAATTAAAAAAGAAATATTGTTATTCACTTCTACTTTCAGCGTGGATCCTGATGAAGCTCGGAAAAATCTGCAGATAGAGCTAATTGAGCTTCAGTGCGACAACGAGTGCCGCAGCCGACTGCAACATCTTTCTCTCGTGCCTTTTTACCAACAGCTGGATAAAAGCAAGTTTCCAGAAATACGAACGGTTGCAAAGAAAATATTAAAGTTTTTCGGCTAAACACATTTGTGTGAGCAGACATTCTCGGTTATGAACTTAAACAAAAATCGCTTGAAATCAAAACTGAATGACTCCCACTTACGTGATATTTTACACTTAAATGCCACTACTCTCAAACCAGACTTGACCCGTATATTGAAATCAAGATCTCAGTTTCATCCTTCACATTAACACAGCTATGTTTTACTTTCTGGATGTTTCACTTTTAGTAAAAGTGCAGATAATGTGTTGTAGAACAAAGTGCTTTAACTTGTACGTTGTTTAGTTGTGCAAAAATGACAACATTAAATTACTCCATACTAATATGCTTTTATAGTACAAAACACATGTAGTATCATCAAAGATTGTTGGCCCTCGGTCACTTTCACATTATCAAATCTGGCCCTTCTGGAAAAAAGTTTGGACACCCCTGTCTTAAACGGATCCGGTTCGACGCTCTTAATTTAATTTTATATAGGCCTAGATGAATCAGAATTTTGTACTTGAAGTCGACATTATTTGTTTGGTCACTGACTTGCTGTGTGGCTAAACAGAGACGTCATAAACGACTTTCTATCAGGGATAAATTAATTACTTGGCCACGGTCCTAATTTTTTATAACAAACATGCATTAGAGACTTACATTCTTTTCTCCTACGTGAGAATAATACTGTAGTTTTGCCAAATTTTAAATTGGTAAACATTTTACCATAAAGATCGAAGATCTCTTAACTAAAGATTGCGCAGCCCAGGATGAGAATAGCAAAAGTTTTTATAAAGGTTTGAAGTTGGTGAAATATTGTAAAGCATGTAAATTTTACCTTGCTATTGTAAAGCATGTAAATCCATCCACCCATTCATTGCTACATCAAAGGCAGTTTTGAAGGGTCCATAGCATGTTTGATCTAACGGTTGGAGGTAATGCCAGGTGTATAGAGGTATAGTCAACATAACTACACCATTTTCACGTGCCAGATCAATTGCTGTAGGACTTACACGTGCATCCACGTTGTTCAAAATCAGTCGCACTGGTCGCTCTTTGCTGTTATGCACAAGGTAAATAAAGTGCTTAATGAAGCTGACATGCAAGTCTTCATTCATCCAACCCGATTTCTTATACATCCCAATGGCCCACCAACAATAAAATTATTCCAAAAATTTAACCCTGGGAAAGACAAACATTGGTGGCACTGCAACTTCAGATGCTCCCACTGCGTATAAGACAATGATTAGTTCTCCACGTTCAGCGCTAGTCACTAACCCAATACGCTTTTTTCTGTGGTTGCAACCACACTCCCCGGTTGTTGCGCAGTTGTGCAATCCATTTTGTCTAAGTTGTAAATATTGTGCATTTTAAATTTGTAGCGATCATATAACTTGCTTAATTGATCAAAAATTTGTCAACAGTGTGCCGATTGAACGCAGTTGCACGCGCGAGAGTTGTTGCTTCAGGCTTTCGCACAGATAGTCTATATTTAAACTTAAATGGTAAGAATCAGTCAATTCCTGCTATTCTCTTTTATTCCCAGTTGTCCGGTATCGTGATATTATTTTGTATTGCGAATTCGAAAGCTAGTCGGCGACATTTGTTTGTTGAGAGTCCATAAAACATGTTACTTAATGATTTGATATGGTTTGCGAGGTCTTCTTCCATTTTTATAAAAAAATATGCGGTGCCTGTCACTCACACGCTTGTAGTCTGACTTTTTGCTTTATCCTCGTCAATTGACATCTGATCGACAAAGCGCTTCACTGTGGTTTTACTCACGTTAAACTCTCGAGCAGACTGTCGCCACTTACCACTTTGTCGTAAAGCACCTGCTGCCCTTTTCAAGACATCTATTGGAGTCTGTCTTTTGTTGATCTTCCTTGTATATTTTCGAGGCAAGGCTATCACTCTTCGACCTAGAAAAGACGATATAGACCTAAGCAATTTAAAATGAGTATTATTTTTATTATTTTGTTTTGGTTCTACTGGTTGATAACATCTTAATTAGTAGCTTTCTACCGATGGTTTTCAACTCGTGAACTTTCTGATTAGCCAGATTGAAAGATTTTTTTATCACATAAACTTGAATAGCTCAAGGTTTATTGAATACCGTACTTTTCTTTATTACGCAACCGACATTACAAATGCTTACCACTTGGAAATTATAAATGTAATGGGCTAAGTTGGCATAGTGGTCCCACTTGCCCCATGGCTATGTTTCAACTTACTTCGTTGGCGCCATTTTAAAACTAAGTGTTACATCTTTACTTCACTTCAAGATCTAGGCCAGCTATAGATTTAAAATTACCATATTATTCTATCATAATCAGCATTGTTGTCATTAAGGCATTAAACCATACACATACAGAAATAACAAGTAACATACCTGCTTCTTTAAGATTAACTTTTTTTGCAAAAAATTGAACTTTTTTTAATCCGCTTTAGTAAGTACTTGCTAACGACCGTATTGCATAACCAGCATTGTTGTTAATGCAAGATGTAGCCAATGGTGGCGCTACGTATTATTTCAACCAACAGTATAAGCAGCGCATAGATTGGACCAACTTACCCCAGTCTCCCCTGTTGTTAAAGCAAATCCCGGCCTAACCTAACCCTAACGTAGTGCCTTTACAAGAGTCAAGATTAAAAGAGAGCAGGACAGAACTAATGTCATTTTAAACGAGAGCATTATGACTACTTTTAAATGAGTCCGTATCATCCTGTCTAATACACTGGTGGCTGGTAATTTTTTTTACAAGTTTGACAAATTTTATTTTTTCGAGTTCAGTTCCGGTTCAGGTTTAACAAATTTATTTTTTCGGATTCAGTTCCGGTACAGGTTCAAAGAATAATAACGGTTAATACCGGTTTACGAATTCGGTCCGGGTTTGGTTCGACACTTTGATTTTTTCGCTGCAGCAATGCATTTTTAAAAACCACAAACGTTAATTTTTTTGTTGTGTATAATATCATTTGCATTACCATGGTTTATTACAGCAATCAATTACCCGTACAGTCGTTTTTTGATTTTCGTAATGTATACATATTGTATACGTTTGTTTTACTACCTTTAAAATTACTACAATCGGATTTGATGAAATGTGTCATGGTAACTTCTATTTGAATAAGGTAAGGTTGACGAGAGATAGCTTGAATGGTTAAAATTGTATATTTTGTGTAGTTTATAATTTAAAAAAATAAGTTTTTTGAATTGTTCCAAGTGTATTTATATTATTAAACTTAATTGATTATTGTTATTAGTTATATTAGATAGTTGTTTTCTCTTAATAAATTAATTAACATAGTGTGTTGATTTTCGTATTTCTGTTATTGAGTAGTATAGAGTGTTGTTTTTTCTTTGTGTAATAATAAGTTTGTAGAGCTTATTGTTAGTGAGTTAGTAGAATTGTGTAATTTTTGGTAATTGTGTAATTTAAAGAAGGTAAGTTGTTTTGAATTTATCTTGTTGTACTGTAGATAGTAGTATTAATTGTTTTGTATTGTTAATTAGTGATTGTTTGATTGCCAGTGTATATCTTAGTATTTTTGTGTCAAACTCTTTGCTTTACATAAGTATAATATTAAACTTCTGAGATTTATATCATATTATATTAAATATTATATACACCATGTTCCTTTACCAAAACAGAAGCTTAATTATCCAAGTATCAGGCATGGAAAATCCATCAATAGACTATTTAATTGGAGGATTTCAAGGAAAACTAGAAGAAAATAAGAACAAAATCGAAGGTATAAGGTATTATAACTATAAGGAAAGTAAATTTTTGGTAACATTTAAAGTGGATGAAAATATAATGCTCGGAGAAACTAGAGAAGTGGTTCATATTTTGTGCATGGATGGACACACCACTCCAGATGGTATAACACTAAAAACTGAAATTCCACAACAACCAGCAGACTTGATTACTTTATACCCGGTACCTTTTGAAATGGAGGAGAAACATATAAAAACATTTGAATAAAGAGGATGGGCAAAAGATTCAAAAAATTATGTTCGGAAAACTGAGACAATACCCAAACATAAAGAATGGATATGTGAACGTGTACATAAAAGATCCAAATTATATGATAATAAAAAACCAAATTAACTTAATGGGTCATTGGCTTTCAGTAACCACTCCATACAATCGGCACTTACCAATGTGCCGATTTTGTAAAGTGAGAGGGCATGATGTGGAACAATGCCCAAAATTGGAAAAAAAAAAGAAAAAGAGATTGAAAGAAAAGAAAAAGAGTTGGAAAAAGAAGTAAAAAATCTAATGCAAAAAGAAGTGCACAATATAACATTTGGAGACTTTTTACTCCCAAAGAGAAAAAGAACCAAAAGCAATAACAGTGAATTAATCAAAATGACAACAAGTACACCAAAAAAGAAGAAACAAAGAAAACAAAAGTCTAAACCAAATACACCTTTAAACTCCTCATCTGAAATGTCAGATTCAGATGATGAAACAAAAAAAAGCCAAGAAAAATCATTACATACACCACGTAATGAAAGAAACAACAAAACAAAAGAAAAAGAAACAATTGATTCATCGGATGAAGTATTTGAAACCATAAAAACTGAAACTAGCATCATAAAAACTTTATCTGGAAATGACTCAAATGAAAAAAAAAAAATTGGATATAAAGAACAAGTCATTTATAACATATAAAGATGTTGTTCTAAAAAAGTTATAGTTACTTAAAAGTGTTATTTTAAAAATGTATTGTTAAAAGTAATTTAGAAAAATGGAGCCAAAAAAAGGTGAGTCAAGTAAGTGTAACAAAATTAATATATGTTCAATAAATATAAATGGATTAAAAAACAAACTAACCACAATTCGAAACTTAATGCATAACAATTTTATTGACATAATGTGCATACAAGAAACACATAAAATTGACAAAATAAATTTGGAAAAATGGGCCAAAATTTATAATTACACAGTTTATATTAATCAAAACTATGATGTACCACAATTAAAACATGCTAAGGAAGGTACTGCAATTATTAAATCAAAAAAAATTAAAGATAATTTTATAATTAAGGAGGATTTAATATACAAAAATAGAATACAAACTATAAATATTCAGAATGAAAATGAAAACTTAATAATATATAATTGTTATTTTTTTAATAAACCTTATGAAAGACTTCAACTAATTGAAGTCCTCCAAAAAAAATTGGAGTGTAATAAAAATAATTTGATAATTTTGGGAGATTTTAACTTTGTGGAAAATAAAATTGATACTAAAAATCAACATTTATTTAAATTAACAAAAGACATATTATTAGCATTTAAAAAGCTAAAAGAAAATAATGATTTTATTGGTATATTCAGAGAAAATTATACTAAAAAAAAAATTATTTACATCAATAAAAAAGGTGCAACTCGCATCGACAGGATTTATATTAATTCCTCCTTAAAAGCAAAGGTTGAAAATTTTCAATATTATCCAACAATTAATACAGATCACATTATGATGCCTTTAATTTCCTTTAAATATGTAACAAAAATAAGATGGGGTCAAGGGATTTATAAATTAAACAATTCTATATTAAAATTAAATTATGTTCAAGATGAAATTTATAACATCTGGCAAATTCACAAACAATGCAAGTCAAATTTCCCTAATTTAATTGATTGGTGGGAAAAAGGAAAACTTTTATTGAAAGAATGCTTTATAAAATTATCAATTGAGTTAATAAAAAAAACCAAAATGAGATTTTCATTATTAACAATAAAATTTCATTACTTTTAGAAAGAAATTTAGAGCAAAATAAAGTTGAAATTGCTTCTCTAAAAGCAAAACTTGAAAAACTATATAATATCAAAAATGAAGGTGCATGAATTCGAGCTCGATTAAAAAACATTGAAAATGAAATTCCAGATAAATTTTTTTTTGAAACAGAAAAAAAGGGAAAAAAAACATTTTATTCCAACTAAAAAATGAAAAAAATCAAATTTTGTCTGAACCAAACGAGATTCTTAAAGAAACAAAAAATTTTATAAAAATCTATGGGGAATTAATAATTTTGAACATGAAAATGAACAAAATGATTATCTAAATATTCTTGATCAGATAAAATTTGATCAAGAACATTTAAATGAAATAAACAAATTTATTAACAAAAAAGAAATAGAAATAGCAATTGACTCACTAAACAGTGATTCTGCTCCTGGCTCGGATGGATTGACTGCAGATTTTTACAAAATCTTTAAAAAAAAAAATAATAACAGATTTATATGAACTATTTAATAACATATTTTTAAAAGGCAAAATGCCCAAAACAATGAGACAAGCAATTGTCAAACTTTTATATAAAAAAAATGATCATAAAAATATTAAAAATTGGAGAACAATATCTTTATTAAATACAGATTACAAAATTCTAAGTAAAATTATTGTAAATAGACTAATTCCAATTTTTGAGAATCATACATTACCACAACAATGTACTGGATTACTTGGTAGAAGAATTGAAAATATACATTATAACATACAAGCATTATTGGAATTGGCTAACCAAAAACATGAAAATTTAGCAATAATGTTAATTGATTTTGAAAAAGCATTCGACAAAATTTCTCACCAATTTATTTTTAAAATTATGGAAAAATTAAGACTTGGTAAAACTATAATTGAATTTATTAAACTACTTTATAAAGATACTTTTTCCAAAATTGAAATTAATGGGGCATTTAACCAAAAAAATCATAATCAAAAGAGGTATAAGACAAGGATGTCCTTTAAGTATGTTATTGTTTATAATTTGTACAGATATTTTAACACAAAATATTATTAAAAATGAGAAAATTAAAGGCATAACATTTCAAAAAGTAAATTTTAAAATTGCCCAATATGCGGATGATACAACCTTTGTTTTTAAAAAAGTCGATGAAATAAAAATTATCTTTTAACGAATTGAAATCTTTTGAAAAATTTTCTGGATTAAAAATTAATGCAGAAAAACCACAAATAATAGCAACATCTACACAACTTAAAAATGCAATAACTAATAAATACCCACTATTTAAATTACAATATAATCTAAAAATACTTGGAATAACTTTTTACTTAAAACCTGAAATTAATATCAAAAATTGGTTAAATATAATACCAAACATTAAATCAATCATTTGACAACATCAAAATAGAAATTTGACTATTTACGGAAAAAATCAAATTATAAAAACTCTAATAATGCCACTAACTATTAACGTAGCAAGAATTTATCCACCAACACCAAATATCATCAAAGAAATTAATAATATAATATTTAAATATTTATGGCAAAATTATCCATATGAACAATTGGCAAGAAAAAAGCTTATTGCTGAAAAACAAGAAGGGGGTATTACAATGATTGACATTGAAAGTAAATTTGATACATGCTTTGTTGAAAAAATTAAATACTTAACAATTTTAGATAAAGCATATTTTAATTGGCATCAATGGAGTTTTTATAATTTAGTTTATAAATTAAGACACATTAACAAAAAATTATATGACAATTTTAAACCACATGCATTATATGGTAATTGTAATTGGAACAAAACTTTTAAAATATTTTTGAAATTGAAAAAATTTAACCTCAATTGGGCAAACATAACTCATAAAGAAATTTACTTAAAATTAAAAGAACTTTCAAGTAAAAAAAACTGAAATCACCAGTTTAAATAAAAAAGTTATTCCATGGAACAAAATTATATGTAATATTAAAAAACTCAAACACAAGATTAACAACAAAGAACGAGAAACAATATATAGAACTGCTCATAAGGCATTTAAATGGCAACAAAATAGTAATTGTAAATTTTGTGGTAAATCCATTTATACAATTGAACATATATTAATTTATTGTGAACCAATTAAAACAATTTGGCAAAAATATGAAAAATTAATTTTAATAAATGAAAATATTCAAATTAAACTGAATAAAGATAACATCTTATATAATTTTTTTGATTTTAACTGTCCAAAATTAATTACAAGAATAAAAGATTTAACATTTTTAAAAATAAAAGTAATTGAAAAAAAAAAAGAATTAGATGAACAAAATATGTATAATTGGGATAACTCAAAATTTCAAAAACATTTATTAAAAATCATTAATACAAAACATAAAGAGTCTAAAAGTTAAACAGATCCAAAAATTAATTATAGATATCATTATGAAATATGCTTCATTATGAAATAATGATATCTATAAAATTGATTGTAGAACTATTTTTCTAATTTAAATTAATTTCATTAAATCATTTTATTCCTAATTATCATGTTTATTGAATATAGCAATTCTTTAATTATTATCCTTATTGTATTACTGTAATATGTTTTAATGTATTATGATTATTGTAGTTAATTATTATAATTATTGTATTATACTTTACTGTACTATGCTTTTCATAATCAATTATTATCCTTACTTTATTTTTGTATTATGCTTTATTGTGCTATGCTTATCATATTCAATTATTATAATTGTTGTATTATTGTATTATGCTTTATTATACTATGTTTATCATACTTAATTATTATGCTCTATTGTATTATACTTATTGTGCTATGCTTATCATATTCAATTATTATCATTGTTGTATTATTGTATTATGCTTTATTATACTATGCTTATCATATTTAATTATTATGGTTATTGTATTATTCTCTATTGTATTATACTTATTGTATTAATTATTATGCTTTTTATATTATTGTATTCAATTATTATGCTTATATCATACGTATTAAAGTGAAAGACAATATGTATAAATGATATTATAAAATAATGTAACAATTAGATGTATTTTATAAAATTTTCAAATATTTTAATATAATCATTCCATTAATATATTATGTATAAATATTACTTATGTATTATATATGATGTATTATCTGTAATATAAATAGTATTTTAATTTGTATTTGAAATCATTAATATTTATGTATATTGTACAATATATTTATATATTCTATAACACAACACAAGAATATATAAATGTATGAAATTTATTCAACAATATTGATTGAAATTTATTCAAATGATTTATTATAAACAATGTTATTGAATAATATTGTTTATAACTTCTTTACTTTGTGTTATATTTATTTGTATGCAATTGCTCATATTTGTAAAATTTTTTTTATATTCGTGGAGGATCTCTTGTATAAGATACCCTCCATTACTAAATTATAAAATAGATGTATTTGACTTAAAGGTTTTATTATAAACAATATTATAAAATAGTATTGTTTATAATTTTTTTACTCTGTGTTATGTATTATTAAAGTAATATTTGATTGTGTGCATTTGTTTTATATTTATAAATTTTTTTTATATCAATGGAGGGTCTCTTATAAAAGATGCCCTCCATTACTAAATTGTAAAATAAATGTATTTGACTTGAAGGATTTATTGCAAACAATATTATAAAATAATATTGTTTAATTTTTTTTTATTCTGTGTTATGTATTATTAAAGTAATATTTAATATATGCAATTGTTTATATTTGTAAAATCTTTTATATTAATGGAGGGTCACTTAGAAACGATGCCCTCCATTAATAAATTATAAAATAAATGTATTTTGACTTAAAGTATTTATTATAAACAATATTATATAAAAAAAATAAATAAATATAATATATATTGTTTATAACTTTTTTAATCTGTGTTATGTATTATTAATGTTATTATAATACCCATAATATCAAATAGTGTGCTTTAGTTATATTTGTATATATTGAAAAATACTATGTTTCTATTTATTACAATATTTTTAATTTACTCTTTGTCATATAATGTATCATTTCTATCTCCTGTACTATCTTCATACTTTTTATTACATTGTGATGTTCTGTATCATTATTAGTTCTTTCTATTAAATAAACTTTTGCACCTACATACACACATAATCCATATACACACAATTACAAACATCTAACTAAACTTAATTGCATTATAGCCATT
Organism: Diplosoma virens; assembly: GCA_963680785.1. Taxonomy (NCBI): domain Eukaryota; kingdom Metazoa; phylum Chordata; class Ascidiacea; order Aplousobranchia; family Didemnidae; genus Diplosoma; species Diplosoma virens. Next base: position 26,236,230 of record OY796884.1, read on the forward strand.
TTTTTTTTTTCTTATTTATGTATTAGCACATTACACACCACACATACACACACACACAATTTGATGCACCCATACACTTGCACTATTACATATAAAATATATATGCACTCACATGCACTGCAAATGGCACACTATTATCTTGATGCTTTTAATGGTAAACCTGGCATCACTGAATGCTACATGGTCATATTCGTAGAACAACCAGATAAAACTTTATTAGATTGGTGTGAAAATAAATGGATTAATAATTTGAATGCTAAAATTAATATTAATAGAATTATTTTGTCTTATAATTGCGATTGAATTTTAAACCCGTTTATCCTTTACTATACACAGTTAAACCACAACAGTTTTGCTAATCTTTTCAGTCAACACTTTGAATCTTAGCGGGAGTTTGCGGTTTTAATTTCACTACAAGTTTTACACTGTACGTTTTCTTCATTGTTACGTAATCCATAATCATTATGTCAGTTATTGTGTCGTTTAGCTCTTAGTTTTTATTGAAAGCTTCACTTTGTGTCATTGAGTCAGGACCTGTATAGTATGAGTCGATTTTTCATAATGATACAGTTGGTTTTAAATTTTAACTTTTATTTGCTATAATAAATTGAAAGTTGACCGATTTTACTAATAAATTCATGCATCGCAACTTATTATTTTTAGTGTACTGTGTTTTATGTAAATTGAAAAAATATATACATTATGATCATTTAAATGTATATATTGTGAGCTTCTATATTATTGGAGGATCTTAAATGGGAAAGAGAAAATAAAAAGAGAAAATAAAAAAGAAAAAGAAGAAAAAGACAAAAAAAAATAGATAAAATTTACCCACTAATTTAAATATAAAGATGATCCATACAAAAGATTATTTCAAGAAATACAACTGACTGCAAGTGAAGGCGGATTGAATCGTGATATAAAAGACTGCAATTTATCATATAAAGAGTTTAAACAAAGCCAACTCAACACTGAAACATTCAAAGGTTAATCTTGTCAAAGAAAAATTAAAAATACAAGAATGATGGAAATTAATTTTTCCAAAACACAATGCTCTGGAAAACACGACTTCCCTTACCAATCAAAAAATATCAAAACCTTTTAAAGAAACTCTGGATCGAAAAATAATACTGGATATATATTTGAAAGTTTTATACGGAAAACTACAAAACAATAAATATTTACTCATCAAAGCCAATTGACTTTATAAAATTTTAAATAATGATGTGAATCAGCAAATCAAACAACCATTGTATAAATTGGATGGCTGCATCTGTACTTTTGCTTATGTGTCTCAAATATTTGTACTGTTGCATTGCTTTTAATATTTTATAATAAAAAAAATCGTTTTTTGTTCTTCATAATGTATACATATTGTATACGTTTGTTTTAGTACCTTTAAAATTACTACAATCGGATTTGATGAAATGTGTCATGGTAACCGACGTCACCGCTGGTAACATCGATCAAACATTGTAATGCGTCTCGGGCACACGTGACGCGTAATTGACGGTCGAGTCTAAAGGCCCGTTTCCACTACGAGCGTGGAAAAAAGCATTCTTTGTTTGTTTTATTGCTTTTTTTTGCGCTCGCTTCAATTTTAACCGCTCGCCTCAATCAAAGATCAATAAAAGAGAGAAAGAATGCTCTTTTCCACGCTCGTAGTGCAAACGGGCCTTTATTCGAAGAAAAATCAATTGGAGTGAGAGTTAGTTTTAGAGAGAAAGTAATTGCTTCAGAAGAAACTAAGTTCTTCTTGAGCATCTTAACAAATTTTTAGAATTCAAATAATTTTGGGCCCGCGAGAACAATGTGCGAGGCGTTTTTTTCTCTTTTTATCTCTTCGAGCAACTAATTTTGTTTCCTTTTTACTTTCACTCCAATCGGTTTTTCTTCAAAAACTTTAAATTTAAATTTTTAAACAATCGTATTTTGCATAATGATATTGTCTTTATTTGGATGTCGGTGTCAGAGTCGGAATTCTAGAAGTCTTACCAGTCGGAGTCGGATCTTTAACCCTATTTTTCTCAACGGCCGGGCTTCTGAATCCCGGCTCTTGCGAAAACGTTGGTAATTATTTCATCTTTGTAGATGGCACTACTTTTAGGTGCCCCCGAATAAAATAGACGTTTTTTAGCAAATTTGTGAATTTTTGCTGGTTTTTGCAAGCAGAGCGTGGAATTACAATTTCACTCCTTTATTAAGTGACATGAATTTTACCAAGAATAGGCTTTGCGTGACAAACCGAATTACTGTACATCGTTTGCCGACGTCGCAATTATGCCTTAGGCCAGGGGTCGGCAACCTTTCGCACTTAAAGAGCCATTTTAACCAATATTTCAAAAAATAAAAATTACTTATACTGTATTTTTTATTTTAATAAAAAAATGTCATGTGTTGCATTTACAAAACAGTTCATGCAATCAGACTTAATGTGATTTTTGCTCTTGCATCTCAGCGCAAAGCATCTGCACATTAGAGCTGTAGGATGACACCTTCAGCTTCACACAGGATTGTAACCTGTCATCTGTGAGACGTGTGCGATATTTGTTTTTAATGTAGTTCATGTTCGAGAAAAGTTGCTCACATACGTATGTGGATCCAAAGATCGACAGGATTCCAAGTGCATACTTTTTCATGTTATCATACGTATCGGGGAGAGCATTCCATGTTTCGAAAATCAATTGGTCTGGTTTTGGGAGTTTTTCAATTTTACTCCAATTGTGACCCTGAGCAAGATCGGCCTTCTGACGGGCTACATCTTCAAGATCGGCTGCCAGGCGTCTAAACTTGGATATCCATATGTCTTCGTCCGCTACGTCGGCCAATTCTATTTCAAAATCAGGTTGACTCATACCTGCCAATGCAATCATATTTAGTTCCGATGGATCGATGCTGAATGGAGAAACAGGAAAGGATAAAGTTTTCTTTTCTTTTCTAAACTCACAGAAGCGTCTCCCAAATGAGCTTTGCATTGCTATGATTGCGGATTGCAAATATTCCAAATTTATTGTAATGTCACTGTGAGTTTGTTTGAACTCTCTCAAACAAGGGAAGTGAGATAATGTACCTCTCTGTAAATCTCTGGCATAAACCGTGAACGTTTGTTCGAATGCCAAAACATCTTTCAGCATATGCAGGGCTGTTCGTTCTCTCCCTTGAAAAGCTGTATTGAGCGTGTTTAGGTGCGCCGTCATGTCTACTATAAAGTGTAGCTTTTCCAGCCATTCCGCCTGTTCCAGTTGAGGATAATTAAGCCCTTTGCTGTCCAAAAAAGCTTTCACTTCTTTCAAACATACCACAAAGCGTTTCAACACTTCCCCTCTGGATAGCCATCGTACTTTATTGTACAACAAGAGACCAGAGTACATGCTATCCACCTCATCCAATAACATACGGAACTGACGGTGATTTAAAGCTTTTGCCATTATTTTATTGATAATTTGAATGACTACATTCATTACTTGCGTGCATTCTGGGGCATACGTTTGAGCACACAGGGCCTCTTGATGTAAGATGCAATGAAAAGTCAGCAGCTGTTTGCCGAACGACTTTTGCAGTAAAACTACAAAGCCCTTGTGTGCACCTGTCATGCTTGGTGCCCCATCAGCAGCTACCGACACCAGGTGGTTTGTATTTATGCCTTTTGTTCTTAAACATCCCAAGACAGCCTCACAGATGTCTTCCCCACGCGTTTGGCCTTTCAGAGGTATTAACTCAATTAATTCTTCTTGTGACCCAGCCGAGTTTGCATATCGGCAAAATAGTGCTATTTGTTCAATATCACTTTTGTCTTTAGACTCATCACAGGCAATAGAGTACGTCACTGCGGAATTTATATCTTCAATTTGCTGTTAGGTGATGTCTTGTGCCATTTTGGAGGTTCTATCTTGAACAGTTTTTGCAGAGAGTGGCATGTCACGGATATTTTATACGATTTCACTCTTGTTTTTAAAGTCCGTGAATAAATGTTTAGATATCTTAATAAATGAATTTTTTATATATTCTCCATCAGTGAATGGCTTACTATGCTTGACTATTTCCTGAGCGGCCACAAAACTGGCATACGTGGTTGAATTTGCAGACTTGATCCACTTATTGAATTGATGTTTGCTTCGATCAGCGTTCTGCATTAGTTCTAAAACAGCTTTTTTTTTCGCATCACTTTTGAATATTTTTGAGCAAAAGATAAATGCTTAGTTTGAAAATGTCTTTCAACATTTCACTTTTTGTTGTTCTGTTAATTCCACAATTTTATCTACAAAGATGAAGTAATTGCAAACGTTTTCGCAAGAGCCGGGATTCAGAAGCCCGGCCGTTGAGGAAAATAGGGTTAAAGATCCGACTCCGACGGGTAAGGCTTCTAGAATTCCGACTCTGACACCGACATCCAAATAAAGACAATATCATTATGCAAAATACGATTGTTTAAAAATTTAAATTTAAAGTTTTTGAAGAAAAACCGATTGGAGTGAAAGTAAAAACGAAACAAAATTAGTTGCTCGAAGAGATAAAAAGAGAAAAAAACGCCTCGCACATTGTTCTCGCGGGCCCAAAATTATTTGAACTTTAAAAATTTGTTAAGATGCTCAAGAAGAACTTAGTTCCTTCTGAAGCAATTACTTTCTTTCTAAAACTAACTCTGTTTCTCCCTAAAACTAACTCTCACTTCAATTGGTTTTTCTTCGAATTAGACTCGACCGTCAATTACGCGTCACGTGTGCCCGAGACGCATTACAATGTTTGATCAATGTTACCAGCGGTGAGGTCGGTTACCATGACACATTTCATCAAATCCGATTGTAGTAATTTTAAAGGTAGTAAAACAAACGTATACAATAGGTATACATTACGAAAATCAAAAAACGACTGTACGGGTAATTGATTGCTGCAATAAACCATGGTAATGCAAATGATATTATACACAACAAAAAAATTAACGTTTGTGGTTTTTAAAAATGCATTGCTGCAGCGAAAAAATCAAAGTGTTGAACGAAACCCGAACCGAATTCGTAAACCGGTATTAACCGTTATTATTCTTTGAACCTGTACCGGAACTGAATCCGAAAAAATAAATTTGTTGAACCTGAACCGGAACTGAACTCGAAAAAATAAAATTTGTTAAACTTGTAAAAAAAATTACCAGCCACCAGCGTATTAGACAGGGTGATACGGACTCATTTAAAAGTAGTCATAATGCTCTCGTTTAAAATGACATTAGTTCTGTCCTGCTCTCTTTTAATCTTGACTCTTGTAAAGACACTACGTTAGGGTTAGGTTAGGCCGGGATTTGCTTTAACAACAGGGGAGACTGGGGTAAGTTGGTCCAATCTATGCGCTGCTTATACTGTTGGTTGAAATAATACGTAGCGCCACCATTGGCTACATCTTGCATTAACAACAATGCTGGTTATGCAATACGGTCGTTAGCAAGTACTTACTAAAGCGGATTAAAAAAAGTTCAATTTTTGCAAAAAAAGTTAATCTTAAAGAAGCAGGTATGTTACTTGTTATTTCTGTATGTGTATGGTTTAATGCCTTAATGACAACAATGCTGATTATGATAGAATAATGTGGTAATTTTAAATCTATAGCTGGCCTAGATCTTGAAGTGAAGTAAAGATGTAACACTTAGTTTCAAAATGGCGCCAACGAAGTAAGTTGAAACATAGCCATGGGGCAAGTGGGACCACTATGCCAACTTAGCCCATTACATTTATAATTTCCAAGTGGTAAGCATTTGTAATGTCGGTTGCGTAATAAAGAAAAGTACGGTATTCAATAAACTTTGAGCTATTCAAGTTTATGTGATAAAAAAATCTTTCAATCTGGCTAATCAGAAAGTTCACGAGTTGAAAACCATCGGTAGAAAGCTACTAATTAAGATGTTATCAACCAGTAGAACCAAAACAAAATAATAAAAATAATACTCATTTTAAATTGCTTAGGTCTATATCGTCTTTTCTAGGTCGAAGAGTGATAGCCTATGCCTCGAAAATATACAAGGAAGATCAACAGAGGACAGACTCCAATAGATGTCTTGAAAAGGGCAGCAGGTGCTTTACGACAAAGTGGTAAGTGGCGACAGTCTGCTCGAGAGTTTAACGTGAGTAAAACCACAGTGAAGCGCTTTGTCGATCAGATGTCAATTGACGAGGATAAAGCAAAAAGTCAGACTACAAGCGTGTGAGTGACAGGCACCGCATATTTTTTATAAAAATGGAAGAAGACCTCGCAAACCATATCAAATCATTAAGTAACATGTTTTATGGACTCTCAACAAACAAATGTCGCCGACTAGCTTTCGAATTCGCAATACAAAATAATATCACGATACCGGACAACTGGAAATAAAAGAGAATAGCAGGAATTGACTGATTCTTACCATTTAAGTTTAAATATAGACTATCTGTGCGAAAGCCTGAAGCAACAACTCTCGCACGTGCAACTGCGTTCAATCGGCACACTGTTGACAAATTTTTGATCAATTAAGCAAGTTATATGATCGCTACAAATTTAAAATGCACAATATTTACAACTTAGACGAAATGGATTGCACAACTGCGCAACAACCGGGGAGTGTGGTTGCACCCACAGAAAAAAAGCGCATTGGGTTAGTGACTAGTGCTGAACGTGGAGAACTAATCATTGTCTTATACCAGTGTTTCTCAAACTGTGTGCCGCGGCACACTAGAGATTTCTAAGTGTGCCGCGAAACTTTTTAAAATACATTAATCCATGCTCCGCAATGGCAACGTAAACACACTCTATAACAGAGGAAAAGTATGTTTTTTAAAAGCTGCGATCAAAAAGCTTAAAAATTTTAAATGTAATTTTTATCATATAAAGTTTTGGTGATCAGTTGTCTTTCAGACTTGTTTCGGTACATCAGGCATTTCAAACTTGCAGCCCGCGAAGCCTTTCAACGAATTTTTCGATCAGATGCTCAATACGAAATCAAATTAATGATAAATTCAGAACTAAATTTAAATAATTAAAGTAACAAGGTTTATTAGCAAGAATTTGGTTTTCTAACCAAAATTAACCAACCAATTAAGTGAAGACCTCTTCCTTGCTCCTCACCTTGATTTCAACGTAAAATTTAAAAGAATAATCTGGATCAGCCAGACAATTCAAGTGAAGACTTTTTTTTATTGGCCTTCAATTTCTTTTATATCCAGATTGCGGCCAGCGGCAAAATTTCAGGCTAAAATTTACGGATGCGGCCCACATACCGGCGCGAGTTTGTCATGCCTGGTACACGATATGCAAAAACCTAAATACTTTATATGAAAAAAAAACAGTACAAAATCTAGTAAAGAATAATAAAAGAAAGTTTTCACTTTATTTATAGAAAGTTATATAAAAATTCGAGGCCTTCATGTAATACAGTGATGTAGTCGCGACTATATGATTCGAGACCAAGACCGAGACCGAGACCATAAATTTTTTTCAGACCAAGATCAAGATCGAGACCGGAAAATTTCCACACATAAGGTTTGAGACCGAGACGAGAATCTATCGAGATTGAGACCGAGATAGAGACCAGAATATTTTTTGTAAAAAAATTTAATTTTATTAATGACATTAATTTTTATTTTTCCAAAAATCTAAAGTTACATTTTAAATAAACTAGCATCTCCAGCATGTTACAAGAAAGCCTTGCTCTATGTGGTCGCATGATCAAAGCGCCGGCGCTAAAACTCCGCTCAACTGGAGCAGACAAAGCGAGACGCACAAGGCGTGGTTTGCGACTTTGAAAAGAGCAAAATATTCTTCAGATTTTTCTTTCCAAAAATCCAAAATATTTGAAGGCAACACAGTCATTGTTAAAACTTCTTCCAAGTATTTTCTTAGCTGTACCCTTGGTGTTGGATATGTGTTATTGGTTGTTTCTCGCTTGTAGTGGTGGATATTCAAAGTTAGGAGCCTGAGGCAATGATTTCCAAAACTTGATGTTCTCTAAAAAAAATATGGCTTTGATCTTGTATTTCCCTTTTTTCTCCCAAAATCATATTGATCTCTATACTTTTTGATATTTTTCTCCCAAATCATGGTGATCTCTAAAAAAAAAAGTTTTTTGCTTCGAATCGAACTCCTATTTTCAACTTTTCGTCCCAACTTCATAATGATCCCTAAATTAACTTCTACTGCAAAATGAGCCAATATGAGGTATTTTCGTGGGGGGCCAGAGGCAACTGCCTCATTCGCCTCACACAACATTCCACCACTGCTCGTTTGTTTATATATTTTGTAAAAATGTTTGGCACCTCTGGCGGGCAAGAATCACCAACTGTATCTGCTGAAAATGAACTAAACCTTTTATTGACTATGTTTACTCAAAAATTTTACGAGGCAATAAAAGGCTTTCAATTTCATTTGGCAAGGGGAATTGTTTGTGGTGAAGAAAGCAGTAAATTGTTATAACCACATGAAATAACAAAAATATCAAAAAATGTCCGGTTTCGAGACCAATTTAAAAAGTACGAGACCGAGACCAGGTCATCACGAGACCAAGACCGAGACCACCAGCAAAAGGCCGAGACCGAGACCCTAAAAATTGGTCTCGAGACCTTCATCACTGCACTATAATGCATCGGGTAAAGAAAAATACGGAAAACTCAGTGCAGAGCAAAAAAGATCTGAACTCTGGTCCAAGTGTGCCGCGAGATTTGGAAAGGTAGCAAAGTGTGCCGCGGGCACAAAAAGTTTGAGAACCACTGTCTTATACGCAGTGGGAGCATCTGGAGTTGCAGTGCCACCAATGTTTGTCTTTCCCAGGGTTAAATTTTTGGAATAATTTTATTGTTGGTGAGCCATTGGGATGTATAAGAAATCGGGTTGGATGAATGAAGACTTGCATGTCAGCTTCATTAAGCACTTTATTTACCATGTGCGTCACAGCAAAGAGTGACCAGTGCGACTGATTTTGAACAACGTGGATGCATATGTAAGTCCTACAGCAATTGATCTGGCACGTGAAAATGGTGTAGTTATGTTGACTATACCTCTATACACCTGGAGTAGTAATATATAATCCATTTGGTGACCGTTTCCGCTAGTGGCGCTAGAGAGCAGAGGAGGTTGCCACGAGAGGCGCCAGAGAGCGCCACTAGGTGGTGTTAGGGAGCACCACTTGGGGCGCCAAAGAGACAGGTTGGGGGCCATTTGGGGCACCAGAGAGTGGCAAAGTTGAGGAGGTGAGGAGGTATTTTGTCCACTTGGGTCGCCAGAGAGCAGCAGAGTTGAGGAGGGGAGGAAGTGAGGAGGTATTTTGTCCATTGGGGGTACCAGAGAGTGGTGGAATTGAGGAGTTGAGGAGGTATTTTGTCCACTGGGGGTACCAGAGAATGGTGGAGTAGAGGAGTTGAGGAGGTATTTTGTCCACTGGGGGTACCATAGAGCGGTGGGGTAGAGGAGGTGAGGAGGTATTTTGTCCACTGTGGTGCCAGAGAGTGGTGGAGTTGAGGAGGGGAGGAGGGAGGAGGTGGGCTGAGAAAGGTAGTAGTCATTAGTTCGATTCCTAACCAAGACAGTATAAACCTTAAACCTAAGAAAGACAACAATGGTTCTGTGTTGGATTTCAACCCAAGATAATATCAATTTAAATCTTAAGAAAAACAGTGGTCCTGAGTTGGATTCTCAACCAAGATAATAGAAATCTAAATCCTGAGAAAAACAGTGGTCATGAGTTGGATTCCTACCCAAGATAATAAAATTTAAATTCTAAGAAAGTCAGTAGTCCTGGGTTTGATCCCCAACCAAGATAATATAAATTTAAATCTTAAGAGAAACAGTGGTCCTGAGTTGGATTCCTAACCAAGACAGTATAATCCTTAAACTTAAGAAATCCAGTAGTCCTGAGTTGGATCCCCAACCAAAATAATATAAATTTCAATCTTAAGAAAGTCAGTGGTCTCGAGTTGGATTCCTAACCAAGATAATATAAATCTAAATCTTAAGAGAAACAGTGGTCCTGAGTTGGATTCCTAACCAAGACAGTATAATCTTTAAACTTAAGAAAGCCAGTAGTCCTGGGTTTGATCCCCAACCAAGATAATATAAATTTCAATCTTAAAAAAGTCAGTGGTCTCGAGTTGGATTCCTAACCAAGACACCCTAAACCTAAGAAAGACGGTGGTAGTGAGTTTTATTCCCACCGAAGACAGTATAATCTCCAAGCTTAAGAAAGACAGTAGTCCTGAGTTGGATTCCTACCCAAGACATTATAATCTTTAAGCTTAAGAAAAACAGTGGTCCAGAGTTTGATTCTTGACCAAAACAGGTTTACAATTTCAAACCTAAATCTAAGAAAAACAGTGGTCCTGAGTTTGTTTGCCAATCGGGCAAGTTTGGACAAGTCAGTTTTGTTGTGCAATACTCAATTTTCCCATGGGGAATTCCCTAGGTTTTTACCAGGTTTATTTGTATAGGTTTTTTTGCAAAACTATGATGCAATCCATAATGGTAGGTATATAAAGCAGAGTTTGTTTGTTTTTCTATTAATCTAAAAAAATATGGATCAAGATTGTGTTGATGCTGCAGCGATATCTGATACTCAAAACTCCGAAGCTATCAAAAGAGAATGGGAAGCGCAAATGTTTCGTTGTTCCTCTCTGCAAAATCCGCTTATGTGTGATGAAGAGAATCGCATGAGAACCTTTCCTTCCTCTTGGTCTGATCAGGAGCGCCCAATGCCACGTGAAATGGTGGATGCAGGTTTTTATTATAAAGGTTCTGGCGACCAAGTTCTTTGTTTTTATTGTGGTGGAGGTTTGTTTTACTGGAAACCGCATGACAATCCTTGGTACGAACATGCAAAGTGGTTCCCTATGTGTGAATTTGTTTTGAAAAAACAAGGAGTCAACTATGTGGAAAAAGTATGTCAGAAACATTCGGATTTGCATTGACCAGATATAAAAAATCCAACTCGATCCCTTGCAGCAAACTGCTTACGTAATATGTTGTTTCACCAAATGCGAAACACGGCGGCAGCAAAGCAAAGGAATCAAAGATTAGAGGATCTTATGCTGTTTGATCCTCATGTAAAATACGCAAAAAGTATTGGGGTGGAGGACACCAAGATCCATTATGCACTATTGAATCAAATGGAAAAAAATCAATGCAATTTCTCCAATTGTCAAGAATTGCTAAATGCTATTTTAGATTTAAAAAAAGACAACAAATGTTTAAAATGTAAAAACACTGAAAAAAATGCAGTATGCATGCCCTGTAGACACATGGTGCTTTGTTGGACATGCGTTCAAGACACCCCCTCTTGTTGGTTGTGTTCCCAATGCATCTCTGAAAAAATTCGCGTCTTTCGGTGTTGATTGCGCAATATTAGTGTGACGTAAGACTATTTCAAAACGTTGCACAAGATTAGTGTGACGTAAGGCTATTTCAAAACGTTGCGCAAGATTAGTGTGACGTAAGGCTATTTCAAAATATTGCGCAAGATTAGTGTGACGTAAGACTATTTTAAAACGTTGCGCAATATCCGTTTTTTTTGGTTATAAAAAGAGAAACGTTTGCAAAACTTCACATTATGGAAACGTATACGAGTCAAGCGGACGATCTTTATCAAGAAGCAAACGAAATCGAGTACCCTGACTACGTTCCTCCTTATACAAGTTGTTACGAAAGTTTGTTAGAATTTGAAGAGATTATCACCAGAGCAAGAGAAATGGAAAGTGCAGCTAGAGACATTCAAAAAAATTTCAGGAAATTGCTGCATCTGGACTGCCGATACCCACTTCATTGCTATTGTGAAAAGCGATTATTAGTGTCAAAAGAGGTAAAGTCATGTTTTCAATGGATCAACTTGTTCAAGTGGTTGATGTGATGATGGAGAATCTTCCTTACATCCTTTTTCGTCCAAAATCCGAAACAAAAGAATATGTTGTTTTACTATTTTGGTCCACCAACATGGACGATGCTGCTTGTGAAGTACAAAAAAAATGGAAATCATCAAACAAGAAATAGCAGTGGATCAGTTTCAATTGCGTTGTGTGGTGGAAAATGTGCCAACTGCAAGACGTCAATTACTCTACTTACTCAACAACTACACCTTTTTAAAAGTGCAAAAAGACGATGTCTGCCACCTGCCTCCAGACAACCACGAACAACTTTTGTCAAGCTTTTAACTGAACCTGAACCAAGAAAAAAGCGAAAAGTGAATTTTATTGCAAGCACGCCTTGATTTGTTTTTTGCATTTTATTAATAAACGATATGTGTACAATCAATGTTGTGATACAACACGAATAAAGCGAGAGATAGAGCGATCGTTTTCAGTTAGATTTGACGTAAAATCAGATACAACAACATGCAAAGGTACGCCGCGACAACAAAATAAAATAAAATAGACACAATAATGACCACAAAACTGGAAAAGTACGCTTGTAAGGTTTTGCGATTGTAAATCCATCCCGATAAGGAGTAGGCATCCATGTAAGACTCGAGACCGACCAAGGTAGGGGGTAGTCCATAACTATCAAAATATTCTCCTCGACCGCACTTGTCGAAATAAACCGCAACCCAATGTTCTCCAGGTTCACTACTCGGGTCCAAGTTGATGACGTAAGCAGACGGAAAAGTAGGTTTTTCCAACTGATCCAAAGCACAGACTTTTTTAAAGATGGCTTTGCTTTTCAAATCCTTCTTGAGCAAGCGTTCGATTTGCAACGTGTTCATGCCATATAGTCAAAAGCAACGTTTCTGTCTTGATCAATCTCCAGCAGGTTGTCGTGTTCGGCAAACACAATGACCGTAAGAGTACGTGCAGTAGCAGTAGCAAAATGAATTTTGATGCGTATATTACCATGCTTTATCAATTCAAAATCGACCTCACTGGAATCCATTTGAGGTGTGAGATCAAAAGCAAACAAAGCACAACCGTCTTTGTACTGTTCTCGCGAAATAGCATTTCCTGTATCACCGTAATATTGACCCATTTGCGTAAACAAACGAACGTAACTTCGAATAAAACGATCGTTGGTAAAATCTGGTTGCAGTGGTTTGGAAGGGATTTGAACTCCGTCACGGTAAATTGTCATGAAATTGATGCTGTTGTGTTTGAAATTAAAAGGAGATTTGGTGATGACACCGTTGTAAGCGTCATTGTCCACTACACCGACCACCACTTGTGTGGGCAATTGACCCAAAAACAAATTTTCTTTGGTGATGCTTCGATTCCCAGACGGCACAGTAAAGCTCTTGACTTCCACACGTCAAAGCGGATATTTTGCAGTGCCGTGTTGCAAGGCTTTGACATGAGCAAGCTGTACGGCGGGATTGGGTTTTACTTTGCGAACAAACAAGGTCACTTCTTTCAAAGACACTTTGTTATCTGCTTGGTTTGCGTTTCCATGCAAGCAAAAAAGATCGTTGGAACGAATCAAACGCAAATGTACTTCGACGCCGTTCAACAAATATCGATTTTGAAAGAACAAATCGAGATGCAATTTCCCCATCATATCCATTTCTTTGCTTTCTGCAGCCAAAGCTTTTCGTTTGGTATAACCTAGGTTGGTGGCTCCACGAGTATCGAAATGTTCTGACGTGTTACGGTGCCACAACAGAGCAGAAAGTTGGGACTTTTTTGCTTCTTGTCCAAAACTAAGCAAGTTTTCAATATAAGCTCGATAAGGGTAATTGTTGTTGGATTGTGTCACTAGCGAACCGTTCAAATAAACATCCACTTGCGTCCATAGCGTATGTAAAAAATTACATTCAGGTGCAATTTCCACATTCTCTGCCAAATCAGCTCCGGCTGCAGTAGTCACGCTTGCACGCACATAAAGAAAGCTATTGGCAAGATCAATGTAGTTGGAGTTTTCAGCACTAATCGTAAATTCAATAGGACCTGTGGAGGTCAATACAGATACAGGGTGGTATTCGATGAAACTTCCTTCCTCCAAACTAGTTTGACTTGGTGGCACCGAAAACAAATCCAGTTGAGAGGTGGTGAATTCTGCCAAACTGGAGTGTACTAACGTCACCATGGTTTACGAGAAAATGTCGCGATGTCTCTTGCGTTTCTTCTTTTGTACTTTTCTCGGCGCTGCTTTTCGCTTTCCTATTTTTTGTTGAGCCACTTGTAAAAGATTGGAACCAGCAGCTCTTGCTTGATCGATGGCAGCTTGTTTGGCGTTTTTACCATGTAAGACATCGGAAGCAAACTCGACACCGCTTTGTAAAACTTGTTTTCCCAGAGTTTTGGCACCTTTTTTGACCAAAGGAAGAACACTTTTGGCAATGGAGCTAAACAGATTACCTAGTCCATAACCTTGTTGCACTCGTGCCCGCGCAAAATAAGGCATTCCATGACCGACTTGAGACAAATAATAGTTTTCGTTAGCTTTTGCATCACAACAATATTTGACCCGCATGTTTCTGCTACCGTTGATTTCTTACAATAACCACGTTTTCCTTTGCATCTGGTTTTTATAACGAATTTAGCTTTTTGAGTCGTAAATGCAAAGTCACAATCACTTTTCCCTTGTGAAAACGAATTCGTTTTCCGTGATCGTCACGAAGCGAGATGTGGATGTCACTAAGATTTTTCTTTAAGACGGGATAGTACTGTATTTTGTCGTATCTTTTGGAAACATAGGCACCTGGCTTCCCTGTTACAGGAAGGACACCAATCAAAGGTGCAAGAGTATGACCAACCGTTCTGTGTTCAATAACATCGCAATAGACATAGATGGCGTTCACGGTGTCTACGTTGGCAACGCTTGCTGAAGTGTACTCTCCGATTTCCCGATACCAAACCTTTCGAAAACCCAAAATAGAAGCCAACTCATTCGAAAATGACACCACCACATCTGGTTGCGCGGTACCATTACGGTCGGTCGTAGGTGCTCCTTTTTTGTGTTGGATGGACATGGTGGTTAGTTGTGTTTGAGGATTGTAAGTGAGATAAAAGAGAAAGTTGATTGGTTGCATCAACACTCCTTCGCTGACCAACGCTTTGTTTCTATCTTGAAACTCTCGTCTCATTTCTTGAAGTATCTGACGCACGATATATTGAGGTTGTTGATAATAACCTGCTGGAAGCACTGCTACAAATTCCAAAGCACCGCATTGGTAGAAAATGTAACATTGGTTGTTGTCAATGTTGTACCAAGTGTTGGGGTACAGAATCTCGGACAAACCCAACTCCCACAATCCAGACAAATTGATTTCTTTCGGCAAGTGAACCATGTAATCCGAAAGTCTGTTTTCAGGATAAATGTCCATGGACGAGTTACTGGGGAGGGTGAGGAACATGTTTAGTAAGAATAGGCGACGGGAGCAAATAACCTACAGAGCTACTAAGCAGACTAATCCAGAGTTCTTTATTGTTGTTGCTTTGTGTTAAATTATACAAGCTGATGGAAACCACAATATAGATCACCAAAACTTGAGCACCAAACAAAACAATGTCAAAGGTTCTTAAAGGAGGCATACCATGTCTTTTTCTGACACCCAAGAATTAAAAGAGGCAGGATATCCAAACCACTTTACTAAAAATTCAACACCTTTCTTGTGCTTGCGTTGTTGGAGAATACGCTCGATTCGAAACACGTCATCCTTTTTATAGATTTCCTGCAACTCTTCTTCGTAAAAAGTCCCTTCCAACCACTCACCTTGTAAGTCTTTTATTTTGTAATAAGGAGGATTGTCTCGAAACACTTGAGCAACTTGAAACAATTTGTCCATCCAACCAGGTAAGTAACCTTTGCGGAACCGCATTCGAGTCATGGACAGTCTGACTTGATCACCTACTTTCAATTTTGGTTTTCTTAACTCGGGGTCAGCATAGAGTGTGAGCCAAACCGTTTCTTGGTTTTCAGAGTTGACTGAATTTGGAGCACGTTGAATGGATCGGTGGTAGGTGTTGTTGTAAGATTCAACCAGAGCAGGCAGCACTTCCACATATCTTCGGTTGTTGGTGTACATAAAGTAACGCCATAATTTCTCTTTCAAATGCGTATAAATCATTCAGCAATGGATGCTTTGGTGTCAAAATTTTGAGTGTGAAAGTGTTCTATGTGATGTTGTTTTAACCAGGTTTGAAAGGGTCGATTCAGAAACTCACGTCCCATATCCGTCTGCAATTTTTGAAACTTGCCAATTTCAGGCATCAACTGCTCAAAAGCCTGGATCATATCCAAGCTTGATTTGTTTTTCAAGTAAGCAGTAAAGACTTTTTTTGAGAACACGTCAATGACCACCAAAATGTATTTATAGCGGTCGTTGTACGACTTGAGCAAAGAAAAATCAATGAGATCGGCTTGCATTTGAAAGTTGGCGCCAGGTACAATCGTTTTTCTGCGCTTGAAATTTTTTCGTATGGGTTTGTGAAGCGTATAAGTGTCTTGTGATTGCAACCATTGTTGGGTTGCTTTTGGAAAACGGTGTGCTCCCGAGAAAGAAGCTTCTTTTTTAGGATCGTAATAATCTAAACGCTCTCCCATAGCATCGATTCAAACTCGCGTGCACCGGGTAAAGTAGGGTCTCGTTTCTTTAGGGTGGATTGAAACAAATCGTCAATATGAGATCCAGGTACCACTCGATCGTCTAAAAGCATTTGACCGTCTTCATTCCAATCTAAATTCTTTTTGCTAGTGACGTCTTTGAACAGTTTTTTGGCTTTGGTTCGTTTTTTAAAACGCTTTAACACTGCACTTTCAGACAAGAGTTTTTTCACTGTATTCCGTTGAAACTTTTTCAGAAATAACTTTGATTTTTGCAATGCCTCGTTATATAGAGTTACTTTCTCGCTGTCGGGTCGGTTGGAAGTTAAGATTTCTTGCATTTTAGCATCCAGTTCAGAAAGTACTTTTTTATTCATGACTTCGTGTTTGTTTTTGAGTTTTTCATACACTTCAGGTTCCAATGCGATTAATTTTCTCATTTTATAAGACTCCCTACCACACCACTAATGACTGGAGCGAGTGCAGACAACAAGATGGGTAAAAATTCACCTTTTTGTATAATTCTTCGTTTGGTTTTTAACGCTACCTTACGGTCAGACAACTTTCGAAGTTTGGTCTTGTGCGGTTTTAATTTCCGCTTGTGGTGATGCGATATCTCGACGTTTCTTTGCAGCACGTTGTGAGCACAGTCACAAAGCAACGTATTAACTCGGACGATGCTTTGTCTAAAATACGCTTTTGTAAAGGTGCAGGGGCTTTTTGTAGCAAACGCAAGGTGGGTCCGTTTTTTCGCAAGCGGTTCATTGATAAAGATAATGCGTGTCTTCTGGAAAAATCCCTGAATGCAGACGTTGGTTATCGTGTGTTTCGCAGTGTAAGTCAATCACCAAATAACCTCTTTCAAAAGATACAGCGTTTTTATATGCCTCCAGTGCATTTTTATACGTTTTGGGGTAGATCTGACGTAAGAAATGTGCAATTTGATTCACATCCCTACAACTTTTAAAGAGCATCATAATTTGTGCATTGAGACTTATTTCACGCAAGCCTTTATGAAACAAATTTTGCACGGTCATGAGAACACTGAAATGAAAGTGATGGGAGTAGACGCTATAAATCTTGGATAAGAATTCAGAATTGGTAAACATCAAATCGTCTAGTACTAGAAACAAATCTCGACTTTTTTTTAGATCTTCAAGACTTGGCATGCCTTGTTTAAAGTTTACTTTATCCGTGTAACGATCAAACATTGCTTGCCATACCTCGTAATGATAAACAACCTGTTTAATTTCAGGGCAAAGTTGTTTTAGACTGTCTATAAAACGTAGGACCCAATAAGACTTTCCAACTCCAGAAGGTCCGCTTACCACAAATCTAGATGGATTTTGAAATCGTAAAGACATTACGCTAGCTCTTTATGGAACAAAATGAAAGCAAATGTTGTAACATAGCCGTTTTGTAATGCAAGGGAAACATGGATGAAAAATACACAAACTTCGATAGTTAGGAAAAATACATGGACGAAAAAAAAAACACACTGACGAAAAAACACAGAAAAACATGAATAAAAAATACACAAACTTCGATAGTTAGGAAATCACAAAAACTTTGCTGGTTGAAAAAAAATTCATGGAAAAAGAAAATGTAATTTCTGGAAACCCCACGGTGCGTGAGAAACTTGGTAAAATAAAAAATTTTATAAATCTAGTGGCACCGTGTGAACCCCATCGCTCAACACCTTTCTCTTGGGGTAAAAATTATTCAAACCCCGTTTCTTTTGAATGTAACTAAAAATTTGGTGTTTTTTCGAACGAAACCCGCGATTTTCCACTATTATGTATTACTAATGTTATTATAATACCCATAATATCAAATAGTGTGCTTTAGTTATATTTGTATATATTGAAAAATACTATGTTTCTATCAGGGCCGGCGGAACCGCCCCCCGAACCCCCCGGTCGGGGGGGCCCAGGCCTGGTCAGGGGCCCCGCCCATTGAATACCAACCAAAGACCAATATTCAAGTTTCGACGTTGAGTATTTTGATCTACTGTTTCATGTTTCGATTCTGATTGCTTTCGACGCTTTGACTCATTTGTATCGTATAAGATAAGTCAAATTTTCTTAACGAGTGCTTTTGCCTTTAAAAGTAACTTTACAACCATTTAGTCAGTCAGAAGCCGTATAGTTACGTCATAGTCAGATGATGAATTTTTGAAGCTAATTGCCAAAAAGCTGACCAGTTCGTTGGTTGCAGCTACTGTGAAGGAAACAGAGTACAGTAAATAGATTACTGCATTTTTAGATTAAGAAAGATATGAAGTTAGTTTTTCAATATTTATAGTTTAATTGTGACAATGCTTAGAGTTAATTCGAAGTTGAAAATATATTA
The DNA here is from genome assembly GCA_963680785.1 of Diplosoma virens. NCBI lineage: Eukaryota > Metazoa > Chordata > Ascidiacea > Aplousobranchia > Didemnidae > Diplosoma > Diplosoma virens. Next base: position 26,255,046 of record OY796884.1, read on the forward strand.
AAATATATTAATCGATTTTAGAGTTAATTCGAAGTTAAAATAGCCAATTACGTGCATATATAATTTAGAAGCTATTTTTTAAAAATAGTCTATCGGAAACATGAAACGCCATAAAAGTGGAGCACAGAAAAGAAAAGAAGCAGCTGCTGCTCAGGAATCAGTTAAAAAGCTTACCAAATTAACACAGTTTTTTTCCGTTAGCAGAGCAGAAACTGAAACAGATAGTGCTACTTTGCCAGCCGTCCCTATCAGCGATACTTTGAGCTTAGTTTCAGCAGCAGCAGCGTCAACTGCAGAATCAGAAAATGTCTTGTGTGAATCGGTTGAACTAAATCTACCATCAGTGCCATGTACGTCTATGGGGGCAAAAAATGCGGCCATCGATACTTCATCGTCACTTCCCCACAGTTCGTTTGACCCTCTCCATAGGGACCCAGCGAAGTGGCCTGACGTCATATCAGATCCGCAACGGGTTGACATCATCAGAAGAGGACCTCGGCAAGTTGTAACAAATTTTCCATACAACGCAGCTAGAAGACGATTTTCTTCTATTCATTACAAACGCATTTTGAGTAATGGCGAGGCTGTTCCTCGGTCATGGCTGATGTACTCTGAAAATTCTGACAAAGCATTCTGCTTCAGCTGCAAACTTTTTGGCAACTTAGCTAGTCCGTTTAGTAGGGGCATCAATACATGGGAAGGGTTTTCCAAGAAGTTAAAGGATCATGAAAACGGTGCTTCTCATAAAAAGAGTTTTAACCAATGGCTTTTGCTTAAGGAGGGTATTAACACTCAATCTACGGTGGATAAACAAGCAATGAAGATTTTTCTTGCAGAAAGAACATTTTGGAGGAATGTTTTGGAGCGTCTAATAGACATCGTAATATTTTTGGGTGAAAGAAATTTGGCTTTTAGAGGATCCGACGAAACACTGGGATCATCGCAAAATGGAAATTTTTTGGGTTTATTTGAACTACTGGCGAAGAGAGATCCCGTCTTGAATGAGTTGCAAAATAGGATTATCCGGCACAAAAGTAACCAACACTATTTGAGCAAAAGTATTCAGAACGAGCTGATAAATTTAGTTGCAAAAGAAACTGAAAACACACTTCTCACGCAGCTGAAACAAGCCAAATATTACTCTATAATTCTTGATTGTACTCCGGATATATCACATCAAGAACAAATGACCGTCATTTTTCGTTTCGTTCAATGTGATGATGAACACGGTGCAAGAGTAAAAGAGGCATTTTTTGGCTATTTGAGTGTCAATAACAGCACTGGCGAAGGTTTGCTCAATGTCTTTTTAAAGCGCTCCGAAGAATTAAGACTAGATCTTGCTGACTGTCGAGGCCAGTGCTACGATAATGGGGCGAACATGAAAGGAAAAGAAGCTGGTTTTCAAGCGAGATTACTGAAAATCAATCCAAAAGCGCTGTATGTTCCGTGTGCTAATCATTCGCTTAATTTAGTTGTAGTCGACAGTGTGAAATCTTCTACTGAAGCATTGGTATTTTTTGGTGTGTTAACGCAATTGTATTCACTGTTTTCCTCTTCAACGCAACGATGGACGATACTAAAAAAGAATGTTCCGCTCTCACTCAAATCCCAATCAGCTACTCGCTGGGAGAGTCGCATCAATTGCATCTCACCTTTACGATACCATTTGGCTGAAGTGATAAAAGCATTGAAGGAATTGGAAAACTACTGCTTCGAAAAAAAAGATGGTCAAACAATCAATGATGTTCGTTCATTGATACTTCGAATTGAAACATGGAGCTTCATTTTGTCAATTGTAGTTTGGCATGATATTCTTTTTCACATCAACAAGACGAGCAAAGTTATGCAAACCACTGGTGTTTCTATGGAAGTAGTTGAAAAAGAAATCAAAGCAACTGAGGAAGTTTTAAAGAAATATCGCGAAGACGGGTACAGCGGCGCGGTAGCCACGGCACGTGAAATTGCTGAAGGTTTGCAAATTGAGAGGAGTTTCGCTGAGAGTAGAACCAGAAGAAGAAGGAGGCTGTTCGAATACGAAGCAGAAGATGAAGGTAGCGAGATGTCGCCAGAAGAAAAATTCAAAGCAAATTTTTTTTTGCCACTAATGGATCATGCTCTATCTTCTTTAAAAGAACGCTTCGAGCAAATGCACACTGTGGGTGCAATTTTTAATTTTCTTTATAATCAAGAAAGTTTATTGCAAGTATACGGGCACAATCGTTTACTTAATGCATGCCAAAAATTTTATGAAACAATGGGCGATATTGACCCTGTGGAAATGAATGAGGAGTTGGAACGGTTCGTGGTCATCGTGAAAGAAAATAAAGAAGATCTCAAAACAGCCAACGATTTTCTGAGCTATATCTATCGAAAGCATATGCTGGAAGTATATCCAAATTTGTCCATAGCTCTTCGAGTTTTGTTGACCTGCCCGGTCTCAGTAGCTGGCGCTGAGAGAAGTTTCAGCAAACTGAAGCTAATCAAAACCTTCCATCGATCCACCATGATGGACGAAAGGCTAACATCTCTAGCTACAATTTCGATAGAAAGCTCTTGCGTACGAGATTTAGATCTCGACCGCATAATTGATGTGTTTGCTGCTAAAAAGGCTCGCCGAAAAACATTTTGAAACCTGTATTAAATATACGTTATCTTCTTTGTGTTGTAGATTAATGTTAAGAATCAATTGCACAGAAATTTATTTTCATTAGACGAGTCAGAGTCAGTTTCTTCATCGACCAGCGATTGGCTTAAGGACTTAAGGAGGCTTTACACAGAATACGATGCGATTTACGTACGAAAATGTCGTATCAAATTACGTACGTAGATTTCAAACTAGGGTACGTAGACGCAAAATTGGACGCAATCGCATTTTGTATAATTTTTACGGTTCACTTTGTTTGCGGATAAAGGGGCCCACGTATAGTTTTCGGGGGGGGGGCCTCAGCTGGCCTAGCGCCGGCACTGGTTTCTATTTATTACAATATTTTTAATTTACTCTTTGTCATATAATGTATCATTTCTATCTCCTGTACTATCTTCATACTTTTTATTACATTGTGATGTTCTGTATCATTATTAGTTCTTTCTATTAAATAAACTTTTGCACCTACATACACACATAATCCATATACACACAATTACAAACATCTAACTAAACTTAATTGCATTATAGCCATTTTTTTTTTTCTTATTTATGTATTAGCACATTACACACCACACATACACACACACACAATTTGATGTACCCATACACTTGCACTATCACATATAAAATATATATGCACTCACATGCACTGCAAATGGCACACTATTATCTTGATGCTTTTAATGGTAAACCTGGCATCACTGAATGCTACATGGTCATATTCGTAGAACAACCAGATAAAACTTTATTAGATTGGTGTGAAAATAAATGGATTAATAATTTGAATGCTAAAATTAATATTAATAGAATTATTTTGTCTTATAATTGCGATTGAATTTTAAACCCGTTTATCCTTTACTATACACAGTTAAACCACAACAGTTTTGCTAATCTTTTCAGTCAACACTTTGAATCTTAGCGGGAGTTTGCGGTTTTAATTTCACTACAAGTTTTACACTGTACGTTTTCTTCATTGTTACGTAATCCATAATCATTATGTCAGTTATTGTGTCGTTTAGCTCTTAGTTTTTATTGAAAGCTTCACTTTGTGTCATTGAGTCAGGACCTGTATAGTATGAGTAGATTTTTCAAAATGTCTTGTCAAATATATGGTAATCTATTTTAATTAATTTTTTTACAGAAACTGATGATGACCTTTATAGGTCGAAATCGATTTTTCATAATGATACAGTTGGTTTTAAATTTTAACTTTTATTTGCTATAATAAATTGAAAGTTGACCGATTTTACTAATAAATTCATGCATCGCAACTTATTATTTTTAGTGTACTGTGTTTTATGTAAATTGAAAAAATATATACATTATGATCATTTAAATGTATATATTGTAAGCTTCTATATTAATGGAGGATCTTAAATGGGAAAGAGAAAATAAAAAGAGAAAATAAAAAAGAAAAAGAAGAAAAAGACAAAAAAAAATAGATAAAATTTACCCACTAATTTAAATATAAAGATGATCCATACAAAAGATTATTTCAAGAAATACAACTGACTGCAAGTGAAGGCGGATTGAATCGTGATATAAAAGACTGCAATTTATCATATAAAGAGTTTAAACAAAGCCAACTCAACACTGAAACATTCAAAGGTTAATCTTGTCAAAGAAAAATTAAAAATACAAGAATGATGGAAATTAATTTTTCCAAAACACAATGCTCTGGAAAACACGACTTCCCTTACCAATCGAAAAATATCAAAATCTTTTAAAGAAACTCTGGATCGAAAAATAATACTGGATATATATTTGGAAGTTTTATACGGAAAACTACAAAACAATAAATATTTACTCATCAAAGCCAATTGACTTTATAAAATTTTAAATAATGATGTGAATCAGCAAATCAAACAACCATTGTATAAATTGGATGGCTGCATCTGTACTTTTGCTTATGTGTCTCAAATATTTGTACTGTTGCATTGCTTTTAATATTTTATAATAAAAAAAATCGTTTTTTGTTCTTCATAATGTATACATATTGTATACGTTTGTTTTAGTACCTTTAAAATTACTACAATCGGATTTGATGAAATGTATCATGGTAACCGACGTCACCGCTGGTAACATCGATCAAACATTGTAATGCGTCTCGGGCACACGTGACGCGTAATTGACGGTCGAGTCTAAAGGCCCGTTTCCACTACGAGCGTGGAAAAAAGCATTCTTTGTTTGTTTTATTGCTTTTTTTTGCGCTCGCTTCAATTTTAACCGCTCGCCTCAATCGAAGATCAATAAAAGAGACAAAGAATGCTTTTTTCCACGCTCGTAGTGCAAACGGGCCTTTATTCGAAGAAAAATCAATTGGAGTGAGAGTTAGTTTTAGAGAGAAAGTAATTGCTTCAGAAGAAACTAAGTTCTTCTTGAGCATCTTAACAAATTTTTAGAATTCAAATAATTTTGGGCCCGCGAGAACAATATGCGAGGCGTTTTTTTCTCTTTTTATCTCTTCGAGCAACTAATTTTGTTTCCTTTTTACTTTCACTCCAATCGGTTTTTCTTCAAAAACTTTAAATTTAAATTTTTAAGCAATCGTATTTTGCATAATGATATTGTCTTTATTTGGATGTCGGAGTAGGAATTCTAGAAGTCTTACCAGTCGGAGTCGGATCTTTAACCCTATTTTTCTCAACGGCCGGGCTTCTGAATCCCGGCTCTTGCGAAAACGTTTTGTAATTATTTCATCTTTGTAGATGGCACTACTTTTAGGTGCCCCCGAATAAAATAGACGTTTTTTAGCAAATTTGTGAATTTTTGCTGGTTTTTGCAAGCAGAGCGTGGAATTACAATTTCACTCCTTTATTAAGTGACATGAATTTTACCAAGAATTGGCTTTGCGTGACAAATCGAATTACTGTACGTCGTTTGCCGACGTCGCAATTATGCCTTAGGCCAGGGGTCGGCAACCTTTCGCACTTAAAGAGCCATTTTAACCAATATTTCAAAAAATAAAAAGCACTGTGAGCCGCAAAACTATTTTCACAATCAAAGGAAAACAACACTGTGCATTACTTATACTGTATTTTTTATTTTAATAAAAAAATGTCATCTGTTGCATTTACAAAACAATTCATGCAATCAGACTTAATGTGATTTTTGCTCTTGCATCTCAGCGCAAAGCATCTGCACATTAGAGCTGTAGGATGACACCTTCAGCTTCACACAGGATTGTAACCTGTCATCTGTGAGACGTGTGCGATATTTGTTTTTAATGTAGTTCATGTTCGAGAAAAGTTGCTCACATACGTATGTGGATCCAAAGATCGACAGGATTCCAAGTGCATACTTTTTCATGTTATCGTACGTATCGGGGAGAGCATTCCATGTTTCGAAAATCAATTGGTCTGGTTTTGGGAGTTTTTCAATTTTACTCCAATTGTGACCCTGAGCAAGATCGGCCTTCTGACGGGCTACATCTTCAAGATCGGCTGCCAGGCGTCTAAACTTGGATATCCATATGTCTTCGTCCGCTACGTCGGCCAATTCTATTTCAAAATCAGGTTGACTCATACCTGCCAATGCAATCATATTTAGTTTCGATGGATCGATGCTGAATGGAGAAACAGGAAAGGATAAAGTTTTCTTTTCTTTTCTAAACTCACAGAAGCGTCTCCCAAATGAGCTTTGCATTGCTATGATTGCGGATTGCAAATATTCCAAATTTATTGTAATGTCACTGTGAGTTTGTTTGAACTCTCTCAAACAAGGGAAGTGAGATAATGTACCTCTCTGTAAATCTCTGGCATAAACCGTGAACGTTTGTTCGAATGCCAAAACATCTTTCAGCATATGCAGGGCTGTTCGTTCTCTCCCTTGAAAAGCTGTATTGAGCGTGTTTAGGTGCGCCGTCATGTCTACTATAAAGTGTAGCTTTTCCAGCCATTCCGCCTGTTCCAGTTGAGGATAATTAAGCCCTTTGCTGTCCAAAAAAGCTTTCACTTCTTTCAAACATACCACAAAGCGTTTCAACACTTCCCCTCTGGATAGCCATCGTACTTTATTGTACAAGAGACCAGAGTACATGCTATCCACCTCATCCAATAACATACGAAACTGACGGTGATTTAAAGCTTTTGCCATTATTTTATTGATAATTTGAATGACTACATTCATTACTTGCGTGCATTCTGGGGGATACATTTGAGCACACAGGGCCTCTTGATGTAAGATGCAATGAAAAGTCAGCAGCTGTTTGCCGAACGACTTTTGCAGTAAAACTACAAAGCCCTTGTGTGCACCTGTCATGCTTGGTGCCCCATCAGCAGCTACCGACACCAGGTGGTTTGTATTTATGCCTTTTGTTCTTAAACATCCCAAGACAGCCTCACAGATGTCTTCCCCACGCGTTTGGCCTTTCAGAGGTATTAACTCAATTAATTCTTCTTGTGACCCAGCCGAGTTTGCATATCGGCAAAATAGTGCTATTTGTTCAATATCACTTTTGTCTTTAGACTCATCACAGGCAATAGAGTACGCCACTGCAAAATTTATATCTTCAATTTGCTGTTTGGTGATGTCTTGTGCCATTTTGGAGGTTCTATCTTGAACAGTTTTTGCAGAGAGTGGCATGTCACGGATTTTTTATACGATTTTACTCTTGTTTTTAAAGTCCGTTAATAAATGTTTAGATATCTTAATGAATGAATTTTTTATATATTCTCCATCAGTGAATGGCTTACTATGCTTGACTATTTCCTGAGCGGCCACAAAACTGGCATACGTGGTTGAATTTGCAGACTTGATCCACTTATTGAATTGATGTTTGCTTCGATCAGCGTTCTGCATTAGTTCTAAAACAGCTTTTTTTTTCGCATCACTTTTGAATATATTTGAGCAAAAGATAAATGTTTATTTTGAAAATGTCTTTCAACATTTCACTTTTTGTTGTTCTGTTAATTCCACAATTTTATCTACAAAGATGAAGTAATTGCAAACGTTTTCGCAAGGGCCGGGATTTAGAAGCCCGGCCGTTGAGGAAAATAGGGTTAAAGATCCGACTCCGACGGGTAAGGCTTCTAGAATACCGACTCTGACACCGACATCCAAATAAAGACAACATCATTATGCAAAATAAGGTTGTTTAAAAATTTAAATTTAAAGTTTTTGAAAAAAAACCGATTGGAGTGAAAATAAAAAGTAAACAAAATTAGTTGCTCGAAGAGATAAAAAGAGAAAAAAAGGCCTCGCACATTGTTCTCGCGGCCCCAAAATCATTTGAACTTTAAAAATTTGTTAAGATGCTCAAGAAGAACTTAGTTCCTTCTGAAGCAACTATTTTCTTTCTAAAACTAACTCTGTTTCTCCCTAAAACTAACTCTCACTCCAATTGGTTTTTCTTCGAATTAGACTCGACCGTCATTTACGCGTAACGTGTGCCCAAGACGCATTACAATGTTTGATCGATGTTACCAGCGGTGACGTCGGTTATCATGACACATTTCATCAAATCCGATTGTAGTAATTTTAAAGGTAGTAAAACAAACGTATACAATATGTATACATTACGAAAATCAAAAAACGACTGTACGGGTTATTGATTGCTGTAATAAACCATGGTAATGCAAATGATATTATACATAACAAAAAAATTAACGTTTGTGGTTTTTAAAAAAGCATTGCTGCAGCGAAAAAATCAAGGTGTCGAACCAAACCTGAACCGAATTCGTAAACCGGTATTAACCGTTATTATTCTTTGAACCTGTACCGGAACTGAATCCGAAAAAATAAATTTGTTAAACCTGAACCGGAACTGAACTCGAAAAAATAAAATTTGTCAAACTTGTAAAAAAAATTACCAGCCACCAGTGTATTAGACAGGATGATACGGACTCATTTAAAAGTAGTCATAATGCTCTCGTTTAAAAGGACATTAGTTCTGTCCTGCTCTCTTTTAATCTTGACTCTTGTAAAGACACTACGTTAGGGTTAGGTTAGGCCGGGATTTGCTTTAACAACAGGGGAGACTGGGGTAAGTTGGTCCAATCTATGCACTGCTTATACTGTTGGTTGAAATAATACGTAGCGCCACCATTGGCTACATCTTGCATTAACAACAATGCTGGTTATGCAATACGGTCGTTAGCAAGTACTTACTAAAGCGGATTAAAAAAAGTTCAATTTTTGCAAAAAAAGTTAATCTTAAAGAAGCAGGTATGTTACTTGTTATTTCTGTATGTGTATGGTTTAATGCCTTAATGACAACAATGCTCATTATGATAGAATAATGCGGTAATTTTAAATCTATAGCTGGCCTAGATCTTGAAGTGAAGTAAAGATGTAACACTTAGTTTCAAAATGGCGCCAACGAAGTAAGTTGAAACATAGTCATGGGGCAAGTGGGACCACTATGCCAACTTACCCCATTACACTTATAATTTCCAAGTGGTAAGCATTTGTAATGTCGGTTGCGTAATAAAGAAAAGTACGGTATTCAATAAACCTTGAGCTATTCAAGTTTATGTGATAAAAAAATCTTTCAATCTGGCTAATCAGAAAGTTCACGAGTTGAAAACCATCGGTAGAAAGCTACTAATTAAGATGTTATTAACCAGTAGAACCAAAACAAAATAATAAAAATAATACTCATTTTAAATTGCTTAGGTCTATATCGTCTTTTCTAGGTCGAAGAGTGATAGCCTATGCCTCGAAAATATACAAGGAAGATCAACAAAGGACAGACTCCAATAGATGTCTTGAAAAGGGCAGCAGGTGCTTTACGACAAAGTGGTAAGTGGCGACAGTCTGCTCGAGAGTTTAACGTGAGTAAAACCACAGTGAAGCGCTTTGTCGATCAGATGTCAATTGACAAGGATAAAGCAAAAAGTCAGACTACAAGCGTGTGAGTGACAGGCACCGCATATTTTTTATAAAAATGGAAGAAGACCTCGCAAACCATATCAAATCATTAAGTAACATGTTTTATGGACTCTCAACAAACAAATGTCGCCGACTAGCTTTCGAATTCGCAATACAAAATAATATCACGATACCGGACAACTGGAAATAAAAGAGAATAGCAGGAATTGACTGATTCTTACCATTTAAGTTTAAATATAGACTATCTGTGCGAAAGCCTGAAGCAACAACTCTCGCACGTGCAACTGCGTTCAATCGGCACACTGTTGACAAATTTTTGATCAATTAAGCAATTTATATGATCGCTACAAATTTAAAATGCACAATATTTACAACTTAGACAAAATGGATTGCACAACTGCGCAACAACCGATTGCACAACTGCGTACATCAGGCATTTCAAACTTGCAGCCCGCGAAGCCTTTCAACGAATTTTTCGATCAGATGCTTAATACGAAATCAAATTAATGATAAATTCAGAACTAAATTTAACGAATTAAAGTAACAAGGTTTATTAGCAAGAATTTGGTTTTCTAACCAAAATTAACCAACCAATTAAGTGAAGACCTCTTCCTTGCTCCTCACCTTGATTTCAACGTAAAATTTAAAAGAATAACCTGGATCAACCAGACAATTCAAGTGAAGACTTTTTTTTATTGGCCTTCAATTTCTTTTATATCCAGATTGCGGCCAGCGGCAAAATTTCAGGCTAAAATTTACGGATGCGGCCCACATACCGGCGCGAGTTTGTCATGCTTGGTACACGATATGCAAAACCTAAATACTTTATATGAAAAAAAACAGTACAAAATCTAGTAAAGAATAATAAAAGAAAGTTTTCACTTTATTTATAGAAAGTTATATAAAAATTCGAGGCCTTTATGTAATACAGTGATGTAGTCGAGACTATATGATTCGAGACCAAGACCGAGACCGAGACCATAAATTTTTTTCAGACCAAGATCAAGATCGAGACCGGAAAATTTCCACACATAAGGTTTGAGACCGAGACGAGAATCTATCGAGATTGAGACCGAGATAGAGACCAGAATATTTTTTGTAAAAAAATTTAATTTTATTAATGACATTAATTTTTATTTTTCCAAAAATCTAAAGTTACATTTTAAATAAACTAGCATCTCCAGCATGTTACAAGAAAGCCTTGCTCTATGTGGTCGCATGATCAAAGCGCCGGCGCTAAAACTCCGCTCAACTGGAGCAGACAAAGCGAGACGCACAAGGCGTGGTTTGCGACTTTGAAAAGAGCAAAATATTCTTCAGATTTTTCTTTCCAAAAATCCAAAATATTTGAAGGCAACACAGTCATTGTTAAAACTTCTTCCAAGTATTTTCTTAGCTGTACCCTTGGTGTTGGATATGTGTTATTGGTTGTTTCTCGCTTGTAGTGGTGGATATTCAAAGTTAGGAGCCTGAGGCAATGATTTCCAAAACTTGATGTTCTCTAAAAAAAATATGGCTTTGATCTTGTATTTCCCTTTTTTCTCCCAAAATCATATTGATCTCTATACTTTTTGCTATTTTTCTCCCAAATCATGGTGATCTCTAAAAAAAAAAGTTTTTTGCTTCGAATCGAACTCCTATTTTTAACCTTTCGTCCCAACTTCATAATGATCCCTAAATTAACTTCTACTGCAAAATGAGCCAATATGAGGTATTTTCGTGGGGGGCCAGAGGCAACTGCCTCATTCGCCTCACACAACATTCCACCACTGCTCGTTTGTTTATATATTTTGTAAAAATGTTTGGCACCTCTGGCGGGCAAGAATCACGAACTGTATCCGCTGGAAATGAACTAAACCTTTTATTGACTATGTTTACTCAAAAATTTTACAAGGCAATAAAAGGCTTTCAATTTCATTTGGCAAGGGGAATTGTTTGTGGTGAAGAAAGCAGTAAATTATTGTAACCACATGAAATAACAAAAATATCAAAAAATGTCCGGTTTCGAGACCAATTTAAAAAGTACGAGACCGAGACCAGGTCATCACGAGACCAAGACCGAGACCGCCAGCAAAAGGCCGAGACCGAGACCCTAAAAATTGGTCTCGAGACCTTCATCACTGCACTATAATGCATCGGGTAAAGAAAAATACGGAAAACTCAGTGCAGAGCAAAAAAGATCTGAACTCTGGTCCAAGTGTGCCGCGAGATTTGGAAAGGTAGCAAAGTGTGCCGCGGGCACAAAAAGTTTGAGAACCACTGTCTTATACGCAGTGGGAGCATCTGGAGTTGCAGTGCCACCAATGTTTGTCTTTCCCAGGGTTAAATTTTTGGAATAATTTTATTGTTGGTGAGCCATTGGGATGTATAAGAAATCGGGTTGGATGAATGAAGACTTGCATGTCAGCTTCATTAAGCACTTTATTTACCATGTGCATAACAGCAAAGAGCGACCAGTGCGACTGATTTTGAACAACGTGGATGCACGTGTAAGTCCTACAGCAATTGATCTGGCACGTGAAAATGGTGTAGTTATGTTGACTATACCTCTATACACCTGGCATTTCCTCCAACCGTTAGATCAAACATGTTATGGACCCTTCAAAACTGCCTTTGATGTAGCAATGAATGGGTGAATGGATTTACATGCTTTACAATAGCAAGGTAAAATTTACATGCTTTACAATATTTCACCAACTTCAAACCTTTATAAAAACTTTTGCTATTCTCATCCTGGGCTGCGCAATCTTTAGTTAAGAGATCTTCGATCTTTATGGTAAAATGTTTACCAATTTAAAATTTGGCAAAACTACAGTATTATTCTCACGTAGGAGAAAAGAATGTAAGTCTCTAATGCATGTTTGTTATAAAAAATTGGGACCGTGGCCAAGTAATTAATTTATCCCTGATAGAAAGTCGTTTATGACGTCTTTGTTTAGCCAACTTAAATTCACATATACACATAAACAAATTCACACACATTTACACATTGAAACTTTTCGAATAATCTAAGTTGCGAGTAACAGTGTTTCTTCTGGGTAATTGCACATAGTGCGTTTCTCCTTTCCGAGATTACACTGTATTGCACCACACTGTGAAATTGTGCTTTTCTCCTTTCCGAGACTGCAGCACCTTTTTCCCAACTGTTGAGACTATAAATACCTTGATTTTCTCTGGTTCGTCCCATTTTGACGCGATTGCCACTGATGAGAGCGTCACGAAAAGCTTATGGCTCCGAAAAAATCGACTTTGTTTAAAGCGATATTAAAATTCTGTACCACAAAGAAGCTCTTTAAGTATTATTCTCACATAGGAGAAAAGAATGTAAGTCTCTAATGCATGTTTGTTATAAAAAATTGGGACCGTGGCCAAGTAGTTAATTTATCCCTGATAGAAAGTCGTTTATGACGTCTCTGTTTAGCCACACAGCAAGTCAGTGACCAAACAAATAATGTCGACTTCAAGTACAAAATTCTGATTCATCTAGGCCTATATAAAATTAAATTGAGAGCGTCAAACCGGATCCGTTTAAGACAGGTTTGTCCAAACTTTTTTCCAGATGGGCCAGATTTGATAATGTGAAAGTGACCGAGGGCCAACAATCTTTGATGATACTACATGTGTTTTGTACTATAAAAGCATATTAGTATGGAGTAATTTAATGTTGTCATTTTTGCACAACTAAACAACGTACAAGTTAAAGCACTTTGTTCTACAACACATTATCTGCACTTCTACTAAAACTGAAACATCCAGAAAGTAAAACATAGCTGTGTTAATGTGAAGGATGAAACTGAGATCTTGATTTCAATATACGGGTCAAGTCTGGTTTGAGAGTAGTGGCATTTAAGCGTAAAATATCACGTAAGTGGGAGTCATTCCGTTTTGATTTCAAGCGATTCTTGTTTAAGTTCATAACCGAGAATGTCTGCTCACACAAATGTGTTTAGCCGAAAAACTTTAATATTTTCTTTGCAACCGTTCGTATTTCTGGAAACTTGCTTTTATCCAGCTGTTGGTAAAAAGGCACGAGAGAAAGATGTTGCAGTCGGCTGCGGCACTCGTTGTCGCACTGAAGCTCAATTAGCTCTAGCTGCAGATTTTTCCGAGCTTCATCAGGATCCACGCTGAAAGTAGAAGTGAATAACAATATTTCTTTTTTAATTGCGGCAAAATCCTGAAAGCGGTCGTTGAAATCACTAGAAAGGTGTATCAGTGCTTCTGCTTATTTTTTTGTCTTTGCACACGTACTACTAATAGTGACATTCTGCAAAGCTGGAAAATGAGTTGTGCAGGGCTCCGTTTGTTACGAATGTCTCTGAAAAAGTTGTAGTTTCGTTTTAAAAGCTTTTATATGCGATTGCAGCTCGCTGACCACTGCGTTTTGCTCTTCAAGGCTAATGTTCAGCGCATTTAGGTGCTTTGTTATATGAACTTAAAAAGCCAAGTATGCTATCCACACAGTATCTGACAGCTCTTGCATTGGCCGTCCGTTTTCAACTAAAAATTGTCCAATTTACCCTCTAAAGAAGAAAAATTGCTGCAGAGTTGATCCCATGGTGAGCCTATCCTACCTCACATCGTTGTGATATAATACATCTCCATATTCAGCCTCAATGTCATGCAGGAACTGCTGAAACTGGCGGTGGCATAAAGCTTTAGATCGGATGAAATTAATTGCCTTTGCCACTGGCTTCATGACATGAGCAAATGGTAGATGCTTGGCTCAAAGGACTTGCTGATGAATGATGCAATGAAGCTTAACAGCGTCGCCTTCTTTATCACTGACTTTTTTACAGATACGTGTGGACAGTCCACTTTGTTCACCAGCCATAGCGGGCGCACCGTCTGTTATGATCCCACTGACCTTGCTCTATGGTAGTTTCATGTCATCAACAGCTGAACAAACGTTATAAAATAAATCATCTCCTCTTGTTTGGTCTTTGAGACTTTCGAGGTCTAGTAGCTCTTTTTTTATGTTCATGTCACTATTAACACCTCTCAAAAAAATCAGTAATTGAGCTGTGTACTTTCATCGCAGGCCAGAGAAAAGAAATCAAAGTTTAATGACTTGTCTCCCAGTTGTCTTCGAACATCTGTAAACAGCTCTTCGATTCTACGGGCCACAGTATTCCGAGCGAAACAAACGTTGGCGAAGTCCTTCTTGTTTTGGGGGCAAATGTGTTCTGCCATTTTCATAACACAGGTTTTTAACAAACTTACCTTCTGCAAATGGTTTGCTGTGTTTTGCAACTAACAAAGCGACTTCAAGACTTGCTTTAATAATGCTTTTATTTGACTCGTGAGCTCGTTTAAAGTACAGCTCCTGAGTGGCTAAGCTGTCATCCAGTTGCTTCGCTTTTTCTATACGATCAGCATCTGATAGCTTGTTGAATGTGCTAGCATGTTTTGTCTCATAATACCTCTTTTTATTATACTTCTTATACACTGAAACAGTCTCGTGGCAAACTAGGCAAACACAGTTGTTTCTGCTTTCAGTAAAAAAATATTGTAGCTTCCACCTTCCCTGGAAACAACGTCCTTCTTTATCAACTTTCCTTTCCTTACTTGATGTAAACATGACAATTTTACTTACAAAATCAGCTTTCTCTTTCTTCTGTTCAATTGTCACTATGAATCACTATAATCTACTAACCCTACTCTTTAAAACAAAATTAGTTGTTTTCGCGATTATTACGTAATAATTGTGGTCCTTGTAAACTAGATGGACGCCGGGATCAATTGAATTTAAGTGAACAACTTGTCTGGTAAAGACGCGTTTTCTTGTTAGCGACAAGCATTAAATCAATGATAAGTAATTTATATTAAACATATATAAACAATAACTACATTATTATTTTATAGAGTTATATTATAACGGATTTTGGCAACATAAATCTTAAATTTTCTTGCCTAAATTTGACATTTGTGAAGGCCGTCTTCTTGTATCAATTTAAAAAAACTCCGGCTTTGGACGAAGTGAGAACGAGTGGTTAGAGACAAGCGGGATGAGGTCCGGTTTGTTGATTTGTTTTTTGGGATGGGTTGCGGACATATTGATGTCATATATTCCAGTTTTCCCTTTTGTTTCTTAGTTTTCTGACTAGTTTTTGCGTTTGCGACAAATAAAAACGAGCAAAGAAACACAATTTTGCCACAAAAATCACCTGAAATTGGAAAAATAAAAAAAAATTTGTCCATGCGCCCATCTAGTTTACAAGTATTATAATGGTTCCAATTTTATCTCGCCAGTGTTTTCTCGCGTCTAAACTTATCAGAAATCGCTGCCACCATTATTAGTGCAAAAAAGAAACTTAAAAGTTCGATTGGTATATGTGTGTCTGCGGGCCATATGGAAACTCATCGCGGGCCGGACTTTGGACACCCCTGGTTTAAGATAACGTTTCGGTTTAGATTTAGGTTTGACAAATTTTATTTTTTCGGATTCGTTTCCGGTTTAGGTTCAAAGATTAATAACGGTTAATACCGGTTTACGAATTCGGTTCGGGTTTCGTTCGACACTTTGATTTTTTCGCTGCAGCAATGCATTTTTAAAAACCACAAACGTTAATTTTTTTGTTGTGTATAATATCATTTGCATTACCATGGTTTATTATAGCAATCAATTACCCGTACAGTCGTTTTTTGTTTTTCATAATGTATTTGAATAAGATATTAGTATAAAAATGTTCCTATATCAAACTCGTACCCTTGTTATTCAAGTAATAGGAGTAGAAAATCCATCAATTGATCACTTAGTACATGGTTTTCAAGAACAAATAGAAGAATATAAAGCACAAATAGAAGGAATAAGATTTTACAATTATAAAGAAGGTAAATTTTTGGTCACCTTTAAACAAATTGACAATATTATGCTTGGTAAAACAAGAGAACTGGTCCATGTCGTCTGTTCAAAGGGTTATACCACTCCGGACGGCTTAACTTTGAAATCAGAAATTCCCCAGCAGCCGGCCGACATGATTACATTATTCCCAGTGCCATTTGAAATGGAAGATAGTCATGTAAGAATTTTGGAAAAAAAAGGATGGGGAAAAATAGATCGCATTCAATATGGAAAGTTGAAACACTACCCGAATATAAAAAATGGATATGTGAATATTTTCATTAAAGAACCAGCATATATGAGAATAGAAAACCAAGTAAATTTGATGGGTCACTGGTTATCAGTGACCACACCATATAACCGACACTTACCGATGTGTCGTTTTTGCAAAGTAAGAGGGCATGAATTAGAGCAGTGCCCAAAATTGGAAAAAAGAAAAGAAAAGGAACAAAAAGAAGAAATATTTCAACCAAAACAAGTAGAAGTAATTCAACCATTTACTTTTGGAGATTTTCTAATCTCCAAAAGGAAAAGATCAACAAGTAATAATAATCAAAGTATGCAAAAAACAAGTACACCTATAAAGAAGAAGAAACAAAGAAAGTACAAATCCAAATCTACATCCAATCTAAATGTGACTTCATCTGAGTCTTCTAGTTCAGATGATGAAGAAAGAAAAATTGATGATAATAATAAGAGATCAATCAATAAAATAAATGAGAAATCAGCTGAAGAAGCATCTTCATCTTTATCTGAAGATGTTTTTGAAACAATTAAAACAGAAATTACTATAATCAAATCACTTTCTGACAATAATTCCAAAAAAGGAGAAGATATTTTTGGATCAAATAATAAATCCTTTACATCATATAAAGATGTGGTTTTAAAAAAATTATAATTGTTTTTAATCTTTTATTGATAATTTTATAATATTTAGATTAATTTAATAGACAAATGGATAATGAAGGTAAGTGCAATATCTTCAATAAAATTAATATATGTTCAATAAATATAAATGGATTGAACAACAAATTATCTACAATTAGTAATTTAATGCAAAATAATTTTATTGACATAATGTGTATTCAAGAGACACATGAAATTAATAATTTAAATTTGGAAAAGTGGGCCAAAATCTACAACTATACAGTGTACATTAATCAAGTTTATGATACTCCACAATTAAAACATGCCAAAGAAGGCACTATAATTGTTATTACAAGAAAAATTAAAGATAATTTTACAATTAAAGAGGAATTAATATATAAAAATAGAATCCAAACTTTAAATATTTTTAATGAAAATGAAAACTTATTAATATATAACTGTTATTTTTTTAATAAACCTTATGAAAGACTTCAATTAATTGAAATTCTTAATAAAAAATTGGAGTGTAATAAAAATAATATGATAATTTTGGGAGATTTTAACTTTGTTGAAAACAAAATTGATACAAAAAATCAACATCTTTTTAAATTAACAAAAGACAAATTAGCTTTTAAAAAGCTAAAAGAAGAAAATGATTTTATTGATATATTTAGAGAAAAGAATTTGAAACAAAAAATATTCACATATATCAATAAAAAAGGTGCAACTCGCATCGACAGAATTTATATTAATTCCTCTTTAAAAGCAAAGGTTGAAAATTTTAAATATTACCCTACAGTTAACACAGATCATATTATGATGCCACTAATTTCTTTAAAGTATGTTGCAAAATTAAGATGGGGTAAAGGGATTTATAAATTAAATAACTCTATATTAAGATTAAATTATGTTCAAAATGAACTTTACAATATTTGGCAAATTCATAAACAATCCAAGTTAAATTTCCCTAATTTGATTGATTGGTGGGAAAAAGGAAAACTTCTATTAAAACAATGCTTTTTAAATTTGTCAATTGAAGTTAATAAAAGTAATCAAAATAAGATTTTAACTATTAACAACAAAATTTCAATTCTTTTAGAAGGTGATTTAGAACAAAATAAATTAAAAATTGCTTCTCTTAAAACAAAACTTGAAAAATTATATAATATCAAAAATGAAGGTGCAAGAATCCGATCCAGACTAAAAAATATTGAAAATGAAGTTCCGGATAAATTCTTTTTTGTAACAGAAGGGGAAAAGGGAAAAAGAAACACTTTGTTTAAATTAAAAAATGAAAAAAATCAAATTTTATCTGAACCAAAAGAAATTTTAAGAGAAACCAAAAATTTCTATAAAAATTTATGGGGAATTAATGATGTTGCAAATGAAACTGAACAAAATACTTACCTAAATTTTCTTGATCAGATAAAATTTGATAAACAACATTTAGATGAAATAAACAAATTCATAAATGAAAAAGAGATAAAAGTAGCAATCGACTCAATTAATAGTGATGCTACTCCTGGGTCGGATGGTTTGACATCTGAATTTTACAAAATTTTCAAAAAATTAATTTTAACAGATTTACTTGAAGTATTCAACAATATAATTTTAAAAGGTAAAATGCCAAAAACTATGAGAGAAGCAATTGTTAAACTTTTATACAAAAAAAATGATCATAAAAATATTAAAAATTGGAGACCAATATCCTTATTAAATACAGATTATAAAATTTTAAGTAAAATTATTGTTAACAGATTAATTCCAATTTTTGAAAATTATATTTCACCACAACAATGTACTGGATTACCTGGGAGAAGAATTGAAAATATTCATTATAATATTCAAGCACTATTGGAAATGGCCAACCAAAAAAATGAAAATTTAGCAATAATGTCAATTGACTTTGAAAAAGCATTTGATAAAATTTCTCACCAATTTATTTTTAAAATTGTGGAAAAATTAAAACTTGGCAAAATTGTTACTGAATTTATTAAATTACTTTATAATGATATTTTTTCTAAAATTGAAATAAATGGGGCTCTAACTAAAAAAATTAGAATTAAAAGGGGAATAAGACAAGGGTGTCCTTTAAGTATGTTATTATTCATAATATGTACTGATGTGTTAACTCGTAAAATTATTAAAAATGAGAAAATTAAAGGTATAACCTTTCAAAAAGTAAATTTTAAAATTGCCCAATATGCAGATGATACAACCTTTGTTTTTCAAAACACTGAAGAAATAAAAATTATCTTTAATGAATTGGATTTTTTTGAAAAATTTTCTGGATTAAAAATTAATGCAGAAAAGACACAAATCTTAGCAACATCTACACAACTTAAAAATGCAATAACTAATAAATATCCACTATTTAAATTACAAGACAAATTAAAAATACTTGGAATAACTTTTTACTTAAAACCTGAAAACAATACCCAAAATTGGCTAAACATTATACCAAAAATTAAAGCAATTATTAGACAACATGAAAATAGAAATTTGACTATTTATGGGAAAAATCAAATTATCAAAACTCTTTTAATGCCACTGACTATCAATATAGCAAGAATATTTCCACCAACATCCAATATTATCAAAGAAATTAATAGTTTATTATTTAAATATTTATGGTAAAATTATCCATTTGAACAATTGGCTAGAAAAAAACTTATTGCTGAAAAACATGAAGGGGGTATTTCAATGATGGACATTGAAAGCAAATTTGACACATGTTTTGTTGAAAAAATTAGATATTTAACAAATTTGGATAAAGCACATTACATTTGGCATCAATGGAGTTTTTATAATTTATTTTACAAATTAAGACATATTAATCCAAAATTATATGACAATTTTAAACCACATGCATTATTTGGCAATTGTAATTGGAACAAAACTTTTAACATTTTTTTGAAATTGAAAAAATTTAACTTGAATTGGGCAAACATAACACATAAAGAGATTTACTTGAAATTAAAAGATCTTTCAAGTAAAAAAACTGAAATTATCAGTATTAATAAAAAAGTTATTCCTTGGAACAAGATTTTATGTAATAATAAAAAATTCAAACACAAGATTAACAATAAGGAACGTGAAACAATTTACAGAACTGTTCATAATGCTTTTAAATGGCAACAAAACAATATTTGTAAATTTTGTTGTAAATCCTGCAATACGATTAAACATATATTAATTTATTGTGAACCTATTAAAACAATTTGGCAAAAATATGAAAATCTAATTTTAAAAAATGAAAATATTCAAATAAAACTGAATAAAGATAATATATTGTTTAATTTCTTTGAATGCGATTTTACCAAAATATCTATAATAATGAAGGATTTAACTTTTTTAAAATTAAAACTAATTGAAAAAAAAAGAGATCTAGATCAATCTCCAATTAATAACTGGGATAATCAAAAATTTCAAAAATATTTATTAGAAATTATAAATACAAGACACAAAGAAGCTAAAAGTAATGTATTCAAATGAATTATTTAAAATACCAAAAATGAAATCTTATTTATTCCTAATATTGAGACAAACACAAGTATAAGTTGTCTCCATCAAAGCAACATTATAAAATAATGTTGCTTGCAAATTGCAATTTTATCTATAATTTTAAGTACTTTAATTGTAATAATAATATAGTGTATTTAATGTATTGTATATTAATATTAAACTGTATGTATTATTGTATTGTAATTTCATATTAATAAAGAGCCTTGGTTGGTGTGGCCCCTCTATTATTGAATTATTATATATTTATGTATATAACTGTATGTATTTGTAAGTTTTAATTATTAAATGATGTGTATTGTATTTAATTGTAACTAAGTTTAACTGTAATAATATTATATTAATAGAGTGTTTAGTAGTCAAATGTATCTAACTGTATTTATTGTATTTTATAACTTTATTTAATTGCATGTATTGTAATTTCATATTAATTATTGTATGTATTATTGTATTGTAATTTCATATTGATGGAGGGCCTCGATTAATGGAGCCCTTCTATTAATAAATTAATATATATTTATGTATATAACTGTATGTATTTGTAAGTTTTAATTATTAAATGATGTGTATTGTATTTAATTGTAACTAAGTTTAACTGTAATAATATTATATTAATAGAGTGTTTAGTAGTCAAATGTATCTAACTGTATTTATTGTATTTTATAACTTTATTTAACTGCATGTATTGTAATTTCATATTAATTATTGTATGTATTATTGTATTGTAATTTCATATTGATGGAGGGCCTTTGTAGCCCCTCTATTAATAAATTAATATATATTTATGTATATAACAGATTGTATTTGTAAGTTTTAATTATTAAACGATATGTATTGTGTTTATTTGTTATTAAGTTTAACTGTAATAATATTATAATTAATAAAGTTTTAGTATTCAAATGTATCTAACTGTATATATTGTATTTTATAACTTCATTTAATTGCATGTAATAAGTTTGTTCTTTTGTAATATGATATTAATGTAGGGTTTTATGATAGATAAACCTTCCATTGATGAAGTATTATCTACATATAAGTATGACTGTATGTATACATATGAGTATGGCTGACTGTATAAAATAATATTGTTCTCTTGTAATTTGATATTAATGAAGGGTTTTATGATGATGAACCCTCCATTAACAAAGTATTGTATACATATAAGTATAAATGTATGTATACATATAAATCTAGCTAACTGCATGTAATAATTTTATTCTCTTGTAATTTGATTTTAATGAAGGGTTTTATGACAGATAAACCTTCCATTAATGAAGTATTGTATACATATAAGTATAGCTAACTGCATGTAATAATTATGTTCTCTTGCAATTTGATGTTAATGAAAGGTTCTTTGATAGATAAACCCTCCATTAACAAAGTATTGTATACATATGGGTATAACTGTATGTATACATATAAGTATAGATAACTGCATGTAATAATTGTATTCTCTTGTAATTTGATTTTAATGAAGGGTTTTATGATAGTTAAACCCTCCATTAACAAAGTATTGTATACATATAAGTATAAATGTATGTAATTGCAACTTATTGGGTCTTTTATAGCAATGCCCTGTAGTAATAAATTATAGGAATAGATCTATCATATATAAATGATGAATTATAAATAAATATTTTTAAAGAATATTGTGTATGATCGGTAATTATATGTTAAGTGTTGTAATTATTACTTTATCTAAATATGTACATATTTTTTTTTATTTTTTTTTTATTTATTTATTTTTTTTTGTTTGTAACTGTATATATTGTGGTCTCTCTACAATA
Source organism: Diplosoma virens (assembly GCA_963680785.1). Classification (NCBI taxonomy): domain Eukaryota; kingdom Metazoa; phylum Chordata; class Ascidiacea; order Aplousobranchia; family Didemnidae; genus Diplosoma; species Diplosoma virens. The sequence goes on from OY796884.1 coordinate 26,277,544, forward strand.
ATGTAGAGTCTATTCTTAAATATGCCCTACATTAAGAAACTACATTATATAACTTATTTATTTGAAAATTTATGAAATATTCTTGTTTGTATATATACATATATAACTTCTTTCCTTCACACACACACATACACACATGCACATTCACACACACACACATACACACACACACACACACACACATGCACACACATACTTTCACACACACTTACATGCACACACACACCACATATATCTTAAGCACTTGCACTTCCACATATAAAATGTATATGCACTCACATACACAGCAGATTGACACATTTTTTATTACACTGTATTTAAGTAAATTAAAAATTTGAAAATTATTAACCTACAATTTGAGCACCCAGAGGTCGACCATGTATGTTTCTCAACGACGATGAAGATTTGGTTATTCTTTAATCCTTTCTTCAAAGATCAGAATTTGAAAATTATTGCAAATAAGTTGATTGCTAATTTGCTTTAAACTGAGTTGGAACAGAAAGGAAAAGAAAAAGGAAAGAAAAACAAAGTAAAAAAAAGGGGAAGAAGAAAAAAAAAAGAAAACCCGAAAATACTAATGAAAATAATTATGTCGTCGAATATAAAGATACATTATTAACAATTAACTTAAACTTGAGTAGAAATAAATCAGCGAATATTCGAGTCAAAACCGTTGGATGTCGATTAGTAATTAAAAGAAATGAAACAGAATGAACAAATTAAGCAAGACTTCGACCCTATGCTATGTCTACAAATCAATAATACTGACCAACAATGTTAATCCCGAACACAGTGTATCAACGTTGATCAATAAGAAATATTACACATTACTACGTCGGTGATGTCACTACCATCAACCGAAAAAATAAGTAGAAGTTCGTCAAAACAAAGAAACGGAAAACTAATGCGATTTGAAATTTTGTGTTATAATTACTTTTATTGTTCACCTTTTATTTTTGTATTAAAACGTCTTGCAATAAAAAAAAAAAAAAAAAATCGTTTTTTGTTTTTCATAATGTATACATATTGTATACGTTTGTTTTACTACCTTTAAAATTACTACAATCGGATTTGATGAAATGTGTCATGGTAACCGACGTCATCGCTGGTAACATCGATCAAACATTGTAATGCGTCTCGGGCACACGTGACGCGTAATTGACGGTCGAGTCTAATTCGAAGAAAAACCAATTGGAGTGAGAGTTAGTTTTAGGGAGAAACAGAGTTAGTTTTAGAAAGAAAGTAATTGCTTCAGAAGGAACTAAGTTCTTCTTGAGCATCTTAACAAATTTTTAAAGTTAAAATGATTTTGGGCCCGCGAGAACAATGTGCGAGGCGTTTTTTTTCTCTTTTTATCTCTTCGAGCAACTAATTTTGTTTCCTTTTTACTTTCACTCCAATCGGTTTTTTTTCAAAAACTTTAAATTTAAATTTTTAAACAATCGCATTTTGCATAATGATATTGTTTTTATTTGGATGTCGGTGTCAGATTCGGAATTCTAGAAGCCTTACCAGTCGGAGTTGGATCTTTAACTTTCCGACACGGCAAACCTGGTTAAAACTAAAAACTACGGCCAAGCAGTGAGCTTTATATACAGAGTTTCCATAAAGTCTCTTTACAATTTAAAAAAATTATTACAAAGTGAAATGATGAGATATCGCAATGAGGGTTGTTTTATGTTAATCAGTATTTCGTACAGTTTTTATTGACACTAAAATTTATTGTTTCAAATAAAATTTCTTAATTAAAGCTTCTTATGTTTAAGGATTGAGCTATATGAACTGAACCCCCATAAAATGACTACTCCTCAAGAAAAAGCGAAATGTATATTCTGGTTCATTGAACAAAACAGCTGTTCAGACCCAGCGAAACTACAGAAGTAAGTATGGAAGAGACCCACCATCACGTCCTTCAATTCGTTTATGGCACAAGAAATTTATGGAGACAGGGACAGTGTTCGATACAAGGAGGAGTGGGCGACCAAGAACATCTGAAGAAAACATCAAGCGTGTAAGGCAAGCCTTTCAACGTTCTCCTATGAAGTCCATACGTACTGCAGCCAGACAATTGGAACTACCACGTTCAACAGTGCACAAAGTCCGACACAAGAATTTAAGATTGTATGCTTACAAAGTGCAAATGTTACAGGAAATTCAGCCAAACGACATGCTAAGACGAAAAGAATTTGCAGTGAACATGTCCTTCGTGCAACTAATGGTGCCCATATAGAAGTGTATTAAATGGAGTAATGATATTTTTAATAAAATGTTTAGAAGTGTATTAAATGTGTCAATAAAAACTTTATGAAATACTGATTAACATAAAACAACCCTCATTGCGATATGTCATCATTTCACTTTGTAATAATTTTTTTAAATTGTAAAAAGACTTTATGGATACCCTGTATATGATTTTGATTTGAAGTTGCTAAACACGAACCGTTTAAAATAACTTTCCACTAAAGGTTCAGGTTCGGCAATTTTGCGTTTTCGTGTTCAGTTCCGTTTCAGGCTCAGGTTTAGCAAATTTTATTTTTTCAGGTTCAGATCCGATTTAGGTTTGGCAAATTTTATTCTTAAAAGTTTAGTTCGGGTTCAAACAAAAAAAACAACTAGCGGTTAATACGATTTTCGATAAATGTTTGGTTCAATCTTTGTAATTTTAAAATATTTTTTCTGTCCACTTTTGCAAGCGTATAAACCTAGAAAGGACATAGCTCGTAGATTGTGACCATAGACATATCATCAAAAGAAAGCATATCAGATAAAGGGAAAATGAAGCAAAACAATTTTTCTCGCATTAATGGTTTTTCACAATTTTATTAAGAAGCCAAAACACAACAAATAAGCTTATAACTAAGCAGAATGCATTAGCTTTGTTATGTATCCTATAGTGTTTGTGATTAAATCTACTGTAAACATAAGATTATATTTGGCAACATTGTATTTGTAGCTAGTTTAGTGATGTCAACCGCGCAGTGCAGCGTGGTAACCTTTTTTTGGAGGCGCCGCGCGGCGTGCAAATTATGAAAAGTTTACATTTAAATTTTAAGCAAATCTTATTTTGGATAATGCTTGGGTTGCCGATTTAGTTGTTCCCCTTCATTAATCCAATCACAGAAAGCAAAGTGTCAGGAGCATAATCAACTGAATAGCCTCTTTCCATAGTACCAGTAATTCATAATGTAAATAACGCGTAAAGCGGCCAAAAAGAAAAAAGAAATATGAGACAAACTAAAATAAATAGAGAGGTGAACTGCTCTTAAACTTAAAGAAAGCAATGGAATCCAATTTTATAGCAGAGAAAGGCTTGTAAAAAATATTACTAAGAAAGAATAAGCAATGTGAATTTTGAAGATAAACTTGAATTAGAGTATGTGAAGCTTCCCCACTTTTTTAATCAACCTGGCATTTATATTATTTTATACCTTTTACCCGATTATTCAATACCAAAACAAAGTCTTAGCTTTTTTATCATTTATTAGGGTTTTTATTCACTTTTCGCCCTTACTAACCTTGCAGCTTTTGGGAATTTTCCAAATTTGAAAAGGTAATGAACTAAACTCGGCTAATAGTGAACGAGAACCAACTATTGTTACTTAGCCTAATAAACCTTCTTTACAAAATATCCTATTGTGTTACTTTGTAAAAAAGCACCCAAACTTTAAACACCATTGTTTTTTATATAGGAAGTACTAATTTAAGCAAAACAAAAAAACAGATTATAAAATCACACATAGAACTGTAGAATAAGTTTTTGAATATCCTCTCAATGTAAAATTGAAGTTGCCAACCGTTAATAAGTAATTACATTTCAATAATTAATTTTAGCAACTTGTAGATATTTCTTAATTTTTTTTAAAGTTTAACTGAAAAGTACTTCATAGCAAGTATTTTTTTAAATGAGTTTTTCAAAGTCTTTCTGTTGGTGTCTCAATATCTTTATAATTTTTAAATGCTACATCTATGCAACTATGTAAATTATGATTTCAGTAGAGCATTAAAAAGCACTATAACATTATTCTCAGCATAGTTAGGACAAAGCTTAAAGGCTTAGAGTAGTCTTTATATATTACAAAAAAGTTAAAAATGGTAAACTTAGTTGTATTGATTTAACAAAAGCCAATTTAAATTTGGGGCAATACAAAATGTGTTAATGAAGATAAAGCAATTCTTTTTGTAACATGTTAGAAACTGTTAAAATAGTTTAAAATACATACACCACAGTGTTAATGTGTTGCATTTGGCAAAATACCTTGAAAAAATGTAAAAGCTAAAGCACCATTAAGTGGATGTGTACAAACTGCAAAGAAGGAGTTTGTAATTCAGTTGCTAATCTTATTCATCTAAGAAAGTAAAGAAATAAAGGCCTTTTTTTAAAACAAAAGATTTGTATAAATGCATTAAAATTACATTGTTTTCTCTTCATGTTGCAATTGCATATTAAGCTATTATGCAATAAGCTTTAACAAAACATTTCTAGATTTAACTTTGAAAAGTCTATTTAGCTGCAATGGTTAGTTTGGTATTATTTAAAATCAAATAAATTGAATAAAAATTGATCTTAACTGAACTTACTAATGGTTTAATTTACTTGTATCTAATTTTTCGTGATTTCTTTGAGAATTTAATTTTTAATACTAGTTAACTATGCCTTAAATTTAATGTACTTATTAAATATAGTTTAATAAAGGTTATTTGTGAGGATTTGATATACTGTTATAGCTGTAAAAAATAGCTTAGCAATGACAACTATTGCTTTGACCACAAATGCATATCAAGGGTTTTGGTAAGGTTTTATGGTTAAAAAATCTAAGTAATTTATGCAATATGTATGAGTGATTATTTTTTCAAATTCCAAGCTAAAAATATTAAAAAAAAACAAACTTGATAGTAAGCAAGGTTTGTGTTTGCAAAAAAAGAGATAATTATATTTTCTTTATATATCTTTTTAACTTGCAGGAAAACATTGAGGGGCATTATACTAAGAGCAATTATTGGCTCTCTTCAAGAAGTCACCATAAGCAATTTTTTTCAGTGAAACTTACCCGAAATCTCCATTCAGCACCAAGATAGAATAGAAAAAAAAGCCAAGAGATAAAAAGGCCTTTCAAGAAGCAATAGTAACTACTGAGGATTTGGAGTTAGTTTCACAAACAAAAATTGCATACGGTGACTTTTTGAAGAGACCCTAATTATCTTATCAGCTTTTGAAGATGCCAAGATATTGCTGTTGGGTTGAAATTTTTTATTTGTTTTTTTTTAGCTATAGAGATATTACTGAATTAAGGCTGCTCGCTGGGATGCAAAGCAGAGTAATGTGCTTAAAGTGCTTGCAATGATATAGCAAGATTATGCCAATAGCCAATAGCTATAGAATCTGAAATATAAGGACTTACTTTGATGACTACAGCAGTGAGTATTGTTTAAACAAACACCTTTTTAAAAAAAGGAAAACATGTCTAAAAATTTTCTATTTTAATATATGATTTGTGGCGCAGTGCAGTGCAGTGTAAGATTTTGGTAACAACATTGCAGTGTAGTGCAGTGCGGTGTCACAAATAAAATATACTTGCAGGCTACAGACACAAAATTTTGTATCCGCAACATCACTAACCTAGTTATTGAATTGTGATTAGTTTACAGAAATCCACATTTGCAAAATACCGCGTGCACAGTCTGTTGAGCTATGACTGTTTAATGTGTTTAGAATATAGCCAGTGGATATTACATATCCAAAATCTTTTTGTCACCCAAAAATCAATTTTGCGTTAAAATAATCATTTTTATCCCAAAAAGATAATGATGGTATGATTGAGTCTGGTGTACAGCACATTGAAATAAGCTATTATTTAGACGTAAAATAATTTTATTTGATTTAAGAAACATTTTGAAAAGTGCATTTTATGCCTCAAAAAACATATTCATTGTGCAAAAAATCAGAATTAATAAGTACATTTATGCATTTTATGCCTCGAAAAACATAGTCATTGTGCAAAAAATCAGAATATGAACAGCTGAACAAATTGTACTGAACAGCTTGAACTGTTGAATTTGTAAGGCTATGTTTGTAGCCAACTGATATCTCACGGGTGTCAACTGGCGCGTTTCTTGGAAGATTATGGCAAACAAGTGCATACCAAAATTTTTTAAATGGAGGTATTTCTAATAGGCATATAGGTTTCAAAAAGTTAAACACTAACTCTATTCACCAGCAGGCTATTTTGGTGTGAATTGCGAGACCAACTTTGTGTGATTCAACAAAGTTGAATGAAACTAATGATTTTGCAAGTCCTAAAAGTGAAAGCGAAAACTTTTTGTAATTTTGTTTTTGATATAATGTTTTTAGGCTATTTTACGCTTGTAACAAGCAAAAACATTTAAATTAGTGAGCCAGGAGACTGAACCCTTCCTGGCAGAATTTTTTGCTCTCTAGAAAAACTTCTGCCCCCTTTACTCCCTGCCATTAAAATTACTTTGCTCTGATCAGTTTAAATTTTTTATATTTGCCAGGAGAAAGTTTCTTAAAGTGCTCTTCCAAATAGGCAATTACATCAGGCATCGCTATATTAGTGAACACTAATCTCACAACCACAATTTTGTCTAAAATAGCAGATGCTCACAAGGCATTAGTGAGTTGCTAAGAACCATAACAAGAGTCTTAAAACTGTGCGTTTATAACAATATCTACACATTGATAGTAGTAGAACGAAGCAAGAGAACAGGGGGTCTAGGGGGCTTCGCAGAACAAAGTTGTGCAGACGTACCAAAGTCAGATTTTTAAACTGGCGTGTGTGTATGCATTTATTAGATCGTTTTAGACTGGTTCTATTTGAATAAGATAAGTTAAAGTCGTTTATAGTGAGTAGAGTGTGTAGAAAGCTGCTTTTTTTAATTAATAATTTGAATTTAGTAATTTTGATATTGTTTTAAGTGTAGTCTTGTGTGTGTCTTTTTCACCGTTGACAAGGTAATAAGATTAACCTTTGAAAAGGTAATATAAAGCTAAGATAAAATTGGAATAGATAAATTAAAGTATTTATAGTTAGTAGAGTTTATACAAAGCTGCTTTTTTTGATTAATTTATATAGTAGTTAATAAGTTTGATATTGCTTTAAGTAGTATTGTATGTGTTTTTTGCACTGCAATTAGCCTTTCAGAATACATAAATTTTGTGAATTTTGTAACTTTAAGATGTTTCTTTATCAAACAAGAAGCTTTATTATGAAAGTTAATGGAATCGAAGAACTATCTTTGGACCAAGTAATTTATTTATTTAAAGTAAAATTATCAGAATTTCTAGAAAAATTTGAAGGAATTTGAGTATATAATTATACAGAAGCAAAATTTTTGATTACATTTAGATTGTCAGAAAACCACCAGGATGGGTGAAGCAAAGGATACTATACATGTGATTTGGTCAGATGGTCACACCACTACTGATGGCATGACCATCACATGATACATACCTCAACAACTGGCAGATTTAATTACCTTATACCCGGTCCTGTTTGAGATGACTGAAACCCATCTGTGTGTATTGGAAAAACAAGGATGGGGAAAATTGAAAATATAAATTTTGGAAAACTTCAGCACTATCAAAACATTAAGAATGGCTACATAAATTTGTACATCAAAGATCCAAATTACTTGACTATATCAAACCAGGTAACCTAAATATTATGGGGCACTGTCACCACTCCCAATAATAGGCACCTCCCGATGTACTGATTCTGTTAAATTAGAGGACATAATATTGAGATATGCCCAAAATTACAAAAAAAAAAAAAAGAGGATTTAAAAAAGAACAAGATTGAAATGAATGACTTATTTGAAAAAGAAAAAAAATTTATCTCAGAAGTACCTTTAGCTGAATTTATTGTACCAAACAGAAAAAGAACCAAAAATGAAAACAGCAAAATCACCACCAGTACTCCAAAAAGAAAGAAGAAAAAACAACAACACTACAAGAATATCCACTCCTGTAACATCTGAGTTAGAGGAAGATAAAGAAGTAAATGAAAAGCAAACATCCAGAAGATTTCACAATGAATCAAAAAAGTAATCCAAGTGAAGAAAAGTTATCATCATCATCATCAGATGTCTTTTAAACAATAAGACATGAAAAAAATATAATTTATACAGTATCAGATTCAGAAGTTAAAAAGAAAAAAGAAGACTCTCCTGTATGCAGCAAATCATTTATATCTTATAAAGATGTAGTGTTAAATGAAACATAAATATTTATTTTCTTTTTTTCATAATTTGTAGTTTTAACATGATACAATTGTCTTGCAACAACAAAATGGATCCAAAAAGAAAAGGTAAGTCCAATATTTCTAATAAAAGTAATATATGTTCAATTAACATAAATGCACTGCAAATATTATTTCAAGAAAAATTAAAGATAATTTTGTAATTAACCCTTTGACTCATTTTGTATCATATAATCACACATTAAAGAAGTGAGGACAACTTTTGGAAAGTTAGGCCTATTTTGAACCATTTTGTAAAAGTATTCCAATAGCAAATGGATAATCCTGAAAAAAGACTGTGCATAGATGAGCAACTGATCCCCTTCAAAGGAAGATTAGACTTGAAACAATATATGAAAGGAAAGCCAAATCCCTGGGGCATTAAATTATTCTTCCTTTGTGGGGAATCTGGCATGCCATATAATTTCATAGCTTACCAAGGTAAAACGACAAAACTTCCAGAAAAATACAATCACTTTGGTCTTTCTGAAAGTTTGGTAATGTCACTTCTAGAGAACACAATTCACCAACATTGCAATTACAGGTTGTTTTTCGATAATTATTTTACTTCTCCAAATTTGATTCAAGAATTGCACAGCAAAGGAGTGTATTGCACTGGGACTGTAAGAGCAAACAGGGTTGGATTTTTGCCAATAAAAACAAATGCAAAGCTGGTAAAACAAGGAAGAGGTGCAATGGATGGATGTACATCTAGTGACAAAAAGTTGTGCTTAGTGAAGTGGAATGATAACTCCCTAGTTACTATTTTGTCTTCTGCATATGACTGGGAAACAAATCAGGGCCAAGTGAGGCGTTACGAAAAGGCGACCAAATCATATGTAAATGTGGCATGCCCATCTTCTGTATTAGAATACAATAAAAGTATGGGTGGAGTTGACAAGTTGGACTTTCTGCTCTCCCTGTATCGAATTCACATAAAGTCCATAAAGTGGACTCTTCGTGTGATTTTTCGTTGTATTGACTTGGCTGCTGTCACATCTTGGTTACAGTATATCAATGACTACAAATCAGTTGGCCATCCCAAATCGCAACAGCGTTAGCTGTTGCAATTTCGACTCAACCTTGCTGAGTGCTTGATATAGCTCAATGCAAATCCCCTCAAATCTACAGTTGGCACATCCAGGAGATTGCTGCAAAATCCACCAACACAAGATGTTCTCTTTGATGAATTCGGACACTTTCCAGTATGGAAAGATAAGCGGCAACGATGCAAGTTTTCTGGATGTGTTGAATGTTTTTCGTATGTATTTTGCGAAAAATGTGAGGTTTCTTTGTGTTTGAATAAGCACAGAAATTGCTTTTGAAGTTATCATGCTCCTCATCCAAGTAAGTCTTTTGTAAAAATTTTTCAGAAACACTTTTTGCCTACTACAGTTTGGTTTGTTGCATATTGCTTCATTTTGTGTTCAATTTTCGTTATTTTGTTGCTACTTCATCTGAATTTGCATAAAAACAAATATATAAATAAAATGAAAAATACCATGAAAAAGTAGTCATATGCTCACAATGTATCATATATGATACATTAATTTTCTTTCTAATTAATGACATTTTTTTGCAAAAAATTTTTTTACACAGTAAGGCAACTCTAAACATTGCATTCATAACAAAAAAATTCAAATAAATTTTTTTTGAACAAACGTTAGTCGTGAGTCAACACATATACAAATATACAAAAATAGAATTCAAAGTATAAATGTTTTTAATGAAAATGAAATTTTTTTAATATATAACTGTTATCTTCAGAATAAATCATACAAAAGATTACAATTAATTGAATACCTCCAAAAAACATGGAGTGTATCAAAAATAATGTGATATTTTTAGGAGATTTTAATTTTGTTAAAAGTAAAATTGATACCAAAAATCAACATTATTTAAAATAACAAAAGAAAAAGTAGCTTTTAAAAAACTAAAAAGAAGAAGATTTTATTGATATATTTAGAGAACATTCGGCAGCGTGGTTGAGTGGTTAAAGTGCCAGGCTAGTGACCAACACGGTCTGGGTTCAAAACTCCAAAACAAAGTGCTTGAAGTTGGGAGTTTTGCCATCACAAAATTTGCCAGTAAAATCACATCCTAACAAAATTCCTCAAGAAAAAAGGAGTATTATGAGACATCCTTAACCATCTTTAGCTAATTACTCAAAAGCTCTTGCTCAACAACCAACATCAATCAATGATATTTCTCAGCAATTTTCCCAAATGAAATTGTCTAAGTGGAGAATTTTTGTTGCAAATGACTTTGTTCATTTTACATATTACAGTAACATAGATCATCACCATGTAGCAGATGTAAGTTTGCTAATTAAAGACAATTCAGTTGATAGTTCTGGCTTGGATTTTTCTACTTCATTTCATGGTAGATGTGCAGCAGAAATTACCAAACAACTGTCATTTGAAAATTTTAGTTTATATGAGATGTTGGACTTCTTAAAGCAACAGTTGATCTGCAAAGGCTATGCAGGTGTTCCTAATCAATCTGAATGGATATGTTTAAATGGCTGCATTTCTTACCCCTGCAATGATAGAATTTCAAGGTTTGTCTGCATTTATATTTGTACTCCAAACGTTAAATTAGTTCTTCTAGCAAATACGTAAAGGGCTTCTTTGTGGTACAGAATTTTAATATCGCTTTAAACAAAGTCAATTTTATCGGAGCCATAAGCTTTTCGTGACACTCTCATCAGTGGCAATTGCGTCAAAATGGGACGAACCAGAGAAAATCAAGGTATTTATAGTCTCAACAGTTGGGAGAAAGGTGCTGCAGTCTCGAAAAGGAGAAAGGTACAATTGCACAAAATCAAAGAAGTGTGGTGCAATACAGTGTAATCTAGGAAAGGAGAAACGCACTATGTACAATTACCCAGGAGAAACACTGTTACTCGCAACTTAGGTTATTTAAAAAGTTTTAATGTGTAAACAAATTCCTTTTGTTTACATAAAACCGGATGTTTGGTTTTGATAAAAGTTGCCTCGAGTAGACACAGATGGAACGAGTTGCGTGCCACAGCAAGAATTTTAAAACATTTTTAAAACTTTTTATTTTCTATGATGTATTAAACTTGTTTTATAATTTCAAACCTAGCAGTTTTTTTTCATTCAAAAATATTCAAGCTTAAAAAACAAGCAGAAGCCTAGCATCATAAGCAAACTTAATTAGCTTGTATGTGCATGCATAGTTGAATGAAGCAAAGCAGACAAAATGTTTGCTTGCTTTCAGCTGACACTAAATTGTAATATTGATCCACCTTTAGATGTGCCAGTGAAATATCATGTTTATCTTGTGTTGCTGGATAAAAATTTACTCAACTGAAAACGTACTTAAAAAGTAAACAAACTGGTGTGGTTAGTATTGCATAAGCTAATGTAAAAATTTTGTTAGTAGCACTTCAGGAGCACAGCAAATTTTTTTTTTTTTTGATTTGCTCTAAACCATTTTACAGCTTATAACTATCAGTAATATTTTGTTCTACTTTAAACAGGTTTTTCAGCAAAGATTGTCAAATTGTCTGTGATAAAACTAATTCTGTGTGTCCACAGTGCATGATGCTTCATGTGCATCAAGTAGATAAAGTACTCCCAAGTCACAGTCCAATTACCACTGCTTGCGTTCAACGAGTAAAAGCAACTATCACTGCTCAGAAAGAAAGGTTTTTTTTTTTGTTATCATACGTTAACTTGTATATTTTAAATTGTGACCAACTGCACTACCGCCTGAAGTTTCTAATACATGCTGTAAGATATCACTTTTTAAATTCTCTCTCCTCATATCCTTATATACATGTGGTAAATATTCTCTTACATATATATCCTAGAACCACAGTTTAGATAAAGAAAAAGAAATTTTGGGCTGAAGAGGTGCAAATAAAATCAGAACATAATTTTTGATTAAGTTGATTAATAATACATTATACAGTGATGCCCTGGCTAACATATTTGTTAGCTCATTGCTGAAATTGTTCCTCTGCAATAGAAGGCTGAAAAGTAGCATTTCGAGTGTAACAGAAGATACTACTGTTTGTGGACATATGTTGCTTTTTTTGGCAACAATCAACCTTAAACTCAACCTTTTATTTGTTAGTCATTTAATCACAGTGCTGTTGCAAAAGACGTGATAAAAATATCTATTTATGCTCTTTCTCACCTTTTTTATTTACAGAATTGGCAAATTAGAAGAAGAATTTTTGAAGAAAGGTATTGATGTGGATAAAAATATATGCTCTATACTAGAAAACTTAAAAGATGACCCTGTTGCTTTAAAGAATGAGTTTCTCCGAGAATGGTGGTCTAAACAAAAAGAGTTGCAATCATTGGACAATAAAAGTGGTTATCGCTATCCACCTTCAGTAATCCGGTAAGCTTGCTGTTTAAAACGAATTTTCTTTTCAGATTTTCTTGTTTTACTGCTTTTGCTGTTAAGGTATTTGTTCACATATTATTCTTCGTCATATGGCAGAGTATCTTCTCCTGGCTAATGCATTATTGCTCAGGGTGCCCGATCTGTGGGACACTCTGTTTATGGCCTTTGGTTTGTTCATAAGCGCCACAAAGACAATTCGGGAAAGAAGGGAGACTTCATTAGTGCATGAACCAACAGAAGCAACCAACGCCAGAACGCAAGCCATTAAGTTTAATCCAAGTTGCTCTGGGCAAACCCCAAACCCATTTCAATAAGTCTGGTGCTGACCTTGGGAATTGAAGTAGGAAGTTCGGGCGTATTCTTTGACTAGCCTTTGTTATAAGCTTTTAGCTCACATTTGGTCTCTCGGTTATGAAGTTAAAAAAACGTTTCTGCATGGCTGAGCTTTAGCCTCCAAGTCAGGAGGTATGTAGCAAGTGTAATCCTGCCCTGGGTTAAAGTGTATTTCTATGCCAAAGCCATAAAAGCAAAATCTTCAATTCACCTATTTTAATTGATTGCTACAAAGAATAATATTCTTTTTAATAGATTTTGTTTAAAACTCCATGCAAAATCTGCAGCTGCTTACAAATTGCTGCAAGACATTTTGGTTCTTCCTTCTGAGAGAACTTTGCGACAAGCGCGAAACAACAATGAAGGCGATAAAATAGGAATTCAAACACAAGTTGTTGAAAGAATCAAAAATGCAATTCATCATTGCTTGAAAGCGATCGACTTGCCGTTCTTACATTTGACGAAATGGCAATTAAAGGTAACCGTTGCATTTTGTGTTTGTTTTAATGGTGTTGAACATTTTTTTCTTTTGAATAGTTTTACTGTTTAGTCATTATTACTTTGGGGCTACATACACAACAGCAGCAACTAGCACGACTATATGACATCGCTAAAAGAACTTGCATAATCTTATGTGCTGTGTAATTGATTTTCAGAAGATCTAGCATTTTGCTCTGCTTACGGAATTGTAGTTTCTTGAATTTAAAATTATTTTTACTTCTACATTATGTACATCGAATTTATATTCCATAAGTGTCCATTTCTTTTCTTTTTTTTTTTATGTTGCGTTTGCATTTTAGGCAAAATGTATAATTGTTGTTGTTCTATTAAACGTATTCGTAATTGTTAGTTTTATACTATTTATCAGCTAAATCATTTTATATAACACTTTTACAGTTGATGGTCTTTCTGCAAATAGAACGGTAATGAAGCTATTTTGCAATGAAGATGATGATGTATCTTTTCGCATGAAAAATCCGCTGAATCCCGACAGGTAACGTAGCTTGTTGTTTCTTCGTAACGCATAGTACTTAAGATTTTTTGTTTTTTAGATACATTCATTTCTTCCCAGACTCTCCACACACACTAAAGTCATGTCGCAACATTTTGCTTAATCCTAACAAAAGCTTGTGGAATGATGGAGATATTTGGATGCAACTGCTTAAAGATCTTATTCGGGTATTTCGTAGAAACTATAAGCCATTTCAAGAGTATTTATTTATATCAAATGTTCGATTGATTTTTAGGAGGATCTTTGTCGTGGCGAGTTACGGTTGTATCATAAGCTCACAGAGAAGCATGCCACTCCAAATTCTTAAAAAAAAATGAATGTCGCAATTGCTGCGCAAACAATGTCGGAAACAGTAGGTATGATTGAAGCCGGCATCATTTGTGATTAGTATTTCTAGTTTGTCTAAATCAGGGTGGTCCAACTTCTGCACTCTTGTGGGCCACTTTTCAAAATTATTCGAGTTTGCGGGCCTCAGTCGGCTAAAAATTCCTATTTTCGCAAAATCATAGCGTTCTCCAAAAAAAAATTACGGCTGCTGCTTCTGATCGACAAGACTTGTGCAAAATTGATATGCGGCATACGTCCCGCGAGCCCGTAGTTGGACCACGCTGTTATAGAAGATTGCCGCTACTTATGATCGACAAGACTTGAATTGTGCAAAATTGTTCCGCGGGCCGCACAAAATTGTTTCGCGGGCCGCATGCGGCCCGCGGGCCTGAAGTTGGACCACGCTGGTCTAAATTATACTTGTTTTTAGGTTTGGCATTACAAGAAAAAAGTTATCCTGCCTTATCGACTTTTATCCTTTTTATCGATAAATGGTTCGATTGCATGAACGGAGGTTGGTACTTTTTAGATTTTATGTTAATGTTTTTGGTTTAATTTGTTACGTTGAATGTAACGTCGTAGCAAAACTTTTGCAATTGCAGTTGTGTTCGGGTTTATAATAAATAAAAGCCTTACTCTCCAAGGCTTTTGTTAAATGCATACAACTAAGTTTACCATTTTTAACTTTTTTGTAATATATAAAGACTACTCTAAGCCTTTAAGCTTTGTCCTAACTATGCTGAGAATAATGTTATAGTGCTTTTTAATGCTCTACTGAAATCATAATTTACATAGTTGCATAGATGTAGCATTTAAAAATTATAAAGATATTGAGACACCAACAGAAAGACTTTGAAAAACTCATTTAAAAAAATACTTGCTACAAAGTACTTTTCAGTTAAACTTTAAAAAAAATTAAGAAATATCTACAAGTTGCTAAAATTAATTATTGAAATGTAATTACTTATTAACGGTTGGCAACTTCAATTTTACATTGAGAGGATATTCAAAAACTTATTCTACAGTTCTATGTGTGATTTTATAATCTGTTTTTTTGTTTTGCTTAAATTAGTACTTCCTATATAAAAAACAATGGTGTTTAAAGTTTGGGTGCTTTTTTACAAAATAACACAATAGGATATTTTGTAAAGAAGGTTTATTAGGCTAAGTAACAATAGTTGGTTCTCGTTCACTATTAGCCGAGTTTAGTTCATTACCTTTTAAAATTTGGAAAATTCCCAAAAGCTGCAAGGTTAGTAAGGGCGAAAAGTGAATAAAAACCCTAATAAATGATAAAAAAGCTAAGACTTTGTTTTGGTATTGAATAATCAAGTAAAAGGTATAAAATAATATAAATGCCAGGTTGATTAAAAAAGTGGGGAAGCTTTACATACTCTAATTCAAGTTTATCTTCAAAATTCACATTGCTTATTCTTTCTTAGTAATATTTTTTACAAGCCTTTCTCTGCTATAAAATTGGATTCCATTGCTTTCTTTAAGTTTAAGAGCAGTTCACCTCTCTATTTATTTTAGTTTGTCTCATATTTCTTTTTTCTTTTTGGCCGCTTTACGTGCTATTTTCATTATAAATTACCGGTGCTATGGAAAGCGCATTGGGTTAGTGACTAGTGCTGAACGTGGAGAACTAATCATTATCTTATATGCAGTGGGAGCATCTGGAGTTGCAGTGCCACCAATGTTTGTCTTTCCCAGGGTTAAATTTTTGGAATAATTTTATTGTTGGTGAGCCATTGGGATGTATAAGAAATCGGGTTGGATGAATGAAGACTTGCATGTCAGCTTCATTAAGCACTTTATTTACCTTGTGCATAACAGTATGTTATGTTGACTATACCTCTATACACCTGGCATTACCTCCAACCGTTAGATCAAACATGTTATGGACCCTTCAAAACTGCCTTTGATGTAGCAATGAATGGGTGGATGGATTTACATGCTTTACAATAGCAAGGTAAAATTTACATGCTTTACAATATTTCACCAACTTCAAACCTTTATAAAAACTTTTGCTATTCTCATCCTGGGCTGCGCAATCTTTAGTTAAGAGATCTTCGATCTTTATGGTAAAATGTTTACCAATTTAAAATTTGGCAAAACTACAGTATTAGTCTCACGTAGGAGAAAAGAATGTAAGTCTCTAATGCATGTTTGTTATAAAAAATTGGGACCGTGGCCAAGTAATTAATTTATCCCTGATAGAAAGTCGTTTATGACGTCTTTGTTTAGCCACACAGCAAGTCAGTGACCAAACAAATAATGTCGACTTCAAGTACAAAATTCTGATTCATCTAGGCCTATATAAAATTAAATTAAGAGCGTCAAACCGGATCTGTTTAAGACAGGGGTGTCCAATCTTTTTTCCAGATGGGCCAGATTTGATAATGTGAAAGTGACCGAGGGCCAACAATCTTTGATGATACTACATGTATTTTGTACTATAAAAGCATATTAGTATGGAGTAATTTAATGTTGTCATTTTTGCACAACTAAACAACGTACAAGTTAAAGCACTTTGTTCTACAACACATTATCTGCACTTCTACTAAAACTGAAACATCCAGAAAGTAAAACATAGCTGTGTTAATGTGAAGGATGAAACTGAGATTTTGATTTCAATATACGGGTCAAGTCTGGTTTGAGAGTAGTGGCATTTAAGCGTAAAATATCACGTAAGTGGGAGTCATTCAGTTTTGATTTCAAGCAATTCTTGTTTAAGTTCATAACCGAGAATGTCTGCTCACACAAATATGTTTAGCCGAAAAACTTTAATATTTTCTTTGCAACCGTTCGTATTTCTGGAAACTTGCTTTTATCCAGCTGTTGGTAAAAAGGCACGAGAGAAAGATGTTGCAGTCGGCTGCGACACTCGTTGTCGCACTGAAGCTCAATTAGCTCTATCTGCAGATTTTTCTGAACTTCATCAGGATCCACGCTGAAAGTAGAAGTAAATAACAATATTTCTTTTTTAATTGCGGCAAAATCCCGAAAGCGGTCGTTGAAATCACTAGAAAGGTGTATCAGTGCTTCTGCTTATTTTTTTGTCTTTGCACACGTACTGCCAATAGTGACATTCTGCAAAGCTGGAAAATGAGTTGTGCAGGGCTCCGTTTGTTACGAATGTCTCTGAAAAAGTTGTAGTTTCGTTTTAAAAGCTTTTATATGCGATTGCAGCTCGCTGACCACTGCGTTTTGCTCTTCAAGGCTAATGTTCAGCGCATTTAGGTGCTTTGTTATATGAACTTAAAAAGCCAAGTATGCTATCCACACAGTATCTGACAGCTCTTGCATTGGCCGTCCGTTTTCAACTAAAAATTGTCCAATTTACCCTCTAAAGAAGAAAAATTGCTGCAGAGTTGATCCCATGGTGAGCCTATTCTATCTCACATCGTTTTGATATAATACATCTCCATATTCAGCCTTAATGTCATGCAGGAACTGCTGAAACTGGCGGTGGCATAAAGCTTTAGACCGCATGAAATTAATTGCCTTTGCCACTGGCTTCATGACATGAGAAAATGGTAGATGCTTGGCTCAAAGGACTTGCTGATGAATGATGCAATGAAGCTTAACAGCGTCGCCTTCTTTATCATTGACTTTTTTACAGATACGTGTGGACAGTCCACTTTTTTCACCAGCCATAGCGGGCGCACCGTCTGTTATGATCCCACTGACCTTGCTCTATGGTAGTTTCATGTCATCAACAGCTGAACAAACGTTATAAAATAAATCATCTCCTCTTGTTTGGTCTTTGAGACTTTCGAGGTCTAGTAGCTCTTCTTTTATGTTCATGTCACTATTAACACCTCTCAAAAAAATCAGTAATTGAGCTGTGTACTTCATCGCAGGCCAGAGAAAAGAAATCAAAGTTTAATGACTTGTCTCCCAGTTGTCTTCGAACATCTGTAAACAGCTCTTCGATTCTACGGGCCACAGTATTCCGAGCGAAACAAACGTTGGCGAAGTCCTTCTTATTTTGGGGGCAAATGTGTTCTGCCATTTTCATAACACAGGTTTTTAACAAACTCACCTTCTGCAAATGGTTTGCTGTGTTTTGCAACTAACAAAGCGACTTCAAGACTTGCTTTGGTAATGTTTTTATTTGACTCGTGAGCTCGTTTAAAGTACTGCTTCTGAGTGGCTAAGCTGTCATCCAGTTGCTTCGCTTTTTCTATACGATCAGCATCTGATAGCTTGTTGAATGTGCTAGCATGTTTTGTCTCATAATACCTCTTTTTATTATACTTCTTATACACTGAAACAGTCTCGTGGCAAACTAGGCAAACACAGTTGTTTCTGCTTTCAGTAAAAAAATATTGTAGAATAGTGTTCTTGTCTCGTTTAACTTTTATTTAACCTTAACTAATCTCAACTTATAGTTTATAACAACCAACACGCGTCTGCTTCTTAACTCGTTATATTTCGAAATTAAAGCACATGTTCGCATAGCGTAGTCACGTTGCGTGGCAATGTTATGTTGCCAATATAAAACATCACAAATAGAATAGCTCGCCACAATGCTCCCCCCAGCAATGCATCATCTCCGGTGATGTGATTGTTGTAACATAGTCTGTTGCTAAATGTGGCGGTGGTCCTACCATTCGGCCACTGCGTGTACGTAACATCTCTTCTTGTGTGTATCGTTCGGGAGGAGTCTGTGGTATGGCAGAATTGTTAGTGTTGTTCGGATTGGGCAAGATGTATGCTGGCTTGAGACGGTCTACTGAAACTTTTTCTGATCGTCCGTTAATGTCCAACGTAAAATATTTGTCCGATGTGGCAATTATGCGAAATGGTCCTTCATAAGGGCGTTGTAATGGTGATCGATGACTGTCTACACGCACATAAACATATCCAGATTGTGCCAAATTGGGTGGAAGATGTTGTTGTGGTGTCGTGTGATACATGGTTGGTGGTGGTATAGCAGAATGCATGGCATGCTGTAAGTTTCGCAAAAACTGAGAGGTAGGTTCACATTGTCGGTTGTTTTGAGTGTCGATGAATTCACCAGGTATTCTCAAACTTGATCCATATACCAACTCTGCCGGTGAACAATTTGGGTTTTCTCGCCATGCTACCCGCAAGCCAAGAAGTACAAATGGAAGATGATCCATCCAGTAAGGGTCAGTTGTTCGTGCTTTGAGTGCAGTCTTTAGTTGTCTATGTAGTCTCTCTACCATGCCGTTGGCCTGGGGATGATAAGCAGTTGTATTGTGTAGCTTGAGTCCTAAGAGTTTTCCAAGTTCTGACCATAGAGAAGAAGTGAATTGAGGTCCGCGGTCGGTCGTAATGTCTTCTGGAACACCAAAGCGAGAAATCCACTGTCGGATGAGAGCTTTGACACAAGTGGAAGTTTTAGAGTCTGGTATTGGGATTGCTTCTGGCCAACGAGTGAAACGGTCAATAACAGTCAGCAAATAATTCATCCCTTCACTGGGGGAAAGCGGGCCCACTAAGTCAATATGAAGGCTGCGAAAGCGACCATTGGGAGTATTGCGTTGGACCAAGGGAGCTTTTGTATGTTTGTGTATTTTGGCTGACTGGCAGTTGTGGCAAGCTTTACACCAGCGTTTAATGTCTTTTTTAAGTCCATGCCAAACAAATCTCTCAGCGATGGCTCTCTGAGTTGGTTTGGGCCCACTATGTGATAATCCATGAATTGCATTGAATATTCGAAAAGTCCATTCTTGGGGAAGAATAGGTCGGGGTTTGCCAAGGGAGACATCACACAAAAGCGTTACATCATGATACTTCACGTCTTGGAGTTTAAGGCTTGAAATAGCAGTTCTATATGCTTCTATTTCAGCTGATGACAGCTGATCAGCAGCCAGTTGCCTAAAGTCGATTAATGGTAGCGTAGCAGCATTAATACGAGATAGAGTATCTGCCACTTTGTTGTGTTTGCCTTTGATATACTGAATATCAGTTGTGAATTCAGCAATAAAAGACAAGTGGCGAGCTTGCCGTGGGGAACGTTCTGCGGTGTTTGTAAGTGCGAATACCAATGGCTTGTGATCGGTATAGATGGTAAATGGTTTAGCCTCAACAAAATGTCGAAAGTGCCGAATTGCACTATATGCAGCAAGCAACTCACGATCAAAGGCGCTATAGTTTTTTTCAGCAGAAGAAAGTTTTCTCGAGTAAAATGCAAGTGGAACCCACTTGCCTTGCTGCAATTGTTCTAACTGCGCACCTATAGCCACGTCTGAAGCATCCACTGTGATGCTTGTAGCTGCATCGGGTTTGGGATGATGAAGTAAAGTGGCTTGTGCTAGTGCCGATTTAGCTTTTTCGAATGCTGTTTGACACTCTGGTGTCCAGGTGATGGCTTTGCCACGTCCTGCTGAGGCTGCGTGTAACGGTGCAAGTTTGGGTGCAATGTCAGGCAAAAAACGGTGATAATAGTTAATCATGCCCAAAAAGCGCTGAAGAGTAGGGCGATTTTCTGGAGTTGGAAAGTCTCGTATGGTGTCTATTCGGCTGTTTAAAGGAAGAATGCCACTGGTAGTTACCAAATGACCAAGATATTCAAGTTCCGTTACTCCGAAAAGGCATTTTGTCTTGTTGATCACTAGACCATTATTGGCAAGTAGTTGGAATACTTGTTCTAAGTGTGTGAGATGTTGAGTTTTTGATTTGCTGGTCACAAGAATATCATCTAGATATACAAAGACAAATGGGAGTTGTTGAAAAATTCCGTCCATTAGCCGTTGAAAGGTCTGAGCTGCATTTTTCAGACCAAATGGCATTCGAAGAAACTCCCACAGTCCGAAAGGGGTTGCAATTGCGGTTTTAGGGATGGATAGGGATTTGGTAGTATCCTCGGACAAGATCTATTTTAGAAAAAATTTTGGAGCCCGCTAACTGACTGTTGAAATCCTGAATGTGGGGTAAGGGGTACCTGTCATCTACTGTAGCGGCATTGAGCTGTCGGTAGTCGCCACATGGCCTCCAACCTCCAGATGCTTTGGGCATGATATGTAGGGGAGATGACCAAGGCGAGTTGGAACGACGAACAATTCCAGCTTGCTCCAGTTTCTGGAATTCATCCTTAGCTACTGACAGTTTATCGGCCGGAAGACGACGAGGTCGTGAATGAGTGGGTGGAGATTCAGTAATGATATAATGTTCAACTCCATGTTTGTTCATCTGTGGTTCAAAATGGGGTGTCTGTATGTCTGGAAACTTTTGCAAGAGTTTTTCAAAACTGTTTGAGGGAGCTAATGATAAACCTGAAAGAATGTTGGCATTCGGCTCTGACATTGTGGAGAAGGTGTCTCCATGATTAAAATCGATAAGGCGGCGGCCACGAAGATCGATTGCGACATTATGAGCGATGAAAAAATTTGCACCAAGAATAGGGCGTGTAACATCTGCTACATAGAAGTCTTGTTGGTAAGTGCGTCCCTTGCCAAGATTAAAGGTGAGGGTTCGTTGTCCCCATGTTTTGATCTTGGATCCATTGGCTGCTGTGAGAGTGCCAGAAGGAGCCCGGGTATGTTTGTCAGCTGCAGATGCTGGAAAGACGCTGACATCAGCTCCAGTGTCAACTAAAAAGGAAGTACCAGTGTGTCTATCCCACACTGACAGGGTGCTTGATCCAAAGTCGCCGGCCGCCGTAGTTATCGACGACCGGCCTTTACGTTTCCCTGGGTTGTAAGATTGCTGTTGTGGGAAGACGATGGGTCTAGTAGTTGCGCAAATTTGCATCCGGGACGACAGTTACGAGCCTCTGTTCCAAATCGTTGATGGTAAAAGCAAATAAACTGGGTGCTTGAAACTGGCCTTTGCAGCTTGGAAGTCACAGTTTGGCTTTTAAGTTTTGGTGCATGAACAGCAGCCGCCGTCGAATTTGTAGGGGTAAGTTGACTAGCCTCCATAATCCTATCAGCCGCATTAGCTAGCTCACTAATATCGTCAATTTCTTTTAATGCTAAAATGGCACGTACTTGAGTTGGGAGCTGAGCTAAGAAAAACGCTCGTCGTAAAGTGGCAGCATCATTATTGAGAGATTCTAGGTGTCGCAGCAACGCTGTAGGTTTCCTATCACCTAATCCCGAAATATTCAGTAGCTCAGCATCTTTTTGTGCTTGTGTTTTTCCAAATGCTGACAGCAGTGCCTTTTTAATTGTGTTGTATTTGTCTTGTTGTGGGGGATTAGTCAACACAGCCTTAATCTCAACAATTTCCCGGTTATCTAGCGCCGCAACTACATAATCAAATCTTGTCTGATCTTGTGTAATAGCCCTTGATCTCAGCTGTGCCTCGACGC
This sequence comes from Diplosoma virens, assembly GCA_963680785.1. Lineage (NCBI taxonomy): Eukaryota > Metazoa > Chordata > Ascidiacea > Aplousobranchia > Didemnidae > Diplosoma > Diplosoma virens. The sequence goes on from OY796884.1 coordinate 26,300,144, forward strand.
GGATAAACCATACTTCTGGGTCATCTGGCCAAAACTCTGGTAGCTTCACTGAAACTGCCTGTACTTCGGGTGCCTGAGGCACGGTAGCTGTTGTCGCAGTAGCGTTGAGATTTGAAATCGCTTCAGCTAATTTTTGCAGCGTTTCGTTTTCCAGAGACATGACTAAGCTTAGTTACCGGTACTTATTGTCTAGGCTAAGGTTGATAACGCGCAGGTGAAAGCCAACGTATTCAATATAACGGGGTCACCAATATAGTGTTCTTGTCTCGTTTAACTTTTATTTAACCTTAACTAATCTCAACTTATAGTTTATAACAACCAACACGCGTCTGCTTCTTAACTCGTTATATTTCGAAATTAAAGCACATGTTCGCATAGCGTAGTCACGTTGCGTGGCAATGTTATGTTGCCAATATAAAACATCACAAATAGAATAGCTCGCCACAGTAGCTTCCACCTTCCCTGGAAACAACGTCAACGTCCTTTTTTATCAACTTTCCTTTCCTTACTTGATGTAAACATGACAATTTCACTTACAAAATCAGCTTTTTCTTTCTTCGATTAGAACGATTCAGGCCGCTAAACGTATGTATTATAACAATATAATCGTGCAAAATCGCAGTAAACCAGACCAAATTTGGAAAACCATACATGAATTAGTCAATATTAAGAAAAAAACAATCTTTTCTCCAACCAAATTAATTACCGATGAAGGCAAAACAATAACTGACAAGATTGATATAGCAAATAACTTTAATGAATATTTTGCTAACGTAGGAATCAATCTTGCAAAATCACTAAAGCAACCTAAATCTATTAATACTAATGAGTCGTCCAATAAATTACACAATTCATTTTTTTCTTACGCCGACAAATGAAGATGAAGTGTCTTCTCTCATATCTATGTTAAATAATAAAAAATCAACAAGACATAACGACATTAACACTAAATTTATAAAATTTAGCAAACCAATAATTGCACCAGTACTCAGCGATTTATTTAATCTTGTTTTTTTGCAAGTAGATTTTCCAAATTGTCTCAAGGTAGCCGAAATATTTCCTCTATTTAAAAAAGGCGATATGTGTAAAACTAGCAATTATCGTCCAATTTCGCTTCTCTCTCAGTTTCACAAATTTTTCGAAAAACTCATTCTTAATAGATTAATCAATTATCTCGATAAATACAAATTGTTAAGTGAACATCAATTCGGTTTTCGTAAGAATTATTCTACCACTTTAGCCATTAGCAATATTTATGATAAATTAATCAATAACATTGATAATGGTTTATATAGCTGTTGTTTATTTCTTGACTTATCTAAAGCCTTCGATACTGTCGATCATAAAATCTTATTAAAAAAAATGAACTTATTTTTTGGAATCCGTGGTATAGCTTTAGATTTATTCAAGAGTTATCTCACCGACAGATATTCATACACAGTTGTAGCTGAAACCAAATCTAATCTGCAAAAAATTTCTTGCGGCGTTCCACAAGGATCTTGCCTAGGCCCAATTTTATTCCTACTGTATATAAATGACATGCCATTAGCTTCTAAATTTGATATTACACTTTTCGCTGACGACACCTATTTAACTTTAGCTGATAACGATTTAAATACTCTACAGACTCGTGTAAATAATGAACTGAACAGTTTAAATAATTGGTTTTTGAAACATAAATTATCCTTAAATTATTCTAAAACAAATTTTCTACTTATTAACAAAACACCATATAGACCAGTTGATTATATTTTTCAATTAAGTTTCAATGGTACCTCTATTAATAGAGTTCAAAATATAAAATACCTTGGTGTTTATATTGATGAATTATTAAATTGGTCCGTTCATACTTCCTATCTCTCTCTACAACTGGCGAAATATAGAGGATTATTTTGCAGATTGCGTAATTATGTATCAAGGGAAACCCTGGTCACATTATACCACAGTCTTATTCACAGTCGGGTTCAGTATGGTGTCATCTCCTGGGGAAATGCAGCAAATATTTACCTGAACAAAATTCAAATAAGAATGAATAATATTGTTAGATTAATTACTAAATCATCAAAATATTTTTCTATCAATCCTCAATACAAAATGTTAAAAATTTTAAAACTTGATGAAATTTATAAGTTAGAACTGGCCAAATTTATGCATAACCTTCATCACAACAATCTTCCATTTATATTCAAAAGACAATTTACCTACCTTACTAATTGGCATACTCATAAAACCAGATGTGCTGACAGCTTTAATTATTTTCTACCACGCGTCAAAAAAAAATTTTCCCAAAACCAATTATCATTCAGAGGAACAAAATTGTGGATGGAGATTGATAGCTCTCTTAAAATCTTAAACACTATTTCTTTCAAAAAAGAGTATAAACATTACTTAATTTCCAGTTATTAAAAAAACTTTTCTTTTGTCGGCTTCGTGTGAGCATGAAGTTAAGATACTCAGGGGCCCTGCGTTTAATATGACTGTTTAGTAACTATCCTTCAAGGGGAGTGTTATTCGCGTTTGTATTGTAGCAACTGTGCCTGTTTGTTTTCTTTCGAAGTTCGTTACAGATATTTTATGAATTTTGTTGTGCTGCCGTTATTATTGTTTTACTCGTTTCTTTCATTTTTCGATTTTGTAATTTTCTTTTTTTCTCAAGGAGCACCTTGACTTAGAAAACCGAAAGGTTCCTCGGTGCTCCTTACCAACATTCCAAATTGCTTTATTTTGCATTTTGTTTCTTTCGTGAATTTTTATTTGGTGAAATAAACTAAAACTCAAACTCAAATTCTGTTCAATTGTCGCTATGAATCACTATAACCTACTAACCCTACTCTTTAAAACAAAATTAGTTGTTTTCGCGATTATTACGTAATAATTGTGGTCCTTGTAAACTAGATGGACGCCGGGATCAATTGAATTTAAGTGAACAACTTGTCTGGTAAAGACGCGTTTTCTTGTTAGCGACAAGCATTAAATCAATGATAAGTAATTTATATTAAACATATATAAACAATAAGTACATTATTATTTTATAGAGTTATATTATAACGGATTTTGGCAACATAATTCTTAAATTTTCTTGCCTAAATTTGACATTTGTGAAGGCCGTCTTCTTGTATCAATTTAAAAAAACTCAGGCTTTGAACGAAGTGAGAACGAGTGGTTAGGGACAAGCGGGATGAGGTCCGGTTTGTTGATTCGTTTTTTGGGATGAGTTGCGGATGTATTGATGTCATATATTCCAGTTTTCCCTTTTGTTTCTTAGTTTTCTGACTAGTTTTTGCGTTTGCGACAAATAAAAACGAGCAAAGAAACGCAATTTTGCCACAAAAATCACCTGAAATTGGAAAAATAAAAAAAAATTTGTCCATGCGCCCATCTAGTTTACAAGTATTATAATAGTTCCAATTTTATCTCGCCAGTGTTTTCTCGCGTCTAAACTTATCAGAAAGCGCTGCCACCATTATTAGTGCAAAAAAGAAACTTAAAAGTTGGATTGGTATATGTGTGTCTGTGGGCCATATGGAAACTCATCGCGGGCCGGACTTTGGATACCCCTGGTTTAAGATAACGTTTCGGTTTAGATTCAGGTTTGACAAATTTTATTTTTTCGGATTCGTTTCCGGTTTAGGTTCAAAGATTAATAACGGTTAATACCGGTTTACGAATTAGGTTCGGGTTTCGTTCGACACTTTGATTTTTTCGCTGCAGCAATGCATTTTTAAAAACCACAAACGGTAATTTTTTTGTTGTTTATAATATCATTTGCATTACCATGGTTTATTACAGCAATCAATTACCCGTACAGTCGTTTTTTGTTTTTCATAATGTATACATATTGTATACGTTTGTTTTACTACCTTTAAAATTACTTCAATCGGATTTGATGAAATGTGTCATGTTAACCGACCTCACCGCTGGTAACACTGATCAAACATTGTAATGCGTCTCGGGCACACGTGACGCGTAATTGACGGTCGTGTCTAATTCGAAGAAAAACCAATTCGAGTGAGAGTTAGTTTTAGAAAGAAAGTAATTGCTTCAGAAGGAACTAAGTTCTTCTTGAGCATCTTAACAAATTTTTAAAGTTAAAATGATTTTGGGCCCGCGAGAACAATGTGCGAGGCGTTTTTTTCTCTTTTTATCTCTTCGAGCAACTAATTTTGTTTCCTTTTTACTTTCACTCCAATCGGTTTTTCTTCAAAAACTTTAAATTTAAATTTTTAAACAATCGTATTTTGCATAATGATATTGTCTTTATTTGGATGTCGGTGTCAGAGTCGGAATTTTAGAAGCCTTACCAGTCGGACTTGGATCTTTAACTTTCTGACACGGCAACCCTGGTTAAAACTAAAAACTACGGCCAAGCAGTGAGCTTTATATACAGGGTGTCCATAAAGTCTCTTTGCAATTTAAAAAATTATTACAAAGTAAAACAATGAGATATCGCAATGAGGGTTGTTTTATGTTAATCAGTATTTCGTACAGTTTTTATTGACACTAAAATTTATTGTTTCAGATAAAATTTCTTAATTAAAGCTTCTTATGTTTAAGGATTGAGCTATATGAACTGAACCCCCATAAAATGAGTACTCCTCAAGAAAAAGCGAAATGTATATTCTGGTTCATTGAGACAAAATCAAATGTTTAGACCCAGTGAAACTACAGAAGTAAGTATGGAAGAGACCCACCATCACGTCCTTCAATTCGTTTATGGCACAAGAAATTTATGGAGACAGGGACAGTGTTCGATACAAGGAGGAGTGGGCGACCAAGAACATCTGAAAAAACAACGAGCGTGTAAGGCAAGCCTTTCAACGTTCTCCTATGAAGTCCATCCGTACTGCAGCCAGACAATTGGAACTACCACGTTCAACAGTGCACAAAGTCCGACACAAGAATTTAAGATTGTATGCTTACAAAGTGCAAATGTTACAGGAAATTCAGCCAAAAGACATGCTAAGACGAAAAGAATTTGCAGTGAACATGTCCTTCGTGCAACTAATGGTGCCCATATAGAAGTGTATTAAATGGAGTAATGATATTTTTAATAAAATGTTTAAAAGTATATTAAATGTGTCAATAAAAACTTTATGAAATACTGATTAACATAAAACAACCCTCATTGCGATATGTCATCATTTCACTTTGTAATAATTTTTTTAAATTGTAAAAAGACTTTATGGATACCCTGTATATGATTTTGATTTGAAGTTGCTAAACGCGAACCGTTTAAAATAACGTTCCACTGCAGGTTCAGGTTCGGCAATTTTGCGTTTTCGTGTTCAGTTCGGTTTCAGGCTCAGGTTTAGCAAATTTTATTTTTTCAGGTTCAGATCCGATTTAGGTTTGGCAAATTTTATTCTTAAAAGTTTAGTTCGGGTTCAAACAAAAAAAACAACTAGCGGTTAATACGATTTTCGATAAATGTTTGGTTCAATCTTTGTAATTTTAAAATATTTTTTCTGTCCATTTTTGCAAGCGTATAAACCTAGAAAGGACATAGCTCGTAGATTGTGACCATAGACATATCATCAAAAGAAAGCATATCAGATAAAGGGAAAATGAAGCAAAACAATTTTTCTCGCATTAATGGTTTTGCACAATTTTATTAAGAAGCCAAAACACAACAAATAAGCTTATAACTGAGCAGAATGCATTAGCTTTGTTATGTATCCTATAGTGTTTGTGATTAAATCTACTGTAAACATAAGATTATATTTGGCAACATTGTATTTGTAGCTAGTTTAGTGATGTCAACCGCGCAGTGCAGCGTGGTAACCTTTTTTGGAGGATCTTGCCGCGTACCGCGCCGCACGGCGTGCAAATTATGAAAAGTTTACATTTAAATTTTAAGCAAATCTTATTTTGGATAATGCTATTGCTTGGGTTGCCGATTTAGTTGTTCCCCTTCATTAATCCAATCACAGAAAGCAAAGTGTCAGGAGTATAATCAACTGAATAGCCTCTTTCCATAGTATCAGTAATTCATAATGTAAATAGCGCGTAAAGCGGCCAAAAAGAAAAAAGAAATGAGAGAAACTAAAATAAATAAAGAGAGAGGAGGTGAACTGCTTTTAAACTTAAAGCAATGGATCTAATTGTACAGCAGAGAAAGGCTTGTAAAAAATATTACTAAGAAAGAATAAGCAATGTGAATTTTGAAGATAAACTTGAATTAGAGTATGTGAAGCTTCCCCACTTTTTTAATCAACCTGGCATTTATATTATTTTATACCTTTTACCCGATTATTCAATAACAAAACAAAGTCTTAGCTTTTTTATCATTTATTAGGGTTTTTATTCACTTTTCGCCCTTACTAACCTTGCAGCTTTTGGGAATTTCCCAAAATTTAAAAGGTAATGAACTGAACTCGGCTAATAGTGAACGAGAACAAACTATTGTTACTTAGCCTAATAAACCTTCTTTACAAAATATCCTATTGTGTTATTTTGTAAAAAAGCACCCAAACTTTAAACACCATTGTTTTTTATATAGGAAGTACTAATTTAAGCAAAACAAAAAAACAGATTATAAAATCACAAATAGAACTGTAGAATGAGTTTTTGAAAATCCTCTCAATGTAAAATTGAAGTTGCCAACCGTTAATAAGTAATTACATTTCAATAATTAATTTTAGCAACTTGTAGATATTTCTTAATTTTTTTTTAAAGTTTAACTGAAAAGTACTTCGTAGCAAGCATTTTTTTAAATGAGTTTTTCAAAGTCTTTCTGGTGGTGTTACAATATCTTTATAATTTTTAAATGTTACATCTATGCTATTATGTAAATTATGATTTCAATCGAGCATTAAAAAGTACTATAATATTATCTGTGAATAATATTCCAGCATAGTTAGGACAAAGCTTAAAGGCTTAAAGTAGTCTTTATATATTACAAAAAAGTTAAAAATGGTAAACTTAGTTGTATTGATTTAACAAAAGCCAATTTAAATTTGGAGTAATACAAAATGTGTTAATGAAGATAAAGCAATTGTTTTTGTAACATGTTAGAAACTGTTAAAATAGTTTAAAATACATACACCACAGTGTTAATGTGTTGCATTTGGCAAAATACCTTGAAAAAATGTAAAAGCTAAAGCACCATTAAGTGGATGTGTACAAACTGCAAAGAAGGAGTTTGTAATTCAGTTGCTAATCTTATTCATCTAAGAAAGTAAAGAAATAAAGGCCTTTTTTTAAAACAAAAGATTTGTGTAAATGCATTAAAATTACATTGTTTTCTCTTCATGTTGCAATTGCATATTAAGCTATTATGCAATAAGCTTTAACAAAACATTTCTAGATTTAACTTTGAAAAGTCTATTTAGCTGCAATGGTTAGTTTGGTATTATTTAAAATCAAATGAATTGAATAAAAATTGATCTTAACTGAACTTACTAATGGTTTAATTTACTTGTATCTAATTGTTTGTGATTTCTTTCAGAATGTAATTTTTAATACTAGTTAACTATGCCTTAAATTTAATGTACTTATTAAATATAGTTTAATAAAGGTTATTTGTGAGGATTTGATATACTGTTATAGCTGTAAAAAATAGCTTAGCAATGACAACAACTATTGCTTTGACCACAAATGCATATCAAGGGTTTTGGTAAGGTTTTATGGTTAAAAAATCTAAGTAATTTATGCAATATGTTTGAGTGATTATTTTTTCAAATTCCAAGCTAAAAACATTAAAAAAAAACAAACTTGATAGTAAGCAAGATTTGTGTTTGCAAAAAAAGAGATAATTATATTTTCTTTATATATATCTTTTTAACTTGCAGGAAAACATTGAGGGGCATTATACTAAGAGCAATTATTGGCTCTCTTCAAGAAGTTACCATAAGCAATTTTTTTCAGTGAAACTTACCCAAAATCTCCATTCAACATCAAGATAGAATAAAAAAAAAAAGCCAAGAGATAAAAAGGCCTTTCAAGAAACAATAGTAATCACTTAGGATTTGGAGTTAGTTTCACAAACAAAAATTGCATATGGTGACTTCTTGAAGAGACCCTAATTATCTTATCAGGTTTTGAAGATGCCAAGATGTTGCTGTTGGGTTGAAATTTTTTATTTGTTTTTTTTTAGCTATAGAGACATTACTGAATTAAGCCTGCTTGCTGGGATGCAAAGCAGAGTAATGTGCTTAAAGTGCTTGCAATGATATAGCAAGATTATGCCAATAGTTATTGTGCCAATAGCCAATAGCTATAGAATCTGAAATATAAGGACTTACTTTGATGACTACAGCAGTGAGTATTGTTTAAACAAACACCTTTTTAAAAAAAGGAAAAGATGTCTAAAAATTTTCTATTTCAATATATGATTTGCAGTGCAGTGTGGTGCAGTGTAAGTTTTTGGTAAGAACTTTGCAGTGCGGTGCAGTGCGGTGCAGTGCGGTGTCACAAATAAAAAATACTTGCAGGCTGCGGACACAAAATTTTGTATCCGCAACATCACTAACCTAGTTATTGAATTGTGATTAGTTTACAGAAATCCACATTGGCAAAATACCGCGTGCACAGTCTGTTGAGCTACGATTGTTTAATGCGTTTAGAATATAGCCAGTGGATATTACATATCCAAAATCTTTTTGGCACCCAAAAATCAATTTTGCGTTAAAATAATCATTTTTATCCCAAAAAAACAATGATGGTATGATTGAGTCTGGTGTACAGCACATTGAAATAAGCTATTATTTAGATGTAAAATAATTTTATTTCATTTAAGAAACATTTTGAAAAGTGCATTTTATGCCTCGAAAAACATAGTCATTGTGCAAAAAATCAGAATATGAACAGCTGAACAAATTGAACTGAACAGCTTGAACTGTTGAATTTGTAAGGCTGTGTTTGTAGCCAACTGATATCTCACGGATGTCAACTGGCGCGTTTCATGGAAGATTATGGCAAACAAGTGCATAACAAAAATTTTTTAAACGGAGGTATTTCTAATAGGCATATAGGTTTCAAAAAGTTAAACACTAACTCTATTCACCAGCAGGCTATTTTGGTGTGAATTGCGAGACCAACTTTGTGTGATTCAACAAAGTTGAATGAAACTAATGATTTTGCGAGTCCTAAAAGTGAAAGCGAAAACTTTTTGTAATTTTGTTTTTGATATAATGTTTTTAGGCTATTTTACGCTTGTAACAAGCAAAAACATTTAAATTAGTGAGCCAGGAGACTGAACCCTTCCTGGCAGAATTTTTTGCTCTCTAGAAAAACTTCTGCCCCCTTTACTCCCTGCCATTAAAATTACTTTGCTCTGATCAGTTTAAATTTTTTATATTTTTCCAGGAGAAAGTTTCTTAAAGTGCTATTCCAAATAGCCAATTACATCAGGCATCGCTATATTAGTGAGCACTAATCTCACAACCACAATCTTGTCTAAAATAGCAGATGCTCACAAGGCATTAGTGAGTCGCTAAGAACCATAACAAGAGTCTTAAAACTGTGCGTTTATAACAATATCTACACGTTGATAGTAGTAGAACGAAGCAAGAGAACTGGGGGTCTAGGGGGTTTCGCAGAACAAAGTTGTGCAGACGTACCAAAGTCAGATTTTTATACTGGCGTGTGTGTATACATTTATTAGATCGTTTTAGACTGGTTCTATTTGAATAAGATAAGTTAAAGTCGTTTATAGTGAGTAGAGTGTGTAGAAAGCTGTTTTTTTAATTAATAATTTGAACTTAGTAATTTTGATATTGTTTTAAGTGTAGTCTTGTGTGTGTCTTTTGCACTGTTGACAAGGTAATAAGATTAACCTTTGAAAAGGTAATATAAAGCTAAGATAAAATTGGAATAGATAAGTTAAAGTATTTATAGTTAGTAGAGTTTATACAAAGCTGCTTTTTTTGATTAATTTATATAGCAGTTAATAAGTTTGATATTGCTTTAAGTAGTATTGTGTGTGTCTTTTGCACTGCAATTAGCCTTTCAGAATACTTAAATTTTGTGAATTTTGTAACTTTAAGATGTTTCTTTATCAAACAAGAAGCTTTATTATGAAAGTTAATGGAATCAAAGACCTATCTTTGGACCAAGTGATTTACTCATTTAAAGTAAAATTATCAGAATTTCTAGAAAAATTTGAAGGAATTTGAGTATATAATTATACAGAAGCAAAATTTTTGATTACATTTAGATTGTCAGAAAACCACCAGGATGGGTGAAGCAAAGGATACTATACATGTGATTTGGTCAGATGGTCACACCACTACTGATGGCATGACCATCACATGATACATACCTCAACAACTGGCAGATTTAATTACCTTATACCCAGTCCTGTTTGAGATGACTGAAACCCATCTGTGTGTATTGGAAAAACGAGGATGGGGAAAATTGAAAATATAAATTTTGGAAAACTTTGGCACTATCAAAACATTAAGAATGGCTACATAAATTTGTACATCAAAGATCCAAATTACTTGACTGTATGAAACCCGGTAGCCTAAATATTATGGGGCACTGTCACCACTCCCAATAATTGGCACCTCCCGATGTGCTGATTCTGTTAAATTAGAGGACATGATATTGAGATATGCCCAAAATTACAAAAAAAAAAGAGGATTTGAAAAAGAACAAGATTGAAATGAATGACTTATTTGAAAAAGAAAAAAAATTTATCTCAGAAGTACCTTTAGCTGAATTTATTGTACCAAACAGAAAAAGAACCAAAAATGAAAACAGCAAAATCACCACCAGTACACCATAAAGAAAAAAAACAGCACTACAAGAATATCCACTCCTGTAACATCTGGGTTAGAGGAAGATAGAAAAATAAATAAATAATTGTACCAAACAGAAAAAGAACCAAAAATGAAAACAACAAAATCATCACCAGTACTCCAAAAAGAAAGAAGAAAAAACAACAACACTACAAGAATATACACTCCTGTAACATCTGAGTTAGAGGAAGATAAAGAAATAAATGAAAAGCAAAAATCCAGAAGATTTTACAATGAATCAAAAAAGTAATCCAAATGAAGAAAAATTATCATCATCATCATTAGATGTTTTTTAAAGAATAAGACATGAAAAAAGTATAATTTATACAGTATCAGATTCAGAAGTTAAAAAGAAAAAAGAAGACTCTCCTGTATGCAGCAAATCATTTATATCTTATAAAGGTGTAGTGTTAAATGAAACGTAAATATTTATTTTCTTTTTTTCATAATTTGTAGTTTTAACATGATACAATTGTCTTGCAACAACAAAATGGATCCAAAAAGAAAAGGTAAGTCCAATATTTCTAATAAAAATAATAGATGTTCAATTAACATAAATGCATTAAACAATAAATTAACTTCAATTGGAAACTCGATGAAAAATAATTTTATTGATATAATGTGTGCTCAAGAAACACATGAAATTAATAGAATAAATTTTGAAAAATGGGCCAAATTTTTTAACTACACAATTTATACTAATCAGATATATGACACACCAAAATTAAAACATGTCAAAGAAGACACTGCAATTATTATTTCATGAAAAATTAAAGATAATTTTGTAATTAACCCTTTGACTCATTTTGTATCATATAAGTCACATTTTTTGAATGCACACCAATGGATGTAAAGTAACTTTTCAACTATATTGTCACAATGTATCATATCAGCCCAAACACGTGAATCTTGGTATCACTCATGCATGACACTTTTTTTTTGTTCTGAACATACGGGCTTCTTGAAAACTGATTACTTGTAAGATTTACTTACAATGAGGGGTGCATAGCAAGTAGTTACGTTTTGGAGCATGAATGATAAAGTGCACTCACTTATATTTCTTGAGATGAAAGGACAGTATAAAAATATTCACTTAGTGACAGAAACAAAAATTTTTGTTTTGACTTTAGGTAATCTTTGGGCATTGTTTATTGCGTGTATCATATATGATACATTGTGAGCATGTGGCCATGTTGACTTATAATTAGATTTTTCAGGAAAATGAGTAGTTGAGTATTATTGCTGACAATTACAAAACAGAGCATGTACATCAATAGAAAAGCAGCAATATTTAACCAAATAAAAGTCTTAAAAAGGTCTGATTAGTTGTTTGTACATCAAACCAATCTACTAAACTAAGATTGTGGGGAAATAGTTGATGTCTTTTTTTGATACTTGTTTTTGATTTGCTGAAGTTGCCAAATTCTTTTTTTTACAGTTTTTGAATTTTTATATTAGTAATTTCACTGTAGGTTACGTGTTTGAAAAATTTTAGACATGCCAAAACGAACTCTTGCAGAAGTTGCCAAAATAATTTTAGAAAGTGATTTTGGAAACGATTCTGAAATTGAAGACTTGTCTGATGAAGAAGGCGGAAATGAAGAAGCAATGCCAGTGCTGAATAAAGTACATAATGATTTGGTTGGAAATGCACCAGCAGTAGATGAAACCTCAAATGTACCAGCATTGGCATTGAATAAAATTCCTGATTAAGAGCCTCCGGCAAAAAAGATAAAAAAAGAGCAAAAATTTCCTGGAAAAAGAAAAAGTTTATTCCTGCAGCACCTGCAGAAGAAATTTGTGATGCATCTCCAAATGAACCTGTTTCGGCTTATACATATTGTAAAAATTTTTTACCCAGTTCTTTAATTGAAAATATTTGTGAAAAAACAAACATGTATTATTTTCAAATGCACGGTAAAGATTTGAAAGTGACACCACAAGAAATAAATACTCTTTTTGGAATGCACCTTGAAATGGGTTCTGTTCCATTTCCCAATATGAGATTATACTGGAGAAAAGGACGAAGGTATAAATTGATAGCTGATGCAATGACTGTAAATCGCTTTAGCATGCTTAGAAATAATCTTCACTGTGTGGACAATATTCAAAAAAACGAAAGAAGTGAGGACAAGTTTTGGAAAGTTAGGTCTATTATGAACCATTTTGTAAAAGTACTACAATAGCAAATGCCTAATCCTGAAAAAAGACTGTGCATAGATGAGCAAATGATCCCCTTCAAAGGAAGATTAGACTTGAAACAATATATGAAAGGAAAGCCAAATCCCTGGGGCATTAAATTATTCTTCCTTTGTGGGGAATCTGGCATGCCATATAATTTCATAGCTTACCAAGGTAAAACGACAAAACTTCCAGAAAAATACAATCACTTTGGTCTTTCTGGAAGTTTGGTAATGTCACTTCTAGAGAACACAATTCACCAACATTGCAATTACAGGTTGTTTTTCGATAATTATTTTACTTCTCCAAATTTGATTCAAGAATTGCACAGCAAAGGAGTGTATTGCACTGGGACTGTAAGAGCAAACAGGGTTGGATTTTTGCCAATAAAAACAAATGCAAAGCTGGTAAAACAAGGAAGAGGTGCAATGGATGGATGTACATCTAGTGACGAAAAGTTGTGCTTAGTGAAGTGGAATGATAACTCCCTAGTTACTATTTTGTCTTCTGCATATGACTGGGAAACAAATCAAGGCCAAGTGAGGCGTTATGAAAAGGCGACCAAATCATATATAAATGTGGCATGCCCATCTTCTGTATTAGAATACAATAAAAGTATGGGTGGAGTTGACAAGTTGGACTTTCTGCTCTCCCTGTATCGAATTCACATAAAGTCCATAAAGTGGACTCTTCGTGTGATTTTTCGTTTTATTGACTTGGCTGCTGTCACATCTTGGTTACAGTATATCAATGATTGCAAATCAGTTGGCCATCCCAAATCGCTTAACGCTGTTGCAATTTCGACTCAACCTTGCTGAGTGCTTGATAAAGCTCAATGCAAATCCCCTTAAATCTACAGTTGGCACATCCAGGAGATCGCTGCAAAATCCACCAACACAAGATGTTCGCTTTGATGAAGTTGGAAACTTTCCAGTATGGAAAGATAAGCGGCAACGATGCAAGTTTTCTGGATGTGTTGAATGTTTTTCGTATGTATTTTGCGAAAAATGTGAGGTTTCTTTGTGTTTGAATAAGCACAGAAATTGCTTTTGAAGTTATCATGCTCCTCATCCAAGTAAGTCTTTTGTAAAAATTTTTCAGAAACACTTTTTGCCTACTACAGTTTGGTTTGTTGCATATTGCTTCATTTTGTGTTTAATTTTCGTTATTTTGTTGCTACTTCATCTGAATTTGCATAAAAACAAATATATAAATAAAATGAAAAATACCATGAAAAAGTAGTCATATGCTTACAATGTATCATATATGATACATTAATTTTCTCGCTAATTAATGACATTTTTTTGCAAGAAAATTTTTTACACAGTTAAGGCAACTCTAAACATTGCATTCATAACAAAAAAATTCAAATAAATTTTTTTTTCAACAAACGTTAGTCGTGAGTCAACACATATATAAATATACAAAAATAGAATTCAAAGTATAAATGTTTTTAATGAAAATGAAATTTTTTTAATATATAACTGTTATCTTCAGAATAAATCATACAAAAGATTACAATTAATTGAATACCTCCAAAAAACATGGAGTGTATCAAAAATAATGTGATATTTTTAGGAGATTTTAATTTTGTTAAAAGTAAAATTGATACCAAAAATCAACATTTATTTAAAATAACAAAAGAAAAAGTAGCTTTTAAAAAACTAAAAAAAAAAGATTTTATTGATATATTTAGAGAACATTCGGCAGCGTGGTTGAGTGGTTAAAGTGCCAGGCTAGTGACCAACACGGTCTGGGTTCAAAACTCCAAAATAAAGTGCTTGAAGTTGGGAGTTTTGCCATCACAAAATTTGCCAGTAAAATCACATCCTAACAAAATTCCTCAAGAAAAAAGGACTATTTTTATGAGACATCCTTAACCATCTTTAGCTAATTACTCAAAAGCTTTTGCTCAACAACCAACATCAATCAATGATATTTCTCAGCAATTTTCCCAAATGAAATTGTCTAAGTGGCGAATTTTTGTTGCAAATGACTTTGTTCATTTTACATATTACAGTAACATAGATCATCACCATGTAGCAGATGTAAGTTTGCTAATTAAAGACAATTCAGTTGATAGTTCTGGCTTGGATTTTTCTACTTCATTTCATGGTAGATGTGCAACAGAAATTACCAAACAACTGTCATTTGAAAATTTTAGTTTATATGAGATGTTGGACTTCTTAAAGCAACAGTTGATCTGCAAAGGCTATGCAGGTGTTTCTAATCAATCTCAATGGATATGTTTAAATGGCTGCATTTCTTACCCCTGCAATGATAGAAGTTCAAGGTTTGTCTGCATTTATATTTGTACTCCAAACGTTAAATTATTTCATCTAGCAACTGTAATTTCTGTGTTTAATAGCTTACTAAACACTTTTAATTTTATATGATGTATTAAACTTGTTTTGTAATTGAAAACCTAGCAGTTTTTTCTCATTCAAAAATATTCAAGCTTAAAAAACAAGCAGAAGCCTAGCATCATAAGCAAACTTAATTAGCTTGTACAGTAGGTGCATGCATAGTTAAATGAAGCAAAGCAGACAAAATGTTTGCTTGCTTTCAGCTGACACTAAATTGTAATATTGATCCACCTTTAGATGTGCCAGTGAAATATCATGTTTATCTTGTGTTGCTGGATAAAAATTTACATAACTGAAAACGCATTTAGAAAGTAAACAAACTGGTGTGGTTAGTATTGCATAAGCTAATGTAAAAATTTTGTTAGTAGCACTTCAGGAGCACAGCAAATTTTTTTTTTTTTTTTTGATTTGCTCTAAACCATTTTACAGCTTATAACTATCAGTAATATTTTGTTCTACTTTAAACAGGTTTTTCAGCAAAGATTGTCAAATTGTCTGTGATAAAACTAATTCTGTGTGTCCACAGTGCATGATGCTTCATGTGCATCAAGTAGATAAAGTACTCCCAAGTCACAGTCCAATTACCACTGCTTGCGTTCAACGAGTAAAAGCAACCATCACTGCTCAGAAAGAAAGGTTTTTTTTTTTTTTTTTTTTTTGTTATCATACGTTAACTTGTATATTTTAAATTGTGACCAACTGCACTACCGCCTGAAGTTTCTAATACATGCTGTAAGATATCACTTTTTAAATTCTCTCTCCTCATATCCTTATATACATGTGGTAAATATTCTCTTACATATATATCCTAGAACCACAGTTTAGATAAAGAAAAAGAAATTTTGGGCTGAAGAGGTGCAAATAAACTCAGAACATAATTTTTGATTAAGTTGATTAATAATACATTATACAGTGATGCCCTGGCTAACATATTTGTTAGCTCATTGCTGAAATTGTTCCTCTGCAATAGAAGGCTGAAAAGTAGCATTTCGAGTGTAACAGAAGATACTACTGTTTGTGGACATATGTTGCTTTTTTTGGCAACAATCAACCTTAAACTCAACCTTTTATTTGTTAGTCATTTAATCACAGTGCTGTTGCAAAAGACGTGATAAAAATATCTATTTATGCTCTTTCTCACCTTTTTTATTTACAGAATTGGCAAATTAGAAGAAGAATTTTTGAAGAAAGGTATTGATGTGGATGAAAATATATGCTCTATACTAGAAAACTTAAAAAATGACCCTGTTGCTTTAAAGAATGAGTTTCTCCGAGAATGGTGGTCTAAACAAAAAGAGTTGCAATCATTGGACAATAAAAGTGGTTATCGCTATCCACCTTCAGTAATCCGGTAAGCTTGCTGTTTAAAACGAATTTTCTTTTCAGATTTTCTTGTTTTACTGCTTTTGCTGTTAAGGTATTTGTTCACATATTATTCTTCGTCATATGGCAGAGTATCTTCTCCTGGCTAATGCATTATAACTCAGGGTGCCCGATCTGTGGGACACTCTGTTTATGGCCTTTGGTTTGTTCATAAGCGCCACAATGACAATTCGGGGAAGGAGGGAGACTTCATTAGTGCATGAACCAACAAAAGCAACCAACGCCAGAACGCAAGCCATTAAGTTTAATCCAAGTTGCTCTGGGCAAACCCCAAACCCATTTCAATAAGTCTGGTGCTGACCTTGGGAATTGAAGTAGGAAGTTCGGGCGTATTCTTTGACTAGCCTTTGTTATAAGCTTTTAGCTCACATTTGGTCTCTCGGTTATGAAGTTAAAAAAACGTTTCTGCATGGCTGAGCTTTAGCCTCCAAGTCAGGAGGTATGTAGCAAGTGTAATCCTGCCCTGGGTTAAAGTGTATTTCTATGCCAAAGCCATAAAAGCAAAATCTTCAATTCACCTATTTTAATTGACCGCTACAAAGAATAATATTCTTTTTTAATAGATTTTGTTTAAAACTCCATGCAAAATCTGCAGCTGCTTACAAATTGCTGCAAGACATTTTGGTTCTTCCTTCTGAGAGAACTTTGCGACAAGCGCGAAACAACAATGAAGGCGATAAAATAGGCATTCAAACACAAGTTGTTGAAAGAATCAAAAATGCAATTCATCATTGCACGCTCGAAAGCGATCGACTTGCCGTTCTTACATTTGACGAAATGGCAATTAAAGGTAACCGTTGCATTTTGTGTTTGTTTTAATGATGTTGAACATTTTTTTCTTTTACTTGAATAGTTTTACTGTTTAGTCATTATTACTTTGGGGCTACATACACAACAGCAGCAACTAGCACAACTATATGACATCGCTAAAAGAACTTGCATAATCTTACGTCCTGTGTAATTGATTTTCAGAAGATCTAGCATTTTGCTCTGCTTACGGAATTGTAGTTTCTTGAATTTAAAATTATTTTTGCTTCTACATTATGTACATCGAATTTATATTCCATAAGTGTCCATTTCTTTTCTTCTTTTTTTTTTATGTTGCGTTTGCATTTTAGGCAAAATGTATAATTGTTGTTGTTCTATTAAACGTATTCGTAATTGTTAGTTTTATACTATTTATCAGCTAAATCATTTTATATAACACTTTTACAGTTGATGGTCTTTCTGCAAATAGAACGGTAATGAAGCTGTTTTGCAATGAAGATAATGATGTATCTTTTCGCATGAAAAATCCGCTGAATCCCGACAGGTAACGTAGCTTGTTGTTTCTTCGTAACGCATAGTACTTAAGATTTTTTGTTTTTTAGATACATTCATTTCTTCCCAGACTCTCCACACACACTAAAGTCATGTCGCAACATTTTGCTTAATCCTAACAAAAGCTTGTGGAATGATGGAGATATTTGGATGCAACTGCTTAAAGATCTTATTCGGGTATTTCGTAGAAACTATAAGCCATTTCAAGAGTATTTATTTATATCAAATCTTCGATTGATTTTTAGGAGGATCTTTGTTGTGGCGAGTTACGGTTGTACCATAAGCTCACAGAGAAGCATGCCACTCCAAATTCTTAAAAAAAAATGAATGTCGCAATTGCTGCGCAAACAATGTCGGAAACAGTAGGTATGATTGAAGCCGGCATCATTTGTGATTAGTATTTCTAGTTTGTCTAAATTATACTTGTTTTTAGGTTTGGCATTACAAGAAAAAAGTTATCCTGCCTTATCGACTTTTATCCTTTCTATCGATAAATGGTTCGATTGCATGAACGGAGGTTGGTACTTTTTAGATTTTATGTTAATGTTTTTCGTTTAATTTGTTACGTTGAATGTAACGTCGTAGCAAAACTTTTGCAATTGCAGTTGGGTTTGGGTTTATAATAAATAAAAACCTTACTCTCCAAGGCTTTTGTTAAATCAATACAACTAAGTTTACCATTTTTAACTTTTTTGTAATATATAAAGACTACTCTAAGCCTTTAAGCTTTGTCCTAACTATGCTGAGAATAATGTTCTAGTGCTTTTTAATGCTCTACTGAAATCATAATTTACATAGTTGCATAGATGTAGCATTTAAAAATTATAAAGATATTGAGACACCAACAGAAAGACTTTGAAAAACTCATTTAAAAAAATACTTGCTACAAAGTACTTTTCAGTTAAACTTTAAAAAAAATTAAGAAATATCTACAAGTTGCTAAAATTAATTATTGAAATGTAATTACTTATTAATGGTTGGCAACTTCAATTTTACATTGAGAGGATATTCAAAAACTCATTCTACAGTTCTATGTGTGATTTTATAATCTGTTTTTTTGTTTTGCTTAAATTAGTACTTCCTATATAAAAAACAATGGTGTTTAAAGTTTGGGTGCTTTTTTACAAAGTAACACAATAGGATATTTTGTAAAGAAGGTTTATTAGGCTAAGTAACAATAGTTGGTTCTCGTTCACTATTAGCCAAGTTTAGATCATTACCTTTTAAAATTTTGGAAATTCCCAAAAGCTGCAAGGTTAGTAAGGGCGAAAAGTGAATAAAAACCCTAATAAATGATAAAAAAGCTAAGACTTTGTTTTGGTATTGAATAATCAAGTAAAAGGTATAAAATAATCCAAATGCCAGGTTGATTAAAAAAGTGGGAAAGCTTTACGTACTCTAATTCAAGTTTATCTTCAAAATTCACATTGCTTATTCTTTCTTAGTAATATTTTTTACAAGCCTTTCTCTGCTATAAAATTGGATTCCATTGCTTTCTTTAAGTTTAAGAGCAGTTCACCTCTCTATTTATTTTAGTTTCTCTCATATTTCTTTTTTCTTTTTGGCCGCTTTACGCGCTATTTACATTATAAATTACCGGTACTATGGAAAGCGCATTGGGTTAGTGACTAGCGCTGAACGTGGAGAACTAATCATTGTCTTATACGCAGTGGGAGCATCTGGAGTTGAAGTGCCACCAATGTTTGTCTTTCCCAGGGTTAAATTTTTGGAATAATTTTATTGTTGGTGGGCCATTGGGATGTATAAGAAGTCGGGTTGGATGAATGAAGACTTGCATGTCAGCTTCATTAAGCACTTTATTTACCTTGTGCATAACAGCAAAGAGGACCAGTGCGACTGATTTTGAACAACGTGGATGCACATGTAAGTCCTACAGCAATTGATCTGGCATGTGAAAATGGTGTAGTTATGTTGACTATACCTCTTTATGTGTTCTGCCATTTTTATAACACAGGTTTTTAACAAACTCACCTTCTGCAAATGGTTTGCTGTGTTTTGCAACTAACAAAGCGACTTCAAGACTTGCTTTAGTAATGTTTTTATTTGACTCGTGAGCTCGTTTAAAGTACTGCTCCTGAGATCTTCCAGTTGCTTCGCTTTTTCTATACGATCAGCATCTGATAGCTTGTTGAATGTGCTAGCATGTTTTGTCTTATAGTGCCTCTTTTCATTATACTTCTTATACACTGAAACAGTCTCGTGGCAAACTAGGCAAACACAGTTGTTTCTGCTTTCAGTAAAAAAATATTGTAGCTTCCACCTTCCCTGGAAACAACGTCAACGTCCTTTTTTATCAACTTTCCTTTCCTTACTTGATGTAAACATGACAATTTCACTTACAAAATCAGCTTTCTCTTTCTTCTGTTCAATTGTCGCTATGAATCACTATAACCTACTAACCCTACTCTTTAAAACAAAATTAGTTGTTTTCGCGATTATTACGTAATAATTGTGGTCCTTGTAAACTAGATGGACGCCGGGATCAATTGAATTTAAGTGAACAACTTGTCTGGTAAAGACGCGTTTTCTTGTTAGCGACAAGCATTAAATCAATGATAAGTAATTTATATTTGAATAGGATTCTATTTGAATAAGGTTTAAAAAAAAAAATTGAATAATTTGTATAAGTAATATTTAATTAAGATAAGTTATTTAATTTTTTGGTTTCATATCCATCTATTATAATTTGTGAAATGGTTACCTATGTAGTTAATCCACTGTTGTGGTATATATTCCAACAAATGAAACAGATGACATTAGACATGCTCTGTAAAATTATTATACAGTGTTATTCTTCTGTGGAAATTGAAACTGCAAAGGAATTGTTATTTGATCACTTTCCTGATGAAGTCAGATTAAAGCATTGCAGGAAAAAAGCCAGGCAAGGTGCTCATAAACTAGAAAATACTATCAAAGATATGGTTGATGTATTTCATGAATTGGCTGTAACAAAATCTTTTATTCCTTCTATATTTGTTACAGATACATGTCATTTTCCTTCTATAGACTTGGCAAATGTTGATGCTGTATCTATGGATACAGATATAATGCAGTTAAAAAAGGATATAAATAGTTTCAAAGACAACAAGGAAACTGAAAAATCAGTATTGAAAGAAATTCAAGATTCATTGCAAGCTATTCATAGCTCAATTAACCTGGATGAATATCAGAAACAAAATCAATTTATCCCTTTAAATCCCCATAAAGACAATTACAATCAACCTTCTTATGCATCAGTAATAAAATTTCATATAAATATGTCTGATAAAATAAATTTGCAAAAAAATTCTGAAATTTTTTCTTCACAAAATCCAGTTGACACCAGTAAATCTGAATGGACTTCTGTATCCCAAAACGTTTTAGATCCAAAATAAAAGTTGGAAAAAATATATGTTCAAATATAAAAGCAGTCAAGAAAGTAAATAAGCCTACTGAAATATTTGCCACAAGATTTCAACCTGACATTACAGAAAGTGACATAAAGTCATATATAACTAATGAATTCTCTGATGCGGAGTCAATTAGCATTGAAAAACTTAAAACGAAGTACAACACTTATTCTTCGTTTAAAATCTCTATAATTGGCATATCTTTAAAAGATGCTCTAAATGAAGAAAGTTGGCCAGAAGGCATTTTTGTTAAACGCTTTTATACACCAAAAATGGAATCTACAGCTAGTGCTGTCAATACATCTGATCAAAACATTCAATCTTAAAGCAGTTACATATAATTGTAGAGGACTTTTAAGTTCTGTACATGATGTGAAAGCTCTTTGCAAAAAGTATAACATAATATTTCTTCAAGAAACTTGGCTTGCTAAACTAAACTTAAGTTATTTGACATCAGTAGCACTCACTATGCTTTTGGGATTTCCTCAATTAATTATGAATCTGGTTTGTTAGTTGGTAGACCTCATGAAGGTACTGCAATTTTATGGCACAAATCTCTACATGCGTCTCCAATTTATAATCATGACTCCACCATAATTGTACTTAAATTAGAATTGGATAATTCTGTTCTTAATTTTATAAATGTATACCTGCCATACTGTTGTCCATCAAACACTGATAAGTTTTTTCAATATTTAAGTAAATTAAATATTATGTTTGAATCTTTTGATAACCCTAATTTATGGGTTGTTGGTGACTTCAATGCTAATGACAATAATCTTTTTGGAGATCTTCTTAAAAATTTTTGTTTAGACCATGATTTGATTATTTTAGATCAAGATATATTACCTGATAACTCTTTTACCTTAGTGACTATCATGGCACAACTAGTTGGATTGATCATTGTTTGTGCTCTTTTTCACTTCATCATACTATCACTCTAATGAAAGTTCTACATAATGCAATTACTTCTGACCATAGACCCCTTGCTTTTACTATGTACACTCCTAATCTACCCTTATTTGACAGAACTGCTTTAACTACTTACCATAACAAAATTAATTGGAATAAAGTAGCACCTGAACAAAAATATGATTACAATCTGAATTGTAAGAAATTATTGTCTGAAATAAGAGTACCTGTTTCAGTTCTTAAATGTAAAACTCCTCTATGTAATGATCCTCAACATGTTGCATTTATTGAGAATTTTTATGAACAGATTATTTTTGCAATCAAAACTGCTTCAAAAGACTTGCTTGTATCCAAGCACAAGAAAACCAATAATTTTATTTATGGTTGGAATAATAGTGTTAAAAGAGTACATGTAACTGCCAGAGCTGCTTATCTGAATTGGATTAGAAATGGTAAGATCAGAAATGGAAAGTATTATAAAGCAATGAAATCTTGCCGAAGATCATTCAAATATGCTCTTCGCAAATGTAAAAGAAATTATAAATGTCATGAGGCTTATGCTTTAGCACTTGCTCTACATTCTAGGTCCAATGCACCTAAATCTTTTTGGAGCAAAATTAGATCTTCTAATAATCATTGTTCTCTTCCTGCTTCTGTTGGTGGAGTAAAAGGTGCTAAAAATATTGCTGAGATGTGGAAAAAGCATTTTTCTTCTCTCTCTTAAATACTAGTAGTTTTTCGGATGCAACGAAATTTGTTGATTTCAAATTACAATCACTTGAGTCTTATCATAACCTTTCCTTGGCTGAATGCACTATTGACACTATCAGTCCATTAATTCATAAATTAAAGCTAAACTGCCTCCTGGTGTTGATGGTATTTCTGCTGAACATTTTTGCTATTGTGATAGTAGTATTAAAGAATATATATGTGATCTTTTTAATATGTGTTTATATCATGGTGTT
The DNA here is from genome assembly GCA_963680785.1 of Diplosoma virens. Classification (NCBI taxonomy): domain Eukaryota; kingdom Metazoa; phylum Chordata; class Ascidiacea; order Aplousobranchia; family Didemnidae; genus Diplosoma; species Diplosoma virens. Next base: position 26,323,423 of record OY796884.1, read on the forward strand.
ATCCCAAAATCTTGTACTGACACATTACTTGTCCCAATAATGAAAAACAAAAATAAAAATGTTTATGATGTTAGTAATTACAGGCCTATAGCTCTTACCACAGTTGTGTCAAAACTGTTCGAATCTTACATGTTACATCATTTAATAGATTTTTTGAAAACAAATGATAACCAATTTGGGTTTAAACCTAATCATGGTACAGACATGAGTGTATTTCTTCTTAAACAAGTAGCTTCTTCATATATATCTAGAGATACTTCTGTGTTTGCTGTGTTTTTGGATGCCTCTAAAGCCTTTGATAAAGTAGATCATGATCTTTTATTTAAAAAGTTAATACTTAGAAATGTGCCTTTGTACTTCATTAGGTTGTTGCGTTACTGTTATAAAACTCAAATGATGAAAGTTAGGTGGAATAATTATTTTTCTGACTCTTTTTTGGTCTCAAATGGTGTTCGCCAAGGAGGTATCTTAAGCCCTTACTTATTTTCCCTGTATATTGATGATCTGACTTCTAATTTAAACACTATTAAATCTGGGTGTTATGTTGGAAATTACTGCCTAAATCATATAATGTTTGCTGATGACATTTGTCTATTTAGTCCTAGTTTAGTTGGTCTTCAAGATCTTTTAAATGCATGCTACAATTACGCCCAGTCACATAAAATGTTATTTAATTGTAATAAATCATTTGGCATGTTGCTTGCACCAAAAAATTTCAATCATCTTCCTCTCCTAAGCTATTGATGGATAATTCAGAAATCAGTTTTGTTTAATCTGTAAAATATCTTGGGTTGCATATTAGCAGTGATCTTACTGATGACATTGACATTCAAAGGCAGGTTAAATCACTCTATTGCTCAGCGAATAAATTGAAACAGCAATTTAGTAAGTGTAGCTTGGAAGTAAAAAATTACTTATTTAAACATTTTTGCATGCCATTTATGGAAGCCACTTATGGTGTAATTATCGTAAATATAACTTCAGTCGATTACGTGTTGCTTACAATGATTCTTATAAAATTTTGCACCACATACCTCGATGTATTAGTGCTCGTAACCATCAAGTACAATCAAATATTAATACCTTCGATGCTCTAATTAGAAAATATATTTTTTCACTAATCGTTGTATAAACACCCAAAATATTTTCATTATGTCATTGATGTCATCGGACTTATGGTATAAATCGTTTTATTACCAATATTTTGTGCGAACTTTGTTTTAAACTTGAATTTTTCTAATTTTTCTATTGTGTATCTTTTAGGGTTGATATTTCTTTTTTTTTTTTTTTTGCGTGTGTGTGCATATATGGACGCTTTTGGGTCTGAGATAAATAAATAAATAAAAATAAAATAAATAAAATATTAAACATATATAAACAATAAGTACATTATTATTTTATGTATATTATAACGGATTTTGGCAACATAAATCTTAAATTTTCTTGCCTAAATTTGACATTTGTGAAGGCCGTCTTCTTGTATCAATTTAAAAAAACTCAGGCTTTGAACGAAGTGAGAACGAGTGGTTAGGGACAAGCGGGATGAGGTCCGGTTTGTTGATTCGTTTTTTGGGATGGGTTGCGGATGTATTGATGTCATATATTCCAGTTTTCCCTTTTGTTTCTTAGTTTTCTGACTAGTTTTTGCGTTTGCGACAAATAAAAACGAGCAAAGAAACGCAATTTTGCCACAAAAATCACCTGAAATTGGAAAAATAAAAAAAAATTTGTCCATGCGCCCATCTAGTTTACAAGTATTATAATGGTTCCAATTTTATCTCGCCAGTGTTTTCTCGCGTCTAAACTTATCAGAAAGCGCTGCCACCATTATTAGTGCAAAAAAGAAACTTAAAAGTTGGATTGATATAAGTGTGTCTGCGGGCCATATGGAAACTCATCGCGGGCCGGACTTTGGATACCCCTGGTTTAAGATAACGTTTCGGTTTAGATTCAGGTTTGACAAATTTTATTTTTTCGGATTCGTTTCCAGTTTAGGTTCAAAGATTAATAACGGTTAATACCGGTTTACGAAATAGGTTCGGGTTTCGTTCGACACTTTGATTTTTTCGCTGCAGCAATGCATTTTTAAAAACCACAAACGGTAATTTTTTTGTTGTGTATAATATCATTTGCATTACCATGGTTTATTACAGCAATCAATTACCCGTACAGTCGTTTTTTGTTTTTCATAATGTATACATATTGTATACGTTTGTTTTACTACCTTTAAAATTACTACAATCGGATTTGATGAAATGTGTCATGGTAACCGACCTCACCGCTGATAACACTGATCAAACATTGAAATGCGTCTCGGGCACACGTGACGCGTAATTGACGGTCGAGTCTAATTCGAAGAAAAACCAATTCGAGTGAGAGTTAGTTTTAGAAAGAAAGTAATTGCTTCAGAAGGAACTAAGTTCTTCTTGAGCATCTTAACAAATTTTTAAAGTTAAAATGATTTTGGGCCCGCGAGAACAATGTGCGAGGCGTTTTTTTCTCTTTTTATCTCTTTGAGCAACTAATTTTGTTTCCTTTTTACTTTCACTCCAATCGGTTTTTCTTCAAAAACTTTAAATTTAAATTTTTAAACAATCGTATTTTGCATAATGATATTGTCTTTATTTGGATGTCGGTGTCAGAGTCGGAATTCTAGAAGCCTTACCAGTCAGAGTCGGATCTTTAACTTTCCGACACGGCAACCCTGGTTAAAACTAAAAACTACGGCCAAGCAGTGAGCTTTATATACAGGGTGTCCATAAAGTCTCTTTACAATTTAAAAAAATTATTACAAAGTAAAACAATGAGATATCGCAATGAGGGTTGTTTTATGTTAATCAGTATTTCGTACAGTTTTTATTGACACTAAAATTTATTGTTTCAGATAAAATTTCTTAATTAAAGCTTCTTATGTTTAAGGATTGAGCTATATGAACTGAACCCCCATAAAATGAGTACTCCTCAAGAAAAAGCGAAATGTGTATTCTGGTTCATTGAGACAAAATCAGATGTTTAGACCCAGCGAAACTACAGAAGTAAGTATGGAAGAGACCCACCATCACGTCCTTCAATTCGTTTATGGCACAAGAAATTTATGGAGACAGGGACAGTGTTCGATACAAGGAGGAGTGGGCGACCAAGAACATCTGAAAAAAACAACGAGCGTGTAAGGCAAGCCTTTCAACGTTCTCCTATGAAGTCCATCCGTACTGCTGCCAGACAATTGAAACTACCACGTTCAACAGTGCACAAAGTCCGACACAAGAATTTAAGATTGTATGCTTACAAAGTGCAAATGTTACAGGAAATTCAGCCAAACGACATGCTAAGACGAAAAGAATTTGCAGTGAACATGTCCTTCGTGCAACTAATGGTGCCCATATAGAAGTGTATTAAATGGAGTAATGATATTTTTAATAAAATGTTTAAAAGTATATTAAATGTGTCAATAAAAACTTTATGAAATACTGATTAACATAAAACAACCCTCATTGCGATATGTCATCATTTCACTTTGTAATAATTTTTTTAAATTGTAAAAAGACTTTATGGATACCCTGTATATGATTTTGATTTGAAGTTGCTAAACACGAACCGTTTAAAATAACGTTCCACTACAGGTTCAGGTTCGGCAATTTTGCGTTTTCGGGTTCAGTTCCGTTTCAGGCTCAGGTTTAGCAAATTTTATTTTTTCAGGTTCAGATCCGATTTAGGTTTGGCAAATTTTATTCTTAAAAATTCAGTTTCGATCCAGCTCCAGTTGGGGTTCAAAGAAATCAACTGGCAGTTAATACGATTTTCGATAAATGTTTGGTTCAATCTTTGTAATTTTAAAATATTTTTTCTGTCCATTTTTGCAAGCGTATAAACCTAGAAAGGACATAGCTCGTAGATTGTGACCATAGACATATCATCAAAAGAAAGCATATCAGATAAAGGGAAAATGAAGCAAAACAATTTTTCTCGCATTAATGGTTTTGCACAATTTTATTAAGAAGCCAAAACACAACAAATAAGCTTATAACTGAGCAGAATGCATTAGCTTTGTTATGTATCCTATAGTGTTTGTGATTAAATCTACTGTAAACATAAGATTATATTTGGCAACATTGTATTTGTAGCTAGTTTAGTGATGTCAACCGCGCAGTGCAGCGTGGTAACCTTTTTTGGAGGATCTTGCCGCGTACCGCGCCGCACGGCGTGCAAATTATGAAAAGTTTACATTTAAATTTTAAGCAAATCTTATTTTGGATAATGCTATTGCTTGGGTTGCCGATTTAGTTGTTCCCCTTCATTAATCCAATCACAGAAAGCAAAGTGTCAGGAGCATAATCAACTGAATAGCCTCTTTCCATAGTACCAGTAATTCATAATGTAAATAGCGCGTAAAGCGGCCAAAAAGAAAAAAGAAATATGAGAGAAACTAAAATAAATAAAGAGAGAGGAGGTGAACTGCTTTTAAACTTAAAGCAATGGAATCTAATCGTACAGCAGAGAAAGGCTTGTAAAAAATATTACTAAGAAAGAATAAGCAATGTGAATTTTGAAGATAAACTTGAATTAGAGTATGTGAAGCTTCCCCACTTTTTTAATCAACCTGGCATTTATATTATTTTATACCTTTTACCCGATTATTCAATAACAAAACAAAGTCTTAGCTTTTTTATCATTTATTAGGGTTTTTATTCACTTTTCGCCCTTACTAACCTTGCAGCTTTTGGGAATTTCCCAAAATTTAAAAGGTAATGAACTAAACTCGGCTAATAGTGAACGAGAACAAACTATTGTTACTTAGCCTAATAAACCTTCTTTACAAAATATCCTATTGTGTTATTTTGTAAAAAAGCACCCAAACTTTAAACACCATTGTTTTTTATATAGGAAGTACTAATTTAAGCAAAACAAAAAAACAGATTATAAAATCACAAATAGAACTGTAGAATGAGTTTTTGAAAATCCTCTCAATGTAAAATTGAAGTTGCCAACTGTTAATAAGTAATTACATTTCAATAATTAATTTTAGCAACTTGTAGATATTTCTTAATTTTTTTTTAAAGTTTAACTGAAAAGTACTTCGTAGCAAGCATTTTTTTAAATGAGTTTTTCAAAGTCTTTCTGGTGGTGTTACAATATCTTTATAATTTTTAAATGTTACATCTATGCTATTATGTAAATTATGATTTCAATCGAGCATTAAAAAGTACTATAATATTATCTGTGAATAATATTCCAGCATAGTTAGGACAAAGCTTAAAGGCTTAAAGTAGTCTTTATATATTACAAAAAAGTTAAAAATGGTAAACTTAGTTGTATTGATTTAACAAAAGCCAATTTAAATTTGGAGTAATACAAAATGTGTTAATGAAGATAAAGCAATTGTTTTTGTAACATGTTAGAAACTGTTAAAATAGTTTAAAATACATACACCACAGTGTTAATGTGTTGCATTTGGCAAAATACCTTGAAAAAATGTAAAAGCTAAAGCACCATTAAGTGGATGTGTACAAACTGCAAAGAAGGAGTTTGTAATTCAGTTGCTAATCTTATTCATCTAAGAAAGTAAAGAAATAAAGGCCTTTTTTTAAAACAAAAGATTTGTGTAAATGCATTAAAATTACATTGTTTTCTCTTCATGTTGCAATTGCATATTAAGCTATTATGCAATAAGCTTTAACAAAACATTTCTAGATTTAACTTTGAAAAGTCTATTTAGCTGCAATGGTTAGTTTGGTATTATTTAAAATCAAATGAATTGAATAAAAATTGATCTTAACTGAACTTACTAATGGTTTAATTTACTTGTATCTAATTGTTTGTGATTTCTTTCAGAATGTAATTTTTAATACTAGTTAACTATGCCTTAAATTTAATGTACTTATTAAATATAGTTTAATAAAGGTTATTTGTGAGGATTTGATATACTGTTATAGCTGTAAAAAATAGCTTAGCAATGACAACAACTATTGCTTTGACCACAAATGCATATCAAGGGTTTTGGTAAGGTTTTATGGTTAAAAAATCTAAGTAATTTATGCAATATGTTTGAGTGATTATTTTTTCAAATTCCAAGCTAAAAACATTAAAAAAAAACAAACTTGATAGTAAGCAAGGTTTGTGTTTGCAAAAAAAGAGATAATTATATTTTCTTTATATATCTTTTTAACTTGCAGGAAAACATTGAGGGGCATTATACTAAGAGCAATTATTGGCTCTCTTCAAGAAGTCACCATAAGCAATTTTTTTCAGTGAAACTTGCCCAAAATCTCCATTCAGCACCAAGATAGAATAAAAAAAAAGCCAAGAGATAAAAAGGCCTTTCAAGAAGCTATTGTAACTACTGAGGATTTGGAGTTAGTTTCACAAACAAAAATTGCATACGGTGACTTCTTGAAGAGACCCTAATTATCTTATCAGGTTTTGAAGATGCCAAGATGTTGCTGTTGGGTTGAAATTTTTTATTTGTTTTTTTTTAGCTATAGAGACATTACTGAATTAAGCCTGCTTGCTGGGATGCAAAGCAGAGTAATGTGCTTAAAGTGCTTGCAATGATATAGCAAGATTATGCCAATAGTTATTATGCCAATAGCCAATAGCTATAGAATCTGAAATATAAGGACTTACTTTGATGACTACAGCAGTGAGTATTGTTTAAACAAACACCTTTTTAAAAAAAGGAAAAGATGTCTAAAAATTTTCAATTTCAATACATGATTTGCGGTGCGGTGTAAGTTTTAACCAAGAGACCAAATGTGAGCTAAAAGCTTATAACAAAGGCTAGTCAAAGAATACGCCCGAACTTCCTACTTCAATTCCCAAGGTCAGCACCAGACTTATTGAAATGGGTTTGGGGTTTGCCCAGAGCAACTTGGATTAAACTTAATGGCTTGCGTTCTGGCGTTGGTTGCTTTTGTTGGTTCTTGCACTAATGAAGTCTCCCTCCTTCCCCGAATTGTCATTGTGGTGCTTATGAACAAACCAAAGGCCATAAACAGAGTGTCCCACAGATCGGGCACCCTGAGTTATAATGCATTAGCCAGGAGAAGATACTCTGCCATATGACGAAGAATAATATGTGAACAAATACATTAACAGCAAAAGCAGTAAAACAAGAAAATCTGAAAAGAAAATTCATTTTAAACAGCAAGCTTACCGGATTACTGAAGGTGGATAGCGATAACCACTTTTATTGTCCAATGATTGCAACTCTTTTTGTTTAGACCACCATTCTCGGAGAAACTCATTCTTTAAAGCAACAGGGTCATTTTTTAAGTTTTCTAGTATAGAGCATATATTTTCATCCACATCAATACCTTTCTTCAAAAATTCTTCTAATTTGCCAATTCTGTAAATAAAAAAGGTGAGAAAGAGCGTAAATAGATATTTTTATCACGTCTTTTGCAACAGCATTGTGATTAAATGACTAACAAATAAAAGGTTGAGTTTAAGGTTGATTGTTGCCAAAAAAAGCAACATATGTCCACAAACAATAGTATCTTCTGTTACACTCGAAATGCTACTTTTCAGCCTTCTATTGCAGAGGAACAATTTCAGCAATGAGCTAACAAATATGTTAGCCAGGGCATCACTGTATAATGTATTATTAATCAACTTAATCAAAAATTATGTTCTGAGTTTATTTGCACCTCTTCAGCCCAAAATTTCTTTTTCTTTATCTAAACTGTGGTTCTAGGATATATATGTAAGAGAATATTTACCACATGTATATAAGGATATGAGGAGAGAGAATTTAAAAAGTGATATCTTACAGCATGTATTAGAAACTTCAGGCGGTAGTGCAGTTGGTCACAATTTAAAATATACAAGTTAACGTATGATAACAAAAAAAAAAAAAAAAAAAACCTTTCTTTCTGAGCAGTGATGGTTGCTTTTACTCGTTGAACGCAAGCAGTGGTAATTGGACTGTGACTTGGGAGTACTTTATCTACTTGATGCACATGAAGCATCATGCACTGTGGACACACAGAATTAGTTTTATCACAGACAATTTGACAATCTTTGCTGAAAAACCTGTTTAAAGTAGAACAAAATATTACTGATAGTTATAAGCTGTAAAATGGTTTAGAGCAAATCAAAAAAAAAAAAAAAATTTGCTGTGCTCCTGAAGTGCTACTAACAAAATTTTTACATTAGCTTATGCAATACTAACCACACCAGTTTGTTTACTTTCTAAATGCGTTTTCAGTTATGTAAATTTTTATCCAGCAACACAAGATAAACATGATATTTCACTGGCACATCTAAAGGTGGATCAATATTACAATTTATTGTCAGCTGAAAGCAAGCAAACATTTTGTCTGCTTTGCTTCATTTAACTATGCATGCACATACAAGCTAATTAAGTTTGCTTATGATGCTAGGCTTCTGCTTGTTTTTTAAGCTTGAATATTTTTGAATGAGAAAAAACTGCTAGGTTTTCAATTACAAAACAAGTTTAATACATCATATAAAATTAAAAGTGTTTAGTAAGCTATTAAACACAGAAATTACAGTTGCTAGATGAAATAATTTAACGTTTGGAGTACAAATATAAATGCAGACAAACCTTGAACTTCTATCATTGCAGGGGTAAGAAATGCAGCCATTTAAACATATCCATTGAGATTGATTAGGAACACCTGCATAGCCTTTGCAGATCAACTGTTGCTTTAAGAAGTCCAACATGTCATATAAACTAAAATTTTCAAATGACAGTTGTTTGGTAATTTCTGTTGCACATCTACCATGAAATGAAGTAGAAAAATCCAAGCCAGAACTATCAACTGAATTGTCTTTAATTAGCAAACTTACATCTGCTACATGGTGATGATCTATGTTACTGTAATATGTAAAATGAACAAAGTCATTTGCAACAAAAATTCTCCACTTAGACAATTTCATTTGGGAAAATTGCTGAGAAATATCATTGATTGATGTTGGTTGTTGAGCAAAAGCTTTTGAGTAATTAGCTAAAGATGGTTAAGGATGTCTCATAAAAATAGTCCTTTTTTCTTGAGGAATTTTGTTAGGATGTGATTTTACTGGCAAATTTTGTGATGGCAAAACTCCCAACTTCAAGCACTTTATTTTGGAGTTTTGAACCCAGACCGTGTTGGTCACTAGCCCGGCACTTTAACCACTCAACCACGCTGCCGAATGTTCTCTAAATATATCAATACAATCTTTTTTTTTTTTAGTTTTTTAAAAGCTACTTTTTCTTTTGTTATTTTAAATAAATGTTGATTTTTGGTATCAATTTTACTTTTAACAAAATTAAAATCTCCTAAAAATATCACATTATTTTTGATACACTCCATGTTTTTTGGAGGTATTCAATTAATTGTAATCTTTTGTATGATTTATTCTGAAGATAACAGTTATATATTAAAAAAATTTCATTTTCATTAAAAACATTTATACTTTGAATTCTATTTTTGTATATTTATATATGTGTTGACTCACGACTAACGTTTGTTGAAAAAAAAATTTATTTGAATTTTTTTGTTATGAATGCAATGTTTAGAGTTGCCTTAACTGTGTAAAAAATTTTCTTGCAAAAAAATGTCATTAATTAGCGAGAAAATTAATGTATCATATATGATACATTGTAAGCATATGACTACTTTTTCATGGTATTTTTCATTTTATTTATATATTTGTTTTTATGCAAATTCAGATGAAGTAGCAACAAAATAACGAAAATTAAACACAAAATGAAGCAATATGCAACAAACCAAACTGTAGTAGGCAAAAAGTGTTTCTGAAAAATTTTTACAAAAGACTTACTTGGATGAGGAGCATGATAACTTCAAAAGCAATTTCTGTGCTTATTCAAACACAAAGAAACCTCACATTTTTCGCAAAATACATACGAAAAACATTCAACACATCCAGAAAACTTGCATCGTTGCCGCTTATCTTTCCATACTGGAAAGTTTCCGACTTCATCAAAGCGAACATCTTGTGTTGGTGGATTTTGCAGCGATCTCCTGGATGTGCCAACTGTAGATTTGAGGGGATTTGCATTGAGCTTTATCAAGCACTCAGCAAGGTTGAGTCGAAATTGCAACAGCATTAAGCGATTTGGGATGGCCAACTGATTTGCAGTCATTGATATACTGTAACCAAGATGTGACAGCAGCCAAGTCAATAAAACGAAAAATCACACGAAGAGTCCACTTTATGGACTTTATGTGAATTCAATACAGGGAGAGCAGAAAGTCCAACTTGTCAACTCCACCCATACTTTTATTGTATTCTAATACAGAAGATGGGCATGCCACATTTACATATGATTTGGTCGCCTTTTCATAACGCCTCACTTGGCCCTGATTTGTTTCCCAGTCATATGCAAAATAGTAACTAGGGAGTTATCATTCCACTTCACTAAGCACAACTTTTCGTCACTAGATGTACATCCATCCATTGCACCTCTTCCTTGTTTTACCAGCTTTGCATTTGTTTTTATTGGCAAAAATCCAACCCTGTTTGCTCTTACAGTCCCAGTGCAATACACTCCTTTGCTGTGCAATTCTTGAATCAAATTTAGAGAAGTAAAATAATTATCGAAAAACAACCTGTAATTGCAATGTTGGTGAATTGTGTTCTCTAGAAGTGACATTACCAAACTTCCAGAAAGACCAAAGTGATTGTATTTTTCTGGAAGTTTTGTCGTTTTACCTTGGTAAGCTATGAAATTATATGGCATGCCAGATTCCCCACAAAGGAAGAATAATTTAATGCCCCAGGGATTTGGCTTTCCTTTCATATATTGTTTCAAGTCTAATCTTCCTTTGAAGGGGATCATTTGCTCATCTATGCACAGTCTTTTTTCAGGATTAGGCATTTGCTATTGTAGTACTTTTACAAAATGGTTCATAATAGACCTAACTTTCCAAAACTTGTCCTCACTTCTTTCGTTTTTTTTGAATATTGTCCACACAGTGAAGATTATTTCTAAGCATGCTAAAGCGATTTACAGTCATTGCATCAGCTATCAATTTATACCTTCGTCCTTTTCTCCAGTATAATCTCATATTAGGAAATGGAACAGAACCCATTTCAAGGTGCATTCCAAGAAGAGTATTTATTTCTTGTGGTGTCACTTTCAAATCTTTACCGTGCATTTGAAAATAATACATGTTTGTTTTTTCACAAATATTTTCAATTAAAGAACTGGGTAAAAAATTTTTACAATATGTATAAGCCGAAACAGGTTCATTTGGAGATGCATCACAAATTTCTTCTGCAGGTGCTGCAGGAATAAACTTTTTCTTTTTCCAGGAAATTTTTGCTCTTTTTTTATCTTTTTTGCCGGAGGCTCTTAATCAGGAATTTTATTCAATGCCAATGCTGGTACATTTGAGGTTTCATCTACTGCTGGTGCATTTCCAACCAAATCATTATGTACTTTATTCAGCACTGGCATTGCTTCTTCATTTCTGCCTTCTTCGTCAGACAAGTCTTCAATTTCAGAATCGTTTCCAAAATCACTTTCTAAAATTATTTTGGCAGCTTCTGCAAGAGTTCGTTTTGGCATGTCTAAGATTTTTCAAACACGTAACCTACAGTGAAATTACTAATATAAAAATTCAAAAACTGTAAAAAAAAGAATTTGGCAACTTCAGCAAATCAAAAACAAGTATCAAAAAAAGACATCAACTATTTCCCCAAAATCTTAGTTTAGTAGAACAACTAATCAGACCTTTTAAGACTTTTATTTGGTTAAATATTGCTGCTTTTCTATTGATGTACATGCTTTGTTTTGTAATTGTCAGCAATAATACTCAACTACTCATTTTCCTGAAAAATCTAATTATAAGTCAACATGGCCACATGCTCACAATGTATCATATATGATACACGCAATAAACAATGCCCAAAGATCACCTAAAGTCAAAACAAAAATTTTTGTTTCTGTCACTAAGTGAATATTTTTATACTGTCCTTTCATCTCAAGAAATATAAGTGAGTGCACTTTATCATTCATGCTCCAAAACGTAACTACTTGCTATGCACCCCTCATTGTAAGTAAATCTTACAAGTAATCAGTTTTCAAGAAGCCCGTATGTTCAGAACAAAAAAAAAGTGTCATGCATGAGTGATACCAAGATTCACGTGTTTGGGCTGATATGATACATTGTGACAATATAGTTGAAAAGTTACTTTACATCCATTGGTGCGCATTCAAAAAATGTGACTTATATGATACAAAATGAGTCAAAGGGTTAATTACAAAATTATCTTTAATTTTTCATGAAATAATAATTGCAGTGTCTTCTTTGACATGTTTTAATTTTGGTGTGTCATATATCTGATTAGTCGGCAGCGTGGCCGAGTGGTTAAAGCACTGGACTGATGATCACCATGGTCTCGGTTCAAAACCTACTTGCGCCATTCTGTTGTGTCCTTGGGAAAGACACTTTACGGCACTTTCCCCTGCTTGGTGGTCTTGACAAGCAGTTCTAAATTGCAGTCATATCTCTACTAAATTACTAGCGGACAGCAATATCTTGGCATCTCCGGAAGCAGGTCGGGGTAATTGCTTACCCTATGTATAGCGCCTCTGTCGCTTTCCTGCGAGTCAGGAGGATAAATATAGAGATAAAAAATAAATAAATAAATAAATAAAAAAATAAATTTTGTAGTTAAAAAATTTGGCCCATTTTTCAAAATTTATTCTATTAATTTCATGTGTTTCTTGAGCACACATTATATCAATAAAATTATTTTGCATCAAGTTTCGAATTGAAGTTAATTTATTGTTTAATGCATTTATGTTAATTGAACATATATTATTTTTATTAAAAATATTGGACTTACCTTTTCTTTTTGGATCCATTTTGTTGTTGCAAGACAATTGTATCATGTTAAAACTACAAATTATGAAAAAAAGAAAATAAATATTTACGTTTCATTTAACACTACATCTTTATAAGATATAAATGATTTGCTGCATACAGGAGAGTCTTCTTTTTTCTTTTTAACTTCTGAATCTGATACTGTATAAATTATACTTTTTTCATGTCTTATTCTTTAAAAAACATCGGATGATGATGATGATGATTTTTCTTCACTTGGATTACTTTTTTGATTCATTGTGAAATCTTCTGGATGTTTGCTTTTCATTTATTTCTTTATCTTCCTCTAACTCAGATGTTACAAGAGTGTATATTCTTGTAGTGTTGTTGTTTTTTCTTCTTTCTTTTTGGAGTACTGGTGATGATTTTGCTGTTTTCATTTTTGGTTCTTTTTCTGTTTAGTACAATTATTTATTTATTTTTCTATCTTCCTCTAACTCAGATGTTACAGGAGTGGATATTCTTGTAGTGTTGTTTTTTTTCTTTCTTTTTGAAGTACTGGTGATGATTTTGCTGTTTTCATTTTTGGTTCTTTTTCTGTTTGGTACAATTATTTATTTATTTTTTTATCTTCCTCTAACCCAGATGTTACAGGAGTGGATATTCTTGTAGTGCTGTTTTTTTTCTTTATGGTGTACTGGTGGTGATTTTGCTGTTTTCATTTTTGGTTCTTTTTCTGTTTAGTACAATAAATTCAGCTAAAGGTACTTCTGAGATAAATTTTTTTTCTTTTTTTTAATAAGTCATTCATTTCAATCTTGTTCTTTTTTAACTCCTCTTTTTTTTTTTGTAATTTTGGGCATATCTCAATATCATGTCCTCTAATTTAACAGAATCAGCACATCGGGAGGTGCCTATTATTGGGAGTGGTGACAATGCCCCATAATATTTAGGCTACCTGGTTTGATATAGTCAAATAATTTGGATCTTTGATGTACAAATTTATGTAGCCATTCTTAATGTTTTGATAGTGCCAAAGTTTTCCATAATTTATATTTTCAATTTTCCCCATCCTCGTTTTTCCAATACACACAGATGGGTTTCAGTCATCTAAAACAGGACCGGGTATAAGGTAATTAAATCTGCCAGTTGTTGAGGTATGTATCATGTGATGGTCATGCCATCAGTAGTGGTGTGACCATCTGACCAAATCACATGTATAGTATCCTTTGCTTCACCCATCCTGGTGGTTTTCTGACAATCTAAATGTAATCAAAAATTTTGCTTCTGTATAATTATATACTCAAATTCCTTCAAATTTTTCTAGAAATTCTGATAATTTTACTTTAAATGAGTAAATCACTTGGTCCAAAGATAGGTCTTCGATTCCATTAACTTTCATAATAAAGCTTCTTGTTTGATAAAGAAACATCTTAAAGTTACAAAATTCACAAAATTTAAGTATTCTGAAAGGCTAATTGCAGTGCAAAAGACACACACAATACTACTTAAAGCAATATCAAACTTATTAACTACTATATAAATTAATCAAAAAAAGCAGCTTTGTATAAACTCTACTAACTATAAATACTTTAACTTATCTATTCCAATTTTATCTTAGCTTTATATTACCTTTTCAAAGGTTAATCTTATTACCTTGTCAACGGTGCAAAAGACTCACACAAGACTACACTTAAAACAATATCAAAATTACTAAGTTCAAATTATTAATTAAAAAAAGCAGCTTTCTACACACTCTACTCACTATAAACGACTTTAACTTATCTTATTCAAATAGAACCAGTCTAAAACGATCTAATAAATGCATACACACACGCCAGTATAAAAATCTGACTTTGGTACGTCTGCACAACTTTGTTCTGCAAAGCCCCCTAGACCCCCTGTTCTCTTGCTTCGTTCTACTACTATCAACGTGTAGATATTGTTATAAACGCACAGTTTTAAGACTCTTGTTATGGTTCTTAGCGACTCACTAATGCCTTGTGAGCATCTGCTATTTTAGACAAGATTGTGGTTGTGAGATTAGTGCTCACTAATATAGCGATGCCTGATGTAATTGGCTATTTGGAATAGCACTTTAAGAAACTTTCTCCTGGAAAAATATAAAAAATTTAAACTGATCAGAGCAAAGTAATTTTAATGGCAGGGAGTAAAGGGGGCAGAAGTTTTTCTAGAGAGCAAAAAATTCTGCCAGGAAGGGTTCAGTCTCCTGGCTCACTAATTTAAATGTTTTTGCTTGTTACAAGCGTAAAATAGCCTAAAAACATTATATCAAAAACAAAATTACAAAAAGTTTTCGCTTTCACTTTTAGGACTCGCAAAATCATTAGTTTCATTCAACTTTGTTGAATCACACAAAGTTGGTCTCGCAATTCACACCAAAATAGCCTGCTGGTGAATAGAGTTAGTGTTTAACTTTTTGAAACCTATATGCCTATTAGAAATACCTCCGTTTAAAAAATTTTTGTTATGCACTTGTTTGCCATAATCTTCCATGAAACGCGCCAGTTGACACCCGTGAGATATCAGTTGGCTACAAACACAGCCTTACAAATTGAACAGTTCAAGCTGTTCAGTTCAATTTGTTCAGCTGTTCATATTCTGATTTTTTGCACAATGACTATGTTTTTCAAGGCATAAAATGCATAAATGTACTTATTAAATCTGATTTTTTGCACAATGACTATGTTTTTCGAGGCATAAAATGCACTTTTCAAAATGTTTCTTAAATGAAATAAAATTATTTTACGTCTAAATAATAGCTTATTTCAATGTGCTGTACACCAGACTCAATCATACCATCATTGTTTTTTTGGGATAAAAATGATTATTTTAACGCAAAATTGATTTTTGGGTGCCAAAAAGATTTTGGATATGTAATATCCACTGGCTATATTCTAAACGCATTAAACACTCGTAGCTCAACAGACTGTGCACGCGGTATTTTGCCAATGTAGATTTCTGTAAACTAATCACAATTCAATAACTAGGTTAGTGATGTTGCGGATACAAAATTTTGTGTCCACAGCCTGCAAGTATTTTTTATTTGTGACACCGCACTGCACCGCACCGCAAAGTTCTTACCAAAAACTTACACTGCACCACACTGCACTGCAAATCATATATTGAAATAGAAAATTTTTAGACATGTTTTCCTTTTTTTAAAAAGGTGTTTGTTTAAACAATACTCACTGCTGTAGTCATCAAAGTAAGTCCTTATATTTCAGATTCTATAGCTATTGGCTATTGGCATAATAACTATTGGCATAATCTTGCTATATCATTGCAAGCACTTTAAGCACATTACTCTGCTTTGCATCCCAGCAAGCAGCCTTAATTCAGTAATGTCTCTATAGCTAAAAAAAAAACAAATAAAAAATTTCAACCCAATAGCAAATATCTTGGCATCTTCAAAAGCTGATAAGATAATTAGGGTCTCTTCAAGAAGTCACCGTATGCAATTTTTGTTTGTGAAACTAACTCCAAATCCTAAGTGATTACTATTGCTTCTTGAAAGGCCTTTTTATCTCTTGGCTTTTTTTTTTTATTCTATCTTGGTGCTGAATGGAGATTTCGGGTAAGTTTCACTGAAAAAAATTGCTTATGGTGACTTCTTGAAGAGAGCCAATAATTGCTCTTAGTATAATGCCCCTCAATGTTTTCCTGCAAGTTAAAAAGATATATAAAGAAAATATAATTATCTCTTTTTTTGCAAACACAAACCTTGCTTACTATCAAGTTTGTTTTTTTTTAATGTTTTTAGCTTGGAATTTGAAAAAATAATCACTCAAACATATTGCATAAATTACTTAGATTTTTTAACCATAAAACCTTACCAAAACCCTTGATATGCATTTGTGGTCAAAGCAATAGTTGTTGTCATTGCTAAGCTATTTTTTACAGCTATAACAGTATATCAAATCCTCACAAATAACCTTTATTAAACTATATTTAATAAGTACATTAAATTTAAGGCATAGTTAACTAGTATTAAAAATTACATTCTGAAAGAAATCACAAACAATTAGATACAAGTAAATTAAACCATTAGTAAGTTCAGTTAAGATCAATTTTTATTCAATTCATTTGATTTTATATAATACCAAACTAAACATTGCAGCTAAATAGACTTTTCAAAGTTAAATCTAGAAATGTTTTGTTAAAGCTTATTGCATAATAGCTTAATATGCAATTGCAACATGAAGAGAAAACAATGTAATTTTAATGCATTTACACAAATCTTTTGTTTTAAAAAAAGGCCTTTATTTCTTTACTTTCTTAGATGAATAAGATTAGCAACTGAATTACAAACTCCTTCTTTGCAGTTTGTACACATCCACTTAATGGTGCTTTAGCTTTTACATTTTTTCAAGGTATTTTGCCAAATGCAACACATTAACACTGTGGTGTATGTATTTTAAACTATTTTAACAGTTTCTAACATGTTACAAAAACAATTGCTTTATCTTCATTAACACATTTTGTATTACTCCAAATTTAAATTGGCTTTTGTTAAATCAATACAACTAAGTTTACCATTTTTAACTTTTTTGTAATGTATAAAGACTACTTTAAGCCTTTAAGCTTTGTCCTAACTATGCTGGAATATTATTCACAGATAATATTATAGTACTTTTTAATGCTCGATTGAAATCATAATTTACATAATAGCATAGATGTATCATTTAAAAATTATAAAGATATTGTAACACCACCAGAAAGACTTTGAAAAACTCATTTAAAAAAATGCTTGCTATGAAGTACTTTTCAGTTAAACTTTAAAAAAAAATTAAGAAATATCTACAAGTTGCTAAAATTAATTATTGAAATCTAATTACTTATTAACGGTTGGCAACTTCAATTTTACATTGAGAGGATTTTCAAAAACTCATTTTACAGTTCTATTTGTGATTTTATAATCTGTTTTTTTGTTTTGCTTAAATTAGTACTTCCTATATAAAAAACAATGGTGTTTAAAGTTCGGGTGCTTTTTTACAAAGTAACACAATAGGATATTTTGTAAAGAAGGTTTATTAGGCTAAGTAACAATAGTTTGTTCTCGTTCACTATTAGCCGAGTTCAGTTCATTACCTTTTAAATTTTGGGAAATTCCCAAAAGCTGCAAGGTTAGTAAGGGCGAAAAGTGAATAAAAACCCTAATAAATGATAAAAAAGCTAAGACTTTGTTTTGTTATTGAATAATCGGGTAAAAGGTATAAAATAATATAAATGCCAAAAAAGTGGGGAAGCTTCACATACTCTAATTCAAGTTTATCTTCAAAATTCACATTGCTTATTCTTTCTTAGTAATATTTTTTACAAGCCTTTCTCTACTGTACAATTAGATCCATTGCTTTAAGTTTAAGAGCAGTTCACCTCCTCTCTCTTTATTTATTTTAGTTTCTCTCATATTTCTTTTTTCTTTTTGGCCGCTTTACGCGCTATTTACATTATGAATTACTGATACTATGGAAAGAGGCTATTCAGTTGATTATGCTCCTGACACTTTGCTTTCTGTGATTGGATTAATGAAGGGGAACAACTAAATCGGCAACCCAAGCAATAGCATTATCCAAAATAAGATTTACTTAAAATTTAAATGTAAACTTTTCATAATTTGCACGCCGCGCGGCGCGGTACGCGGCAAGATCCTCCACAAAAGGTTACCACGCTGCACTGCGCGGTTGACATCACTAAACTAGCTACAAATACAATGTTGCCAAATATAATCTTATGTTTACAGTAGATTTAATCACAAACACTACAGGATACATAACAAAGCTAATGCATTCTGCTCAGTTATAAGCTTATTTGTTGTGTTTTGGCTTCTTAATAAAATTGTGCAAAACCATTAATGCGAGAAAAATTGTTTTGCTTCATTTTCCCTTTATCTGATATGCTTTCTTTTGATGATATGTCTATGGTCACAATCTACGAGCTATGTCCTTTCTAGGTTTATACGCTTGCAAAAATGGACAGAAAAAATATTTTAAAATTACAAAGATTGAACCAAACATTTATCAAAAATCGTATTAACCGCTAATTGTTTTTTTTGTTTGAACCCGAACTAAACTTTTAAGAATAAAATTTGCTAAACCTGAGCCTGAAACGGAACTGAACCCGAAAACGCAAAATTGCCGAACCTGAACCTGTAGTGGAACGTTATTTTAAACGGTTCGTGTTTAGCAACTTCAAATCAAAATCATATACAGGGTATCCATAAAGTCTTTTTACAATTTAAAAAAATTATTACAAAGTGAAATGATGACATATCGCAATGAGGGTTGTTTTATGTTAATCAGTATTTCATAAAGTTTTTGTTGACACATTTAACATACTTCTAAACATTTTATTAAAAATATCATTACTCCATTTAATACACTTCTATATGGGCACCATTAGTTGCACGAAGGACATGTTCACTGCAAATTCTTTTCGTCTTAGCATGTCTTTTGGCTGAATTTCCTGTAACATTTGCACTTTGTAAGCATACAATCTTAAATTCTTGTGTCGGACTTTGTGCACTGTTGAACGTGGTAGTTCCAATTGTCTGGCTGCAGTACGGATGGACTTCATAGGAGAACGTTGAAAGGCTTGCCTTACACGCTCGTTGTTTTTTTCAGATGTTCTTGGTCGCCCACTCCTCCTTGTATCGAACACTGTCCCTGTCTCCATAAATTTCTTGTGCCATAAACGAATTGAAGGACGTGATGGTGGGTCTCTTCCATACTTACTTCTGTAGTTTCGCTGGGTCTAAACATCTGATTTTGTCTCAATGAACCAGAATACACATTTCGCTTTTTCTTGAGGAGTAGTCATTTTATGGGGGTTCAGTTCATATAGCTCAATCCTTAAACATAAGAAGCTTTAATTAAGAAATTTTATCTGAAACAATAAATTTTAGTGTCAATAAAAACTGTACGAAATACTGATTAACATAAAACAACCCTCATTGCGATATCTCATTGTTTTACTTTGTAATAATTTTTTTAAATTGTAAAGAGACTTTATGGACACCCTGTATATAAAGCTCACTGCTTGGCCGTAGTTTTTAGTTTTAACCAGGGTTGCCGTGTCGGAAAGTTAAAGATCCGACTCTGACTGGTAAGGCTTCTAGAATTCC
Organism: Diplosoma virens; assembly: GCA_963680785.1. Classification (NCBI taxonomy): domain Eukaryota; kingdom Metazoa; phylum Chordata; class Ascidiacea; order Aplousobranchia; family Didemnidae; genus Diplosoma; species Diplosoma virens. The sequence goes on from OY796884.1 coordinate 26,343,364, forward strand.
GACTCTGACACCGACATCCAAATAAAGACAATCTCATTATGCAAAATACGATTGTTTAAAAATTTAAATTTAAAGTTTTTGAAGAAAAACCGATTGGAGTGAAAGTAAAAAGGAAATAAATTAGTTGCTCGAAGAGATAAAAAGAGAAAAAAACGCCTCGCACATTGTTCTCGCGGGCCCAAAATCATTTTAACTTTAAAAATTTGTTAAGATGCTCAAGAAGAACTTAGTTCCTTCTGAAGCAATTACTTTCTTTCTAAAACTAACTCTCACTCGAATTGGTTTTTCTTCGAATTAGACTCGACCGTCAATTACGCGTCACGTGTGCCCGAGACGCATTACAATGTTTGATCGATGTTACCAGCGGTGAGGTCGGTTACCATGACACATTTCATCAAATCCGATTGTAGTAATTTTAAAGGTAGTAAAACAAACGTATACAATATGTATACATTATGAAGAACAAAAAACGACTGTACGGGTAATTGATTGCTGTAATAAACCATGGTAATGCAAATGATATTATAAACAACAAAAAAATTACCGTTTGTGGTTTTTAAAAATGCATTGCTGCAGCGAAAAAATCAAAGTGTCGAACGAAACCCGAACCTAATTCGTAAACCGGTATTAACCGTTATTAATCTTTGAACTTAAACCGGAAACGAATCCGAAAAAATAAAATTTGTCAAACCTGAATCTAAACCGAAACGTTATCTTAAACCAGGGGTGTCCAAAGTCCGGCCCGCGATGAGTTTCCATATGGCCCGCAGACACACATATACCAATCCAACTTTTAAGTTTCTTTTTTGCACTAATAATGCTGGCAGCGCTTTCTGAATTGTCTCTCATTACCAAAGCAAGTCTTGAAGTCGCTTTGTTAGTTGCAAAACACAGCAAACCATTTGCAGAAGGTGAGTTTGTTAAAAACCTGTGTTATGAAAATGGCAGAACACATTTGCCCCCAAAACAAGAAGGACTTCGCCAACGTTTGTTTCGCTCGAAATACTGTGGCCCGTAGAATCGAAGAGCTGTTTACAGATGTTCGAAGACAACTGGGAGACAAGTCATTAAACTTTGATTTCTTTTCTCTGGCCTGCAATGAAAGTACACAGCTCAATTACTGATTTTTTTGAGAGGTGTTAATAGTGACATGAACATAAAAGAAGAGCTACTAGACCTCGAAAGTCTCAAAGACCAAACAAGAGGAGATGATTTATTTTATAACGTTTGTTCAGCTGTTGATGACATGAAACTACCATAGAGCAAGGTCAGTGGGATCATAACAGAAGGTGCGCCCGCTATGGCTGGTGAACAAAGTGGACTGTCCACACGTATCTGTAAAAAAGTCAGTGATAAAGAAGGCGACGCTGTTAAGCTTCATTGCATCATTCATCAGCAAGTCCTTTGAGCCAAGCATTTACCATTTGCTCATGTCATGAAGCCAGTGGCAAAGGCAATTAATTTCATCCGGTCTAAAGCTTTATGCCACCGCCAGTTTCAGCAGTTCCTGCATGACATTGAGGCTGAATATGGAGATGTATTATATCACAACGATGTGAGATAGAATAGGCTCACCATGGGATCAACTCTGCAGCAATTTTTCTTCTTTAGAGGGTAAATTGGACAATTTTTAGTTGAAAACGGACGGCCAATGCAAGAGCTGTCAGATACTGTGTGGATAGCATACTTGGCTTTTTAAGTTCATATAACAAAGCACCTAAATGCGCTGAACATTAGCCTTGAAGAGCAAAACGCAGTGGTCAGCGAGCTGCAATCGCATATAAAAGCTTTTAAAACGAAACTACAACTTTTTCAGAGACATTCGTAACAAACGGAGCCCTGCACAACTCATTTTCCAGCTTTGCAGAATGTCACTATTGGCAGTACGTGTGCAAAGACAAAAAAATAAGCAGAAGCACTGATACACCTTTCTAGTGATTTCAACGACCGCTTTCGGGATTTTGCCGCAATTAAAAAAGAAATATTGTTATTCACTTCTACTTTCAGCGTGGATCCTGATGAAGTTCAGAAAAATCTGCAGATAGAGCTAATTGAGCTTCAGTGCGACAACGAGTGCCGCAGCCGACTGCAACATCTTTCTCTCGTGCCTTTTTACCAACAGCTGGATAAAAGCAAGTTTCCAGAAATACGAACGGTTGCAAAGAAAATATTAAAGTTTTTCGGCTAAACATATTTGTGTGAGCAGACATTCTCGGTTATGAACTTAAACAAGAATTGCTTGAAATCAAAACTGAATGACTCCCACTTACGTTATATTTTACGCTTAAATGCCACTACTCTCAAACCAGACTTGACCCATATATTGAAATCAAGATCTCAGTTTCATCCTTCACATTAACACAGCTATGTTTTACTTTCTGGATGTTTCAGTTTTAGTAGAAGTGCAGATAATGTGTTGTAGAACAAAGTGCTTTAACTTGTACGTTGTTTAGTTGTGCAAAAATGACAACATTAAATTACTCCATACTAATATGCTTTTATAGTACAAAATACATGTAGTATCATCAAAGATTGTTGGCCCTCGGTCACTTTCACATTATCAAATCTGGCCCTTCTGGAAAAAAGTTTGGACAACCCTGTCTTAAACGGATCCGGTTTGACGCTCTTAATTTAATTTTATATAGGCCTAGATGAATCAGAATTTTGTACTTGAAGTCGACATTATTTGTTTGGTCACTGACTTGCTGTGTGGCTAAACAAAGACGTCATAAACGACTTTCTATCAGGGATAAATTAACTACTTGGCCACGGTCCCAATTTTTTATAACAAACATGCATTAGAGACTTACATTCTTTTCTCCTACGTGAGAATAATACTGTAGTTTTGCCAAATTTTAAATTGGTAAACATTTTACCATAAAGATCGAAGATCTCTTAACTAAAGATTGCGCAGCCCAGGATGAGAGTAGCAAAAGCTTTTATAAAGGTTTGAAGTTGGTGAAATATTGTAAAGCATGTAAATTTTACCTTGCTATTGTAAAGCATGTAAATCCATTCACCCATTCATTGCTACATCAAAGGCAGTTTTGAAGGGTCCATAACATGTTTGATCTAACGGTTGGAGGTAATGCCAGGTGTATAGAGGTATAGTCAACATAACTACACCATTTTCACGTGCCAGATCAATTGCTGTAGGACTTACATGTGCACCCACGTTGTTCAAAATCAGTCGCACTGGTCGCTCTTTGCTGTTATGCACATGGTAAATACAGTGCTTAATGAAACTGACATGCAAGTCTTCATTCATCCAACCCGACTTCTTATACATCCCAATGGCCCACCAACAATAAAATTATTCCAAAAATTTAACCCTGGGAAAGACAAACATTGGTGGCACTTCAACTCCAGATGCTCCCACTGCGTATAAGACAATGATTAGTTCTCCACGTTCAGCGCTAGTCACTAACCCAATGCGCTTTTTTCTGTGGTTGCAACCACACCTCCCGGTTGTTGCGCAGTTGTGCAATCCATTTTGTCTAAGTTGTAAATATTGTGCATTTTAAATTTGTAGCGATCATATAAATTGCTTAATTGATCAAAAATTTGTCAACAGTGTGCCGATTGAACGCAGTTGCACGTGCGAGAGTTGTTGCTTCAGACTTTCGCACAGATAGTCTGTATTTAAACTTAAATGGTAAGAATCAGTCAATTCCTGCTATTCTTTTTTATTCCCAGTTGTCCGGTATCGTGATATTATTTTGTATTGCGAATTCGAAAGCTAGTCGGCGACATTTGTTTGTTGAGAGTCCATAAAACATGTTACTTAATGATTTGATATGGTTTGCGAGGTCTTCTTCCATTTTTATAAAAAATATGCGGTGCCTGTCACTCACACGCTTGTAGTCTGACTTTTTGCTTTATCCTCGTCAATTGACATCTGATCGACAAAGCGCTTCACTGTGGTTTTACTCACGTTAAACTCTCGAGCAGACTGTCGCCACTTACCACTTTGTCGTAAAGCACCTGCTGCCCTTTTCAAGACATCTATTGGAGTCTGTCCTTTGTTGATCTTCCTTGTATATTTTCGAGGCATAGGCTATCACTCTTCGACCTAGAAAAGACGATATAGACCTAAGCAATTTAAAATGAGTATTATTTTTATTATTTTGTTTTGGTTCTACTGGTTGATAACATCTTAATTAGTAGCTTTCTACCGATGGTTTTCAACTCGTGAACTTTCTGATTAGCCAGATTGAAAGATTTTTTTATCACATAAACTTGAATAGCTCAAAGTTTATTGAATACCGTACTTTTCTTTATTACGCAACCGACATTACAAATGCTTACCACTTGGAAATTATAAGTGTAATGGGGTAAGTTGGCATAGTGGTCCCACTTGCCCCATGACTATGTTTCAACTTACTTCGTTGGCGCCATTTTGAAACTAAGTGTTACATCTTTACTTCACTTTAAGATCTAGGCCAGCTATAGATTTAAAATTACCATATTATTCTATCATAATCAGCATTGTTGTCATTAAGGCATTAAACCATACACATACAGAAATAGCAAGTAACATACCTGCTTCTTTAAGATTAACTTATTTTGCAAAAAATTGAACTTTTTTTAATCAGCTTTAGTAAGTACTTGCTAACGACCGTATTGCATAACCAGCATTGTTGTTAATGCAAGATGTAGCCAATGGTGGCGCTACGTATTATTTCAACCAACAGTATAAGCAGCGCATAGATTGGACCAACTTACCCCAGTCTCCCCTGTTGTTAAAGCAAATCCCGGCCTAACCTAACCCTAACGTAGTGCCTTTACAAGAGTCAAGATTAAAAGAGAGCAGGACAGAACTAATGTCATTTTAAACGAGAGCATTATGACTACTTTTAAATGAGTCCGTATCATCCTGTCTAATACACTGGTGGCTGGTAATTTTTTTTACAAGTTTGACAAATTTTTTTTTTTCAAGTTCAGTTCCGGTTCAGGTTTAACAAATTTATTTTTTCGGATTCAGTTCCGGTACAGGTTCAAAGAATAATAACGGTTAATACCGGTTTACGAATTCGGTTTGGGTTTGGTTCGACACTTTGATTTTTTCGCTGCAGCAATGCATTTTTAAAAACCACAAACGTTAATTTTTTTGTTGTGTATAATATCATTTGCATTACCATGGTTTATTACAGCAATCAATTACCCGTACAGTCGTTTTTTGATTAGAAAGTTTTTTTTTTTTTTTTTTTCCAATTTCATACAGGCTTACCTAAACTGTCAATCCAAATATTTAAAAAAAAAAAAAAAATTTTTTTTTATCCAATTGACTTTCCATTATTATTATTGATATTATTTTATTTCTTTCCACCTTGCTATGTTCTGTATCAGAACAAATTAATATTTTGTTCAATATTACGTTTTTTTTTTTTCCTCTTCGCACATTTGTACTTTTTTTTCCACTTAATATATTTATTTGTTTTTTTTCTCGCTTGTTATTTTACACATAGCAAACAAACTACTATTGTCAATTGTATCTTATTTTTGCGTCTAGCACATTTCGCTCCTGACTAATCTCTTTCTATACGCTATTTATTGTTATTACTGTGTTCTTTTCGTCTACCAAAATATGCTTAAAAATTTAATTATTACTCTTATTACAATGCCAGTTTTTTTTTCGCTTGTCCTCTATGTGTTGCCTCATATATATTAACCATTATACTCACCATGATTTTCAAAGTTTACATATCTGTTTTTATTGTATTGTGTATTTATTGAGTTGTGTTTTTGTGTTATAACTAAAATTATATAAAAAAAAAAAAAAAAGATTTTCGTAATGTATACATATTGTATACGTTTGTTTTATTACCTTTAAAATTACTACAATCGGATTTGATGAAATGTGTCATGGTAACTTCTATTTGAATAAGGTAAGGTTGACGAGAGATAGCTTGAAGGGTTAAAATTGTATATTTTGTGTAGTTTATAATTTAAAAAAATAAGTTTTTTGAATTGTTCCAAGTGTATTTATATTATTAAACTTAATTGATTATTGTTATTAGTTATATTAGATAGTTGTTTTCTCTTAATAAATTAATTAACATAGTGTGTTGATTTTCATATTTCTGTTATTGAGTAGTATAGAGTGTTGTTTTTTCTTTGTGTAATAATAAGTTTGTAGAGCTTATTGTTAGTGAGTTAGTAGAATTGTGTAATTTTTGGTAATTGTGTAATTTAAAGAAGGTAAGTTGTTTTGAATTTATCTTGTTGTACTGTAGATAGTAGTATTAATTGTTTTGTATTGTTAATTAGTGATTGTTTGATTGCCAGTGTATATCTTAGTATTTTTGTGTCAAACGCTTTGCTTTACATAAGTATAATATTAAACTTCTGAGATTTATATCATATTATATTAAATATTATATACACCATGTTCCTTTACCAAAACAGAAGCTTAATTATCCAAGTATCAGGCATGGAAAATCCATCAATAGACTATTTAATTGGAGGATTTCAAGGAAAACTAGAAGAATATAAGAACAAAATCGAAGGTATAAGGTATTATAACTATAAGGAAAGTAAATTTTTGGTAACATTTAAAGTGGATGAAAATATAATGCTCGGAGAAACTAGAGAAGTGGTTCATATTTTGTGCATGGATGGACACACCACTCCAGATGGTATAACACTAAAAACTGAAATTCCACAACAACCAGCAGACCTGATTACTTTATACCCGGTACCTTTTGAAATGGAGGAGAAACATATAAAAACATTTGAACAAAGAGGATGGGCAAAAGATTCAAAAAATTATGTTCGGAAAACTGAGACAATACCCAAACATAAAGAATGGATATGTGAACGTGTACATAAAAGATCCAAATTATATGATAATAAAAAACCAAATTAACTTAATGGGTCATTGGCTTTCAGTAACCACTCCATACAATCGGCACTTACCAATGTGCCGATTTTGTAAAGTGAGAGGGCATGATGTGGAACAATGCCCAAAATTGGAAAAAAAAAAGAAAAAGAGATTGAAAGAAAAGAAAAAGAGTTGGAAAAAGAAGTAAAAAATCTAATGCAAAAAGAAGTGCACAATATAACATTTGGAGACTTTTTACTCCCAAAGAGAAAAAGAACCAAAAGCAATAACAGTGAATTAATCAAAATGACAACAAGTACACCAAAAAAGAAGAAACAAAGAAAACAAAAGTCTAAACCAAATACACCTTTAAACTCCTCATCTGAAATGTCAGATTCAGATGATGAAACAAAAAAAAGCCAAGAAAACTCATTACATACACCACGTAATGAAAGAAACAACAAAACAAAAGAAAAAGAAACAATTGATTCATCGGATGAAGTATTTGAAACCATAAAAACTGAAACTAGCATCATAAAAACTTTATCTGAAAATGACTCAAATGAAAAAAAAAAATTGGATATAAAGATGTTGTTCTAAAAAAGTTATAGTTACTTAAAAGTGTTATTTTAAAAATGTATTGATAAAAGTAATTTAGAAAAATGGAGCCAAAAAAAGGTGAGTCAAGTAAGTGTAACAAAATTAATACGCATGTTCAATAAATATAAATGGATTAAAAAACAAACTAACCACAATTCGAAACTTAATGCATAACAATTTTATTGACATAATGTGCATACAAGAAACACATAAAATTGACAAAATAAATTTGGAAAAATGGGCCAAAATTTATAATTACACAGTTTATATTAATCAAAACTATGATGTACCACAATTAAAACATGCTAAGGAAGGTACTGCAATTATTAAATCAAAAAAAATTAAAGATAATTTTATAATTAAGGAGGATTTAATATACAAAAATAGAATACAAACTATAAATATTCAGAATGAAAATAAAAACTTAATAATATATAATTGTTATTTTTTTAATAAACCTTATGAAAGACTTCAACTAATTGAAGTCCTCCAAAAAAAATTGGAGTGTAATAAAAATAATTTGATAATTTTGGGAGATTTTAACTTTGTGGAAAATAAAATTGATACTAAAAATCAACATTTATTTAAATTAACAAAAGACATATTATTAGCATTTAAAAAGCTAAAAGAAAATAATGATTTTATTGGTATATTCAGAGAAAATTATACTAAAAAAAAAATTATTTACGTATATCAATAAAAAAGGTGCAACTCGCATCGACAGGATTTATATTAATTCCTCCTTAAAAGCAAAGGTTGAAAATTTTCAATATTATCCAACAATTAATACGGATCACATTACGATGCCTTTAATTTCCTTTAAATACGTAACAAAAATAAGATGGGGTCAAGGGATTTATAAATTAAATAATTCTATATTAAAAATTATGTTGAAGATGAAATTTATAACATCTGGCAAATTCACAAACAATTCAAGTCAAATTTCCCTAATTTAATTGATTGGTGGGAAAAAGGAAAACTTTTATTGAAAGAATGCTTTATAAAATTATCAATTGAGTTAATAAAAAAAACCAAAATGAGATTTTCATTATTAACAATAAAATTTCATTACTTTTAGAAAGAAATTTAGAACAAAATAAAGTTGAAATTGCTTCTCTAAAAGCAAAACTTGAAAAACTATATAATATCAAAAATGAAGGTGCACGAATCCGAGCTCAATTAAAAAACATTGAAAATGAAATTCCAGATAAATTTTTTTTTGAAACAGAAAAAAAGGGAAAAAAAACATTTTATTCCAACTAAAAAATGAAAAAAATCAAATTTTGTCTGAACCAAACGAGATTCTTAAAGAAACAAAAAAATTTTATAAAAATCTATGGGGAATTAATAATTTTGAACATGAAAATGAACAAAATGATTATCTAAATATTCTTGATCAGATAAAATTTGATCAAGAACATTTAAATGAAATAAACAAATTTATTAACGAAAAAGAAATAGAAATAGCAATTGACTCACTAAACAGTGATTCTGCTCCTGGCTCAGATGGATTGACTGCAGATTTTTACAAAATCTTTAAAAAAAAAATAATAACAGATTTATATGAACTATTTAATAACATATTTTTAAAAGGCAAAATGCCCAAAACAATGAGACAAGCAATTGTCAAACTTTTATATAAAAAAAATGATCATAAAAATATTAAAAATTGGAGAACAATATCTTTATTAAATACAGATTACAAAATTCTAAGTAAAATTATTGTAAATAGACTAATTCCAATTTTTGAGAATCATACATTACCACAACAATGTACTGGATTACCTGGTAGAAGAATTGAAAATATACATTATAACATACAAGCATTATTGGAATTGGCTAACCAAAAAAATGAAAATTTAGCAATAATGTCAATTGATTTTGAAAAAGCATTCGACAAAATTTCTCACCAATTTATTTTTAAAATTATGGAAAAATTAAGACTTGGTAAAACTATAATTGAATTTATTAAACTACTTTATAAAGATACTTTTTCCAAAATTGAAATTAATGGGGCATTTAACCAAAAAAATTATAATCAAAAGAGGTATAAGACAAGGATGTCCTTTAAGTATGTTATTGTTTATAATTTGTACAGATATTTTAACACAAAATATTATTAAAAATGAGAAAATTAAAGGCATAACATTTCAAAAAGTAAATTTTAAAATTGCCCAATATGCGGATGATACAACCTTTGTTTTTAAAAAAGTCGATGAAATAAAAATTATCTTTTAACGAATTGAAATCTTTTGAAAAATTTTCTGGATTAAAAATTAATGCAGAAAAACCACAAATAATAGCAACATCTACACAACTTAAAAATGCAATAACTAATAAATACCCACTATTTAAATTACAATATAATCTAAAAATACTTGGAATAACTTTTTACTTAAAACCTAAAAATAATATCAAAAATTGGTTAAATATAACACCAAAAATTAAATCAATCATTCGACAACATCAAAATAGAAATTTGACTATTTACGGAAAAAATCAAATTATAAAAACTCTAATAATGCCACTAACTATTAACGTAGCAAGAATTTATCCACCAACACCAAATATTATCAAAGAAATTAATAATATAATATTTAAATATTTATGGCAAAATTATCCATATAAACAATTGGCAAGAAAAAAGCTTATTGCTAAAAAACAAGAAGGGGGTATTACAATGATTGACATTGAAAGTAAATTTGATACATGCTTTGTTGAAAAAATTAAATACTTAACAATTTTAGATAAAGCATATTTTAATTGGCATCAATGGAGTTTTTATAATTTAGTTTATAAATTAAGACACATTAACAAAAAATTATATGACAATTTTAAACCACATGCATTATATGGTAATTGTAATTGGAACAAAACTTTTAAAATATTTTTGAAATTGAAAAAATTTAACCTTAATTGGGCAAACATAACTCATAAAGAAATTTACTTAAAATTAAAAGAACTTTCAAGTAAAAAAACTGAAATCACCAGTTTAAATAAAAAAGTTATTCCATGGAACAAAATTATATGTAATATTAAAAAACTCAAACACAAGATTAACAACAAAGAACGAGAAACAATATATAGAACTGCTCATAAGGCATTTAAATGGCAACAAAATAGTAATTGTAAATTTTGTGGTAAATCCATTTATACAATTGAACATATATTAATTTATTGTGAACCAATTAAAACAATTTGGCAAAAATATGAAAAATTAATTTTAATAAATGAAAATATTCAAATTAAACTGAATAAAGATAACATCTTATATAATTTTTTTGATATTAACTGTCCAAAATTAATTACAAGAATAAAAGATTTAACATTTTTAAAAATAAAAGTAATTGAAAAAAAAAGAATTAGATGAAGAAAATATGTATAATTGGGATAACTCAAAATTTCAATAACATTTATTAAAAATCATTAATACAAAACATAAAGAGTCTAAAAGTTAAACAGATCCAAAAATTAATTATAGATATCATTATGAAATATGCTTCATTATGAAATAATGATATCTATAAAATTGATTGTAGAACTATTTTTCTAATTTAAATTAATTTCATTAAATCATTTTATTCCTAATTATCATGTTTATTGAATATAGCAATTCTTTAATTATTATCCTTATTGTATTACTGCAATATGTTTTAATGTATTATGATTATTGTAGTTAATTATTATAATTATTGTATTATACTTTACTGTACTATGCTTTTCATATTCAATTATTATCCTTACTTTATTTTTGTATTATGCTTTATTGTGCTATGCTTATCATATTCAATTATTATCATTGTTGTATTATTGTATTATGCTTTATTATACTATGTTTATCATACTTAATTATTATGCTTATTATATTATGCTCTATTGTATTATACTTATTGTGCTATGCTTATCATATTCAATTATTATCATTGTTGTATTATTGTATTATGCTTTATTATACTATGCTTATCATATTTAATTATTATGGTTATTGTATTATTCTCTATTGTATTATACTTATTGTATTTAATTATTATGCTTTTTATATTATTGTATTCAATTATTATACTTATATCATACATATTAAAGTGAAAGACAATATGTATAAATGATATTATAAAATAATGTAACAATTAGATGTATTTTATAAAATTTTCAAATATTTTAATATAATCATTCCATTAATATATTATGTATAAATATTACTTATGTATTATATATGATGTATTATCTGTAATATAAATATTATTTTAATTTGTATTTGAAATCATTAATATTTATGTATATTGTACATTCTATAACACAACACAAGAATATATAAATGTATGAAATTTATTCAACAATATTGATTGAAATTTATTCAAATGATTTATTATAAACAATGTTATTGAATAATATTGTTTATAACTTCTTTACTTTGTGTTATGAATTTTTAAGTTAATATTTATTTGTATGCAATTGCTCATATTTGTAAAATTTTTTTATGTTGGTGGAGGATCTCTTGTATAAGATACCCTCCATTACTAAATTATAAAATAGATGTATTTGACTTAAAGGTTTTATTATAAACAATATTATAAAATAGTGTTGTTTATAATTTTTTTACTCTGTGTTATGTATTATTAAAGTAATATTTGATTGTGTGCATTTGTTTTATATTTATAAATTTTTTTTATATCAATGGAGGGTCTCTTATAAAAGATGCCCTCCATTACTAAATTGTAAAATAAATGTATTTGACTTGAAGGATTTATTGCAAACAATATTATAAAATAATATTGTTTAATTTTTTTTTATTCTGTGTTATGTATTATTAAAGTAATATTTAATATATGCAATTGTTTATATTTGTAAAATCTTTTATATTAATGGAGGGTCACTTAGAAACGATGCCCTCCATTAATAAATTATAAAATAAATGTATTTTGACTTAAAGTATTTATTATAAACAATATTATATAAAAAAAATAAATAAATATAATATATATTGTTTATAACTTTTTTAATCTGTGTCATGTATTATTAATGTTATTATAATACCCATAATATCAAATAGTGTGCTTTAGTTATATTTGTATATATTGAAAAATACTATGTTTCTATTTATTACAATATTTTTAATTTACTCTTTGTCATATAATGTATCATTTCTATCTCCTGTACTATCTTCATACTTTTTATTACATTGTGATGTTCTGTATCATTATTAGTTCTTTCTATTAAATAAACTTTTGCACCTACATACACACATAATCCATATACACACAATTACAAACATCTAACTAAACTTAATTGCATTATAGCCATTTTTTTTTTCTTATTTATGTATTAGCACATTACACACCACACATACACACACACACACAATTTGATGTACCCATACACTTGCACTATCACATATAAAATATATATGCACTCACATGCACTGCAAATGGCACACTATTATTTTGATGCTTTTAATGGTAAACCTGGCATCACTGAATGCTACATGGTCATATTCGTAGAACAACCAGATAAAACTTTATTAGATTGGTGTGAAAATAAATGGATTAATAATTTGAATGCTAAAATTAATATTAATAGAATTATTTTGTCTTATAATTGCGATTGAATTTTAAACCCGTTTATCCTTTACTATACACAGTTAAACCACAACAGTTTTGCTAATCTTTTCAGTCAACACTTTGAATCTTAGCGGGAGTTTGCGGTTTTAATTTCACTACAAGTTTTACACTGTACGTTTTCTTCATTGTTACGTAATCCATAATCATTATGTCAGTTATTGTGTCGTTTAGCTCTTAGTTTTTATTGAAAGCTTCACTTTGTGTCATTGAGTCAGGACCCGTATAGTATGAGTAGATTTTTCAAAATGTCTTGTCAAATATATGGTAATCTATTTTAATTAATTTTTTTACAGAAACTGATGATGACCTTTATAGGTCGAAATCGATTTTTCATAATGATACAGTTGGTTTTAAATTTTAACTTTTATTTGCTATAATAAATTGAAAGTTGACCGATTTTACTAATAAATTCATGCATCGCAACTTATTATTTTTAGTGTACTGTGTTTTATGTAAATTGAAAAAATATATACATTATGATCATTTAAATGTATATATTGTAAGCTTCTATATTAATGGAGGATCTTAAATGGGAAAGAGAAAATAAGAGAAAATAAAAAAGAAAAAGAAGAGAAAGACAAAAAAAAATAGATAAAATTTACCCACTAATTTAAATATAAAGATGATCCATACAAAAGATTATTTCAAGAAATACAACTGACTGCAAGTGGAGGCGGATTGAATCGTGATATAAAAGACTGCAATTTATCATATAAAGAGTTTAAACAAAGCCAACTCAACACTGAAACATTCAAAGGTTAATCTTGTCAAAGAAAAATTAAAAATACAAGAATGATGGAAATTAATTTTTCCAAAACACAATGCTCTGGAAAACACGACTTCCCTTACCAATCGAAAAATATCAAAACCTTTTAAAGGAACTCTGGATCCAAAAATAATACTGGATATATATTTGGAAGTTTTATACGGAAAACTACAAAACAATAAATATTTACTCATCAAAGCCAATTGACTTTATAAAATTTTAAATAATGATGTGAATCAGCAAATCAAACAACCATTGTATAAATTGGATGGCTGCATCTGTACTTTTGCTTATGTGTCTCAAATATTTGTACTGTTGCATTGCTTTTAATATTTTATAATAAAAAAAATCGTTTTTTGTTCTTCATAATGTATACATATTGTATACGTTTGTTTTAGTACCTTTAAAATTACTACAATCGGATTTGATGAAATATGTCATGGTAACCGACGTCACCGCTGGTAACATCGATCAAACATTGTAATGCGTCTTGGGCACACGTGACGCGTAATTGATGGTCGAGTCTAAAGGCCCGTTTCCACTACGAGCGTGGAAAAAAGCATTCTTTGTTTGTTTTATTGCTTTTTTTTGCGCTCGCTTCAATTTTAACCGCTCGCCTCAATCGAAGATCAATAAAAGAGACAAAGAATGCTCTTTTCCACGCTCGTAGTGCAAACGGGCCTTTATTCGAAGAAAAACCAATTGGAGTGAGAGTTAGTTTTAGAGAGAAAGTAATTGCTTCAGAAGGAACTAAGTTCTTCTTGAGCATCTTAACAAATTTTTAGAATTCAAATAATTTTGGGCCCGCGAGAACAATGTGCGAGGCGTTTTTTTCTCTTTTTATCTCTTCGAGCAACTAATTTATTTCCTTTTTACTTTCACTCCAATCGGTTTTTCTTCAAAACCTTTACATTTAAATTTTTAAACAATCGTATTTTGCATAATGATATTGTCTTTATTTGGATGTCGGTGTCAGAGTCGGAATTCTAGAAGTCTTACCAGTCGGAGTCGGATCTTTAACCCTATTTTTCTCAACGGCCGGGCTTCTGAATCCCGGCCCTTGCGAAAACGTTTGTAATTATTTCATCTTTGTAGATGGCACTACTTTTACGTGCCCCCGAATAAAATAGACGTTTTTTAGCAAATTTGTGAATTTTTGCTGGTTTTTGCAAGCAGAGCGTGGAATTACAATTTCACTCCTTTATTAAGTGACATGAATTTTACCAAGAATTGGCTTTGCGTGACAAATCGAATTACTGTACGTCGTTTGCCGACGTCGCAATTATGCCTTAGGCCAGGGGTCGGCAACCTTTCGCACTTAAAGAGCCATTTTAACCAATATTTCAAAAAATAAAAAGCACTGTGAGCCGCAAAACTATTTTCACAATCAAAGGAAAACAACACTGTGCATTACTTATACTGTATTTTTGATTTTAATAAAAAAATGTCATGTGTTGCATTTACAAAACAGTTCATGCAATCAGACTTAATGTGATTTTTGCTCTTGCATCTCAGCGCAAAGCATCTGCACATTAGAGCTGTAGGATGACACCTTCAGCTTCACACAGGATTGTAACCTGTCATCTGTGAGACGTGTGCGATATTTGTTTTTAATGTAGTTCATGTTCGAGAAAAGTTGCTCACATACGTATGTGGATTTAAAGATCGACAGGATTCCAAGTGCATACTTTTTCATGTTATCGTACGTATCGGGGAGAGCATTCCATGTTTCGAAAATCAATTGGTCTGGTTTTGGGAGTTTTTCAATTTTACTCCAATTGTGACCCTGAGCAAGATCGGCCTTCTGACGGGCTACATCTTCAAGATCGGCTGCCAGGCGTCTAAACTTGGATATCCATATGTCTTCGTCCGCTACGTCGGCCAATTCTATTTCAAAATCAGGTTGACTCATACCTGCCAATGCAATCATATTTAGTTCCGATGGATCGATGCTGAATGGAGAAACAGGAAAGGATAAAGTTTTCTTTTCTTTTCTAAACTCACAGAAGCGTCTCCCAAATGAGCTTTGCATTGCTATGATTGCGGATTGCAAATATTCCAAATTTATTGTAATGTCACTGTGAGTTTGTTTGAACTCTCTCAAACAAGGGAAGTGAGATAATGTACCTCTCTGTAAATCTCTGGCATAAACCGTGAACGTTTGTTCGAATGCCAAAACATCTTTCAGCATATGCAGGGCTGTTCGTTCTCTCCCTTGAAAAGCTGTATTGAGCGTGTTTAGGTGCGCCGTCATGTCTACTATAAAGTGTAGCTTTTCCAGCCATTCCGCCTGTTGCAGTTGAGGATAATTAAGCCCTTTGCTGTCCAAAAAAGCTTTCACTTCTTTCAAACATACCACAAAGCGTTTCAACACTTCCCCTCTGGATAGCCATCGTACTTTATTGTACAACAAGAGACCAGAGTACATGCTATCCACCTCATCCAATAACATACGGAACTGACGGTGATTTAAAGCTTTTGCCATTATTATATTGATAATTTGAATGACTACATTCATTACTTGCGTGCATTCTGGGGGATACATTTGAGCACACAGGGCCTCTTGATGTAAGATGCAATGAAAAGTCAGCAGCTGTTTGCCGAACGACTTTTGCAGTAAAACTACAAAGCCCTTGTGTGCACCTGTCATGCTTGGTGCCCCATCAGCAGCTACCGACACCAGGTAATTTGTATTTATGCCTTTTGTTCTTAAACATCCCAAGACAGCCTCACAGATGTCTTCCCCACGCGTTTGGCCTTTCAGAGGTATTAACTCAATTAATTCTTCTTGTGACCCAGCAGAGTTTGCATATCGGCAAAATAGTGCTATTTGTTCAATATCACTTTTGTCTTTAGACTCATCACAGGCAATAGAGTACGCCACTGCAAAATTTATATCTTCAATTTGCTGTTTGGTGATGTCTTGTGCCATTTTGGAGGTTCTGTCTTGAACAGTTTTTGCAGAGAGTGGCATGTCACGGATTTTTTATACGATTTCACTCTTGTTTTTAAAGTCCGTGAATAAATGTTCAGATATCTCAATGAATGAATTTTTTATATATTCTCCATCAGTGAATGGCTTACTATGCTTGACTATTTCCTGAGCGGCCACAAAACTGGCATACGTGGTTGAATTTGCAGACTTGATCCACTTATTGAATTGATGTTTGCTTCGATCAGCGTTCTGCATTAGTTCTAAAACAGCTTTTTTTTTCGCATCACTTTTGAATACATTTGAGCAAAAGATAAATGCTTATTTTGAAAATGTGTTTCAACATTTCACTTTTTGTTGTTCTGCTAATTCCACAATTTTATCTACAAAGATGAAGTAATTACAAACGTTTTCGCAAGGGCCGGGATTTAGAAGCCCGGCCGTTGAGGAAAATAGGGTTAAAGATCCGACTCCGACTGGTAAGGCTTCTAGAATTTCGACTCTGACACCGACATCCAAATAAAGACAATATCATTATGCAAAATACGATTGTTTAAAAATTTAAATTTAAAGTTTTTGAAGAAAAACCGATTGGAGTGAAAGTAAAAAGGAAATAAATTAGTTGCTCGAAGAGATAAAAAGAGAAAAAAACGCCTCGCACATTGTTCTCGCGGGCCCAAAATCATTTGAACTTTAAAAATTTGTTAAGATGCTCAAGAAGAACTTAGTTCCTTCTGAAGCAATTACTTTCTCTCTAAAACTAACTCTCACTCCAATTGGTTTTTCTTCGAATTAGACTCGACCGTCATTTATGCGTCACGTGTGCCCAAGACGCATTACAATGTTTGATCAATGTTACCAGCGGTGAGGTCGGTTACCATGACACATTTCATCAAATCCGATTGTAGTAATTTTAAAGGTAATAAAACAAACGTATACAATATGTATACATTACGAAAATCAAAAAACGACTGTACGGGTAATTGATTGCTGTAATAAACCATGGTAATGCAAATGATATTATAAACAACAAAAAAATTAACGTTTGTGGTTTTTAAAAATGCATTGCTGCAGCGAAAAAATCAAAGTGTCGAACCAAACCCAAACCGAATTCGTAAACCGGTATTAACCGTTATTATTCTTTGAACCTGTACCGGAACTGAATCCGAAAAAATAAATTTGTTGAACCTGAACCGGAACTGAACTCGAAAAAATAAAATTTGTCAAACTTGTAAAAAAAATTACCAGCCACCAGTGTATTAGACAGGATGATACGGACTCATTTAAAAGTAGTCATAATGCTCTCGTTTAAAATGACATTAGTTCTGTCCTGCTCTCTTTTAATCTTGACTCTTGTAAAGGCACTACGTTAGGGTTAGGTTAGGCCGGGATTTGCTTTAACAACAGGGGAGACTGGGGTAAGTTGGTCCAATCTATGCGCTGCTTATACTGTTGGTTGAAATAATACGTAGCGCCACCATTGGCTACATCTTGCATTAACAACAATGCTGGTTATGCAATACGATCGTTAGCAAGTACTTACTAAAGCTGATTAAAAAAAGTTCAATTTTTTGCAAAATAAGTTAATCTTAAAGAAGCAGGTATGTTACTTGCTATTTCTGTATGTGTATGGTTTAATGCCTTAATGACAACAATGCTGATTATGATAGAATAATATGGTAATTTTAAATCTATAGCTGGCCTAGATCTTGAAGTGAAGTAAAGATGTAACACTTAGTTTCAAAATGGCGCCAACAAAGTAAGTTGAAACATAGTCATGGGGCAAGTGGGACCACTATGCCAACTTACCCCATTACACTTATAATTTCCAAGTGGTAAGCATTTGTAATGTCGGTTGCGTAATAAAGAAAAGTACGGTATTCAATAAACCTTGAGCTATTCAAGTTTATGTGATAAAAAAATCTTTCAATCTGGCTAATCAGAAAGTTCACGAGTTGAAAACCATCGGTAAAAAGCTACTAATTAAGATGTTATCAACCAGTAGAACCAAAACAAAATAATAAAAATAATACTCATTTTAAATTGCTTAGGTCTATATCGTCTTTTCTAGGTCGAAGAGTGATAGCCTATGCCTCGAAAATATACAAGGAAGATCAACAGAGGACAGACTCCAATAGATGTCTTGAAAAGGGCAGCAGGTGCTTTACGACAAAGTGGTAAGTGGCGACAGTCTGCTCGAGAGTTTAACGTGAGTAAAACCACAGTGAAGCGCTTTGTCGATCAGATGTCAATTGACGAGGATAAAGCAAAAAGTCAGACTACAAGCGTGTGAGTGACAGGCACCGCATATTTTTTATAAAAATGGAAGAAGACCTCGCAAACCATATCAAATCATTAAGTAACATGTTTTATGGACTCTCAACAAACAAATGTCGCCGACTAGCTTTCGAATTCGCAATACAAAATAATATCACGATACCGGACAACTGGAAATAAAAGAGAATAGCAGGAATTGACTGATTCTTACCATTTAAGTTTAAATATAGACTATCTGTGCGAAAGTCTGAAGCAACAACTCTCGCGCGTGCAACTGCGTTCAATCGGCACACTGTTGACAAATTTTTGATCAATTAAGCAATTTATATGATCGCTACAAATTTAAAATGCACAATATTTACAACTTAGACAAAATGGATTGCACAACTGCGCAACAACCGGGGGGTGTGGTTGCACCCACAGAAAAAAGCGCATTGGGTTAGTGACTAGCGCTGAACGTGGAGAACTAATCATTGTCTTAAACCAGTGTTTCTCAAACTGTGTGCCGCGGCACACTAGAGATTTCTAAGTGTGCCGCGAAACTTTTTAAAATACATTAATCCATGCTCCGCAATGGCAACGTAAACACACTCTATAACAGAGCAAAAGTATGTTTTTTTAAAAGCTGCGATCAAAAAGCTTAAAAATTTTAAATGTAATTTTCATCATATAAAGTTTTGGTGATCAGTTGTCTTTCAGACTTGTTTCGGTACATCAGGCATTTCAAACTTGCAGCCCGCGAAACCTTTCAATGAATTTTTCGATCAGATGCTCAATACGAAATCAAATTAATGATAAATTCAGAACTAAATTTAAATAATTAAAGTAACAAGGTTTATTAGCAAGAATTTGGTTTTCTTACCAAAATTAACCAACCAATTAAGTGAAGACCTCTTCCTTGGTCCTCACCTTGATTTCAACGTAAAATTTAAAAGAATAATCTTGATCAGCCAGACAATTCAAGTGAAGACTTTTTTTTATTGGCCTTCAATTTCTTTTATATCCAGATTGCGGCCAGCGGCAAAATTTCAGGCTAAAATTTACGTATGCGGCCCACATACCGGCGCGAGTTTGTCATGCCTGGTACACGATATGCAAAACCTAAATACTTTATATGAAAAAAAGCAGTACAAAATCTAGTAAAGAATAATAAAAGAAAGTTTTCACTTTATTTATAGAAAGTTATATAAAAATTCGAGGCCTTTATGTAATACAGTGATGTAGTCGAGACTATATGATTCGAGACCGAGACCATAAATTTTTTTTCAGACCAAGATCAAGATCGAGACCGGAAAATTTCCACACATAAGGTTTGAGACCGAGACGAGAAACTATCGAGATTGAGACCGAGATAGAGACCAGAATATTTTTTGTAAAAAAATTTAATTTTATTAATGACATTAATTTTTATTTTTCCAAAAATCCAAAGTTACATTTTAAATAAACTAGCATCTCCAGCATGTTACAAGAAAGCCTTGCTCTATGTGGTCGCATGATCAAACCGCCGGCGCTAAAACTCCGCTCAACTGGAGCAGACGAAGCGAGAACGCACAAGGCGTGGTTTGCGACTTTGAAAAGAGCAAAATATTCTTCAGATTTTTCTTTCCAAAAATCCAAAATATTTGAAGGCAACACAGTCATTGTTAAAACTTCTTCCAAGTATTTTCTTAGCTGTACCCTTGGTGTTGGATATGTGTTATTGGTTGTTTCTCGCTTGTAATGGTGGATATTCAAAGTTAGGAGCCTGAGGCAATGATTTTCAAAACTTGATGTTCTCTAAAAAAAATATGGCTTTGATCTCGTATTTCCCTTTTTTCTCCCAAAATCATATTGATCTCTATACTTTTTGATATTTTTCTCCCAAATCATGGTGATCTCTAAAAAAAAAAAGTTTTTCGCTTCGAATCGAACTCCTATTTTTAACCTTTCGTCCCAACTTCATAATGATCCCTAAATTAACTTCTACTGCAAAATGAGCCAATATGAGGTATTTTCGTGGGGGGCCAGAGGCAACTGCTTCATTCGCCTCACACAACATTCCACCACTGCTCGTTTGTTTATATATTTTGTAAAAATGTTTGGCACCTCTGGCGGGCAAGAATCACCAACTGTATCCGCTGAAAATGAACTAAACCTTTTATTGACTATGTTTACTCAAAAATTTTACGAGGCAATAAAAGGCTTTCAATTTCATTTGGCAAGGGGAATTGTTTGTGGTGAAGAAAGCAGTAAATTATTATAACCACATGAAATAACAAAAATATCAAAAAATGTCCGGTCTCGAGACCAATTTAAAAAGTACGAGACCGAGACCAGGTCATCACGAGAGCAAGACCGAGACCGCCAGCAAAAGGCCGAGACCGAGACCCTAAAAATTGGTCTCGAGACCTTCATCACTGCACTATAATGCATCGGGTAAAGAAAAATACGGAAAACTCAGTGCAGAGCAAAAAAGATCTGAACTCTGGTCCAAGTGTGCCGCGAGATTTGGAAAGGTAGCAAAGTGTGCCGCGGGCACAAAAAGTTTGAGAACCACTGTCTTATACGCAGTGGGAGCATCTGGAGTTGCAGTGCCACCAATGTTTGTCTTTCCCAGGGTTGATATTTTATTATATGTATTATAGTTAGTAGAGTTTATACAAAGCTGCTTTTTTTGATTAATTTATATAGCAGTTAATAAGTTTGATATTGCTTTAATTAGTATTGTGTGTGTCTTTTGCACTGCAATTAGCCTTTCAGAATACTTAAATTTTTTGAATTTTGTAACTTTAAGATGTTTCTTTATCAAACAAGAAGCTTTATTATGAAAATTAATGGAATCGAAGACCTATTTTTGGACCAAGTAATTTATTTATTTAAAGTAAAATTATCAGAATTTCTAGAAAAATTTGAAGGAATTTGAGTATATAATTATACAGAAGCAAAATTTTTGATTACATTTAGATTGTCAGAAAACCACCAGGATGGGTGAAGCAAAGGATACTATACATGTGATTTGGTCAGATGGTCACACCACTACTGATGGCATGACCATCACATGATACATACCTCAACAACTGGCAGATTTAATTACCATATACCCAGTCCTGTTTTAGATGACTGAAACCCATCTGTATGTATTGGAAAAACGAGGATGGGGAAAATTGAAAATATAAATTTTGGAAAACTTTGGCACTATCAAAACATTAAGAATGGCTACATAAATTTGTACATCAAAGATCCAAATTACTTGACTATATCAAACCCGGTAGCCTAAATATTATGGCGCACTGTCACCACTCCCAATAATAGGCACCTCCCAATGTGCTGATTCTGTTAAATTAGAGGACATGATATTGAGATATGCCCAAAATTACAAAAAAAAAAGAGGAGTTAAAAAAGAACAAGATTGAAATGAATGATTTATTTGAAAAAGAAAAAAAATTTATCTCAGAAGTATCTTTAGCTGAATTTATTGTACCAAACAGAAAAAGAACCAAAAATGAAAACAGCAAAATCACCACCAGTACACCATAAAAAAAGAAAAAAAACAACACTACAAGAATATCCACTCCTGTAACATCTGAGTTAGAGGAAGATAGAAAAATAAATAAATAATTGTACCAAACAGAAAAAGAACCAAAAATGAAAACAGCAAAATCATCACCAGTACTCCAAAAAGAAAGAAGAAAAAACAACAACACTACAAGAATATAAACTCCTGTAACATCTGAGTTAGAGGAAGATAAAGAAATAAATGAAAAGCAAACATCCAGAAGATTTCACAATGAATCAAAAAAGTAATCCAAGTGAAGAAAAGTTATCATCATCATCATCAGATGTCTTTTAAACAATAAGACATGAAAAAAATATAATTTATACAGTATCAGATTCAGAAATTAAAAAGAAAAACTTTTTAATTTCTGAATCTGATACTTTTTAATTTCTGAATCTGAAAGACTCTCCTGTATGCAGCAAATCATTTATATCTTATAAAGGTGTAGTGTTAAATGAAACGTAAATATTTATTTTCTTTTTTTCATAATTTGTAGTTTTAACATGATACAATTGTCTTGCAACAACAAAATGGATCCAAAAAGAAAAGGTAAGTCCAATATTTTTAATAAAAATAATATATGTTCAACATAAATGCATTAAACAATAAATTAACTTCAATTCGAAACTCGATGCAAAATAATTTTATTGATATAATGTGTGCTCAAGAAACACATGAAATTAATAGAATAAATTTTGAAAAATGGGCCAAATTTCTTAACTACACAATTTATACTAATCAGATATACGACACACCAAAATTAAAACATGCCAAAGAAGACACTGCAATTATTATTTCATGAAAAATTAAAGATAATTTTGTAATTAACCCTTTGACTCATTTTGTATCATATAATCACACACGAAAGAAGTGAGGACAAGTTTTGGAAAGTTAGGCCTATTTTGAACCATTTTGTAAAAGTATTACAATAGCAAATGGATAATCCTGAAAAAAGACTGTGCATAGATGAGCAAATGATCCCCTTCAAAGGAAGATTAGACTTGAAACAATATATGAAAGGAAAGCCAAATCCCTGGGGCATTAAATTATTCTTCCTTTGTGGGGAATCTGGCATGCTATATAATTTCATAGCTTACCAAGGTAAAACAACAAAACTTCCAGAAAAATACAATCACTTTGGTCTTTCTGAAAGTTTGGTAATGTCACTTCTAGAGAACACAATTCACCAACATTGCAATTACAGGTTGTTTTTCGATAAATATTTTACTTCTCTAAATTTGATTCAAGAATTGCACAGCAAAGGAGTGTATTGCACTGGGACTGTAAGAGCAAACAGGGTTGGATTTTTGCCAATAAAAACAAATGCAAAGCTGGTAAAACAAGGAAGAGGTGCAATGGATGGATGTACATCTAGCGGCGAAAAGTTGTGCTTAGTGAAGTGGAATGATAACTCCCTAGTTACTATTTTGTCTTCTGCATATGACTGGGAAACAAATCAGGGCCAAGTGAGGCGTTACGAAAAGGCGACCAAATCATATATAAATGTGGCATGCCCATCTTCTGTATTAGAATACAATAAAAGTATGGGTGGAGTTGTCAAGTTGGACTTTCTGCTCTCCCTGTATCGAATTCACATCAAGTCCATAAAGTGGACTCTTCGTGTGATATTTCATTTTATTGACTTGGCTGCTGTCACATCTTGGTTACAGTATATCAATGATTGCAAATCAGTTGGCCATCCCAAATCGCAACAGCGTTAGCTGTTGCAATTTCGACTCAACCTTGCTGAGTGCTTGATAAAGCTCAATGCAAATCCCCTTAAATCTACAGTTGGCACATCCAGGAGATCGCTGCAAAATCCACCAACACAAGATGTTCTCTTTGATGAAGTCGGAAACTTTCCAGTATGGAAAGATAAGCGGCAACGATGCAAGTTTTCTGGATGTGTTGAATGTTTTTCGTACGTATTTTGCGAAAAATGTGAGGTTTCTTTGTGTTTGAATAAGCACAGAAATTGCTTTTGAAGTTATCATGCTCCTCATCCAAGTAAGTCTTTTGTAAAAATTTTTCAGAAACACTTTTTGCCTACTACAGTTTGGTTTGTTGCATATTGCTTCATTTTGTGTTCAATTTTCGTTATTTTGTTGCTACTTCATCTGAATTGGCATAAAAACAAATATATAAATAAAATGAAAAATACCATGAAAAAGTAGTCATATGCTTACAATGTGTCATATATGATACATTAATTTTCTTTCTAATTAATGACATTTTTTTGCAAAAAATTTTTTTACACAGTAAGGCAACTCTAAACATTGCATTCATAACAAAAAAATTCAAATAAATTTTTTTTTCAACAAACGTTAGTCGTGAGTCAACACATATACAAATATACAAAAATAGAATTCAAAGTATAAATGTTTTTAATGAAAATGAAATTTTTTTAATATATAACTGTTATCTTCAGAATAAATCATACAAAAGATTACAATTAATTGAATACCTCCAAAAAACATGGAGTGTATCAAAAATAATGTGATATTTTTAGGAGATTTTAATTTTGTTAAAAGTAAAATTGATACCAAAAATCAACATTTATTTAAAATAACAAAAGAAAAAGTAGCTTTTAAAAAACTAAAAAGAAGAAGATTTTATTGATATATTTAGAGAACATTCGGCAGCGTGGTTGAGTGGTTAAAGCACCGGGCTAGTGACCAACACGGTCTGGGTTCAAAACTCCAAAATAAAGTGCTTGAAGTTGGGAGTTTTGCCATCACAAAATTTGCCAGTAAAATCACATCCTAACAAAATTCCTCAAGAAAAAAGGACTATTTTTATGAGACATCGTTAACCATCTTTAGCTAATTACTCAAAAGCTTTTGCTCAACAACCAACATCAATCAATGATATTTCTCAGCAATTTTCCCAAATGAAATTGTCTAAGTGGAGAATTTTTGTTGCAAATGACTTTGTTCATTTTACATATTACAGTAACATAGATCATCACCATGTAGCAAATGTAAGTTTGCTAATTAAAGACAATTCAGTTGATAGTTCTGGCTTGGATTTTTCTACTTCATTTCATGGTAGATGTGCAACAGAAATTACCAAACAACTGTCATTTGAAAATTTTAGTTTATATGAGATGTTGGACTTCTTAAAGCAACAGTTGATCTGCAAAGGCTATGCAAGTGTTCCTAATCAATCTCAATGGATATTTTTAAATGGCTGCATTTCTTACCCCTGCAATGATAGAAGTTCAAGGTTTGTCTGCATTTATATTTGTACTCCAAACGTTAAATTAGTTCATCTAGCAAATACGTAAAGAGCTTCTTTGTGGTACAGAATTTTGATATCGCTTTAAACAAAGTCGATTTTATCGGAGCCATAAGCTTTTCGTGACGCTCTCATCAGTGGCAATTGCGTCAAAATGGGACGAACCAGAGAAAATCAAGGTATTTATAGTCTCAACAGTTGGGAGAAAGGTGCTGCAGTCTCGAAAAGGAGAAAGGCACAATTGCACAAAATCAAAGAAGTGTGGTGCAATACAGTGTAATCTAGGAAAGGAGTAACGCACTATGTGCAATTACCCAGGAGAAACACTGTTACTCGCGACTTAGGTTATTTAAAAAGTTTTAATGTGTAAACAAATTCCTTTTGCTTACATAAAACCGGATGTTTGGTTTTGATAAAAGTTGCCTCGAGTAGACACAGATGGAACGAGTTGCGTGCCACAGCAAGAATTTTAAAACATTTTTAAAACTTTTTATTTTGTATGATGTATTAAACTTGTTTTATAATTTCAAACCTAGCAGTTTTTTTCATTCAAAAATATTCAAGCTTAAAAAACAAGCAGAAGCCTAGCATCATAAGCAAACTTAATTAGCTTGTATGTGCATGCATAGTTAAATGAAGCAAAGCAGACAAAATGTTTGCTTGCTTTCAGCTGACACTAAATTGTAATATTGATCCACCTTTAGATGTGCCAGTGAAATATCATGTTTATCTTGTGTTGCTGGATAAAAATTTACATAACTGAAAACGCATTTAGAAAGTAAACAAACTGGTGTGGTTAGTATTGCATAAGCTAATGTAAAAATTTTGTTAGTAGCACTTCAGGAGCACAGCAAATTTTTTTTTTTTTTTTTGATTTGCTCTAAACCATTTTACAGCTTATAACTATCAGTAATATTTTGTTCTACTTTAAACAGGTTTTTCAGCAAAGATTGTCAAATTGTCTGTGATAAAACTAATTCTGTGTGTCCACAGTGCATGATGCTTCATGTGCATCAAGTAGATAAAGTACTCCCAAGTCACAGTCCAATTACCACTGCTTGCATTCAACGAGTAAAAGCAACCATCACTGCTCAGAAAGAAAGGTTTTTTTTTTTTTTTTATCATACGTTAACTTGTATATTTTAAATTGTGACCAACTGCACTACCGCCTGAAGTTTCTAATACATGCTGTAAGATATCACTTTTTAAATTCTCTCTCCTCATATCCTTATATACATGTGGTAAATATTCTCTTACATATATATCCTAGAACCACAGTTTAGATAAAGAAAAAGAAATTTTGGGCTGAAGAGGTGCAAATAAACTCAGAACATAATTTTTGATTAAGTTGATTAATAATACATTATACAGTGATGCCCTGGCTAACATATTTGTTAGCTCATTGCTGAAATTGTTCCTCTGCAATAGAAGGCTGAAAAGTAGCATTTCGAGTGTAACAGAAGATACTACTGTTTGTGGACATATGTTGCTTTTTTTGGCAACAATCAACCTTAAACTCAACCTTTTATTTGTTAGTCATTTAATCACAGTGCTGTTGCAAAAGACGTGATAAAAATATCTATTTATGCTCTTTCTCACCTTTTTTATTTACAGAATTGGCAAATTAGAAGAAGAATTTTTGAAGAAAGGTATTGATGTGGATGAAAATATATGCTCTATACTAGAAAACTTAAAAAATGACCCTGTTGCTTTAAAGAATGAGTTTCTCCGAGAATGGTGGTCTAAACAAAAAGAGTTGCAATCATTGGACAATAAAAGTGGTTATCGCTATCCACCTTCAGTAATCCGGTAAGCTTGCTGTTTAAAACGAATTTTCTTTTCAGATTTTCTTGTTTTACTACTTTTGCTGTTAAGGTATTTGTTCACATATTATTCTTCGTCATATGGCAGAGTATCTTCTCCTGGCTAATGCATTATTACTCAGGGTGCCCGATCTGTGAGCCTTAGGTTCAGCCAATGAGAACTCTGCATGCATACACACACGCCAGTATAAAAATCTGACTTTGGTACGTCTGCACAACTTTGTTCTGCGAAACCCCCTAGACCCCCTGTTCTCTTGCTTCGTTCTACTACTATCAACGTGTAGATATTGTTATAAACGCACAGTTTTAAGACTCTTGTTATGGTTCTTAGCAACTCACTAATGCCTTGTGAGCATCTGCTATTTTAGACAAGATTGTGGTTGTGAGATTAGTGCTCACTAATATAGCGATGCCTGATGTAATTGCCTATTTGGAAGAGCACTTTAAGAAACTTTCTCCTGGCAAAATATAAAAAATTTAAACTGATCAAAACAAAGTAATTTTAATGGCAGGGAGTAAAGGGGTTAGAAGTTTTTCTAGAGAGCAAAAAATTCTGCACCGCACTGCACCGCACCACAAAGTTCTTACCAAAAACTTACACCGCACCACACTGCACTGCAAATCATATATTAAAATAGAAAATTTTTAGACATCTTTTCCTTTTTTTAAAAAGGTGTTTGTTTAAACAATACTCACTGCTGTAGTCATCAAAGTAAGTCCTTATATTTCAGATTCTATAGCTATTGGCTATTGGCATAATAACTATTGGCATAATCTTGCTATATCATTGCAAGCACTTTAAGCACATTACTCTGCTTTGCATCCCAGCAAGCAGCCTTAATTCAGTAATGTCTCTATAGCTAAAAAAAACAAATAAAAAATTTCAACCCAATAGCAAATATCTTGGCTTCTTCAAAAGCTGATAAGATAATTAGGGTCTCTTCAAGAAGTCACCGTATGCAATTTTTGTTTGTGAAACTAACTCCAAATCCTAAGTGATTACTATTGCTTCTTAAAAGGCCTTTTTATCTCTTGGCTTTTTTTTTTATTCTATCTTGGTGCTGAATGGAGATTTCGGGTAAGTTTCACTGAAAAAAATTGCTTATGGTGACTTCTTGAAGAGAGCCAATAATTGCTCTTAGTATAATGCCCTTCAATGTTTTCCTGCAAGTTAAAAAGATATATAAAGAAAATATAATTATCTCTTTTTTTGCAAACACAAACCTTGCTTACTATCAAGTTTGTTTTTTTTTAATATTTTTAGCTTGGAATTTGAAAAAATAATCACTCAAACATATTACATAAATTTCTTAGATTTTTTAACCATAAAACCTTACCAAAACCCTTGATATGCATTTGTGGTCAAAGCAATAGTTGTTGTCATTGCTAAGCTATTTTTTACAGCTATAACAGTATATCAAATCCTCACAAATAACCTTTATTAAACTATATTTAATAAGTACATTAAATTTAAGGCATAGTTAACTAGTATTAAAAATTACATTCTGAAAGAAATCACGAAAAATTAGATACAAGTAAATTAAACCATTAATAAGTTCAGTTAAGATCAATTTTTATTCAATTTATTTGATTTTATATAATACCAAACTAACCATTGCAGCTAAATAGACTTTTCAAAGTTAAATCTAGAAATGTTTTGTTAAAGCTTATTGCATAATAGCTTAATATGCAATTGCAACATGAAGAGAAAACAATGTAATTTTAATGCATTTATACAAATCTTTTGTTTTAAAAAAAGGCCTTTATTTCTTTACTTTCTTAGATGAATAAGATTAGCAACTGAATTACAAACTCCTTCTTTGCAGTTTGTACACATCCACTTAATGGTGCTTTAGCTTTTACATTTTTTCAAGGTATTTTGCCAAATGCAACACGTTAACACTGTGGTGTATGTATTTTAAACTATTTTAACAGTTTCTAACATGTTACAAAAAGAATTGCTTTATCTTCATTAACACATTTTGTATTACTCCAAATTTAAATTGGCTTTTGTTAAATCAATACAACTAAGTTTACCATTTTTAACTTTTTTGTAATATATAAAGACTACTTTAAGCCTTTAAGCTTTGTCCTAACTATGCTGGAATATTATTCACAGATAATATTATAGTACTTTTTAATGCTCTACTGAAATAATAATTTACATAATAGCATAGATGTAACATTTAAAAATTATAAAGATATTGTAACACCACCAGAAAGATTTTGAAAAACTCATTTAAAAAAATGCTTGCTATGAAGTACTTTTCAGTTAAACTTTAAAAAAAAATTAAGAAATATCTACAAGTTGCTAAAATTAATTATTGAAATCTAATTACTTATTAACGGTTGGCAACTTCAATTTTACATTGAGAGGATTTTCAAAAACTCATTTTACAGTTCTATTTGTGATTTTATAATCTGTTTTTTTTGTTTTGCTTAAATTAGTACTTCCTATATAAAAAACAATGGTGTTTAAAGTTTGGGTGCTTTTTCACAAAGTAACACAATAGGATATTTTGTAAAGAAGGTTTATTAGGCTAAGTAACAATAGTTGGTTCTCGTTCACTATTAGCCGAGTTCAGTTCATTACCTTTTAAATTTTGGGAAATTTCCAAAAGCTGCAAGGTTAGTAAGGGCGAAAAGTGAATAAAAACCCTAATAAATGATAAAAAAGCTAAGACTTTGTTTTGTTATTGAATAATCGGGTAAAAGGTATAAAATAATATAAATGCCAGGTTGATTAAAAAAGTGGGGAAGCTTCACATACTCTAATTCAAGTTTATCTTCAAAATTCACATTGCTTATTCTTTCTTAGTAATATTTTTTACAAGCCTTTCTCTGCTGTACAATTAGATTCCATTGCTTTAAGTTTAAAAGCAGTTTACCTCCTCTCTCTTTATTTATTTTAGTTTCTCTCATATTTCTTTTTTCTTTTTGGCCGCTTTACGCGCTATTTACATTATGAATTACTGGTACTATGGAAAGAGGCTATTCAGTTGATTATGCTCCTGACACTTTGCTTTCTGTGATTGGATTAATGAAGGGGAACAACTAAATCGGCAACCCAAGCATTATCCAAAATAAGATTTGCTTAAAATTTAAATGTAAACTTTTCATAATTTGCACGCCGCGCGGCGCGGTACGCGGCAAGATCCTCCAAAAAAGGTTACCACGCTGCACTGCGCGGTTGACATCACTAAACTAGCTACAAATACAATGTTGCCAAATATAATCTTATGTTTACAGTAGATTTAATCACAAACACTACAGGATACATAACAAAGCTAATGCATTCTGCTCAGTTATAAGCTTATTTGTTGTGTTTTGGCTTCTTAATAAAATTGTGCAAAACCATTAATGCGAGAAAAATTGTTTTGCTTCATTTTCCCTTTATCTGATATGCTTTCTTTTGATGATATGTCTATGGTCACAATCTACGAGCTATGTCCTTTCTAGGTTTATACGCTTGCAAAAATGGACAGAAAAAATATTTTAAAATTACAAAGATTGAACCAAACATTTATCGAAAATCGTATTAACCGCTAGTTGTTTTTTTGTTTGAACCCGAACTAAACTTTTAAGAATAAAATTTGCCAAACCTAAATCGGATCTGAACCTGAAAAAATAAAATTTGCTAAACCTGAGCCTGAAACGGAACTGAACCCGAAAACGCAAAATTGCCGAACCTGAACCTGTAGTGGAACGTTATTTTAAACGGTTCGTGTTTAGCAACTTCAAGTCAAAATCATATACAGGGTATCCATAAAGTCTTTTTACAATTTAAAAAAATTATTACAAAGTGAAATGATGACATATCGCAATGAGGGTTGTTTTATGTGAATCAGTATTTCATAAAGTTTTTATTGACACATTTAATACACTTCTATATGGGCACCATTAATTGCACGAAGGACATGTTCACTGCAAATTCTTTTCGTCTTAGCATGTCGTTTGGCTGAATTTCCTGTAACATTTGCACTTTGTAAGCATACAATCTTAAATTCTTGTGTCGGACTTTGTGCACTGTTGAACGTGGTAGTTCCAATTGTCTGGCTGCAGTACGGATGGACTTCATAGGAGAACGTTGAAAGGCTTGCCTTACACGCTCGTTGTTTTCTTCAGATGTTCTTGGTCGCCCACTCCTCCTTGTATCGAACACTGTCCCTGTCTCCATAAATTTCTTGTGCCATAAACGAATTGAAGGACGTGATGGTGGGTCTCTTCCATACTTACTTCTGTAGTTTCGCTGGGTCTAAACATCTGATTTTGTCTCAATGAACCAGAATATACATTGCGCTTTTTCTTGAGGAGTAGTCATTTTATGGGGTTCAGTTCATATAGCTCAATCCTTAAACATAAGAAGCTTTAATTAAGAAATTTTATTTGAAACAATAAATTTTAGTGTCAATAAAAACTGTACGAAATACTGATTAACATAAAACAACCCTCATTGCGATATCTCATCATTTCACTTTGTAATAATTTTTTTAAATTGTAAAGAGACTTTATGGACACCCTGTATATAAAGCTCACTGCTTGGCCGTAGTTTTTAGTTTTAACCAGGGTTGCGGTGTCGGAAAGTTAAAGATCCGACTCTGACTGGTAAGGCTTCTAGAATTCCGACTCTGACACCGACATCCAAATAAAGACAATCTCATTATGCAAAATGCGATTGGTTAAAAATTTAAATGTAAAGTTTTTGAAGAAAAACCGATTGGAGTGAAAGTAAAAAGGAAACAAAATTAGTTGCTCGAAGAGATAAAAAGAGAAAAAAACGCCTCGCACATTGTTCTCGCGGGCCCAAAATCATTTGAACTTTAAAAATTTGTTAAGATGCTCAAGAAGAACTTAGTTCCTTCTGAAGCAATTACTTTCTTTCTAAAACTAACTCTCACTCGAATTGGTTTTTCTTCGAATTAGACTCGACCGTCAATTACGCGTCACGTGTGCCCGAGATGCATTACAACGTTTGATCGATGTTACCAGCGGTGAGGTCGGTTACCATGACACATTTCATCAAATCCGATTGTAGTAATTTTAAAGGTAGTAAAACAAACGTATACAATAGGTATACATTATGAAAAACAAAAAACGACTGTACGGGTAATTGATTGCTATAACAAACCATGCTAATGCAAATGATATTATACACAACAAAAAAATTACCGTTTGTGGTTTTTAAAAATGCATTGCTGCAGCGAAAAAATCAAAGTGTCGAACGAAACCCGAACCGAATTCGTAAACCGGTATTAACCGTTATTAATCTTTGAACCTAAACCGGAAACGAATCCGAAAAAATAAAATTTGTCAAACCTGAATCTAAACCGAAACGTTATCTTAAACCAGGGGTGTCCAAAGTCCGGCCCACGATGAGTTTTTATATGGCTTGCAGACACACATATACCAATCCAACTTTTAAGTTTCTTTTTTGCACTAATAATGCTGGCAGCGCTTTCTGATAAGTTTAGACGTGAGAAAACACTGGCGAGATAAAATTGGAACCATTATAATACTTGTAAACTAGATGGGCGCATGGACAAATTTTTTTTTATTTTTCCAATTTCAGGTGATTTTTGTGGCAAAATTGTGTTTCTTTGCTCGTTTTTATTTGTCGCAAACGCAAAAACTAGTCAGAAAACTAAGCAACAAAAGGGAAAACTGGAATATATGACATCAATACATCCGCAACTCATCCCAAAAAACGAATCAACAAACCCGACCTCATCCCGCTTGTCCCTAACCACTCGTTCTCACTTCGTTCAAAGCCTGAGTTTTTTTAAATTGTACAAGAAGACGGCCTTCACAAATGTCAAATTTAGGCAAGAAAATTTAAGATTTATGTTGCCAAAATCCGTTATAATATAACTCTATAAAATAATAATGTACTTATTGTTTATATATGTTTAATATAAATTACTTATCATTGATTTAATGCTTGTCGCTAACAAGAAAACGCGTCTTTACCAGACAAGTTGTTCACTTAAATTCAATTGATCCCGGCGTCCATCTAGTTTACAAGGACCACAATTATTACGTAATAATCGCGAAAACAACTAATTTTGTTTTAAAGAGTAGGGTTAGTAGGTTATAGTGATTCATAGCGACAATTTAACAGAAGAAAGAGAGGGCTGATTTTGTAAGTGAAATTGTCATGTTTACATCAAGTAAGGAAAGGAAAGTTGATAAAGAAGGACGTTGACGTTGTTTCCAGGGAAGGTGGAAGCTACAATATTTTTTTACTGAAAGCAGAAACAACTGTGTTTGCCTAGTTTGCCACGAGACTGTTTCAGTGTATAAGAAGTATAATGAAAAGAGGCACTATAAGACAAAACATTCTAGCACATTCAACAAGCTATCAGAGGCTGATCGTATAGAAAAAGCGAAGCAACTGGATGACAGCTTAGCCACTCAGAAGCAGTACTTTAAACGAGCTCACGAGTCAAATAAAAACATTACCAAAGCAAGTCTTGAAGTCGCTTTGTTAGTTGCAAAACACAACAAACCATTTGCAGAAGGTGAGTTTGTTAAAAACCTGTGTTATGAAAATGGCAGAACACATTTGCCCCCAAAACAAGAAGGACTTCGCCAACGTTTGTTTCGCTCGGAATACTGTGGCCCGTAGAATCGAAGAGCTGTTTACAGATGTTCGAAGACAACTGGGAGACAAGTCATTAAACTTTGATTTCTTTTCTCTGGCCTGCGATGAAAGTACACAGCTCAATTACTGATTTTTTTGAGAGGTGTTAATAGTGACATGAACATAAAAGAAGAGCTACTAGACCTCGAAAGTCTCAAAGACCAAACAAGAGGAGATGATTTATTTTATAACGTTTGTTCAGCTGTTGATGACATGAAACTACCATAGAGCAAGGTCAGTGGGATCATAACAGACGGCGCGCCCGCTATGGCTGGTGAACAAAGTGGACTGTAAAAAAAAAGTCAGTGTAAAAAAGTCAGTGATAAAGAAGGCGACGCTGTTAAGCTTCATTGCATCATTCATCAGCAAGTCCTTTGAGCCAAGCATCTACCATTTTCTCATGTCATGAAGCCAGTGGCAAAGGCAATTAATTTCATCCGATCTAAAGCTTTATGCCACCGCCAGTTTCAGCAGTTCCTGCATGACATTAAGGCTAAATATGGAGATGTATTATATCACAACGATGTGAGGTAGAATACGCTCACCATGGGATCAACTCTGCAGCAATTTTTCTTCTTTAGAGGGTAAATTGGACAATTTTTAGTTGAAAACGGACGGCCAATGCAAGAGCTGTCAGATACTGTGTGGATAGCATACTTGGCTTTTTAAGTTCATATAACAAAGCACCTAAATGCGCTGAACATTAGCCTTGAAGAGCAAAACGCAGTGGTCAGCGAGCTGCAATCGCATATAAAAGCTTTTAAAACGAAACTACAACTTTTTCAGAGACATTCGTAACAAACGGAGCCCTGCACAACTCATTTTCCAGCTTTGCAGAATGTCACTATTGGCAGTACGTGTGCAAAGACAAAAAAATAAGCAGAAGCACTGATACACCTTTCTAGTGATTTCAACGACCGCTTTCGGGATTTTGCCGCAATTAAAAAAGAAATATTGTTATTCACTTCTACTTTCAGCGTGGATCCTGATGAAGCTCGGAAAAATCTGCAGATAGAGCTAATTGAGCTTCAGTGCGACAACGAGTGCCGCAGCCGACTGCAACATCTTTCTCTCGTGCCTTTTTACCAACAGCTGGATAAAAGCAAGTTTCCAGAAATACGAACGGTTGCAAGAAAATATTAAAGTTTTTCGGCTAAACATATTTGTGTGAGCAGACATTCTCGGTTATGAACTTAAACAAGAATCGCTTGAAATCAAAACTGAATGACTCCCACTTACGTGATATTTTACGCTTAAATGCCACTACTCTCAAACCAGACTTGACCCGTATATTGAAATCAAGATCTCAGTTTCATCCTTCACATTAACACAGCTATGTTTTACTTTCTGGATGTTTCAGTTTTAGTAAAAGTGCAGATAATGTGTTGTAGAACAAAGTGCTTTTTTGTAGAACAAAGGTCCTAATTTTTTATAACAAACATGCATTAGAGACTTACATTCTTTTCTCCTACGTGAGAATAATACTGTAGTTTTGCCAAATTTTAAATTGGTAAACATTTTACCATAAAGATCGAAGATCTCTTAACTAAAGATTGCGCAGCCCAGGATGAGAATAGCAAAAGTTTTTATAAAGGTTTGAAGTTGGTGAAATATTGTAAAGCATGTAAATTTTACCTTGCTATTGTAAAGCATGTAAATCCATTCACCCATTCATTGCTACATCAAAGGCAGTTTGAAGGGTCCATAACATGTTTGATCTAACGGTTGGAGGTAATGCCAGGTGTATAGAAGTATAGTCAACATAACTACACCATTTTCACGTGCCAGATCAATTGCTGTAGGACTTACACGTGCACCCACGTTGTTCAAAATCAGTCGCACTGGTCGCTCTTTGCTGTTATGCACATGGTAAATACAGTGCTTAATGAAGCTGACATGCAAGTCTTCATTCATCCAACCCGATTTCTTATACATCCGAATGGCCCACCAACAATAAAATTATTCCAAAAATTTAACCCTGGGAAAGACAAACATTGGTGGCACTGCAACTTCAGATGCTCCCACTGCGTATAAGACAATGATTAGTTCTCCACGTTCAGCGCTAGTCACTAACCCAATGCGCTTTTTTCTGTGGTTGCAACCACACTCCCCGGTTGTTGCACAGTTGTGCAATCCATTTTGTCTAAGTTGTAAATATTGTGCATTTTAAATTTGTAGCGATCATATAAATTGCTTAATTGATCAAAAATTTGTCAACAGTGTGCCGATTGAACGCAGTTGCACGTGCGAGAGTTGTTGCTTCAGACTTTCGCACAGATAGTCTGTATTTAAACTTAAATGGTAAGAATCAGTCAATTCCTGCTATTCTTTTTTATTCCCAGTTGTCCGGTATCGTGATATTATTTTGTATTGCGAATTCGAAAGCTAGTCGGCGACATTTGTTTGTTGAGAGTCCATAAAACATGTTACTTAATGATTTGATATGGTTTGCGAGGTCTTCTTCCATTTTTATAAAAAATATGCGGTGCCTGTCACTCACACGCTTGTAGTCTGACTTTTTGCTTTATCCTCGTCAATTGACATCTGATCGACAAAGCGCTTCACTGTGGTTTTACTCACGTTAAACTCTCGAGCAGACTGTCGCCACTTACCACTTTGTCGTAAAGCACCTGCTGCCCTTTTCAAGACATCTATTGGAGTCTGTCCTCTGTTGATCTTCCTTGTATATTTTCGAGGCATAGGCTATCACTCTTCGACCTAGAAAAGACGATATAGACCTAAGCAATAAAATGAGTATTATTTTTATTATTTTGTTTTGGTTCTACTGGTTGATAACATCTTAATTAGTAGCTTTCTACCGATGGTTTTCAACTCGTGAACATTCTGATTAGCCAGATTGAAAGATTTTTTTATCACATAAACTTGAATAGCTCAAAGTTTATTGAATACCGTACTTTTCTTTATTACGCAACCGACATTACAAATGCTTACCACTTGGAAATTATAAATGTAATGGGGTAAGTTGGCATAGTGGTCCCACTTGCCCCATGACTATGTTTCAACTTACTTCGTTGGCGCCATTTTGAAACTAAGTGTTACATCTTTACTTCACTTCAAGATCTAGGCCAGCTATAGATTTAAAATTACCATATTATTCTATCATAATCAGCATTGTTGTCATTAAGGCATTAAACCATACACATACAGAAATAGCAAGTAACATACCTGCTTCTTTAAGATTAACTTATTTTGCAAAAAATTGAACTTTTTTTAATCAGCTTTAGTAAGTACTTGCTAACGACCGTATTGCATAACCAGCATTGTTGTTAATGCAAGATGTAGCCAATGGTGGCGCTACGTATTATTTCAACCAACAGTATAAGCAGCGCATAGATTGGACCAACTTACCCCAGTCTCCCCTGTTGTTAAAGCAAATCCCGGCCTAACCTAACCCTAACGTAGTGCCTTTACAAGAGTCAAGATTAAAAGAGAGCAGGACAGAACTAATGTCATTTTAAACGAGAGCATTATGACTACTTTTAAATGAGTCCGTATCATCCTGTCTAATACACTGGTGGCTGGTAATTTTTTTTACAAGTTTGACAAATTTTTTTTTTTTTTGAAGTTCAGTTCCGGTTCAGGTTTAACAAATTTATTTTTTCGGATTCGTTTCCGGTACAGGTTCAAAGAATAATAACGGTTAATACCGGTTTACGAATTCGGTTCGGGTTTGGTTCGACACTTTGATTTTTTCGCTGCAGCAATGCTTTTTTAAAAACCACAAACGTTAATTTTTTTGTTGTGTATAATATCATTTGCATTACCATGGTTTATTACAGCAATCAATTACCCGTACAGTCGTTTTTTGATTTTCGTAATGTATACATATTGTATACGTTTGTTTTACTACCTTTAAAATTACTACAATCGGATTTGATGAAATGTGTCATGGTAACTTCTATTTGAATAAGATAAGGTTGACGAGAGATAGCTTGAATGGTTAAAATTGTATATTTTGTGTAGTTTATAATTTAAAAAAATAAGTTTTTTGAATTGTTCCAAGTGTATTTATATTATTAAACTTAATTGATTATTGTTATTAGTTATATTAGATAGTTGTTTTCTCTTAATAAATTAATTAACATAGTGTGTTGATTTTCATATTTCTGTTATTGAGTAGTATAGAGTGTTGTTTTTTCTTTGTGTAATAATAAGTTTGTAGAGCTTATTGTTAGTGAGTTAGTAGAATTGTGTAATTTTTGGTAATTGTGTAATTTAAAGAAGGTAAGTTGTTTTGAATTTATCTTGTTGTACTGTAGATAGTAGTATTAATTGTTTTGTATTGTTAATTAGTGATTGTTTGATTGCCAGTGTATATCTTAGTATTTTTGTGTCAAACTCTTTGCTTTATATAAGTATAATATTAAACTTCTGAGATTTATATCATATTATATTAAATATTATATACACCATGTTCCTTTACCAAAACAGAAGCTTAATTATCCAAGTATCAGGCATGGAAAATCCATCAATAGACTATTTAATTGGAGGATTTCAAGGAAAACTAGAAGAATATAAGAACAAAATCGAAGGTATAAGGTATTATAACTATAAAGAAAGTAAATTTTTGGTAACATTTAAAGTGGATGAAAATATAATGCTCGGAGAAACTAGAGAAGTGGTTCATATTTTGTGCATGGATGGACACACCACTCCAGATGGTATAACACTAAAAACTGAAATTCCACAACAACCAGCAGACTTGATTACTTTATACCCGGTATCTTTTGAAATGGAGGAGAAACATATAAAAACATTTGAACAAAGAGGATGGGCAAAAGATTCAAAAAATTATGTTTGGAAAACTGAGACAATACCCAAACATAAAGAATGGATATGTGAACGTGTACATAAAAGATCCAAATTATATGATAATAAAAAACCAAATTAACTTAATGGGTCATTGGCTTTCAGTAACCACTCCATACAATCGGCACTTACCAATGTGCCGATTTTGTAAAGTGAGAGGGCATGATGTGGAACAATGCCCAAAATTGGAAAAAAAAAGAAAAAGAGATTGAAAGAAAAGAAAAAGAGTTGGAAAAAGAAGTAAAAAATCTAATGCAAAAAGAAGTGCACAATATAACATTTGGAGACTTTTTACTTCCAAAGAGAAAAAGAACCAAAAGCAATAACAGTGAATTAATCAAAATGACAACAAGTACACCAAAAAAGAAGAAACAAAGAAAACAAAAGTCTAAACCAAATACACCTTTAAACTCCTCATCTGAAATGTCAGATTCAGATGATGAAACAAAAAAAAGCCAAGAAAAATCATTACATACACCATGTAATGAAAGAAACAACAAAACAAAAGAAAAAGAAACAATTGATTCATCGGATGAAGTATTTGAAACCATAAAAACTGAAACTAGCATCATAAAAACTTTATCTGAAAATGACTCAAATGAAAAAAAAAAATTGGATATAAAGATGTTGTTCTAAAAAAGTTATAGTTACTTAAAAGTGTTATTTTAAAAATGTATTGTTAAAAGTAATTTAGAAAAATGGAGCCAAAAAAAGGTGAGTCAAGTAAGTGTAACAAAATTAATATATGTTCAATAAATATAAATGGATTAAAAAACAAACTAACCACAATTCGAAACTTAATGCATAACAATTTTATTGACATAATGTGCATACAAGAAACACATAAAATTGACAAAATAAATTTGGAAAAATGGGCCAAAATTTATAATTACACAGTTTATATTAATCAAAACTATGATGTACCACAATTAAAACATGCTAAGGAAGGTACTGCAATTATTAAATCAAAAAAAATTAAAGATAATTTTATAATTAAGGAGGATTTAATATACAAAAATAGAATACAAACTATAAATATTCAGAATGAAAATGAAAACTTAATAATATATAATTGTTATTTTTTTAATAAACCTTATGAAAGACTTCAACTAATTGAAGTCCTCCAAAAAAAATTGGAGTGTAATAAAAATAATTTGATAATTTTGGGAGATTTTAACTTTGTGGAAAATAAAATTGATACTAAAAATCAACATTTATTTAAATTAACAAAAGACATATTATTAGCATTTAAAAAGCTAAAAGAAAATAATGATTTTATTGGTATATTCAGAAAAAATTATACTAAAAAAAAATTATTTACATATATCAATAAAAAAGGTGCAACTCGCATCGACAGGATTTATATTAATTCCTCCTTAAAAGCAAAGGTTGAAAATTTTCAATATTATCCAACAATTAATACGGATCACATTACGATGCCTTTAATTTCCTTTAAATACGTAACAAAAATAAGATGGGGTCAAGGGATTTATAAATTAAATAATTCTATATTAAAAATTATGTTGAAGATGAAATTTATAACATCTGGCAAATTCACAAACAATTCAAGTCAAATTTCCCTAATTTAATTGATTGGTGGGAAAAAGGAAAACTTTTATTGAAAGAATGCTTTATAAAATTATCAATTGAGTTAATAAAAAAAACCAAAATGAGATTTTCATTATTAACAATAAAATTTCATTACTTTTAGAAAGAAATTTAGAACAAAATAAAGTTGAAATTGCTTCTCTAAAAGCAAAACTTGAAAAACTATATAATATCAAAAATGAAGGTGCACGAATCCGAGCTCGATTAAAAAACATTGAAAATGAAATTCCAGATAAATTTTTTTTTGAAACAGAAAAAAAGGGAAAAAAAACATTTTATTCCAACTAAAAAATGAAAAAAATCAAATTTTGTCTGAACCAAACGAGATTCTTAAAGAAACAAAAAATTTTATAAAAATCTATGGGGAATTAATAATTTTGAACATGAAAATGAACAAAATGATTATCTAAATATTCTTGATCAGATAAAATTTGATCAAGAACATTTAAATGAAATAAACAAATTTATTAACAAAAAAGAAATAGAAATAGCAATTGACTCACTAAACAGTGATTCTGCTCCTGGCTCGGATGGATTGACTGCAGATTTTTACAAAATCTTTAAAAAAAAAAATAATAACAGATTTATATGAACTATTTAATAACATATTTTTAAAAGGCAAAATGCCCAAAACAATGAGACAAGCAATTGTCAAACTTTTATATAAAAAAAATGATCATAAAAATATTAAAAATTGGAGAACAATATCTTTATTAAATACAGATTACAAAATTCTAAGTAAAATTATTGTAAATAGACTAATTCCAATTTTTGAGAATCATACATTACCACAACAATGTACTGGATTACTTGGTAGAAGAATTGAAAATATACATTATAACATACAAGCATTATTGGAATTGGCTAACCAAAAACATGAAAATTTAGCAATAATGTTAATTGATTTTGAAAAAGCATTCGACAAAATTTCTCACCAATTTATTTTTAAAATTATGGAAAAATTAAGACTTGGTAAAACTATAATTGAATTTATTAAACTACTTTATAAAGATACTTTTTCCAAAATTGAAATTAATGGGGCATTTAACCAAAAAAATCATAATCAAAAGAGGTATAAGACAAGGATGTCCTTTAAGTATGTTATTGTTTATAATTTGTACAGATATTTTAACACAAAATATTATTAAAAATGAGAAAATTAAAGGCATAACATTTCAAAAAGTAAATTTTAAAATTGCCCAATATGCGGATGATACAACCTTTGTTTTTAAAAAAGTCGATGAAATAAAAATTATCTTTTAACGAATTGAAATCTTTTGAAAAATTTTCTGGATTAAAAATTAATGCAGAAAAACCACAAATAATAGCAACATCTACACAACTTAAAAATGCAATAACTAATAAATACCCACTATTTAAATTACAATATAATCTAAAAATACTTGGAATAACTTTTTACTTAAAACCTAAAATTAATATCAAAAATTGGTTAAATATAATACCAAACATTAAATCAATCATTCGACAACATCAAAATAGAAATTTGACTATTTACGGAAAAAATCAAATTATAAAAACTCTAATAATGCCACTAACTATTAACGTAGCAAGAATTTATCCACCAACACCAAATATTATCAAAGAAATTAATAATATAATATTTAAATATTTATGGCAAAATTATCCATATAAACAATTGGCAAGAAAAAAGCTTATTGCTGAAAAACAAGAAGGGGGTATTACAATGATTGACATTGAAAGTAAATTTGATACATGCTTTGTTGAAAAAATTAAATACTTAACAATTTTAGATAAAGCATATTTTAATTGGCATCAATGGAGTTTTTATAATTTAGTTTATAAATTAAGACACATTAACAAAAAATTATATGACAATTTTAAACCACATGCATTATATGGTAATTGTAATTGGAACAAAACTTTTAAAATATTTTTGAAATTGAAAAAATTTAACCTCAATTGGGCAAACATAACTCATAAAGAAATTTACTTAAAATTAAAAGAACTTTCAAGTAAAAAAAACTGAAATCACCAGTTTAAATAAAAAAGTTATTCCATGGAACAAAATTATATGTAATATTAAAAAACTCAAACACAAGATTAACAACAAAGAACGAGAAACAATATATAGAACTGCTCATAAGGCATTTAAATGGCAACAAAATAGTAATTGTAAATTTTGTGGTAAATCCATTTATACAATTGAACATATATTAATTTATTGTGAACCAATTAAAACAATTTGGCAAAAATATGAAAAATTAATTTTAATAAATGAAAATATTCAAATTAAACTGAATAAAGATAACATCTTATATAATTTTTTTGATTTTAACTGTCCAAAATTAATTACAAGAATAAAAGATTTAACATTTTTAAAAATAAAAGTAATTGAAAAAAAAAAGAATTAGATGAAGAAAATATGTATAATTGGGATAACTCAAAATTTCAAAAACATTTATTAAAAATCATTAATACAAAACATAAAGAGTCTAAAAGTTAAACAGATCCAAAAATTAATTATAGATATCATTATGAAATATGCTTCATTATGAAATAATGATATCTATAAAATTGATTGTAGAACTATTTTTCTAATTTAAATTAATTTCATTAAATCATTTTATTCCTAATTATCATGTTTATTGAATATAGCAATTCTTTAATTATTATCCTTATTGTATTACTGTAATATGTTTTAATGTATTATGATTATTGTAGTTAATTATTATAATTATTGTATTATACTTTACTGTACTATGCTTTTCATAATCAATTATTATCCTTACTTTATTTTTGTATTATGCTTTATTGTGCTATGCTTATCATATTCAATTATTATAATTGTTGTATTATTGTATTATGCTTTATTATACTATGTTTATCATACTTAATTATTATGCTTATTATATTATGCTCTATTGTATTATACTTATTGTGCTATGCTTATCATATTCAATTATTATCATTGTTGTATTATTGTATTATGCTTTATTATACTATGCTTATCATATTTAATTATTATGGTTATTGTATTATTCTCTATTGTATTATACTTATTGTATTTAATTATTATGCTTTTTATATTATTGTATTCAATTATTATACTTATATCATACGTATTAAAGTGAAAGACAATATGTATAAATGATATTATAAAATAATGTAACAATTAGATGTATTTTATAAAATTTTCAAATATTTTAATATAATCATTCCATTAATATATTATGTATAAATATTACTTATGTATTATATATGATGTATTATCTGTAATATAAATATTATTTTAATTTGTATTTGAAATCATTAATATTTATGTATATTGTACATTCTATAACACAACACAAGAATATATAAATGTATGAAATTTATTCAACAATATTGATTGAAATTTATTCAAATGATTTATTATAAACAATGTTATTGAATAATATTGTTTATAACTTCTTTACTTTGTGTTATGAATTTTTAAGTTAATATTTATTTGTATGCAATTGCTCATATTTGTAAAATTTTTTTTATATTGGTGGAGGATCTCTTGTATAAGATACCCTCCATTACTAAATTATAAAATAGATGTATTTGACTTAAAGGTTTTATTATAAACAATATTATAAAATAGTGTTGTTTATAATTTTTTTACTCTGTGTTATGTATTATTAAAGTAATATTTGATTGTGTGCATTTGTTTTATATTTATAAATTTTTTTTATATCAATGGAGGGTCTCTTATAAAAGATGCCCTCCATTACTAAATTGTAAAATAAATGTATTTGACTTGAAGGATTTATTGCAAACAATATTA
This sequence comes from Diplosoma virens, assembly GCA_963680785.1. Classification (NCBI taxonomy): domain Eukaryota; kingdom Metazoa; phylum Chordata; class Ascidiacea; order Aplousobranchia; family Didemnidae; genus Diplosoma; species Diplosoma virens. The sequence goes on from OY796884.1 coordinate 26,387,843, forward strand.
TAAAATAATATTGTTTAATTTTTTTTTATTCTGTGTTATGTATTATTAAAGTAATATTTAATATATGCAATTGTTTATATTTGTAAAATCTTTTATATTAATGGAGGGTCACTTAGAAACGATGCCCTCCATTAATAAATTATAAAATAAATGTATTTTGACTTAAAGTATTTATTATAAACAATATTATATAAAAAAAATAAATAAATATAATATATATTGTTTATAACTTTTTTAATCTGTGTTATGAATTATTAATGTTATTATAATACCCATAATATCAAATAGTGTGCTTTAGTTATATTTGTATATATTGAAAAATACTATGTTTCTATTTATTACAATATTTTTAATTTACTCTTTGTCATATAATGTATCATTTCTATCTCCTGTACTATCTTCATACTTTTTATTACATTGTGATGTTCTGTATCATTATTAGTTCTTTCTATTAAATAAACTTTTGCACCTACATACACACATAATCCATATACACACAATTACAAACATCTAACTAAACTTAATTGCATTATAGCCATTTTTTTTTTCTTATTTATGTATTAGCACATTACACACCACACATACACACACACAAAATATATATGCACTCACATGCACTGCAAATGGCACACTATTATCTTGATGCTTTTAATGGTAAACCTGGCATCACTGAATGCTACATGGTCATATTCGTAGAACAACCAGATAAAACTTTATTAGATTGGTGTGAAAATAAATGGATTAATAATTTGAATGCTAAAATCAATATTAATAGAATTATTTTGTCTTATAATTGCGATTGAATTTTAAACCCGTTTATCCTTTACTATACACAGTTAAACCACAACAGTTTTGCTAATCTTTTCAGTCAACACTTTGAATCTTAGCGGGAGTTTGCGGTTTTAATTTCACTACAAGTTTTACACTGTACGTTTTCTTCATTGTTACGTAATCCATAATCATTATGTCAGTTATTGTGTCGTTTAGCTCTTAGTTTTTATTGAAAGCTTCACTTTGTGTCATTGAGTCAGGACCCGTATAGTATGAGTAGATTTTTCAAAATGTCTTGTCAAATATATGGTAATCTATTTTAATTAATTTTTTTACAGAAACTGATGATGACCTTTATAGGTCGAAATCGATTTTTCATAATGATACAGTTGGTTTTAAATTTTAACTTTTATTTGCTATAATAAATTGAAAGTTGACCGATTTTACTAATAAATTCATGCATCGCAACTTATTATTTTTAGTGTACTGTGTTTTATGTAAATTGAAAAAATATATACATTATGATCATTTAAATGTATATATTGTAAGCTTCTATATTAATGGAGGATCTTAAATGGGAAAGAGAAAATAAAAAGAGAAAATAAAAAAGAAAAAGAAGAAAAAGACAAAAAAAAATAGATAAAATTTACCCACTAATTTAAATATAAAGATGATCCATACAAAAGATTATTTCAAGAAATACAACTGACTGCAAGTGAAGGCGGATTGAATCGTGATATAAAAGACTGCAATTTATCATATAAAGAGTTTAAACAAAGCCAACTCAACCTGAAACATTCAAAGGTTAATCTTGTCAAAGAAAAATTAAAAATACAAGAATGATGGAAATTAATTTTTCCAAAACACAATGCTCTGGAAAACACGACTTCCCTTACCAATCGAAAAATATCAAAACCTTTTAAAGAAACTCTGGATCCAAAAATAATACTAGATATATATTTGGAAGTTTTATACGGAAAACTACAAAACAATAAATATTTACTCATCAAAGCCAATTGACTTTATAAAATTTTAAATAATGATGTGAATCAGCAAATCAAACAACCATTGTATAAATTGGATGGCTGCATCTGTACTTTTGCTTATGTGTCTCAAATATTTGTACTGTTGCATTGCTTTTAATATTTTATAATAAAAAAAATCGTTTTTTGTTCTTCATAATGTATACATATTGTATACGTTTGTTTTAGTACCTTTAAAATTACTACAATCGGATTTGATGAAATGTGTCATGGTAACCGACGTCACCGCTGGTAACATCGATCAAACATTGTAATGCGTCTCGGGCACACGTGACGCGTAATTGACGGTCGAGTCTAAAGGCCCGTTTCCACTACGAGCGTGGAAAAAAGCATTCTTTGTTTGTTTTATTGCTTTTTTTTGCGCTCGCTTCAATTTTAACCGCTCGCCTCAATCGAAGATCAATAAAAGAGAGAAAGAATGCTTTTTTCCACGCTTGTAGTGCAAACGGGCCTTTATTCGAAGAAAAACCAATTGGAGTGAGAGTTAGTTTTAGAGAGAAAGTAATTGCTTCAGAAGGAACTAAGTTCTTCTTGAGCATCTTAACAAATTTTTAGAATTCAAATAATTTTGGGCCCGCGAGAACAATGTGCGAGGCGTTTTTTTCTCTTTTTATCTCTTCGAGCAACTAATTTATTTCCTTTTTACTTTCACTCCAATCGGTTTTTCTTCAAAACCTTTACATTTAAATTTTTAAGCAATCGTATTTTGCATAATGATATTGTCTTTATTTGGATGTCGGAGTAGGAATTCTAGAAGTCTTACCAGTCGGAGTCGGATCTTTAACCCTATTTTTCTCAACGGCCGGGCTTCTGAATCCCGGCTCTTGCGAAAACGTTTGTAATTACTTCATCTTTGTAGATGGCACTACTTTTACGTGCCCCCGAATAAAATAGACGTTTTTTAGCAAATTTGTAAATTTTTGCTGGTTTTTGCAAGCAGAGCGTGGAATTTCAATTTCACTCCTTTATTAAGTGACATGATTTTTACCAAGAATTGACTTTGCGTGACAAAGCGAATTACTGTACATCGTTTGCCGACGTCGCAATTATGCCTTAGGCCAGGGGTCGGCAACCTTTCGCACTTAAAGAGCCATTTTAACCAATATTTCAAAAAATAAAAAGCACTGTGAGCCGCAAAACTATTTTCACAATCAAAGGAAAACAACACTGTGCATTACTTATACTGTATTTTTTATTTTAATAAAAAACTGTCATCTGTTGCATTTACAAAAGCAGTTCATGCAATTAGACTTAATGTGATTTTTGCTCTTGCATCTCAGCGCAAAGCATCTGCACATTAGAGCTAGGGATATTAGATATTATCTAAAATCCCTAATTAGAGCTGTAGGATGACACCTTCAGCTTCACACAGGATTGTAAGCTGTCATCTGTGAGACGTGTGCGATATTTGTTTTTAATGTAGTTCATGTTCGAGAAAAGTTGCTCACATACGTATGTGGATCCAAAGATCGACAGGATTCCAAGTGCATACTTTTTCATGTTATCATACGTATCGGGGAGAGCATTCCATGTTTCGAAAATCAATTGGTCTGGTTTTGGGAGTTTTTCAATTTTACTCCAATTGTGACCCTGAGCAAGATCGGCCTTCTGACGGGCTACATCTTCAAGATCGGCTGCCAGGCGTCTAAACTTGGATATCCATATGTCTTCGTCCGCTACGTCGGCCAATTCTATTTCAAAATCAGGTTGACTCATACCTGCCAATGCAATCATATTTAGTTCCGATGGATCGATGCTGAATGGAGAAACAGGAAAGGATAAAGTTTTCTTTTCTTTTCTAAACTCACAGAAGCGTCTCCCAAATGAGCTTTGCATTGCTATGATTGCGGATTGCAAATATTCCAAATTTATTGTAATGTCACTGTGAGTTTGTTTGAACTCTCTCAAACAAGGGAAGTGAGATAATGTACCTCTCTGTAAATCTCTGGCATAAACCGTGAACGTTTGTTCGAATGCCAAAACATCTTTCAGCATATGCAGGGCTGTTCGTTCTCTCCCTTGAAAAGCTGTATTGAGCGTGTTTAGGTGCGCCGTCATGTCTACTATAAAGTGTAGCTTTTCCAGCCATTCCGCCTGTTGCAGTTGAGGATAATTAAGCCCTTTGCTGTCCAAAAAAGCTTTCACTTCTTTCAAACATACCACAAAGCGTTTCAACACTTCCCCTCTGGATAGCCATCGTACTTTATTGTACAACAAGAGACCAGAGTACATGCTATCCACCTCATCCAATAACATACGGAACTGACGGTGATTTAAAGCTTTTGCCATTATTATATTGATAATTTGAATGACTACATTCATTACTTGCGTGCATTCTGGGGGATACATTTGAGCACACAGGGCCTCTTGATGTAAGATGCAATGAAAAGTCAGCAGATGTTTGCCGAACGACTTTTGCAGTAAAACTACAAAGCCCTTGTGTGCACCTGTCATGCTTGGTGCCCCATCAGTAGCTACCGACACCAGATGGTTTGTATTTATGCCTTTTGTTCTTAAACATCCCAAGACAGCCTCACAGATGTCTTCCCCACGCGTTTGGCCTTTCAGAGGTATTAACTCAATTAATTCTTCTTGTGACCCAGCAGAGTTTGCATATCGGCAAAATAGTGCTATTTGTTCAATATCACTTTTGTCTTTAGACTCATCACAGGCAATAGAGTACGCCACTGCAAAATTTATATCTTCAATTTGCTGTTTGGTGATGTCTTGTGCCATTTTGGAGGTTCTGTCTTGAACAGTTTTTGCAGAGAGTGGCATGTCACGGATTTTTTATACGATTTCACTCTTGTTTTTAAAGTCCGTGAATAAATGTTCAGATATCTCAATGAATGAATTTTTTATATATTCTCCATCAGTGAATGGCTTACTATGCTTGACTATTTCCTGAGCGGCCACAAAACTGGCATACGTGGTTGAATTTGCAGACTTGATCCACTTATTGAATTGATGTTTGCTTCGATCAGCGTTCTGCATTAGTTCTAAAACAGCTTTTTTTTTCGCATCACTTTTGAATACATTTGAGCAAAAGATAAATGCTTATTTTGAAAATGTGTTTCAACATTTCACTTTTTGTTGTTCTGCTAATTCCACAATTTTATCTACAAAGATGAAGTAATTACAAACGTTTTCGCAAGGGCCGGGATTTAGAAGCCCGGCCGTTGAGGAAAATAGGGTTAAAGATCCGACTCCGACGGGTAAGGCTTCTAGAATACCGACTCTGACACCGACATCCAAATAAAGACAACATCATTATGCAAAATACGATTGTTTAAAAATTTAAATGTAAAGTTTTTGAAGAAAAACCGATTGGAGTGAAAGTAAAAAGGAAATAAATTAGTTGCTCGAAGAGATAAAAAGAGAAAAAAACGCCTCGCACATTGTTCTCGCGGGCCCAAAATCATTTGAACTTTAAAAATTTGTTAAAATGCTCAAGAACTTAGTTCCTTCTGAAGCAACTATTTTCTCTCTAAAACTAACTCTGTTTTTCCCTAAAACTAACTCTCACTCCAATTGGTTTTTCTTCGAATTAGACTCGACCGTCATTTACGCGTCACGTGTGCCCAAGACGCATTACAATGTTTGATCGATGTTACCAGCGGTGACGTCGGTTACCATGACACCTTTCATCAAATCCGATTGTAGTAATTTTAAAGGTAATAAAACAAACGTATACAATATGTATACATTACGAAAATCAAAAAACGACTGTACGGGTAATTGATTGCTGTAATAAACCATGGTAATGCAAATGATATTATACACAACAAAAAAATTAACGTTTGTGGTTTTTAAAAAAGCATTGCTGCAGCGAAAAAATCAAGGTGTCGAACCAAACCCGAACCGAATTCGTAAACCGGTATTAACCGTTATTATTCTTTGAACCTGTACCGGAAACGAATCCGAAAAAATAAATTTGTTAAACCTGAACCGGAACTGAACTTCAAAAAAAAAAAAAATTTGTCAAACTTGTAAAAAAAATTACCAGCCACCAGTGTATTAGACAGGATGATACGGACTCATTTAAAAGTAGTCATAATGCTCTCGTTTAAAATGACATTAGTTCTGTCCTGCTCTCTTTTAATCTTGACTCTTGTAAAGGCACTACGTTAGGGTTAGGTTAGGCCGGGATTTGCTTTAACAACAGGGGAGACTGGGGTAAGTTGGTCCAATCTATGCGCTGCTTATACTGTTGGTTGAAATAATACGTAGCGCCACCATTGGCTACATCTTGCATTAACAACAATGCTGGTTATGCAATACGGTCGTTAGCAAGTACTTACTAAAGCTGATTAAAAAAAGTTCAATTTTTTGTAAAAAAAAGTTAATCTTAAAAAAGCAGGTATGTTACTTGCTATTTCTGTATGTGTATGGTTTAATGCCTTAATGACAACAATGCTGATTATGATAGAATAATGTGGTAATTTTAAATCTATAGCTGGCCTAGATCTTGAAGTGAAGTAAAGATGTAACACTTAGTTTCAAAATGGCGCCAACAAAGTAAGTTGAAACATAGTCATGGGGCAAGTGGGACCACTATCCCAACTTACCCCATTACACTTATAATTTCCAAGTGATAAGCATTTGTAATGTCGGTTGCGTAATAAAGAAAAGTACGGTATTCAATAAACCTTGAGCTATTCAAGTTTATGTGATAAAAAAATCTTTCAATCTGGCTAATCAGAATGTTCACGAGTTGAAAACCATCGGTAGAAAGCTACTAATTAAGATGTTATCAACCAGTAGAACCAAAACAAAATAATAAAAATAATACTCATTTTAAATTGCTTAGGTCTATATCGTCTTTTCTAGGTCGAAGAGTGATAGCCTATGCCTCGAAAATATACAAGAAAGATCAACAGAGGACAGACTCCAATAGATGTCTTGAAAAGGGCAGCAGGTGCTTTACGACAAAGTGGTAAGTGGCGACAGTCTGCTCGAGAGTTTAACGTGAGTAAAACCACAGTGAAGCGCTTTGTCGATCAGATGTCAATTGACGAGGATAAAGCAAAAAGTCAGACTACAAGCGTGTGAGTGACAGGCACCGCATATTTTTTATAAAAATGGAAGAAGACCTCGCAAACCATATCAAATCATTAAGTAACATGTTTTATGGACTCTCAACAAACAAATGTCGCCGACTAGCTTTCGAATTCGCAATACAAAATAATATCACGATACCGGACAACTGGGAATAAAAAAGAATAGCAGGAATTAACTGATTCTTACCATTTAAGTTTAAATATAGACTATCTGTGCGAAAGTCTGAAGCAACAACTCTCGCGCGTGCAACTGCGTTCAATCGGCACACTGTTGACAAATTTTTGATCAATTAAGCAATTTATATGATCGCTACAAATTTAAAATGCACAATATTTACAACTTAGACAAAATGGATTGCACAACTGCGCAACAACCGGGGAGTGTGGTTGCAACCACAGAAAAAAGCGCATTGGGTTAGTGACTAGTGCTGAACGTGGAGAACTAATCATTGTCTTATACCAGTGTTTCTCAAACTGTGTGCCGCGGCACACTAGAGATTTCTAAGTGTGCCGCGAAACTTTTTAAAATACATTAATCCATGCTCCGCAATGGCAACGTAAACACACTCTATAACAGAGCAAAGTATGTTTTTTTAAAAGCTGCGATCAAAAAGCTTAAAAATTTTAAATGTAATTTTCATCATATAAAGTTTTGGTGATCAGTTGTCTTTCAGACTTGTTTCGGTACATCAGGCATTTCAAACTTGCAGCCCGCGAAGCCTTTCAACGAATTTTTCGATCAGATGCTCAATACGAAATCAAATTAATGATAAATTCAAAACTAAATTTAAATAATTAAAGTAACAAGGTTTATTAGCAAGAATTTGGTTTTCTTACCAAAATTAACCAACCAATTAAGTGAAGACCTCTTCCTTGGTCCTCACCTTGATTTCAACGTAAAATTTAAAAGAATAACCTGGATCAGCCAGACAATTCAAGTGAAGACTTTTTTTTATTGGCCTTCAATTTCTTTTATATCCAGATTGCGGCCAGCGGCAAAATTTCAGGCTAAAATTTACGGATGCAGCCCACATACCCGCGCGAGTTTGTCATGCCTGGTACACGATATGCAAAACCTAAATACTTTATATGAAAAAAAACAGTACAAAATCTAGTAAAGAATAATAAAAGAAAGTTTTCACTTTATTTATAGAAAGTTATATAAAAATTCGAGGCCTTTATGTAATACAGTGATGTAGTCGAGACTATATGATTCGAGACCAAGACCGAGACCGAGACCATAAATTTTTTTCAGACCAAGATCAAGATCGAGACCGGAAAATTTCCACACATAAGGTTTGAGACCGAGACGAGAAACTATCGAGATTGAGACCGAGATAGAGACCAGAATATTTTTTGTAAAAAAATTTAATTTTATTAATGACATTAATTTTTATTTTTCCAAAAATCCAAAGTTACATTTTAAATAAACTAGCATCTCCAGCATGTTACAAGAAAGCCTTGCTCTATGTGGTCGCATGGTCAAACCGCCGGCGCTAAAACTCCGCTCAACTGGAGCAGACGAAGCGAGAACGCACAAGGCGTGGTTTGCGACTTTGAAAAGAGCAAAATATTCTTCAGATTTTTCTTTCCAAAAATCCAAAATATTTGAAGGCAACACAGTCATTGTTAAAACTTCTTCCAAGTATTTTCTTAGCTGTACCCTTGGTGTTGGATATGTGTTATTGGTTGTTTCTCGCTTGTAATGGTGGATATTCAAAGTTAGGAGCCTGAGGCAATGATTTTCAAAACTTGATGTTCTCTAAAAAAAATATGGCTTTGATCTCGTATTTCCCTTTTTTCTCCCAAAATCATATTGATCTCTATACTTTTTGCTATTTTTCTCCCAAATCATGGTGATCTCTAAAAAAAAAAGTTTTTTGCTTCGAATCGAACTCCTATTTTTAACCTTTCGTCCCAACTTCATAATGATCCCTAAATTAACTTCTACTGCAAAATAAGCCAATATGAGGTATTTTCGTGGGTGGCCAGAGGCAACTGCCTCATTCGCCTCACACAACATTCCACCACTGCTCGTTTGTTTATATATTTTGTAAAAATGTTTGGCACCTCTGGCGGGCAAGAATCACGAACTGTATCCGCTGGAAATGAACTAAACCTTTTATTGACTATGTTTACTCAAAAATTTTACAAGGCAATAAAAGGCTTTCAATTTCATTTGGCAAGGGGAATTGTTTGTGGTGAAGAAAGCAGTAAATTATTATAACCACATGAAATAACAAAAATATCAAAAAATGTCCGGTCTCGAGACCAATTTAAAAAGTACGAGACCGAGACCAGGTCATCACGAGAGCAAGACCGAGACCGCCAGCAAAAGGCCGAGACCGAGACCCTAAAAATTGGTCTCGAGACCTTCATCACTGCACTATAATGCATCGGGTAAAGAAAAATACGGAAAACTCAGTGCAGAGCAAAAAAGATCTGAACTCTGGTCCAAGTGTGCCGCGAGATTTGGAAAGGTAGCAAAGTGTGCCGCAGGCACAAAAAGTTTGAGAACCACTGTCTTATACGCAGTGGGAGGATTTGGAGTTGCAGTGCCACCAATGTTTGTCTTTCCCAGGGTTAAATTTTTGGAATAATTTTATTGTTGGTGGGCCATTGGGATGTATAAGAAATCGGGTTGGATGAATGAAGACTTGCATGTCAGCTTCATTAAGCACTTTATTTACCTTGTGCATAACAGCAAAGAGCGAGCAGTGCGACTGATTTTGAACAACGTGGATGCACGTGTAAGTCCTACAGCAATTGATCTGGCACGTGAAAATGGTGTAGTTATGTTGACTATACCTCTATACACCTGGCATTACCTCCAACCGTTAAATCAAACATGTTATGGACCCTTCAAAACTGCCTTTGATGTAGCAATGAATGGGTGAATGGATTTACATGCTTTACAATAGCAAGGTAAAATTTACATGCTTTACAATATTTCACCAACTTCAAACCTTTATAAAAACTTTTGCTACTCTCATCCTGGGCTGCGCAATCTTTAGTTAAGAGATCTTCGATCTTTATGGTAAAATGTTTACCAATTTAAAATTTGGCAAAACTACAGTATTATTCTCACGTAGGAGAAAAGAATGTAAGTCTCTAATGCATATTTGTTATAAAAAACTGGGACCGTGGCCAAGTAATTAATTTATCCCTGATAAAAAGTCGTTTATGACGTCTTTGTTTAGCCAACTTAAATTCACATATACACATAAACAAATTCACACACATTTACACATTGAAACTTTTCGAATAATCTAAGTTGCGAGTAACAGTGTTTCTTCTGGGTAATTGCACATAGTGCGTTTCTCCTTTCCGAGATTACACTGTATTGCACCACACTGTGAAATTGTGCTTTTCTCCTTTCCGAGACTGCAGCACCTTTTTCCCAACTGTTGAGACTATAAATACCTTGATTTTCTCTGGTTCGTCCCATTTTGACGCGATTGCCACTGATGAGAGCGTCACGAAAAGCTTATGGCTCCGAAAAAATCGACTTTGTTTAAAGCGATATTAAAATTCTGTACCACAAAGAAGCTCTTTAAGTATTATTCTCACATAGGAGAAAAGAATGTAAGTCTCTAATGCATGTTTGTTATAAAAAATTGGGACCGTGGCCAAGTAGTTAATTTATCCCTGATAGAAAGTCGTTTATGACGTCTCTGTTTAGCCACACAGCAAGTCAGTGACCAAACAAATAATGTCGACTTCAAGTACAAAATTCTGATTCATCTAGGCCTATATAAAATTAAATTGAGAGCGTCAAACCGGATCCGTTTAAGACAGGTTTGTCCAAACTTTTTTCCAGAAGGGCCAGATTTGATAATGTGAAAGTGACCGAGGGCCAACAATCTTTGATGATACTACATGTGTTTTGTACTATAAAAGCATATTAGTATGGAGTAATATAATGTTGTCATTTTTGCACAACTAAACAACGTACAAGTTAAAGCACTTTGTTCTACAACACATTATCTGCACTTCTACTAAAACTGAAACATCCAAAAAGTAAAACATAGCTGTGTTAATGTGAAGGATGAAACTGAGATCTTGATTTCAATATACGGGTCAAGTCTGGTTTGAGAGTAGTGGCATTTAAGCGTAAAATATCACGTAAGTGGGAGTCATTCAGTTTTGATTTCAAGCAATTCTTGTTTAAGTTCATAACCGAGAATGTCTGCTCACACAAATATGTTTAGCCGAAAAACTTTAATATTTTCTTTGCAACCGTTCGTATTTCTGGAAACTTGCTTTTATCCAGCTGTTGGTAAAAAGGCACGAGAGAAAGATGTTGCAGTCGGCTGCGGCACTCGTTGTCGCACTGAAGCTCAATTAGCTCTAGCTGCAGATTTTTCCGAGCTTCATCAGGATCCACGCTGAAAGTAGAAGTGAATAACAATATTTCTTTTTTAATTGCGGCAAAATCCCGAAAGCGGTCGTTGAAATCACTAGAAAGGTGTATCAGTGCTTCTGCTTATTTTTTTGTCTTTGCACACGTACTACTAATAGTGACATTCTGCAAAGCTGGAAAATGAGTTGTGCAGGGCTCCGTTTGTTACGAATGTCTCTGAAAAAGTTGTAGTTTCGTTTTAAAAGCTTTTATATGCGATTGCAGCTCGCTGACCACTGCGTTTTGCTCTTCAAGGCTAATGTTCAGCGCATTTAGGTGCTTTGTTATATGAACTTAAAAAGCCAAGTATGCTATCCACACAGTATCTGACAGCTCTTGCATTGGCCGTCCGTTTTCAACTAAAAATTGTCCAATTTACCCTCTAAAGAAGAAAAATTGCTGCAGAGTTGATCCCATGGTGAGCCTATTCTATCTCACATCGTTGTGATATAATACATCTCCATATTCAGCCTCAATGTCATGCAGGAACTGCTGAAACTGGCGGTGGCATAAAGCTTTAGATCGGATGAAATTAATTGCCTTTGCCACTGGCTTCATGACATGAGCAAATGGTAGATGCTTGGCTCAAAGGACTTGCTGATGAATGATGCAATGAAGCTTAACAGCGTCGCCTTCTTTATCACTGACTTTTTTACAGATACGTGTGGACAGTCCACTTTGTTCACCAGCCGTAGCGGGCGCACCGTCTGTTATGATCCCACTGACCTTGCTCTATGGTAGTTTCATGTCATCAACAGCTGAACAAACGTTATAAAATAAATCATCTCCTCTTGTTTGGTCTTTGAGACTTTCGAGGTCTAGTAGCTCTTTTTTTATGTTCATGTCACTATTAACACCTCTCAAAAAAATCAGTAATTGAGCTGTGTACTTTCATCGCAGGCCAGAGAAAAGAAATCAAAGTTTAATGACTTGTCTCCCAGTTGTCTTCGAACATCTGTAAACAGCTCTTCGATTCTACGGGCCACAGTATTCCGAGCGAAACAAACGTTGGCGAAGTCCTTCTTGTTTTGGGGGCAAATGTGTTCTGCCATTTTCATAACACAGGTTTTTAACAAACTCACCTTCTGCAAATGGTTTGTTGTGTTTTGCAACTAACAAAGCGACTTCAAGACTTGCTTTAATAATGTTTTTATTTGACTCGTGAGCTCGTTTAAAGTACAGCTCCTGAGTGGCTAAGCTGTCATCCAGTTGCTTCGCTTTTTCTATACGATCAGCATCTGATAGCTTGTTGAATGTGCTAGCATGTTTTGTCTCATAGTGCCTCTTTTTATTATACTTCTTATACACTGAAACAGTCTCGTGGTAAACTAGGCAAACACAGTTGTTTCTGCTTTCAGTAAAAAAATATTGTAGCTTCCACCTACCCTGGAAACAACGTCCTTCTTTATCAACTTTCCTTTCCTTACTTGATGTAAACATGACAATTTTACTTACAAAATCAGCTTTCTCTTTCTTCTGTTCAATTGTCGCTATGAATCACTATAATCTACTAACCCTACTCTTTAAAACAAAATTAGTTGTTTTCGCGATTATTACGTAATAATTGTGGTCCTTGTAAACTAGATGGACGCCGGGATCAATTGAATTTAAGTGAACAACTTGTCTGGTAAAGACGCGTTTTCTTGTTAGCGACAAGCATTAAATCAATGATAAGTAATTTATATTAAACATATATAAACAATAAGTACATTATTATTTTATAGAGTTATATTATAACGGATTTTGGCAACATAAATCTTAAATTTTCTTGCCTAAATTTGACATTTGTGAAGGCCGTCTTCTTGTATCAATTTAAAAAAACTCAGGCTTTGGACGAAGTGAGAACGAGTGGTTAGAGACAAGCGGGATGAGGTCCGGTTTGTTGATTTGTTTTTTGGGATGAGTTGCGGACGTATTGATGTCATATATTCCAGTTTTCCCTTTTGTTTCTTAGTTTTCTGACTAGTTTTTGCGTTTGCGACAAATAAAAACGAGCAAAGAAACGCAATTTTGCCACAAAAATCACCTGAAATTGGAAAAATAAAAAAAAATTTGTCCATGCGCCCATCTAGTTTACAAGTATTATAATGGTTCCAATTTTATCTCGCCAGTGTTTTCTCGCGTCTAAACTTATCAGAAATCGCTGCCACCATTATTAGTGCAAAAAAGAAACTTAAAAGTTGGATTGGTATATGTGTGTCTGCGGGCCATATGGAAACTCATCGTGGGCCGGACTTTGGACACCCCTGGTTTAAGATAACGTTTCGGTTTAGATTCAGGTTTGACAAATTTTATTTTTTCGGATTCGTTTCCGGTTTAGGTTCAAAGATTAATAACGGTTAATACCGGTTTACGAATTCGGTTCGGGTTTCGTTCGACACTTTGATTTTTTCGCTGCAGCAATGCATTTTTAAAAACCACAAACGTTAATTTTTTTGTTGTGTATAATATCATTTGCATTACCATGGTTTATTATAGCAATCAATTACCCGTACAGTCGTTTTTTGTTTTTCATAATGTATACATATTGTATACGTTTGTTTTACTACCTTTAAAATTACTACAATCGGATTTGATGAAATGTGTCATGGTAACCGACGTCATCGCTGGTAACATCGATCAAACATTGTAATGCATCTCGGGCACACGTGACGCGTAATTGACGGTCGAGTCTAATTCGAAGAAAAACCAATTGGAGTGAGAATTAGTTTTAGGGAGAAACAGAGTTAGTTTTAGAAAGAAAGTAATTGCTTCAGAAGGAACTAAGTTCTTCTTGAGCATCTTAACAAATTTTTAAAGTTCAAATGATTTTGGGCCCGCGAGAACAATGTGCGAGGCGTTTTTTTCTCTTTTTATCTCTTCGAGCAACTAATTTTGTTTCCTTTTTACTTTCACTCCAATCGGTTTTTCTTCAAAAACTTTAAATTTAAATTTTTAAACAATCGTATTTTGCATAATGATATTGTTTTTATTTGGATGTCGGTGTCAGATTTGGAATTCTAGAAGCCTTACCAGTCGGAGTTGGATCTTTAACTTTCCGACACGGCAAACCTGGTTTAAACTAAAAACTACGGCCAAGCAGTGAGCTTTATATACAGAGTTTCCATAAAGTCTCTTTACAATTTAAAAAAATTACTACAAAGTGAAATGATGAGATATCGCAATGAGGGTTGTTTTATGTTAATCAGTATTTCGTACAGTTTTTATTGACACTAAAATTTATTGTTTCAAATAAAATTTCTTAATTAAAGCTTCTTATGTTTAAGGATTGAGCCATATGAACTGAACCCCCATAAAATGACTACTCCTCAAGAAAAAGCGAAATGTATATTTTGGTTCATTGAACAAAATCAGATGTTCAGACCCAGCGAAACTACAGAAGTAAGTATGGAAGAGACCCACCATCACGTCCTTCAATTCGTTTATGGCACAAGAAATTTATGGAGACAGGGACAGTGTTCGATACAAGGAGGAGTGGGCGACCAAGAACATCTGAAGAAAACATCAAGCGTGTAAGGCAAGCCTTTCAACGTTCTCCTATGAAGTCCATACGTACTGCAGCCAGACAATTGGAACTACCACGTTTAACAGTGCACAAAGTCCGACACAAGAATTTAAGATTGTATGCTTACAAAGTGCAAATGTTACAGGAAATTCAGCCAAACGACATGCTAAGACGAAAAGAATTTGCAGTGAACATGTCCTTCGTGCAACTAATGGTGCCCATATAGAAGTGTATTAAATGGAGTAATGATATTTTTAATAAAATGTTTAGAAGTGTATTAAATGTGTCAATAAAAACTTTATGAAATACTGATTAACATAAAACAACCCTCATTGCGATATGTCATCATTTCACTTTGTAATAATTTTTTTAAATTGTAAAAAGACTTTATGGATACCCTGTATATGATTTTGATTTGAAGTTGCTAAACACGAACCGTTTAAAATAACTTTCCACTAAAGGTTCAGGTTCGGCAATTTTGCGTTTTCGTGTTCAGTTACGTTTCAGGCTCAGGTTTAGCAAATTTTATTTTTTCAGGTTCAGATCCGATTTAGGTTTGGCAAATTTTATTCTTAAAAATTTAGTTCGGGTTCAAACAAAAAAAACAACTAGCGGTTAATACGATTTTCGATAAATGTTTGGTTCAATCTTTGTAATTTTAAAATATTTTTTTCTGTCCATTTTCGCAAGCGTATAAACCTAGAAAGGACATAGCTCGTAGATTGTGACCATAGACATATCATCAAAAGAAAGCATATCAGATAAAGGGAAAATGAAGCAAAACAATTTTTCTCGCATTAATGGTTTTTCACAATTTTATTAAGAAGCCAAAACACAACAAATAAGCTTATAACTAAGCAGAATGCATAGCTTTGTTATGTATCCTATAGTGTTTGTGATTAAATCTACTGTAAACATAAGATTATATTTGGCAACATTGTATTTGTAGCTAGTTTAGTGATGTCAACCGCGCAGCGTGGTAACCTTTTTTGGAGGCGCCGCGTGGCGTGCAAATTATGAAAAGTTTACATTTAAATTTTAAGCAAATCTTATTTTGGATAATGCTTGGGTTGCCGATTTAGTTGTTCCCCTTCATTAATCCAATCACAGAAAGCAAAGTGTCAGGAGCATAATCAACTGAATAGCCTCTTTCCATAGTACCAGTAATTCATAATGTAAATAACGCGTAAAGCGGCCAAAAAGAAAAAAGAAATATGAGACAAACTAAAATAAATAGAGAGGTGAACTGCTCTTAAACTTAAAGAAAGCAATGGAATCCAATTTTATAGCAGAGAAAGGCTTGTAAAAAATATTACTAAGAAAGAATAAGCAATGTGAATTTTGAAGATAAACTTGAATTAGAGTATGTAAAGCTTCCCCACTTTTTTAATCAACCTGGCATTTATATTATTTTATACCTTTTACCCGATTATTCAATACCAAAACAAAGTCTTAGCTTTTTTATCATTTATTAGGGTTTTTATTCACTTTTCGCCCTTACTAACCTTGCAGCTTTTGGGAATTTTCCAAATTTAAAAAGGTAATGAACTAAACTCGGCTAATAGTGAACGAGAACCAACTATTGTTACTTAGCCTAATAAACCTTCTTTACAAAATATCCTATTGTGTTACTTTGTAAAAAAGCACCCAAACTTTAAACACCATTGTTTTTTATATAGGAAGTACTAATTTAAGCAAAACAAAAAAACAGATTATAAAATCACACATAGAACTGTAGAATAAGTTTTTGAATATCCTCTCAATGTAAAATTGAAGTTGCCAACCGTTAATAAGTAATTACATTTCAATAATTAATTTTAGCAACTTGTAGATATTTCTTAATTTTTTTTAAAGTTTAACTGAAAAGTACTTCATAGCAAGTATTTTTTTAAATGAGTTTTTCAAAGTCTTTCTGTTGGTGTCTCAATATCTTTATAATTTTTAAATGCTACATCTATGCAACTATGTAAATTATGATTTCAGTAGAGCATTAAAAAGCACTATAACATTATTCTCAGCATAGTTAGGACAAAGCTTAAAGGCTTAGAGTAGTCTTTATATATTACAAAAAAGTTAAAAATGGTAAACTTAGTTGTATGCATTTAACAAAAGCCAATTTAAATTTGGGGCAATACAAAATGTGTTAATGAAGATAAAGCAATTCTTTTTGTAACATGTTAGAAACTGTTAAAATAGTTTAAAATACATACACCACAGTGTTAATGTGTTGCATTTGGCAAAATACCTTGAAAAAATGTAAAAGCTAAAGCACCATTAAGTGGATGTGTACAAACTGCAAAGAAGGAGTTTGTAATTCAGTTGCTAATCTTATTCATCTAAGAAAGTAAAGAAATAAAGGCCTTTTTTTAAAACAAAAGATTTGTATAAATGCATTAAAATTACATTGCTTTCTCTTCATGTTGCAATTGCATATTAAGCTATTATGCAATAAGCTTTAACAAAACATTTCTAGATTTAACTTTGAAAAGTCTATTTAGCTGCAATGGTTAGTTTGGTATTATTTAAAATCAAATAAATTGAATAAAAATTGATCTTAACTGAACTTACTAATGGTTTAATTTACTTGTATCTAATTTTTCGTGATTTCTTTCAGAATTTAATTTTTAATACTAGTTAACTATGCCTTAAATTTAATGTACTTATTAAATATAGTTTAATAAAGGTTATTTGTGAGGATTTGATATACTGTTATAGCTGTAAAAAATAGCTTAGCAATGACAACTATTGCTTTGACCACAAATGCATATCAAGGGTTTTGGTAAGGTTTTATGGTTAAAAAATCTAAGTAATTTATGCAATATGTATGAGTGATTATTTTTTCAAATTCCAAGCTAAAAATATTAAAAAAAAACAAACTTGATAGTAAGCAAGGTTTGTGTTTGCAAAAAAAGAGATAATTATATTTTCTTTATATATCTTTTTAACTTGCAGGAAAACATTGAGGGGCATTATACTAAGAGCAATTATTGGCTCTCTTCAAGAAGTCACCATAAGCAATTTTTTTCAGTGAAACTTACCCGAAATCTCCATTCAGCACCAAGATAGAATAAAAAAAAAAGCCAAGAGATAAAAAGGCCTTTCAAGAAGCAATAGTAACTACTGTGGATTTGGAGTTAGTTTCACAAACAAAAATTGCATACGGTGACTTCTTGAAGAGACCCTAATTATCTTATCAGCTTTTGAAGATGCCAAGATATTGCTGTTGGGTTGAAATTTTTTATTTGTTTTTTTTTAGCTATAGAGACATTACTGAATTAAGGCTGCTCGCTGGGATGCAAAGCAGAGTAATGTGCTTAAAGTGCTTGCAATGATATAGCAAGATTATGCCAATAGCCAATAGCTATAGAATCTGAAATATAAGGACTTACTTTGATGACTACAGCAGTGAGTATTGTTTAAACAAACACCTTTTTAAAAAAAGGAAAACATGTCTAAAAATTTTCTATTTTAATATATGATTTGTGGCGCAGTGCAGTGCAGTGTAAGATTTTGGTAACAACATTGCAGTGTAGTGCAGTGCGGTGTCACAAATAAAATACACTTGCAGGCTGCAGACACAAAATTTTGTATCCGCAACATCACTAACCTAGTTATTGAATTGTGATTAGTTTACAGAAATCCACATTTGCAAAATACCGCGTGCACAGTCTGTTGAGCTATGACTGTTTAATGTGTTTAGAATATAGCCAGTGGATATTACATATCCAAAATCTTTTTGGCACCCAAAAATCAATTTTGCGTTAAAATAATCATTTTTATCCCAAAAAGATAATGATGGTATGATTGAGTCTGGTGTACAGCACATTGAAATAAGCTATTATTTAGACGTAAAATAATTTTATTTGATTTAAGAAACATTTTAAAAAGTGCATTTTATGCCTCAAAAAACATATTCATTGTGCAAAAAATCAGAATTAATAAGTACATTTATGCATTTTATGCCTCGAAAAACATAGTCATTGTGCAAAAAATCAGAATATGAACAGCTGAACAAATTGTACTGAACAGCTTGAACTGTTGAATTTGTAAGGCTATGTTTGTAGCCAACTGATATCTCACGGGTGTCAACTGGCGCGTTTCTTGGAAGATTATGGCAAACAAGTGCATACCAAAATTTTTTAAATGAAGGTATTTCTAATAGGCATATAGGTTTCAAAAAGTTAAACACTAACTCTATTCACCAGCAGGCTATTTTGGTGTGAATTGCGAGACCAACTTTGTGTGATTCAACAAAGTTGAATGAAACTAATGATTTTGCAAGTCCTAAAAGTGAAAGCGAAAACTTTTTGTAATTTTGTTTTTGATATAATGTTTTTAGGCTATTTTACGCTTGTAACAAGCAAAAACATTTAAATTAGTGAGCCAGGAGACTGAACCCTTCCTGGCAGAATTTTTTGCTCTCTAGAAAAACTTCTGCCCCCTTTACTCCCTGCCATTAAAATTACTTTGCTCTGATCAGTTTAAATTTTTTATATTTGCCAGGAGAAAGTTTCTTAAAGTGCTCTTCCAAATAGGCAATTACATCAGGCATCGCTATATTAGTGAACACTAATCTCACAACCACAATTTTGTCTAAAATAGCAGATGCTCACAAGGCATTAGTGAGTTGCTAAGAACCATAACAAGAGTCTTAAAACTGTGCGTTTATAACAATATCTACACATTGATAGTAGTAGAACGAAGCAAGAGAACAGGGGGTCTAGGGGGCTTCGCAGAACAAAGTTGTGCAGACGTACCAAAGTCAGATTTTTATACTGGCGTGTGTGTATGCATTTATTAGATCGTTTTAGACTGGTTCTATTTGAATAAGATAAGTTAAAGTCGTTTATAGTGAGTAGAGTGTGTAGAAAGCTGCTTTTTTTAATTAATAATTTGAATTTAGTAATTTTGATATTGTTTTAAGTGTAGTCTTGTGTGTGTTTTTTTCACCGTTGACAAGGTAATAAGATTAACCTTTGAAAAGGTAATATAAAGCTAAGATAAAATTGGAATAGATAAATTAAAGTATTTATAGTTAGTAGAGTTTATACAAAGCTGCTTTTTTTGATTAATTTATATAGTAGTTAATAAGTTTGATATTGCTTTAAGTAGTATTGTATGTGTTTTTTGCACTGCAATTAGCCTTTCAGAATACTTAAATTTTGTGAATTTTGTAACTTTAAGATGTTTCTTTATCAAACAAGAAGCTTTATTATGAAAGATAATGGAATCGAAGAACTATCTTTGGACCAAGTAATTTATTTATTTAAAGTAAAATTATCAGAATTTCTAGAAAAATTTGAAGGAATTTGAGTATATAATTATACAGAAGCAAAATTTTTGATTACATTTAGATTGTCAGAAAACCACCAGGATGGGTGAAGCAAAGGATACTATACATGTGATTTGGTCAGATGGTCACACCACTACTGATGGCATGACCATCACATGATACATACCTCAACAACTGGCAGATTTAATTACCTTATACCCAGTCCTGTTTGAGATGACTGAAACCCATCTGTGTGTATTGGAAAAACAAGGATGGGGAAAATTGAAAATATAAATTTTGGAAAACTTCGGCACTATCAAAACATTAAGAATGGCTACATAAATTTGTACATCAAAGATCCAAATTACTTGACTATATCAAACCAGGTAACCTAAATATTATGGGGCACTGTCACCACTCCCAATAATAGGCACCTCCCGATGTACTGATTCTGTTAAATTAGAGGACATAATATTGAGATATGCCCAAAATTACAAAAAAAAAAAAAAGAGGATTTAAAAAAGAACAAGATTGAAATGAATGACTTATTTGAAAAAGAAAAAAAATTTATCTCAGAAGTACCTTTAGCTGAATTTATTGTACCAAACAGAAAAAGAACCAAAAATGAAAACAGCAAAATCACCACCAGTACTCCAAAAAGAAAGAAGAAAAAACAACAACACTACAAGATTATCCACTCCTGTAACATCTGAGTTAGAGGAAGATAAAGAAATAAATGAAAAGCAAACATCCAGAAGATTTCACAATGAATCAAAAAAGTAATCCAAGTGAAGAAAAGTTATCATCATCATCATCAGATGTCTTTTAAACAATAAGACATGAAAAAAATATAATTTATACAGTATCAGATTCAGAAGTTAAAAAGAAAAAAGAAGACTCTCCTGTATGCAGCAAATCATTTATATCTTATAAAGATGTAGTGTTAAATGAAACGTAAATATTTATTTTCTTTTTTTCATAATTTGTAGTTTTAACATGATACAATTGTCTTGCAACAACAAAATGGATCCAAAAAGAAAAGGTAAGTCCAATATTTCTAATAAAAGTAATATATGTTCAATTAACATAAATGCACTGCAAATATTATTTCAAGAAAAATTAAAGATAATTTTGTAATTAACCTTTTGACTCATTTTGTATCATATAATCACACATTAAAGAAGTGAGGACAAGTTTTGGAAAGTTAGGCCTATTTTGAACCATTTTGTAAAAGTATTCCAATAGCAAATGGATAATCCTGAAAAAAGACTGTGCATAGATGAGCAACTGATCCCCTTCAAAGGAAGATTAGACTTGAAACAATATATGAAAGGAAAGCCAAATCCCTGGGGCATTAAATTATTCTTCCTTTGTGGGGAATCTGGCATGCCATATAATTTCATAGCTTACCAAGGTAAAACGACAAAACTTCCAGAAAAATACAATCACTTTGGTCTTTCTGAAAGTTTGGTAATGTCACTTCTAGAGAACACAATTCACCAACATTGCAATTACAGGTTGTTTTTCGATAATTATTTTACTTCTCCAAATTTGATTCAAGAATTGCACAGCAAAGGAGGGTATTGCACTGGAACTGTAAGAGCAAACAGGGTTGGATTTTTGCCAATAAAAACAAATGCAAAGCTGGTAAAACAAGGAAGAGGTGCAATGGATGGATGTACATCTAGTGACGAAAAGTTGTGCTTAGTGAAGTGGAATGATAACTCCCTAGTTACTATTTTGTCTTCTGCATATGACTGGGAAACAAATCAGGGCCAAGTGAGGCGTTACGAAAAGGCGACCAAAGTATATGTAAATGTGGCATGCCCATCTTCTGTATTAGAATACAATAAAAGTATGGGTGGAGTTGACAAGTTGGACTTTCTGCTCTCCCTGTATCGAATTCACATCAAGTCCATAAAGTGGACTCTTCGTGTGATTTTTCATTTTATTGACTTGGCTGCTGTCACATCTTGGTTACAGTATATCAATGACTGCAAATCAGTTGGCCATCCCAAATCGCAACAGCGTTAGCTGTTGCAATTTCGACTCAACCTTGCTGAGTGCTTGATATAGCTCAATGCAAATCCCCTCAAATCTACAGTTGGCACATCCAGGAGATTGCTGCAAAATCCACCAACACAAGATGTTCTCTTTGATGAATTCGGACACTTTCCAGTATGGAAAGATAAGCGGCAACGATGCAAGTTTTCTGGATGTGTTGAATGTTTTTCGTATGTATTTTGCGAAAAATGTGAGGTTTCTTTGTGTTTGAATAAGCACAGAAATTGCTTTTGAAGTTATCATGCTCCTCATCCAAGTAAGTCTTTTGTAAAAATTTTTCAGAAACACTTTTTGCCTACTACAGTTTGGTTTGTTGCATATTGCTTCATTTTGTGTTCAATTTTCGTTATTTTGTTGCTACTTCATCTGAATTTGCATAAAAACAAATATATAAATAAAATGAAAAATACCATGAAAAAGTAGTCATATGCTCACAATGTATCATATATGATACATTAATTTTCTTTCTAATTAATGACATTTTTTTGCAAAAAATTTTTTTACACAGTAAGGCAACTCTAAACATTGCATTCATAACAAAAAAATTCAAATAAATTTTTTTTGAACAAACGTTAGTCGTGAGTCAACACATATACAAATATACAAAAATAGAATTCAAAGTATAAATGTTTTTAATGAAAATGAAATTTTTTTAATATATAACTGTTATCTTCAGAATAAATCATACAAAAGATTACAATTAATTGAATACCTCCAAAAAACATGGAGTGTATCAAAAATAATGTGATATTTTTAGGAGATTTTAATTTTGTTAAAAGTAAAATTGATACCAAAAATCAACATTATTTAAAATAACAAAAGAAAAAGTAGCTTTTAAAAAACTAAAAAAAAAGATTTTATTGATATATTTAGAGAACATTCGGCAGCGTGGTTGAGTGGTTAAAGTGCCGGGCTAGTGACCAACACGGTCTGGGTTCAAAACTCCAAAACAAAGTGCTTGAAGTTGGGAGTTTTGCCATCACAAAATTTGCCAGTAAAATCACATCCTAACAAAATTCCTCAAGAAAAAAGGAGTATTATGAGACATCCTTAACCATCTTTAGCTAATTACTCAAAAGCTCTTGCTCAACAACCAACATCAATCAATGATATTTCTCAGCAATTTTCCCAAATGAAATTGTCTAAGTGGAGAATTTTTGTTGCAAATGACTTTGTTCATTTTACATATTACAGTAACATAGATCATCACCATGTAGCAGATGTAAGTTTGCTAATTAAAGACAATTCAGTTGATAGTTCTGGCTTGGATTTTTCTACTTCATTTCATGGTAGATGTGCAGCAGAAATTACCAAACAACTGTCATTTGAAAATTTTAGTTTATATGAGATGTTGGACTTCTTAAAGCAACAGTTGATCTGCAAAGGCTATGCAGGTGTTCCTAATCAATCTCAATGGATATGTTTAAATGGCTGCATTTCTTACCCCTGCAATGATAGAAGTTCAAGGTTTGTCTGCATTTATATTTGTACTCCAAACGTTAAATTAGTTCTTCTAGGAAATACGTAAAGAGCTTCTTTGTGGTACAGAATTTTAAATCGCTTTAAACAAAGTCGATTTTATCGGAGCCATAAGCTCTTCGTGACACTCTCATCAGTGGCAATTGCGTCAAAATGGGACGAACCAGAGAAAATCAAGGTATTTATAGTCTCAACAGTTGGGAGAAAGGTGCTGCAGTCTCGAAAAGGAGAAAGGCACAATTGCACAAAATCAAAGAAGTGTGGTGCAATACAGTGTAATCTAGGAAAGGAGAAACGCACTATGTACAATTACCCAGGAGAAACACTGTTACTCGCAACTTAGGTTATTTAAAAAGTTTTAATGTGTAAACAAATTCCTTTTGTTTACATAAAACCGGATGTCTGGTTTTGATAAAAGTTGCCTCGAGTAGACACAGATGGAACGAGTTGCGTGCCACAGCAAGAATTTTAAAACATTTTTAAAACTTTTTATTTTGTATGATGTATTAAACTTGTTTTGTAATTGAAAACCTAGCAGTTTTTTTTCATTCAAAAATATTCAAGCTTAAAAAACAAGCAGAAGCCTAGCATCATAAGCAAACTTAATTAGCTTGTATGTGCATGCATAGTTGAATGAAGCAAAGCAGACAAAATGTTTGCTTGCTTTCAGCTGACACTAAATTGTAATATTGATCCACCTTTAGATGTGCCAGTGAAATATCATGTTTATCTTGTGTTGCTGGATAAAAATTTACTCAACTGAAAACGTACTTAAAAAGTAAACAAACTGGTGTGGTTAGTATTGCATAAGCTAATGTAAAAATTTTGTTAGTAGCACTTCAGGAGCACAGCAAATTTTTTTTTTTTTTGATTTGCTCTAAACCATTTTACAGCTTATAACTATCAGTAATATTTTGTTCTA
This sequence comes from Diplosoma virens, assembly GCA_963680785.1. Taxonomy (NCBI): domain Eukaryota; kingdom Metazoa; phylum Chordata; class Ascidiacea; order Aplousobranchia; family Didemnidae; genus Diplosoma; species Diplosoma virens. Next base: position 26,412,361 of record OY796884.1, read on the forward strand.
CTTTAAACAGGTTTTTCAGCAAAGATTGTCAAATTGTCTGTGATAAAACTAATTCTGTGTGTCCACAGTGCATGATGCTTCATGTGCATCAAGTAGATAAAGTACTCCCAAGTCACAGTCCAATTACCACTGCTTGCGTTCAACGAGTAAAAGCAACTATCACTGCTCAGAAAGAAAGGTTTTTTTTTGTTATCATACGTTAACTTGTATATTTTAAATTGTGACCAACTGCACTACCGCCTGAAGTTTCTAATACATGCTGTAAGATATCACTTTTTAAATTCTCTCTCCTCATATCCTTATATACATGTGGTAAATATTCTCTTACATATATATCCTAGAACCACAGTTTAGATAAAGAAAAAGAAATTTTGGGCTGAAGAGGTGCAAATAAAATCAGAACATAATTTTTGATTAAGTTGATTAATAATACATTATACAGTGATGCCCTGGCTAACATATTTGTTAGCTCATTGCTGAAATTGTTCCTCTGCAATAGAAGGCTGAAAAGTAGCATTTCGAGTGTAACAGAAGATACTACTGTTTGTGGACATATGTTGCTTTTTTTGGCAACAATCAACCTTAAACTCAACCTTTTATTTGTTAGTCATTTAATCACAGTGCTGTTGCAAAAGACGTGATAAAAATATCTATTTATGCTCTTTCTCACCTTTTTTATTTACAGAATTGGCAAATTAGAAGAAGAATTTTTGAAGAAAGGTATTGATGTGGATGAAAATATATGCTCTATACTAGAAAACTTAAAAGATGACCCTGTTGCTTTAAAGAATGAGTTTCTCCGAGAATGGTGGTCTAAACAAAAAGAGTTGCAATCATTGGACAATAAAAGTGGTTATCGCTATCCACCTTCAGTAATCCGGTAAGCTTGCTGTTTAAAACGAATTTTCTTTTCAGATTTTCTTGTTTTACTGCTTTTGCTGTTAAGGTATTTGTTCACATATTATTCTTCGTCATATGGCAGAGTATCTTCTCCTGGCTAATGCATTATTGCTCAGGGTGCCCGATCTGTGGGACACTCTGTTTATGGCCTTTGGTTTGTTCATAAGCGCCACAAAGACAATTCGGGAAAGAAGGGAGACTTCATTAGTGCATGAACCAACAGAAGCAACCAACGCCAGAACGCAAGCCATTAAGTTTAATCCAAGTTGCTCTGGGCAAACCCCAAACCCATTTCAATAAGTCTGGTGCTGACCTTGGGAATTGAAGTAGGAAGTTCGGGCGTATTCTTTGACTAGCCTTTGTTATAAGCTTTTAGCTCACATTTGGTCTCTCGGTTATGAAGTTAAAAAAACGTTTCTGCATGGCTGAGCTTTAGCCTCCAAGTCAGGAGGTATGTAGCAAGTGTAATCCTGCCCTGGGTTAAAGTGTATTTCTATGCCAAAGCCATAAAAGCAAAATCTTCAATTCACCTATTTTAATTGATTGCTGCAAAGAATAATATTCTTTTTAATAGATTTTGTTTAAAACTCCATGCAAAATCTGCAGCTGCTTACAAATTGCTGCAAGACATTTTGGTTCTTCCTTCTGAGAGAACTTTGCGACAAGCGCGAAACAACAATGAAGGCGATAAAATAGGCATTCAAACACAAGTTGTTGAAAGAATGAAAAAATCCAATTCATCATTGCACGCTTGAAAGCGATCGACTTGCCGTTCTTACATTTGACGAAATGGCAATTAAAGGTAACCGTTGCATTTTGTGTTTGTTTTAATGGTGTTGAACATTTTTTTCTTTTGAATAGTTTTACTGTTTAATCATTATTACTTTGGGGCTACATACACAACAGCAGCAACTAGCACGACTATATGACATCGCTAAAAGAACTTGCATAATCTTACGTGCTGTGTAATTGATTTTCAGAAGATCTAGCATTTTGCTCTGCTTACGGAATTGTAGTTTCTTGAATTTAAAATTATTTTTACTTCTACATTATGTACATCGAATTTATATTCCATAAGTGTCCATTTCTTTTCTTCTTTTTTTTTATGTTGCGTTTGCATTTTAGGCAAAATGTATAATTGTTGTTGTTCTATTAAACGTATTCGTAATTGTTAGTTTTATACTATTTATCAGCTAAATCATTTTATATAACACTTTTACAGTTGATGGTCTTTCTGCAAATAGAACGGTAATGAAGCTATTTTGCAATGAAGATGATGATGTATCTTTTCGCATGAAAAATCCGCTGAATCCCGACAGGTAACGTAGCTTGTTGTTTCTTCGTAACGCATAGTACTTAAGATTTTTTGTTTTTTAGATACATTCATTTCTTCCCAGACCCTCCACACACACTAAAGTCATGTCGCAACATTTTGCTTAATCCTAACAAAAGCTTGTGGAATGATGGAGATATTTGGATGCAACTGCTTAAAGATCTTATTCGGGTATTTCTTAGAAACTATAAGCCACTTCAAGAGTATTTATTTATATCAAATGTTCGATTGATTTTTAGGAGGATCTTTGTCGTGGCGAGTTACGGTTGTATCATAAGCTCACAGAGAAGCATGCCACTCCAAATTCTTAAAAAAAAATGAATGTCGCAATTGCTGCGCAAACAATGTCGGAAACAGTAGGTATGATTGAAGCCGGCATCATTTGTGATTAGTATTTCTAGTTTGTCTAAATCAGGGTGGTCCAACTTCTGCACTCTTGTGGGCCACTTTTCAAAATTATTCGAGTTTGCGGGCCTCAGTCGGCTAAAAATTCCTATTTTCGTTCCAAAATCAGGGTGTTCTCTATAAAAAAAAAAAGGTCTTCACTTGGAATCGGTCTGCAAAATTCCTATTTTCGTTCCAAAATCAGGTGTTCTCTAAAAAAAAAAAAGGTCTTCACTTGGAATCGGTCTGCAAAATTCCTATTTTGGCGCAAAATCATAGCGTTCTCCAAAAAAAAATTACGGCTGCTGCTTCTGATCGACAAGACTTGTGCAAAATTGATATGCGGCATACGGCCCGCGAGCCCGTAGTTGGACCACGCTGTTATAGAAGATTGCCGCTACTTATGATCGACAAGACTTGAATTGTGCAAAATTGTTCCGCGGGCCGCATGCGGCCCGCGGGCTTGAAGTTGGACCACGCTGGTCTAAATTATACTTGTTTTTAGGTTTGGCATTACAAGAAAAAGGTTATCCTGCCTTATCGACTTTTATCCTTTCTATCGACAAATGGTTCGATTGCATGAACGGAGGTTGGTACTTTTTAGATTTTATGTTAATGTTTTTGGTTTAATTTGTTACGTTGAATGTAACGTCGTAGCAAAACTTTTGCAATTGCAGTTGTGTTCGGGTTTATAATAAATAAAAGCCTTACTCTCCAAGGCTTTTGTTAAATGCATACAACTAAGTTTACCATTTTTAACTTTTTTGTAATATATAAAGACTACTCTAAGCCTTTAAGCTTTGTCCTAACTATGCTGAGAATAATGTTATAGTGCTTTTTAATGCTCTACTGAAATCATAATTTACATAGTTGCATAGATGTAGCATTTAAAAATTATAAAGATATTGAGACACCAACAGAAAGACTTTGAAAAACTCATTTAAAAAAATACTTGCTACAAAGTACTTTTCAGTTAAACTTTAAAAAAAATTAAGAAATATCTACAAGTTGCTAAAATTAATTATTGAAATGTAATTACTTATTAACGGTTGGCAACTTCAATTTTACATTGAGAGGATATTCAAAAACTTATTCTACAGTTCTATGTGTGATTTTATAATCTGTTTTTTTGTTTTGCTTAAATTAGTACTTCCTATATAAAAAACAATGGCGTTTAAAGTTTGGGTGCTTTTTTACAAAATAACACAATAGGATATTTTGTAAAGAAGGTTTATTAGGCTAAGTAACAATAGTTGGTTCTCGTTCACTATTAGCCGAGTTTAGTTCATTACCTTTTAAAATTTGGAAAATTCCCAAAAGCTGCAAGGTTAGTAAGGGCGAAAAGTGAATAAAAACCCTAATAAATGATAAAAAAGCTAAGACTTTGTTTTGGTATTGAATAATTGGGTAAAAGGTATAAAATAATATAAATGCCAGGTTGATTAAAAAAAGTGGGGAAGCTTTACATACTCTAATTCAAGTTTATCTTCAAAATTCACATTGCTTATTCTTTCTTAGTAATATTTTTTACAAGCCTTTCTCTGCTATAAAATTGGATTCCATTGCTTTCTTTAAGTTTAAGAGCAGTTCACCTCTCTATTTATTTTAGTTTCTCTCATATTTCTTTTTTCTTTTTGGCCGCTTTACGTGCTATTTACATTATAAATTACCGGTGCTATGGAAAGCGCATTCGGTTAGTGACTAGTGCTGAACGTGGAGAACTAATCATTGTCTTATACGCAGTGGGAGCATCTGGAGTTGCAGTGCCACCAAGTTAAATTTTTGGAATAATTTTATTGTTGGTGGGCCATTGGGATGTATAAGAAATCGGGTTGGATGAATGAAGACTTGCATGTCAGCTTCATTAAGCACTTTATTTACCATGTGCATAACAGTATGTTATGTTGACTATACCTCTATACACCTGGCATTACCTCCAACCGTTAGATCAAACATGTTATGGACCCTTCAAAACTGCCTTTGATGTAGCAATGAATGGGTGGATGGATTTACATGCTTTACAATAGCAAGGTAAAATTTACATGCTTTACAATATTTCACCAACTTCAAACCTTTATAAAAACTTTTGCTACTCTCATCTTGGGCTGCGCAATCTTTAGTTAAGAGATCTTCGATCTTTATGGTAAAATGTTTACCAATTTAAAATTTGGCAAAACTACAGTATTATTCTCACGTAGGAGAAAAGAATGTAAGTCTCTAATGCATGTTTGTTATAAAAAATAATGTCGACTTCAAGTACAAAATTCTGATTCATCTAGGCCTATATAAAATTAAATTGAGAGCGTCGAACCGGATCCGTTTAAGACAGGGTTGTCCAAACTTTTTTCCAGAAGGGCCAGATTTGATAATGTGAAAGTGTAAGGCCAAGGGCCAACAATCTTTGATGATACTACATGTATTTTGTACTATAAAAGCATATTAGTATGGAGTAATTTAATGTTGTCATTTTTGCACAACTAAACAACGTACAAGTTAAAGCACTTTGTTCTACAACACATTATCTGCACTTCTACTAAAACTGAAACATCCAGAAAGTAAAACATAGCTGTGTTAATGTGAAGGATGAAACTGAGATCTTGATTTCAATATACGGGTCAAGTCTGGTTTGAGAGTAGTGGCATTTAAGCGTAAAATATCACGTAAGTGGGAGTCACTCAGTTTTGATTTCAAGCAATTCTTGTTTAAGTTCATAACCTAGAATGTCTGCTCACACAAATGTGTTTAGCCGAAAAACTTTAATATTTTCTTTGCAACCGTTCGTATTTCTGGAAACTTGCTTTTATCCAGCTGTTGGTAAAAAGGCACGAGAGAAAGATGTTGCAGTCGGCTGCGGCACTCGTTGTCGCACTGAAGCTCAATTAGCTCTATCTGCAGATTTTTCCGAGCTTCATCAGGATCCACGCTGAAAGTAGAAGTGAATAACAATATTTCTTTTTTAATTGCGGCAAAATCCCGAAAGCGGTCGTTGAAATCACTAGAAAGGTGTATCAGTGCTTCTGCTTATTTTTTTGTCTTTGCACAAGTACTGCCAACATTCTGCAAAGCTGGAAAATGAGTTGTGCAGGGCTCCGTTTGTTACGAATGTCTCTGAAAAAGTTGTAGTTTCGTTTTAAAAGCTTTTATATGCGATTGCAGCTCGCTGACCACTGCGTTTTGCTCTTCAAGGCTAATGTTCAGCGCATTTAGGTGCTTTGTTATATGAACTTAAAAAGCCAAGTATGCTATCCACACAGTATCTGACAGCTCTTGGATCGGCCGTCCGTTTTCAACTAAAAATTGTCCAATTTACCCTCTAAAGAAGAAAAATTGCTGCAGAGTTGATCCCATGGTGAGCCTATCCTACCTCACATCGTTGTGATATAATACATCTCCATATTCAGCCTCAATGTCATGCAGGAACTGCTGAAACTGGCGGTGGCATAAAGCTTTAGATCGGATGAAATTAATTGGCTTCATGACATGAGCAAATGGTAGATACTTGGCTCAAAGGACTTGCTGATGAATGATGCAATGAAGCTTAACAGCGTCGCCTTCTTTATCACTGACTTTTTTACAGATACGTGTGGACAGTCCACTTTGTTCACCAGTCATAGCGGGCGCACCGTCTGTTATGATCCCACTGACCTTGCTCTATGGTAGTTTCATGTCATCAACAGCTGAACAAACGTTATAAAATAAATCATCTCCTCTTGTTTGGTCTTTGAGACTTTCGAGGTCTAGTAGCTCTTTTTTTATGTTCATGTCACTATTAACACCTCTCAAAAAAATCAGTAATTGAGCTGTGTACTTTCATCGCAGGCCAGAGAAAAGAAATCAAAGTTTAATGACTTGTCTCCCAGTTGTCTTCGAACATCTGTAAACAGCTCTTCGACTCTCCGTGCCACAGTATTCCGAGCGAAACAAACGTTGGCGAAGTCCTTCTTGTTTTGGGGGCAAATGTGTTCTGCCATTTTCATAACACAGGTTTTTAACAAACTCACCTTCTGCAAATGGTTTGCTGTGTTTTGCAACTAACAAAGCGACTTCAAGACTTGCTTTAATAATGTTTTTATTTGACTCGTGAGCTCGTTTAAAGTACTGCTCTTGAGTGGCTAAGCTGTCATCCAGTTGCTTCGCTTTTTCTATACGATCAGCATCTGATAGCTTGTTGAATGTGCTAGCATGTTTTGTCTCATAGTGCCTCTTTTTATTATACTTCTTATACACTGAAACAGTCTCGTGGTAAACTAGGCAAACACAGTTGTTTCTGCTTTCAGTAAAAAAATATTGTAGCTTCCACCTTCCCTGGAAACAACGTCCTTCTTTATCAACTTTCCTTTCCTTACTTGATGTAAACATGACAATTTTACTTACAAAATCAGCTTTCTCTTTCTTCTGTTCAATTGTCGCTATGAATCACTATAATCTACTAACCCTACTCTTTAAAACAAAATTAGTTGTTTTCGCGATTATTACGTAATAATTGTGGTCCTTGTAAACTAGATGGACGCCGGGATCAATTGAATTTAAGTGAACAACTTGTCTGGTAAAGACGCGTTTTCTTGTTAGCGACAAGCATTAAATCAATGATAAGTAATTTATATTAAACATATATAAACAATAAGTACATTATTATTTTATAGAGTTATATTATAACGGATTTTGGCAACATAAATCTTAAATTTTCTTGCCTAAATTTGACATTTGTGAAGGCCGTCTTCTTGTATCAATTTAAAAAAACTCAGGCTTTGGACGAAGTGAGAACGTGTGGTTAGGGACACGCGGGATGAGGTCCGGTTTGTTGATTCGTTTTTTGGGATGAGTTGCGGACGTATTGATGTCATATATTCCAGTTTTCCCTTTTGTTGCTTAGTTTTCTGACTAGTTTTTGCGTTTGCGACAAATAAAAACGAGCAAAGAAACACAATTTTGCCACAAAAATCACCTAAAATTGGAAAAATAAAAAAAAATTTGTCCATGCGCCCATCTAGTTTACAAGTATTATAATGGTTCCAACTTTATCTCGCCAGTGTTTTCTCGCGTCTAAACTTATCAGAAATCGCTGCCACCATTATTAGTGCAAAAAAGAAACTTAAAAGTTGGATTGGTATATGTGTGTCTGCGGGCCATATGGAAACTCATCGTGGGCCGGACTTTGGACACCCCTGGTTTAAGATAACGTTTCGGTTTAGATTCAGGTTTGACAAATTTTATTTTTTCGGATTCATTTCCGGTTTAGGTTCAAAGATTAATAACGGTTAATACCGGTTTACGAATTCGGTTCGGGTTTCGTTCGACACTTTGATTTTTTCGCTGCAGCAATGCATTTTTAAAAACCACAAACGTTAATTTTTTTGTTATGTATAATATCATTTGCATTACCATGGTTTATTATAGCAATCAATTACCCGTACAGTCGTTTTTTGTTTTTCATAATGTATACATATTGTATACGTTTGTTTTACTACCTTTAAAATTACTACAATCGGATTTGATGAAATGTGTCATGGTAACCGACGTCATCGCTGGTAACATCGATCAAACATTGTAATGCGTCTCGGGCACACGTGACGCGTAATTGACGGTCGAGTCTAATTCGAAGAAAAACCAATTGGAGTGAGAATTAGTTTTAGGGAGAAACAGAGTTAGTTTTAGAAAGAAAGTGATTGCTTCAGAAGGAACTAAGTTCTTCTTGAGCATCTTAACAAATTTTTAAAGTTCAAATGATTTTGGGCCCGCGAGAACAATGTGCGAGGCGTTTTTTTCTTTTTTTATCTCTTCGAGCAACTAATTTTGTTTCCTTTTTACTTTCACTCCAATCGGTTTTTCTTCAAAAACTTTAAATTTAAATTTTTAAACAATCGCATTTTGCATAATTATATTGTTTTTATTTGTCGGTGTCAGATTCGGAATTCTAGAAGCCTTACCAGTCGGAGTTGGATCTTTAACTTTCCGACACGGCAAACCTGGTTAAAACTAAAAACTACGGCCAAGCAGTGAGCTTTATATACAGAGTTTCCATAAAGTCTCTTTACAATTTAAAAAAATTATTACAAAGTAAAACAATGAGATATCGCAATGAGGGTTGTTTTATGTTAATCAGTATTTCGTACAGTTTTTATTGACACTAAAATTTATTGTTTCAAATAAAATTTCTTAATTAAATCTTTTTATGTTTAAGGATTGAGGTATATGAACTGAACCCCCATAAAATGACTACTCCTCAAGAAAAAGCGCAATGAGTATTCTGGTTCATTGAGACAAAATCAGCTGTTCAGACCCAGCGAAACTATAAAAGTAAGTATGGAAGAGACCCACCATCACGTCCTTCAATTCGTTTATGGCACAAGAAATTTATGGAGACAGGGACAGTGTTCGATACAAGAAAGTGTGGGCGACCAAGAACATCTGAAGAAAACATCAAGCGTGTAAGGCAAGCCTTTCAACGTTCTCCTATGAAGTCCATCCGTACTGCAGCCAGACAATTGGAACTACCACGTTTAACAGTGCACAAAGTCCGACACAAGAATTTAAGATTGTATGCTTACAAAGTGCAAATGTTACAGGAAATTCAGCCAAACGACATGCTAAGACGAAAAGAATTTGCAGTGAACATGTCCTTCGTGCAACTAATGGTGCCCATATAGAAGTGTATTAAATGGAGTAATGATATTTTTAATAAAATGTTTAGAAGTGTATTAAATGTGTCAATAAAAACTTTATGAAATACTGATTAACATAAAACAACCCTCATTGCGATATGTCATCATTTCACTTTGTAATAATTTTTTTAAATTGTAAAAAGACTTTATGGATACCCTGTATATGATTTTGATTTGAAGTTGCTAAACACGAACCGTTTAAAATAACGTTCCACTACAGGTTCAGGTTCGGCGATTTTGCGTTTTCGTGTTCAGTTCCGTTTCAGGCTCAGGTTTAGCAAATTTTATTTTTTCAGGTTCAGGTCCGATTTAGGTTTAGCAAATTTTATTTTTAAAAGTTCAGTTTCGATCCAGCTCCAGTTCGGGTTCAAAGAAAACAACTGGCAATTAATACGATTTTCGATAAATGTTTGGTTCAATCTTTGTAATTTTAAAATATTTTTTTCTGTCCATTTTTGCAAGCGTATAAACCTAGAAAGGACATAGCTCGTAGATTGTGACCATAGACCAGTGGTTCTTAACCTATTTACTTGCTGCACCCCTTTTAAATCACCAACCAATTCTCGCACCCCTTTTAGAATTGGTTAAATATAACAAGTTTCAAAAAACGTAAGATGAAACCATCTTTTAAGCTCGAAAAAAAAAAATCAGCAAAGAAAGAAATTACAGTAATACATTTAGAAGAGTGTCTCAGTGACTCTTTTGTTATTGCTTCCTATTTATAATGACATCAAATCTTGGTGTCTTGGTGCTAAGTGCTACTCGCATGTCGTGCTGAGGATCCAAACGATTTCTAGATTTTGTTTTAATGTGAACCAGGCAAGAAAATTCTGTTTCACACAAATAAGTTGTTGCGAAAGGCACCAACACAGTAAGAGCCTTTTTTTCCAAAACAGGATATGTTTCTAATTGAGAAGCCCAAACGTTCTCCAGACTGTCATCGGAAAATTCCATTTTAATTCCAGTATTGTTTCTCATATCAATGAGATCTTCCATAATGTCGCTATTATCATCAATTTCTTCCAAATTCACCTTGAAAGGATGACGGATCCAGTAGTCACAGGTTTTTATCTCTCCACATGAGAAGTAGCCATCAAATGCAGTACTAAGTATTTGTAAATGTTCAGCAATTGTTGAAACAAGGGGTGGATGCAAGGAAGCACTTTCCTCGAGTGTTTCTTGAAGGGAAGGAAAATTTACCAAGTTTCCTTTCTTTACACGTCTAATGCACAGCTAAAGCTTTTCTTTATATGCAGACAGCTTCTCACATGCATGAATTACGCTGATTCCTTGTCCCTGCAAAGAGCGGTTGAGCTCGTTGAGTGCTGTGAACACATCAGCCAAATAGGCAAGGTTTTGAATAAATTCAGGGTCTTCAAAATATTCAGCCATTTCATTTCCCATTTTGCGGAGGAACTCTTTAATTTCATCTCGCAAAATGGGTAATTTTCAGACTGGGAATTTCTTTTCTTAGTAATGCAGCAAATCCTGAACGGTTGCCCAACATGGCTGGTGCTCCATCAGTGTATATCGAACCAATCTTGTCTAAGTGAAGTTGGTGTTTCATGAAGAATTCTTTTATCATATCAAATACGTCTTTGGCTTTCGTTGTAGTTTCCAGTGACTGACAAAACAAAAAACTTTCTTCAATTTTCTTGTTTTTCACATATCGGACTACCGCTATTAGCTGACTACAGTTTGACACGTCAGTAGATTCATCAAGCTGCAGTGAAATCGTTACTGGACTTGCCTTAATGTCAGCAATAACCTGCTCCAGAATATCTTCACTCATATCGATGATCCTATTCTGGATAACATCATTAGATAAAGATACTTGTTGCAACTTTTTTGCAGCTTCCTTAGCAGCTTCCTTGCCAAGAACAATATCTGCTATTTTAAGAATACATGGCTTGATCAATTCCTCTCCAACGGTATGGGGCTTCTTTGACTTAACAATTTGGTATGCAGCTTCACAAGAAGCTAGCAATATTGGTTTTTCTGGTGATGAAAACCCATACATACGTAATGTGCCGGCACGGTCAAATCTAGCCCTCTTGACTTGTAATGTCGCAATGTCATTTCCTGCATTCACACCACCATGCCTGTTCTTGAAATGTTCATTAAGTTTCGATGGTTTCAAGTTTGAGTTTGGGAACATAGTGCCGCACAGGACACACTGCGGACGTTGTGTACCATCTTTTTCGGTAATAAATGTAAAGCCATACTGAACATAGGCATCATTCCACTTTCGTTTTTTAGACTTACCAAAAATAAAGTTTAGTGATATTAAAGTCTGTAACAACACTCAATTCTGCTATTTTCCACTTGTAAATTTGAAATCTGTAACATAACGTTTTTTGTATTTAAAAGAGTAGGCCTAATCAACCTTAATGATTCAGCATCCCCGCACCCCCAAGGGGTGCGAGCACCCCTGGTTAAGAAACCCTGCCATAGACATATCATCAAAAGAAAGCATATCAGATAAAGGGAAAATGAAGCAAAACAATTCTTCCCGCATTAATGATTTTGCACAATTTTATTAAGAAGCCAAAACACAACAAATAAGCTTATAACTGAGCAGAATGCATTAGCTTTGTTATGTATCCTATAGTGTTTGTGATTAAATCTACTGTAAACATATGATTATATTTGGCAACATTGTATTTGTAGCTAGTTTAGTGATGTCAACCGCGCAGCGTGGTAACCTTTTTTGGAGGATCTTGCCGCGTACCGCGCCGCGTGGCGTGCAAATTATGAAAAGTTTACATTTAAATTTTAAGTAAATCTTATTTTGGATAATGCTTGGGTTGCCGATTTAGTTGTTCCCCTTCATTAATCCAATCACAGAAAGCAAAGTGTCAGGAGCATAATCAACTGAATAGCCTCTTTCCATAGTACCAGTAATTTATAATGTAAATAGCGCGTAAAGCGGCCAAAAAGAAAAAAGAAATATGAGAGAAACTAAAATAAATAAAAAGAGAGGAGGTGAACTGCTTTTAAACTTAAAGCAATGGAATCTAATTGTACAGTAGAGAAAGGCTTGTAAAAAATATTACTAAGAAAGAATAAGCAATGTGAATTTTGAAGATAAACTTGAATTAGAGTATGTAAAGCTTCCCCACTTTTTTTAATCAACCTGGCATTTATATTATTTTATACCTTTTACCCGATTATTCAATAACAAAACAAAGTCTTAGCTTTTTTATCATTTATTAGGGTTTTTATTCACTTTTCGCCCTTACTAACCTTGCAGCTTATGGGGATTTCCCAAAATTTAAAAGGTAATGAACTAAACTCGGCTAATAGTGAACGGGAACCAATTATTGTTACTTAGCCTAATAAACCTTCTTTACAAAATATCTTATTGTGTTATTTTGTAAAAAAACACCCAAACTTTAAACGCCATTGTTTTTTATATAGGAAGTACTAATTTAAGCAAAACAAAAAAACAGATTATAAAATCAGACATAGAACTGTAGTATGAGTTTTTAAAAATCCTCTCAATGTAAAATTGAACTTGCCAACCATTAATAAGTAATTACATTTCAATAATTAATTTTAGCAACTTGTAGATATTTCTTAATTTTTTTTTAAGTTTAACTGAAAAGTACTTCGTAGCAAGTATTTTTTTAAATGAGTTTTTCAAAGTCTTTCTGGTGGTGTTACAATATCTTTATAATTTTTAAATGTTACATCAATGCTATTATGTAAATTATGATTTCAGTAGAGCATTAAAAAGTACTATAATATTATCTGTGAATAATATTCGAGCATAGTTAGGACAAAGCTTAAAGGCTTAAAGTAGTCTTTATATATTACAAAAAAGTTAAAAATGGTAAACTTAGTTGTATTGATTTAACAAAAGCCAATTTAAGGTAATACAAAATGTGTTAATGAAGATAAAGCAATTCTTTTTGTAACATGTTAGAAACTGTTAAAATAGTTTAAAATACATACACCATAGTGTTAACGTGTTGCATTTGGCAAAATACCTTGAAAAAATGTAAAAGCTAAAGCACCATTAAGTGGATGTGTACAAACTGCAAAGAAGGAGTTTGTAATTCAGTTGCTAATCTTATTCATCTAAGAAAGTAAAGAAATAAAGGCCTTTTGCAAAAAAAGATTTGTATAAATGCATTAAAATTACATTGCTTTCTCTTCATGTTGCAATTGCATATTAAGCTATTATGCAATAAGCTTTAACAAAACATTTCTAGATTTAACTTTGAAAAGTCTATTTAGCTGCAATGGTTAGTTTGGTATTATTTAAAATCAAATAAATTGAATAAAAATTGATCTTAACTGAACTTACTAATGGTTTAATTTACTTGTATCTAATTTTTCGTGATTTCTTTGAGAATTTAATTTTTAATACTAGTTAACTATGCCTTAAATTTAATGTACTTATTAAATATAGTTTAATAAAGGTTATTTGTGAGGATTTGATATACTGTTATAGCTGTAAAAAATAGCTTAGCAATGACAACTATTGCTTTGACCACAAATGCATATCAAGAGTTTTGGTAAGGTTTTATGGTTAAAAAATCTAAGTAATTTGTGCAATATGTTTGAGTGATTATTTTTTCAAATTCCAAGCTAAAAACATTAAAAAAAAACAAACTTGATAGTAAGCAAGGTTTGTGTTTGCAAAAAAAGAGATAATTATATTTTCTTTATATATCTTTTTAACTTGCAGGAAAACATTGAAGGGCATTATACTAAGAGCAATTATTGGCTCTCTTCAAGAAGTCACCATAAGCAATTTTTTTCAGTGAAACTTACCTGAAATCTCCATTCAGCACCAAGATAGAATAAAAAAAAAGCCAAGAGAAAAAAAGGCCTTTCAAGAAGCAATAGTAACTACTGAGGATTTGGAGTTAGTTTCACAAACAAAAATTGCATACGGTGACTTCTTGAAGAGACCCTAATTATCTTATCAGCTTTTGAAGATGCCAAGATATTGCTGTTGGGTTGAAATTTTTTATTTGTTTTTTTTTTTAGCTATAGAGACATTACTGAATTAAGGCTGCTCGCTGGGATGCAAAGCAGAGTAATGTGCTTAAAGTGCTTGCAATGATATAGCAAGATTATGCCAATAGTTATTATGCCAATAGCCAATAGCTATAGAATCTGAAATATAAGGACTTACTTTGATGACTACAGCAGTGAGTATTGTTTAAACAAACACCTTTTTAAAAAAAGGAAAACATGTCTAAAAATTTTCTATTTCAATATATGATATGCGGTGCAGTGTGGTGCAGTGTAAGTTTTTGGTAAGAACTTTGCGGTGCAGTGCGGTGTCACAAATAAAAAATACTTGCGGGCTGCGGACACAAAATTTTGTATCCGCAACATCACTAACCTAGTTATTGAATTGTGATTAGTTTACAGAAATCCACATTTGCAAAATACCGCGTGCACAGTCTGTTGAGCTATGACTGTTTAATGTGTTTAGAATATAGCCAGTGGATATTACATATCCAAAATCTTTTTGGCACCCAAAAATCAATTTTGCGTTAAAATAATCATTTTTATCCCAAAAAGACAATGATGGTATGATTGAATCTGGTGTACAGCACTTTGAAATAAGCTATTATTTAGATGTAAAATAATTTTATTTGATTTAAGAAACATTTTGAAAAGTGCATTTTATGCCTCGAAAAACATATTCATTGTGCAAAAAATCAGAATTAATAAGTACATTTATGCATTTTATGCCTCGAAAAACATAGTCATTGTGCAAAAAATCAGAATATGAACAGCTGAACAAATTGAACTGAACAGCTTGAACTGTTGAATTTGTAAGGCTATGTTTGTAGCCAACTGATATCTCACGGGTGTCAACTGGCGCGTTTCTTGGAAGATTATGGCAAACAAGTGCATACCAAAATTTTTTAAATGGAGGTATTTCTAATAGGCATATAGGTTTCAAAAAGTTAAACACTAACTCTATTCACCAGCAGGCTATTTTGGTGTGAATTGCGAGACCAACTTTGTGTGATTCAACAAAGTTGAATGAAACTAATGATTTTGCAAGTCCTAAAAGTGAAAGCGAAAACTTTTTGTAATTTTGTTTTTGATATAATGTTTTTAGGCTATTTTCCGCTTGTAACAAGCAAAAACATTTAAGTCTTTATATGTCAAAATAAATTCTATTTGAATAAGTTTAATTACGGCGTAAGAGTGTTTAAAAGTGGTCACCAGTGCCACTTTGACATTACCACTTTGACCTCACCAGTGTTTTCATCTGTACTAGTAGTGGAAACTTTAATCTACGCATAATCTCATTCCCATTTCTACTCTGGGGAATGACTCATGCACCCTCTCAAGTTGGTATTTGCCTCGTTTTGATACATCCTCCATTGAGGTTAAAATTACCAATTGGCCTAGCCTTAGGTTCAGCCAATGAGAACTCTGCATGCATACACACACGCCAGTATAAAAATCTGACTTTGGTACGTCTGCACAACTTTGTTCTGCGAAACCCCCTAGACCCCCTGTTCTCTTGCTTCGTTCTACTACTATCAATGTGTAGATATTGTTATAAACGCACAGTTTTAAGACTCTTGTTATGGTTCTTAGCAACTCACTAATGCCTCGTGAGGATCTGCTATTTTAGACAAAATTGTGGTTGTGAGATTAGTGCTCACTAATATAGCAATGCCTGATGTAATTGCCTATTTGGAAGAGCACTTTAAGAAACTTTCTCCTGGCAAAATATAAAAAATTTAAACTGATCAGAGCAAAGTAATTTTAATGGCAGGAAGTAAAGGGGGCAGAAGTTTTTCTAGAGAGCAAAAAATTCTGTCAGAAAGGGTTCAGTCTCCTGGCTCAATAATTTAAATGTTTTTGCTTGTTACAAGCGTAAAATAGCCTAAAAACATTATATCAAAAACAAAATTACAAAAAGTTTTCGCTTTCACTTTTAGGACTTGCAAAATCATTAGTTTCATTCAACTTTGTTGAATCACACAAAGTTGGTCTCGCAATTCACACCAAAATAGCCTGCTGGTGAATAGAGTTAGTGTTTAACTTTTTGAAACCTATATGCCTATTAGAAATACCTCCATTTAAAAAATTTTTGGTATGCACTTGTTTGCCATAATCTTCCATGAAACGCGCCAGTTGACACCCGTGAGATATCAGTTGGCTACAAACATAGCCTTACAAATTCAACAGTTCAAGCTGTTCAGTTCAATTTGTTCACCTGTTCACCAACAAAAAATGCGCAATGACTATGTTTTTCGAGGCATAAAATGCACCTGTCAAAATGTTTCTTAAATAAAATAAAATTATTTTACGTCTAAATAATAGCTTATTTCAAAGTGCTGTACACCAGATTCAATCATACCATCATTGTCTTTTTGGGATAAAAATGATTATTTTAACGCATAACATTTCTAAATTGATTTTTGGGCGCCAAAAAGATTTTGGATATGTAATATCCGCTGGCTATATTCTAAACGTATTAAGCACTCGTAGCTCAACAGACTGTGCACGCGGTATTTTGCAAATGTGGATTTCTGTAAACTAATCGCAATTCGATAACTAGGTACAAATACAATGTTGCCAAATATAATCTTATGTTTACAGTAGATTTAATCACAAACACTACAGGATACATAACAAAGCTAATGCATTTTGCTCAGTTATAAGCTTATTTGTTGTGTTTTGGCTTCTTAATACGAGGGTCAGTCAATAAGTAATGAGACTTTCTCAATTACTTTGGTGTTCTTGGAGTTATGCAACTGAAATTTTATGTGATGATTATGAATGGAGTTGTCATCTTATTTACAACAAAACTTGTTTATTTTCAGATTACTGTAGGTGTGACGATAAATTGAAATGACTACTAGGCTAGGAAACAGCTCATGCTTGGAACAAAGAGGAGTCATCAGATTTCTGTTGGCAGAGAGTGTAAAATCATGTGAGATTCTGTCTAGAATGCAAAGACAATATGGTCCTTCCTGTATGTCTAGAGCAAACTTCTACAAATGGGTGCAAGCATTCAAAGATGGACGCGAAAGCATTACTGATGATCTGAGAAGTGGAAGACCTGTGGATGTCTCTACCCCAGAAGCAGTACAGGCAGTTGAAGACCTGATCAAATCTGATAGAAGGGTCACTTTAGATGAAATTGCTACAAACTTGGACATCTCCCATGGCACAGTGTACGCAATTGTGCGTGAGAAGCTGCGTTTTTCAAAAGTCAGCTGTCGCTGGGTTCCAAAGATGTTAACGGATGATCACAAAATGCAGCGCCTGATGGCTTCCAGAGCATCACTACGCAGATACAGAAAGGAGGGAGATGTATTTCTATCGAGAATAGTGACAACTGATGAGACCTGGGTCTTTCATTATGAACCTGAATCGAAACGACGATCAATGGAGTGGAAGCATGTTTCTTCCCCAGTGAAGAAAAAATTCAAATCTCAGAAAAGTTTAAGGAAAGTCATGCTCACTGTGTTCTGGGACAGAAATGGGCCGATCACTATCAGTTTCTTGGAAAGGGGCAATACTGTGAACTCAGAGAACTACTGTGAGCTGCTAACTCAAGTGAAAAAAGACATTAAGAACAAACGGAGAGGACTTCAATCAAGAGGTGTGATTCTCCTTCAGGATAATGCAAGGCCCCACACAGCAGCAAGAACCCTAGCCAAAATTGAAGATTTAGGCTGGAAACTTCTAACACACCCACCCTACAGCCCAGACCTTGCACCATCTGATTTTCACCTCTTCGGCCCACTCAAAGAGAGTATGAGGGGAATTCACTTCCAGACTGATGAAGAAGTGAAGGCTGCTGTGAGCAACTGGCTAAGGACCCAGTCCACGGAATTCTATGCCAAAGGAATAGACAATCTAATATCAAGATGGAACAAGTGTGTTGCAAAGGAGGGAGACTATGTTGAAAAATAAAAAAGCATTTTTTGATTACCAGTCATTGCAAACTTGAGTTATTAAAAAAGTCTCATTACTTATTGACTGACCCTCGTAAAATTGTGCAAAATCATTAATGCGGGGAGAATTGTTTTGCTTTATTCTCCCTTTATCTGATATGCTTTCTCTTGATGATATGTCTATGGTCACAATCTACGAGCTATGTCCTTTCTAGGTTTATACGCTTGCAAAAATGGACAGAAAAAATATTTTAAAATTACAAAGATTGAACCAAACATTTATCGAAAATCGTATTAACCGCTAGTTGTTTTTTTTGTTTGAACCCGAACTAAACTTTTAAGAATAAAATTTGCCAAACTTAAACCGGAACTGAACCCTAAAAAAATAAAGTTTGCTAAACCTGAGCCTGCACCAGGACTGAACACGAAAACATAAAATTGCCGAACCTGAATCTGAAGTGGAACGTTATTTTAAACGGTTCGCGTTTAGCAACTTCAAATCAAAATCATATATATAAAGCTCACTGCTTGGTCGTAGTTTTAGTTTTAACCAGGGTTGCGGTGTCGGAAAGTTAAAGATCCGACTCCGACTGGTAAGGCTTCTAGAATTCCGACCCTGACACCGACATCCAAATAAAGACAATATTATTATGCAAAATGCGATTGGTTAAAAATTTAGATTTAAAGTTTTTGAAGAAAAACCGATTGGAGTGAAAGTAAAAAGGAAACAAAATTAGTTGCTCGAAGAGATAAAAAGAGAAAAAAACGCTTCGCACATTGTTCTCGCGGGCCCAAAATCATTTGAACTTTAAAAATTTGTTAAGATGCTCAAGAAGAACTTAGTTCCTTCTGAAGCAATTACTTTCTTTCTAAAACTAACTCTGTTTCTCCCTAAAACTAACTCTCACTCCAATTGGTTTTTCTTCGAATTAGACTCGACCGTCAATTACGCGTCACGTGTACCCGAGACGCATTACAATGTTTGATCAATGTTACCAGCGATGACGTCGGTTACCATGACACATTTCATCAAATCCGATTGTAGTAATTTTAAAGGTAATAAAACAAACGTATACAATATGTATACATTATGAAAATCAAAAAACGACTGTACGGGTAATTGATTGTTGCAATAAGCCCATGGTAATGCAAATGGTATTATAAACAAGAAAAAAATTAACGTTTGTGGTTTTTAAAAATGCATTGCTGCAGCGAAAAAATCAAAGTGTCGAACGAAACCCGAACCGAATTCGTAAACCGGTATTAACCGTTATTATTCTTTGAACCTGTACAGGAACTGAATCCAAAAAAATAAATTTGTTGAACCTGAACCGGAACTGAACTCGAAAAAATAAAATTTGTCAAACCTGAACCTCAATTGGAACGTTATTTTAAACGGTTCGCGTTTAGCAATTTCAAATCAAAATCATATATGTACAGCTTACTGCTTGGCGATAGTTTTTAGCTTTAATTACGGCTGCCGAGTCTGAAAGTTAAAAGATTTGACTCCGACTGGTGAAACTTCTACAATTCCTACTCCGACACGGACATCCAAATAGACAGACAGACAGACAGACAAGTTTATTTCATACAATTCCGTATTAATATATGATGCACACAAAACAATAACAGTAAAATAATTATAATGAAGAAAATGAGTGCGTTTAATTGACGTAATTTGATACACGAAAAAAAAAAAAAAAAAAGATAATAATTATACCGAATGTATGCGGAGACTGCGAAGTGACCAAAAAAAATTAATTGGTCTTCAAGTCGAGCAGCCACCGATTAACTAAAGTTATAAAAATAAACGTATGTTATAGAAAAAGATAAAAAATAGACCACTGTAGATATAAGTTTGATTTGAAATATTAATGGATTTAAGGATAAGAATTTAAGATATAACGTTTATACATGTAGCCAAAATTATACATGGAGTAGCAATTTTTTTTTAAATTACAAGGAACATCATTCCAAACTTTAACTCCTCTATATTTAAGAGATCTTTGCAAACGATTGGATCGATATCTTGGTAAGTATAACTTATTGTTGACTAATGAACGGGTTACACGGAAATGAATATGAGATACCTTTTTGAAATATTTGTAAAAGAAGTGGGTAATTTACATCTATCTAAATTAAACATTAATTTTGAAGTTTCAAGCTTGATTAAGTCATCCAATTTTAAAATTTTGTTTTTTCTAAACAAAAGATCAAAATTTGATGACCATTGCATATTATTGATGACTCGCATAGCTTTATTTTGCAATTTTCTTAATGGTTCGAGATAAGTTTTATATGTAGCACTCCATATTGTAAGACAGTATAGTAAGTGTGAGTGAAAGAAAGCAAAGTAAAGTTTTTTTAGGATACAAGAAGGAAATAAATTTTTTAGTTTGCATAAAATACCAACTCACGAGAGAGTTTGCTACGAATTTTATGCATATGATCATGAAACAATAATTTGGAATCAATTAGGACGCCTAATAATTAATACTGACTGAAATCGCAATTATACTAGAATTGAGTTTAATATTAATATTGCTTGGCGAAACTACTTGTGATAGCAAGGGCGGTATTATTATAGCTTGCGACTTGGAGGGATTAATAGTAAGACAATTTTTATTCATCCACTGGGAAACTCTAGACAATTCATCGTTTATTTTGATTTCGAGTTCAGTTATATTGGAAGCATTAATTAACAAAGCAGTGTCATCAGCAAAGAGTCTAGGGATACTTTTCAAACAATTTTGAAGGTCATTGATATAAATTAGAAATAGAAGTGGGCCTAAAACAGATCCTTGAGGTACACCCATTATAACTCTTTTTCGTTTGGACTCAATATTATTTACGTACACATATTGCAATCTATTATTTAAATAAGATTGTATCAGATTAAAAGCTGTTCCTCTTATTCCATAATGGTCAAGTTTTATCAAGAGTCTTTTGTGGCATACAGTATCAAATGCTTTAGTAATATCAAGTGTAACCATTCCTGTATATTGATTATTATTAATATTATCATAAGTTGAAGTTACTATATCTAGAATTGCGTGAGACGTAGAGCAATTTTCTCGAAAACCATATTGATTTGAAACAAGAACAGAATGTTTATTAAAAAAATTTAAGAGACGATTAAAAATGACTTTTTCAAAAATTTTTGTGAAACATGTTAATATAGATATAGGGCGATAGTTGCTTACATCAAGTTTATCACCTTTTTTAAACAAAGGAATTACCTTGGATAGCTTTAATTTTTCAGGAAAAATACCTAGAGTCATAGCCGAATTAACCAATATTGAATGTACAGGGGTAAGCGCTGTGGAAGAAAGTTTAATAAAATAACATGAGATATCATCATAACCTGCAGCTTTGTTAATATTTAATTCATTAATAATATTAAGGATTTCATTGACGGAAGCTGGCTCTAGAAATATAGTAGAATATCATTATGCTACTATATTTCTAGAGCCATTATCCAAATAAAGACAATATCATTATGCAAAATACAATTGGTTAAACATTTAAATGTTAAGTTTTAATGAGCTGCTCGTTGCGCGGCACGGTAAGCAGCAAGGTTCTCTTAAAAAGGTTACTGCAATGCTCTGCGGCGCGTGGCTGCGTAAGCGGCGCAGTTGACATCTCTGATATGTAATTAAATTCGATATCAGGAGTCGAAGTCGGATAAAATATTTTGATTCCGACTCCGACTTCTCCATTAAACTTCTGACTCCACAACTTTGATTTTAACTACGCTGTTTATCGTCATAAAGGACGACTATTAAGTTTAAGCTGTCCAATATTACTTTAGTTTTTTACAAGTATTGATTCTAACGTTATGTCAAACTATCTTCCTTAGTGGTCGGGGACCGCTTTAAAGCTTGTATAAACTCTCGCATCACTTCTTAATTTTCAGCGATATACTTAATTTCACTGCCACTTGGTTTCACTAAACATTAGTTAGCAATTATTGTTTTCAACAATGGTAAAGCCGCTATAGATAGAGGCTTAACTAAACCTTTTTTTCAATATAGCAAAATATCATCTTTTTTTCAATATAACAAAATATCCCGCAATTAACTATGCTGTACCTGAATCTAAAAATGAATGACACGGTTCAAGATGTTTGAACACTATGCAAAAGAAAACAAATAAAAATTAAAAACAACACGCCAAATGCTTTGTTAAAGTCTTCGACTAATATGTTTGTAAGCATAGCAATGCAAAAGCAAATGTTTGTAAGCATAGCAATTGGATAAGGGTTTTAATGCGATCAAATATCGAACATCCCTTGTTAATTGGGTACAACATATGACTCCTCAACTATATCACTTTCTTTCTCATCTCTTATTTCCTCTCAACCCCTATTCCTCTACATTAGTTGCAGACGCGATACTAAATCTATTTTTTCACCATCAAATCCATACTGTATCTTCTGAAGAGCTTTCTTTCCTCGTTGTACTCTATGTGTCCTATCTAATTACGTTCCAAATCATAGAACATTTTCTATACTGTTCTAAACTGCCTATACCCGGCCATCTTTGATCACTCCCTCTCACTTTAGGACCGTTGGTCCCGTACTTTGTGGCTTATTCCATTACTGGAATTCCTTCTAGTTGATCGGCGCCCCATCTCTAGAAATACATTGGTTAAACCCACCACCAATACCGCACATATTATAATTTAATTTTCGACAATTATCAAAAAGCAAGATAAACTCCGCTGTTCCTTGGCTTTTTGCATCGGTTTCTAAACATTTTCCAACATTTCAGCTGAAAACATCTTTAGCTAAGCCGACTTTTATCTAAAAAAGCATTGCTGTAACAATTCCAATAAACAGCAAAAAATCAGAATTACTTTTGACAGCGGATCAAGTTTGACGTGATTCCAACTAAATTTTATTTTTCGCAGCACAGGCGATTGCTGTTCACGTTGATACAACTCGAACACATGATCCCACAAAACATCTTTTCCATTTATATTAAAATACTTCGAACCACCAGTCTTGGATGAGTACAAACCATTTCGAACAGTCTAAGAAAATTTTTTTCGATGTTACTTTTGCAAATTTTACCGTCATTCGATTGGTAAAACTTTGTCCATTTTAGACTACAAAAAATTACGTCATCGCTGCAGTATTGCTCGCCGCAATGGCTTTAACTTCAGTCCAATAAATGTGCTTTGAATAAAACAGTAAAACAACTCTGTAAAATACACTGTCAAGCTTGACAGGAAGCGGAGAGATTGATCGTCCCAGGCAGTTCAGAGTATTGACTTTTCAGACTCTAATCGAAAAGCATGGAGTATTATGAACAACCTTACTGATAGGTAACGACACTCTCCTCGTCACAGCTGTCCCGTCTCAGCTGATGTTATTGCATCTCAGCTAGTCAGAAATGGGAGATACTTGGCTGTTTACCACAAGTCATCTCGATTTGTCTCTCAAGAAGTGTTTGATCTTTAGAGGGCCAAAATACCAGACCCAGTACATATTTCTGACACTTTCTCACACAGAGAATTTACTGCTGCCCTTCAACACTTAAAACCAAATAATGGTCCGGGCCCTTACTCCACCTGTCCAGAGCTTATAATTCATGCTGGAGCTGCTTTGAATTCCTGGTTACGTGACTTCCTTTCTTCTTGCTTGCGCCGACTCAAAATTCACAAGATCTGGAGAAGACCGCTTGTAGTCGCGATCCCAAAGTCAATAAAACCTGTTAGGAACCCAAAGAGTTATCGACCGATATCTCTACTCTGTGTCCTCTACAAGATTCTCGAGAGGCTTATCTATGCCCGCGTCAAGCCATAAATCGATCCACTGCTCGCTAAAGAGCATGCTGGGTTTTGACGCGTGAAATCAACCGTAGATCAAGCTGTTCTGTCAAACCAGAACATCGAGGATTTTTTTGAGGCTAAGAAGAAGGTCGATGCCATATTTATCAATCTGACAGCTGCTTATGACACTGTCTGGCACCGTGGTCTTACCTGCAAGATGCTGAGGTTTCTGCCAGATAAGCACATGGTCAGAATGACCATGGAGCTTGCCGAAACCGAAGTTTCACGCTTACTACTTCACGATGACAGAAAGCAAAGCAAGTTCCTCAGGGATCGGTCTTGGTTCCTCTTCTATTCAACATCTCTACGTAAGATCTGACTTCCATGATTTCCAGAAAGTTTGCTTATGCTGATGATTTAGCATTATTACACTCTTCTGGAAACTGGAAAGACTTGAAGAGGACTTTAAGCCAAGACATGTCTACACTTTCAGCGTATCTCCAGACTTGAAGATTGAAGCTCAGTCACACTAAGATGGTGACGGCAGCTTTTCACTTAAATAACCGAGAGGCCAAATGTGAGCTAAAGGTCTACAACAATAATAGACTTTTACCGTTCTGTCCAACCCCTATTTATTTTGGAGTAAAACTGAACAGATCGCTCACGTTTGGTTATCATCTAGTGGCATATTGCGCAAAAACTATTCTCGCACGTCACACTGCTGAGGCGACTTGTAGGATCAGCTTGGGGTGCTGCATGGTGCCAAAACACTACGCACAGCTGCCTTATCTCTGGTCTACTCAACAGCTGAGTACTGCACACCGGTATTGCAGCGCTCACACCCGCCTCCTAGACAGTGTCTTGAATGATGCCTTGCGCATACTCACTGGATGCCTGCGTCCCACTCCAATAAACCACTCACCCATACTTTCAGACATCCAGCCAGCTGAGCTTCGCCGACTGGGAGCGACACTCTCCTAAGCCTACGGTGAATCTCTGGACCCTGATCATATTTTGTATGGTCTTTTAAGTGGGTCCTCAGATGCTCGCCAAGAAAGACTAAGGTCTAGACGCCCATTTGTGGCAGCTGCGCGGAATCTTTTAAACAACCTTGCCGGAGCATCCGCGCTCTAAGTGGACAAATGGAACGCGGAGTATTGTGAGAATACTTCCAGGTTCCGTGTTTTCATACCCAGGACCAGTGCCAGGCCTATTGGGATGAGCTTGCCCCGAGCAGCTTGGGTTAAGCTCATCCCCCTGCGGACTGATGCTGGGCGATTCCATTCGTCTACGCACAAATTGGGTCTCGCTCCTTCACCGAATTGCGAGTGCGGCGCCTCTGGACAAACCGAAAGCCACGTTCTAATAGCGTGCCATCTAATAGCGTTCTAATATCGAGCACCACATGGAGCACAAGGTCTGACGGTTTTGGATGACGAAAGTCGATGATGGCTTAACAACACCACTGCCAGCATCTGATCCAGGCAGTTCAGCAGCCTGGGTTAGTAAAAGGATAAACCCTTGGGCCCGGTCCTGTTTGTGTCCGATCTGGAGTGGATGCCCTTTCAAACGACGACAACCAAAAACCAATTGGAGTGAGAGTTAGTTTCAGGGAGAAACAGAGTTAGTGTAGCAAATTTTTAAAAATTTGTTAAAGTTTTTGAAATTTATGTTCCGCTGGAAAAAAAAGTTTTTGAAATTTTGTTATAGTTTTTTAAATTTTTTTAGAACTTAATTCAGTAACTCAGTACGTTTTTTAATCTTATAACCTTTCGGTGCCTGTAAAGAAGGCCTCACCGATAACACAATCTTGGCTGCCTACCAAAAGATAAAATTCTTAAATCTTATTACTGGACCAGCCCTAGGAACCAGTAACAGCAAAAATATAGTCTAGCTAAACCACAGCTCAGATTATCACAATATCTTCTTTATTAAAAAATATGCCCAAATCCACTTAGGAGCCCACAATAGTATAAATTCAACAGCAAATACAGATTCAGTAGCTTAATTCTTCAGCTATCACGTAGACAACCAGAGACTTGCGATCAAAAACTATGAATTCACACAGCTAACAAATTTCCAATACTAAGTTACCACAACGAATCATAATAATGCTTTTGAGCGAGCCTTATTTATATCACTCGGTCATGAGTATCTCGAAAGTTCTGAAAGTTACTAAATCAAGTCAATCATAATAACTATTATTACGTCACATGTGTCACAATAGCGAACCAGTCAAGCGAATAGTTCTGGATTTTTCTCTAACAATCATGAAATTAAGCAGTGTTGCCATTTTCTTGTAAATAAATGCAAAATATTTAAATTGCTTATAAAACCGTTATTTCTTCGGCTATTTGAGCCGGACCAAAGCGAAATTAAAGAGATTTTTCAGGAGATTGTAAATATACATAATGGGGGCAATTTTTAATAGGGATAGTAACTACGGGATTGATAACTTGTTTTGGATGCTGCCAATAGTAGGGCAAAAATTTCAGATAACAGTTTTACCACCTATTAGTCGCGAAAACTTTTGTTGCATCAAAAAAAACTTTAATATATGTTTCAAGAGACCAATCTTAAACATCTGGGTTCAATTCCCAGCCCAATCACCTTCTCATAATTTATTTATTTCAGGCAGTGCAGTCCATATCATAATAAAAAGCGAAAACAAACAAACAAAAAAACAAATTTAAAACGCCACTGTTATCAAAATTTTTACAATTAAACTTGTAATAAATCAATCAAGAAATTGCAGTAATTTATTCCCTATTTCTTCAAATCATCAATATTATTATTACAGTGCTATTGAATCCCAATAATAAAGCACGAAGCAACGCCCTTTAATCACCTGTATCAGAGGCAAAAACAAGTTGCCATTTAAAGTATGTAAGTAATACCACCTAAGTTCAATCTACTTATTTAGTTTAAGTTAATAAAATAAATGAGAGAAAAGCAAGCATAAACTGATAAGTAACAGTACTAAATAAAGTAGAAAGCATGCAAATTAACAGAACGACTGTATATAAAATTTAAAAAAAAAGAGATAGTAAAAATCAGCACTCGATGAGGCTCATAGGCGGAGTGGTCCCAGGTAATAAACAAAAATCACACGAAAAACCGAAAAATAACGCATAAAATTTTCATTATAAAGTGCTTTGGGAAAGTGATTCGGATTTCTAACAACAAGGCATTTTTGACAATCATTGAAATGCTTTATTGCAGTGAGTGTAGTAAAAATTAATCGTCTTGATCATTCATCTTGCTTTCACGGAGCACGAGGTCTGACGGCTTTGGATGACGAAACTCGATGCTGGCTTAACAAATAAAGCCAGCATCTGATCTGGGCAGTACAGCAACCAGGGTTAGTAAAGGGGTAACTGTTTGTGTCTGACCAGAAGTGGATAATGCCCCTCCAAACAACGACGACAACACTCGGTTGTCTTTCTTGAAACCTGTTTAAACAATAAAAAATAAAAATTTAGAAAAGTAAATAAAATTTTATGAAATACATGATTCTTTGAAGGAATTTGACTTTGATATATTTTAATATTTTTCAATAAAGTTTTTATAACACCAGTCTCGTTACTTTTTGGATACAACTCATACATAGTTGACATGCGGTATAACAAAAAAGTAAATTGAGATTTATTAACAAAAATTATGATGAAGAAAAATACCTCTGCTCAAACTATTATGAAGAAAAATGGCTTTCACTCTTCTATAATTGCCTTCTACGAATCTTCATTTTTTAACACATTTCTCTAAAAAATAAAACGTTTAAAAATACCACTTATTGAAAACAATTTTAATACTTTAAACGTTTTAAATTAAAAAAAAAAATAATTTTAATACTTTAAACTATCAATTATTTCAGCAATGAGAAGATTGACAAAAATAGTTTTAAAAATCTTGCAAATGAGGAGTTAGATCTAAAATTGAAAGTTAAAGCACAAAGTGTAATCATTGTTCAAATTGCAATGAATTTTGAGGCTTGTATTTTGAGTGATTTCAATTAACAATTTTTATAACACATACAATTAGCAATTACTACTATATACTACATGACAAGTCATCAAAACAATATAATCTGGCTGAAAAGAATTCAACTGCAAAACTAAATAAACATCTTTAAAATTTTTACAAATACACATCTAATAACACATAAAAATATCAAGTTTTCTAACAAGTTTTCCTACAAATATAACCAGTGTGTGATAAATCTGATATTGCTCAATTTTTTTGCTTGGGTTGAGCAATTGCCCCCTACTGGTAAGCCAAGTTACTGAACTCCAAGCAAAATCTTTGCACTTTCAGTGCATATTAATTCTTCTTTGTTAAAGACACATTGAAATCAATGTCAATAGTAAAACCTATAAAATGGCAAATAATTTTTAGGTTAAAAAATAAATTTTTATAAAAATTTTTAGTAAATTAAAACAATGCATCAAAACTTTTTGAAATGGTAGTTGTTAAAATTGTAATGTTAAAAAAGTAACAGTACTCTAAAAGTTTACTAATCTCTTCTCACCTGTTGTGCACAATTTTTTTCTTCCAATCCATTACCATTTTTTCCTATTTAGACATTATCTATTCCTAGTAAAATTAAACTTTTAACAATAATCTATAACTTTTGCTACTAGAAGATAATAAAATTATGACTTGCAACTGTATCAACTTAAGCAGATATGACATAAAATTGTAAAAAATAAATCTTTTATTTAATGTCATACTAATGTGAACCTACTTTTGCAGTCCCCATCACCAGTGATGAGATTCAAAATTTTAAGAACAGGTTTCCTTTTGTGTGGAAAACATTAACAATAGGTTCCCCCATTGTACAAAAATAGAGAGGTCTCAAGACTTCATGGATCTCATGGATTGTAAAAGAGATCCGACTTCATTACATGGATTTGCTGAACTTAGTGACATTTTAATAATGGATTATGTAAACCCATGCAAACCACTGAATATCACCACTGCTCATCATTAACTTTATTTGACGAATTTTGCTACACACTAGAAAAATTAGTTGTGCTTTTTTTAAGCACATTAAGTTCTTCAGATTGTTGTGCTTTACAATTTTACCTTGCTGTTTAAATATCAGGATTATCCTATTAATCCATATTGAACCATTAAATGATAACTATCAATAAAAAATCAACCATATAACAAACAGTTGATATTACATCAAAAGGTTATATAAAATATCTGTTTATTTATAATTCTTTATAAGTAATTATTATAGTGTTATTTTTAATTTCATTTTGACTTGAAAGCAAAAATAAATAATAAAAACATATAAGAATAATAGTGCAAATTATTTATTTAAATCAGACTCACGGTCCGTAACAGAAATAAAAGGAAAAAAAACCATTGAAATATGAAACCTAAAGTGTTTAAAAAATCAAATTAGTTATGAAATCAGCCCCTATAAGCATAAAAAATTTTTTTATAATCAAATTTTTACACGAGGAAAGTACACAAATAGTTTACAGCAGTTTGACATCAAATAATAAGTAAATAATTTATATTTTTATCAATAGCAAGCATTTAAAAAAAATTTTTTTTACTGCAGTTTTTTTTTACCTTTACGCTCATAGCCTTGGTTTTAAAGCACAAAAGAGTTTTTAAGAGTAATATTCTTACTATTCAATGTAATAATCTCATTTAATATCAAAAGCTAATCTGTAAACTATACCACGAAGAAAAATGTTTAGTATGCAGTATGCTTGCTTGCTATCAATTCGATTAACTTTTTTGCCCTACTCCGTGTTGACTTCGTGATAGGAAAAAGCGGAGTTATCAATCCCGTAGTTACTATCCCTAATTTTTAAGAACGGAACAGTTAGTTTTAGAGAGAAAGTAGTTGCTTCAGAAGGAAATAAGTTCTTCTTGAGCATCTTAACAAATTTTAAAAAATGAAAAAAATTTTGGCCCGCGAGAACAATGTGCTAGGCGTTTTTTTCTCTTTTTATCTCTTCGAGCAACTAATTTTGTTTCTTTTTTACTTTCACTCCAATCGGTTTTTCTTCGAATTAGATTGGACCGTAATTGGCTTTGACTTTCTGTTTCCACGTACGCAATTTAGTTTAAATGTGCTACCTTTCTTTGTGGAAACTCTTATAGTGATGTCAACCGCGCAGTGCAGCGTGGTAACCTTTTTTTGGAGGATCTTGCCGCGTATCGCGCCGCGCCGCGTGTAAATTATGAAAAGTTTACATTTAAATTTTAAGCAAATCTTATTTTGGATAATGCTATTGCTTGGGTTGCCGATTTAGTTGTTCCCCTTCATTAATTTAATCACAGAAAGCAAAGTGTCAGGAGCATAATCAATTGAATAGCTTCTTTCCATAGTACCGGTAATTTATAATGAAAATAGCGCGTAAAGCGGCCAAAAAGAAAAAAGAAATATGAGAGAAACTAAAATAAATAAAGAGAGAGGTGAACTGCTCTTAAACTTAAAGAAAGCAATGGAATCCAATTGTATAGCAGAGAAAGGCTTGTAAAAAATATTACTAAGAAAGAATAAGCAATGTGAATTTTGAAGATAAACTTGAATTAGAGTATGTAAAGCTTCCCCACTTTTTTAATCAACCTGGCATTTGGATTTTTATTTATTTTATTTTATTTTTATCTCTATATTTATCCTCCTGACTCGCAGGAAAGCGACGGAGGCGCTATACATAGGGTAAGTAATTTACCCCGACCTGCTTCCGGAGATGCCAAGATATTGCTGTCCGCTAGTAATTTAATAGAGATATGACTGCAATTTAGAACTGCTTGTCAAGACCACCAAGCAGGGGAAAGTGCCGTAAAGTGTCTTTCCCAAGGACACAACAGAATGGCGCAAGTGGGTTTTGAACCGAGACCATGCTGATCATCAGTCCGGTGCTTTAACCACTCGACCACGCTGCCGATTATTTTATACCTTTTACCCGATTATTCAATACCAAAACAAAGTCTTAGCTTTTTTATCATTTATTAGGGTTTTTATTCACTTTTCGCCGTTACTAACCTCGCAGCTTTTGGGAATTTCTCAAAATTTAAAAGGTAATGAACTAAACTCGGCTAATAGTGAACGAGAACCAATTATTGTTACTTAGCCTAATAAATCTTCCTTACAAAATATCCTATTGTGTTACTTTGTAAAAAAGCACCCAAACTTTAAACGCCATTGTTTTTTATATAGGAAGTACTAATTTAAGCAAAACAAAAAAACAGATTATAAAATCACACATAGAACTGTAGAATAAGTTTTTAAAAATCCTCTCAATGTAAAATTGAAGTTGCCAACCATTAATAAGTAATTACATTTCAATAATTAATTTTAGCAACTTGTAGATATTTCTTAATTTTTTTTAAAGTTTAACTGAAAAGTACTTCGTAGCAAGTATTTTTTTAAATGAGTTTTTTAAAGTCTTTCTGTTGGTGTCTCAATATCTTTATAATTTTTAAATTTTCTAAAAAAGTATGGCGCTTTTAGTCGGACTTTTACTGTTGAGTCTTTTCATTTCACTTTGCACAAAAATAAAACCAGTTTAAATTTACAGTCATATCTCTATTAAATTACAAGCGGACAGCAATATCTTGGTATCTCCGGAAGCAGGTCGGGGTAATTCCCTACCCTATGTATTAGCGTCTCCATCGCTTTCCTGCGAGTCAGGAAGATAAATATAGAGATAAAATAAAATAAAAACTTACAAGAAACTTTATGCGCCTAGGCCACATATTTCTTTAAAAGGAAAAGTAAACTGTTCAAGCCAAAATACTTAAAATAACTTTATGTTGTGCATATGTAAATTTGTTTTTTTGTAATAAATAAAACTTGTAAAACCATTAAGGTTTGTTTCCACTACGAGCGTCGATAAGAGCATTTTTTATTTGTTTTATTAATTTATTTACTTGTTTCCACGCTTAAGCGCTAAGAAAAGCAAAAACAATCAATAAACGAAACAAAGAATACTCTATTCTACGCTCGTAGGGGGCTTCACCTTCATTATTCCAGACAATAATTTTTAGATTTTTTAATTACTGAAACCATAAAAACTACTTTCGCTATTTTGAAAATGCTAATTTCTATTGAAATCGTATTAATCTGAATTTATGTTGAAACTCAATAAATAAACAAAACAGGTCGCCAAGAAAGAGTTAGATAATCTACACAACATAAATTGCTCTTGTTCAACAACAACATAGTCAATGTTTTACTATCTCACTGTTTGCAATCTACAATTAGGCAACTGGTTTGTTAAACTGAGTAACTGCAAATGTAAAGTTGATTAGACTATTTATATAGAGACTACAAAAGAGAGCAGGTTTTTTAAGGTACTTTTAAATTAATTGAAGTTAAATTAGAAAACAAATTTTAATAGCTGCCGCAAAAAAAGAAAGCTAGAATCAATTTGAATTTTATACACGCAAAGGGCTGAAATAAAAGCTTTAAGAAAAAGCAAAAGACTTTTAAATATTTATCAAAACCAAGGGCTTTATACGAAACTCTTTTGTTTAAATACTTAATTGAATATTCTCTTCAAATATTATGATAATCTCTAATAAACTTAATTTTTAACCAATTAGTATATAACCAATTTTAAAATTGTCAAATATTACATTCATTGTACACTTCCTGAAGAGAGCTAGACGAAAACGTTTAAGTTTTCTAAAGCATCCTTTTTTAAGGCTACCTATTTATACAAAAAAGTTTCGTATAAAGCCCTTGGTTTTGATAGCTATTTTGAAGTTTTGTACAAATACCTGCAAAAAAACGTTTCTATTTTATGTCAATATAAAGTATTACCTTAAATGCTTGATGTAATTCAGCTTCATTTGTAAGCCAATGTAAATTACCAACAAATATTCTTCCTGGAATTGTAGGTATGTTCTAATTTTGGTAAGCCTTCCATTTCTATTGTACAACGTTGAATAATACGTGCGAACTTGTTTTTATCTGAAACATGAACTACGGATGATAAAATTTATAAAAGTTTTCTCTTTTGACTAAAGGCCCGTTTCCACTACGAGCGTGGAAAAAAGCATTCTTTGTTTGTTTTATTGCTTTTTTTTTGCGCTCGCTTCAATTTTAACCGCTCGCTTCAATCGAAGATCAATAAAAGAGAGAAAGAATGCTCTTTTCCACGCTCGTAGTGGAAAAAAGCATTCTTTGTTTGTTTTATTGATTTTTTTTGCGCCCGCTTCAATCGAAGATCACGGGTATTTAAGTCCACACGGGCATTTAAGGCCCGTTTCCACTACGAGTGGAACAGATTATCGTTTGTTTGTTTTATTGATTTTTTTGCTTTGCTTAGCGCTCGCTTCAATTTTAAGCGCGGAAAGATCAATAAAAGAAACAAAGAATGCTCTTTTCCACGCTCGTAGTGGAAACGGGCCTTAAAGTTTGAACTTTTTACTCCGTGATTACAGCTTGTTTCGCAACAATTGCTTTTCTTTCAGAAACTTGAATTTGGTACAGTTTCAACTTTTCCTAAACTGGTTAAGAGCGTAATTTGTAATTTTAAAGAAAATGGTTTAGTGAAGCATATTAAACACTTGTACGTCTTCAGAGATTGATTTAGAAATAAATGGGAGTATTTTTTTAACCTGAAAATTTTTTTAGTTTAATTTTACTGAACAATTTAAAGCTGTTATAAAAATTTTCACCACTGCCAGCATCTGATTTAGGCAGTGCTGCAGTCTGGGGTAGTAAAAGGATAAACCCTCGGCCCCAATCCTGTTTGTGTCTGACCTGGAGTGGATGCCCTTCAAACGACGACAAAGTAAAAACTTTTTGTCTTCACTTCAATTTTAACGTAAACTTCACCAATTAGCTACCTGGAATTTGGTTGTAAATTGGTGGAAAAATAAATGGATTAATTATTTAAATGCTAAAAATAATATTAGTAGAATTTTTTTTTCTAATAATTGTTGTTCTAGATTTTTTGCTACAAGCAAACGCCACCGTAATTCTGTAGTTAACTAGACTGATTTGTATCTGACTTGTGAGGTCATAAAACTAAAATTCCGCTTGTTAAAATCAAAGTTAAGCTACGATACAAAGATAAAAAAAAGTTAATGGATTAAGGTTTTTCGTAAGCTGCTTGGTCTTGTATTAGAAATTAATTTTGTAATTTGTACGGTGGTAATTGGATAAATTGATAACTTGGAAAAAGCGGCCTTGAAAAAATATTTCGGTAGGTAGAATGTTTTTATAGAATTGCGCTGGCAATTGTTAGTGATAATTAGTTTTTAGGGTCTCATCATCAAGTCACCGTAAGCGATTTTTTTTCGTAAAGCTAAATCGGAATCCTCCGGCGAAGGATCTCTTCAAAAAGCGATAGTAACTGCAGAGGGTTCTGGTTAATTTCACGAACAAAAATCGCTTGTGTTGACTTCTTGAAGAGACCTTCAATTTGTTCCTTGTTTCAAACTGCTCACATTACAAGGGGAAGTCAAAAAGTTTTGCTACTAAAGCTCTGAAACATGCGCAATCACGAATTTTCATGTGATACGCATTCAGCTTAATATTTGGATGATTTTACGTTTTTAGACAATAAATTGTAGTATTTCAGTAATTGCATTTAATATCAGGGTTACTTTAAAATAGTGATACATTTTGACCCATGAAAACTAGAAATCTTGAGATCAGAGCTAACATTAAGTTCTTGACCAAACTTGGGTGGAAATCTTCACAAGTTATTGACTCTTTGCATCAAGTATATGGAGACTCTGTAGCAGACAGAATAACAGTTTTTAGATGGATTAAGCACTTTAAAGAAGGTTAGGAAGATTTTAAAGATGACCCTAGAGAAGGAAGTCCATCAACTTCAACTTCTGACGAAAATGTGAATGCAGTCCAGGACCTTGTTGAAAAGGATGGCCGAATTACTATTGATGAGACAGCTACTACATTTGAAATATCACAGGGGTCAGCTTTTTCGATTTTGACAGATCACCTTGGCCTCAGCAAGCTTTCTGCTAGATGGGCACCAAAAGCATTGCTAAGGGACCAACCTTGTTCAGAGAACTGAACTTTCTATGAGCCTTTTAAGCAAGATTGAAGCAATTGAAAATGATTTTATGGAACAATTTGTAACCGTTGATGAGACCAATACTGATCGTAACAGTTGACCAATACGATCCTGAAAGCAAAATGTAATCAATGAAATGGCTTCTAAAGGGCTCAACAGGACCAATCAAATTCAAGTCTGAAAGATCTGTTCAGAAAGTGATGCCAACTCTCTTTTGGGACTCAGAAGGAATAATTCTTGTACATTTTCTTGAAGGATCAAAAACAATCACAGGAATTTATTATGTAGGTGTTTTGAGAAAGTTCAAAGCAATCTTTATTAAAGCTACGTATTTAAACAAAAAGATTCAAATGAAGCCTTTGGCTTTAATAGCTATTTTGGAGTTAGTTGGTTTTAGTTTTTAATTTCTTTATTAAATATTTGGCCCATGGAACTTTGACTGATTTTATTAAAAAATTTATGTATCACAATCTCTCTCAAATCGCTTTCAATGTTACATGTTGCAGTTTATGCTTTTTTTAACATTGCGTATGCATAATCAAATTTGGTACACTGTGACAAGCCTTTCGCCCTCCGACACAAGATCAATACCGTTTTGGGTGCATGGAAATAGGCCAGACGCTTTTATATATTATCGTCTGTTATAAAGGCGACATGAAAAGTTTTAAGTTTGACGCTAAATAGGGTCGCCGCTCCAAAAGTTTTCGAACACCTGGTAAAAGCTTTTTAACAGCGCTGAAACTTTACGCGCCCCCTACCCAGTCGTAGTAGAGTTAGAGGCGGAGAAAAAAACGCAATCCATATCAAGCTTGTTAGACAGTGTTTAAGTGCTTACGCTGTTGATGTTTCCTATACAAAAATTTCTTTAAAATTTGTTTGCTTTGCTAATTCAAACATTATAAACCTAAAGGCCCGTTTCCACTACGAGCGTGAAATGAAACATTCTTTGTTTCTTTCATTGATTTATTTACTTCTTTCCGCGCGTAAGCGCTAAGTGAAGCAAGAAAATCAGTAAAGGAAAGCACAAATACTTTATTCTACGCTCGTAGAGGACCCGAACCTTAACGTGTAGCAATCATACTGAAAAAACAAGCAAAGCAAAGGGTATTTTGTGTTTGAATTGAATAGATCAGTGGTGGGCAACCGCCGGCCATTTTATAGATAATGTGCGGCCATGTGTGGCTTCGTAAAAAAACACATTGTTTTAACTTCTATGTCAGGAATGTGTAACCCGCTTTCGAAGTTGGGCCGAATTTCATATCGAGCCGAAGTCGGTGGGCCGCAAAAAGCTGTTTGCGCCGAATCTTGCTCCGATTTCTTAAGTTTCGTCCCAAAACTCAGTCTTCTCTAAAAAAAAAAGGTCTTCAACAAATTTCTTGCTCTGATTTGTTAACTTTCGTCCCAAAACTTAAGTGTTCTCTAAAAAAAAAGGTCGTCATCTATTCTCTTGCTCCGATTACGTTTTTAAACAGCACTTTCTGTAAAATAACCTGCTCTATCATTCTTTTTTCAATATATTCTTAGTTTTGCGGCCATATGCTTAAAAATAATTTTTCATGCGGCCATCTAAGCGTAAAGGGTTGCCCGCCTTTGGAATAGATTTTTTATAATATCGGTTAAGATGTGCCGTGCGTGAAAAGGTTGCCGAACACTGAGTTAAAGAAAAATTATCTAAAACAAGTAAAATTTGAAATAAAAAAAAAAACCGGCCCTAGTGTGCCTGTTACCCTCTACCACAACCAAATTTGCTACATTGCCACAAATCTTAATTCTGCAAATACAATTGATATTGCTTTGCGTAATTGAGGGTTGATGCTTTCGTCTAATATCGTTGGTTAAAAGGGATACCTAGCTGAGGTTGCTTTGGGTCACCACTTGCTTTGTTAACAGTTCTGTAAACGTTTTGTTGTTTAAAAGCAATTTGAATTTATCGTAATTATTGGTATTTCTCATTTCAACTGAATTGTATACGAGTAATTTAAGTGGTTTAAATACATTAAGTTGGACTTTGTATTGCATACTATTAACTTTTTGTTTTTCAATAACCTTTGTATTTTATGGTATCATAATAGCCTAAAACTAAAATTTAAACAAAAATATACAGATACAAATAGTTTTTTGCAGCTTTTTTAGGAAATACTTGAAAAAAAATTTTAAGTAGGCCTAATGAGCTATTTTAATGTCAAACCGAAAATGCTTGTCTTATTACAAACAGTTGAAACAATGGAACGAACTTTTACCGCAGAGCAAGTTAGTACTTCTAGCTTAGCATCCTTCTACGTAACTTCCATTCTTTTTGTAAATCGGTAGTTTGTTTTATCAACTAATGTATAACAGTAATAGTTAGTTTGTTAAAAATTTATTGAGAAAGTTGTAATTTTGTTAATTGCATTTAAAGTATTTGTTTTGAATTGTTGTATTCAACTGCAGTTTACCCTCGTTAAGTTGGACAACTTGGGGACAAAAGGTGTCCGACTAAACCGAAGGCCTATAGGCCATAACATATAAATATGGCTAGGGCAATGGAATTTGGTTGAAAATGCCCTGATATTATATAGGCTATTTTGTTTTACTAAATTTACTTTCATAATATGTAAAAAAAAGCAGATTTATTTATTTGTTTATTTATTTCGGGAAATTAAAGAAAACACTGCAAAACCGTACATTTTTTTTATTATGTACCATCCTATATTTACATTAAAGAAATAAACATACGAACAATTATACAATAGACAGGATGCTTTCTGAGACACGTTTTACCGCAAAAATTAGATCACGCGTGCCATCTAGCGAGTAAAAAACAAAGTATCGCTGTCGAAGAAAACGGCCGATTTTAGGCATTTTAGGCCAAACATTTTTTTCCCAATCTTGGAATTTTTTTCCTTTTTTTTCCTCGGTCATGGTCCGACTTATCCGATATCCGAGTTTTCCAGGTCCGACTTAACGAGGGTGAACTTTTTATGTTAAATTTTTTGTTGTAGATTGTAGATCTTTTGGGAAAATACATAGAAAAAAAAAAATTATATGATCCTAACAACAAAAGAATTATTCACTGTAAAAATGATTTACTTGGAGAAGTATTTCAGCTGGATGAGTTTATTGTGGGGGATTTCAGGTTGGTATTTTTTACAATTGTTATAATTGTTTTAATCAAAAATATAATGTGAAGTGTTGTTGCTTGCATTTAATTTTAAAATTGTTTTTTAATTTTGTAGGAACTTGTGGAAATGTATTGCTCCAAATCTTTTTCTTGTATCAAAGAAAGACGAAGCTGTGAAAGATCAAGATTTTTTAAAGGTAAATTGAGCCTAAAATTGTGGGTCGATGGTTTTCACTATATTGTCAACTTTATGCCAATATTTGTTGTTTTTATTCAAATTAAGAAACATGAAATAGTCAACTTGCAAATTGCTTTTATATTTTAATATAATAGAAGTTGATTATTTTTAGTGGAGAAAATGATGAGAGGTGCTAAGTCGTGTGTTTTTCAGGATTATGGTGAGTGCTCAAGTGGACAAACTGAGCTTCCATGGTGGTTTTATGTGAAACAAAAGAAAAAAAGTGATGATAGTCAGACAACGGGTCAACGAAGTTATGATGTTAGTTTATATCATGTATTGGTAAAGCCATAAGTCTAGGCGGTTTGATCATATTAATCGTTGAAATTCGTTTTTTTAATATATTTTTTTTTAATTTCAACAAAACTTGATATGCTCATAACTTCAATTTGTGTCCCAACTATATAAATTTTCCTGAAAGAAAATTAGTTTAATTGTTAAATATCAGAAAAATGTTTTCAATATTTTTTTTCGTTTCCAACTTCTTTCTTTTCAAAATAATAATAGAAAGTTTCAGCAGCGTGGTCAAGTGGTTAAAAGCGCAATGATTGTGATCGAGATGGCGACAGTTCAAAACCTATTTTTACGGCACTTTTCCTGCTTGGCGGTTTTGGCAAGCAGTTTTAATTTTCAGTCATATCTCTATAAAATTGAAAACCACAAATAAAAAATTTCAACCAAACAAAAACATCTTAGCATCTCTGGAAACAGCTCGGGGTAATTGCTTGCCCTGCGTATATCGCCTCCGGGGCTTTACTACAAATAAAAAGGACAACCGTGGAAATGAGAAGAAAAATAGAATTCTTACCTCATGAATTAAAAATGTAAAATCGCTTAAGTCTTTCTTCACTTTTGTCACGGATTCGGCATATTCAAATCCTGGTATCCAGGTGACTCCAGAGTCTGCCTACAAAACATTAAACAAACACATTTGCTTATCATTGTGAGTGATATATGTTTCAAAGTATGATTTATATTGTAACATTTGCATTACATTTTTTGAACAACTTATCTAAAATAACAATGCTAAAAGAAGCAAATATTAAATCTTTTGGAAACCTTATTTAGGTTGCTCTTGTAGCAAATAAAATAAATATGTTGGAATGCTCGTTTGAAAGGTTTTTGGTTTTTTTAAGAGTAGTACTATTACTATTTGGATGAAGATACTATTACTATCTAGCAGGCCTGGATGAAGAAAACTATTCACTGTGTAGTGTGTGTCACTTAAAATGTCTTGGAGTCCTTAAATTAAATTATATATAGTTTTTTAAAAAATAAAAGAATTGCGACCAGACAACTAATTCTTTTGTATCGTTTTTAGTTAGTTAAAGCCATATTTTAACGTCTGGATTAAGATTGATTTGCGCCGAATTGTTGGCGACTATTTTTGTGCCTACGGTAGAATGTTTCTTTTTTCGGCAGTTTCGCGAAACGATAGTAGTTCACGATTCTGAGTACGAAGATAGCGATTTCGAAGTCTTTGGTGAAGAATACGAACCGATTTCGGACCCCGACTCCGACTCCCACTCCGACTCCACCAAAACGGTTTCCAGCGACGAAGAGAATGAATTCTCGGTAAGCCAATCTTTTGAAAGTTTAAGAAAATCGACACAATTATTTCTGGAGCTTAAAGCCACGAAAAAAATTAACCGTTTTTTCTGTTATACGAGTTCTGTTAGACGAATTAACAGTTATACGAGTATGACTGTTATTGTTACTAATGGAAAGATATTGCCTGAGAAATAGTGATCATTCTTTACCAAATATCAAAATAAACTTTGACTGTATGACCAAGTGAATTGGCACGCATATATAAACGCGTTCTCTTGTTTCAGCCTCCAAATTTATGTAAAAATCTAGATTGACAGTTATTAATTTTTTGTTTAAATTAAAATTACCAGGAGCTCTGGTAGACTGCTATAAAAGTTGGAAAAAATGCTTTTGTTTGGTATTTATGCCCTGCACTGTATAATTAAAAAGAAAACTAAAAAAAAGAAGAGTAAGATTTCATGTGCAAATTGGAAAAACATAAATTAGTCCTTTTGTCAAATGATTGATTAAAGTTTTTAATCTTGGTGTTTAACTAGGAATTTTGGCGATGTCGCGAATGCGGCAATGTGAACATGCCGATCGTACAGTACTGTATACGATGTTGGAAGCTACGAAAAAGCTGGACCTGCAATCAGCAATCGCTCACTTACAACGTCAGGGAATCAATGACGAGCGAAGTAAAAATTAAACAGTGTTCGAGGATCGACGTCACAGACGGTGTCGATTTGAAATTGGACGCCGCTTGCTCGAGTTCGAGTATCACTCCGCTCTTGCCGTCCTCCGCTTGTGCGAAGAGGAAGCAAAAAGAGCAAAGCGGTGAAGTCGCTTCCAAAAAAATGCAATTTGATGACAGTTCTTCGGCCTCGCAAGCGAGTACTTGTACCTCGCTTACCTCGACGCCCCCCAACTTCGACGGCGAAGCTGACGTGTGCAGAATCTGTCGAAACGGTATTTGCAATACGTGTTGGAGCAACCCTAACAACGGCGTTATTACTCACAATTCGACGTCGCATCAATTCTGCTGCTATCAATGCGCAAAGCGTCTAAAGAAAAAAGGCAAACCGTGTCCCGTCTGCCGACAACCGATTGGGGACGTCTTTAAAAACTATATTGTGCAGCTTTAACCCATTTTGGACCGTTCCTGTACAAGAGCATCTTATTGGCGTTGCGGGGCAGCAGCTCGAGTTGGGATCTCCAAGCACCCTGATTTCCTGCAACTAGCGGCAATTTCGCTGGTGGAATTCCAAGACATGGCCAGGCCAGGTTGTCAACATAATTCCGCCAGCGAGTTCTGGGTCGCCCACAATATTAACACTGAGCGCTGTTAACTTTTTCGCGGCGGCTCCTATATACATGTATTGGGAATTGGTCGGATCAAACCTCCAAAATTTAGGTGATCGTTTATTAGATGCTACTCAATGCATTGTTTTTAGTCGTAAACATTAAAAATCTGTAAAATATTCTTTTTAACACTGTCTATAAATTTTCAAATTCTGTAGAAGATGTAGGTGTTTTTTGGACTGTAACCTTTCTATGAATAACCAAAGCAATAGTGCTGTTAAAAAATGTTTTTCATATTCGCAATATTGGTAAAATTCGTAGGTATATCGATAAAAAAATTGTAAAACCTACTTTAATGCTCTTGTTACTTCCCCATTCAATTACTGCAATGCTCTGTATTATGGTCTGCCCACTCTACATTATACCGTTTGCAAAGAATGCAAAATACGACAGGCCAGGCTTGTTTCTTGTGCCCATAAATCCACTCTTTTTACTTCCATTATGAAATTACGCTGCTTACCTGTGCGCTTCCGCCTCATATTTAAAATTAAATGGCATGCATTCAAGGTGTAGTGCTTTGCTCTGGTACTTAGAGCATAGGCCTTCTCGCTCTTTAGGGTTCTTTTGATGCTCACTTGTTTTTGTTCCTCGTACCTTTTTCAAATTTTGTGATCGTAGATTTAGCGTTGTGGTCCTTTACGATTGAATAATTTATCTAATCAATTAAAAATAGTTTAATCGGTTTTCCAATATAAAATGTTATTAAAACTCATTTTTACACTTGCTTTTTTCAATTAATATTATGGTAATATCTCAATATTTTTACTTTTTCGATTTCTTTTGTTGTGAAGCGCTTTTGATCGAATTAGTTTTTTGAAAAAAAAACGCTATATAAATTTGTTTATTATTATTATTGGATGCTACCCAACACGTAAATAGTTTTGTTCTTTTCGTAATGGTATTTTTTATATCGTGTTTTCTCATCGCTATTATAAGCAATACAAACATTTTACGTACGTATAATCCAATTCTAAAGTACATCCAAAGTTTATTTTGTTGTCGTCGCATAGCACTCCCTAACGTTATTGGAATAATTATTACGTTATAATTTTATATGATGGCCAAAGATGAAGATAGTTTTTGGGTAAATACAATTTCGTGAAAAAAATTATAACTATTTTTTGCAAGAAAATTCAACTTTTTTACGCCTACGGGCCGCTTTTGCAAAAAAGATAGATATTTAGGGGGCTGTGATTTACCT
Organism: Diplosoma virens; assembly: GCA_963680785.1. NCBI lineage: Eukaryota > Metazoa > Chordata > Ascidiacea > Aplousobranchia > Didemnidae > Diplosoma > Diplosoma virens. The sequence continues at coordinate 26,454,767 of OY796884.1, forward strand.
AAAACAAGCGTCAAAAACTGTTTGATGAGGTTCGTAGTCGGTAGATAAAAATTCGTCCCTCGAAACAGATACTATAAAAAACAAAATATTTGCAAGTTTGAGAACAAAACCACTTTGTACAAGCTAAAACAACGGTTAGAATGATCGATAAATTAGTTTGAACAACTACTTATGTGAAAGACATTTACTTTTATTTTTTGTTTCGCCACTCGTCGTCGTATGACCCAGGTAGGTGCTTTCACGCAGCCTGGGCCGTGAGTAAGTTTGTTCATTGATTCTAAAAATGACAAACCGAAACCGGACCTACCAAAATAGAGGGGTATCCACCCACTCCGATGTTCAGTGTGGGTCTGCTAGTCGGCAAACATCCTTTTCAGGGCACATTGCAACAAGTTCCCAAGACCCACTATTCTTCAGCTGAACATCGAAGGCCTCACTGCAAGCAAGATGAACGTTCTTCATCACCTCGCTATGCAGTCTGAGGCACTCGTCATCCTATTGCAGGAGACCCACTGCACTGATGCAGAGAAGTTGGTACTATTAAACTACCAGCTAGCTGGGTCTTCTTTAAAATTCTTCAATTAGGCAGACGAGAATCGGTTCAAAACTTGTTAATTGTTAACTGATGATGATCTTTCGATCGAAATCGATTTTAAATTATAGTAAATTTTAACACGTTTTGGACGGTCCCAATTTTTTATAACAAACATGCATTAGAGACTTACATTCTTTTCTCCTACGTGAGAATAATACTGTAGTTTTGCCAAATTTTAAATTGGTAAACATTTTACCATAAAGATCGAAGATCTCTTAACTAAAGATTGCGCAGCCCAGGATGAGAATAGCAAAAGTTTTTATAAAGGTTTGAAGTTGGTGAAATATTGTAAAGCATGTAAATTTTACCTTGCTATTGTAAAGCATGTAAATCCATCCACCCATTCATTGCTACATCAAAGGCAGTTTTGAAGGGTCCATAACATCTAATGATTGATCTAACGGTTGGAGGTAATGCCAGGTGTATAGAGGTATAGTCAACATAACTACACCATTTTCACATGCCAGATCAATTGCTGAAAGGACTTACATGTGCATCCACGTTGTTCAAAATCAGTCGCACTGCTCGCTCTTTGCTGTTTTTTGCACATTGCACAGTCAACATAACATATTGTTATGCACATGGTAAATACAGTGCTTAATGAAGCTGACATGCAAGTCTTCATTCATCCAACCCGACTTCTTATACATCCTAATAGCCCACCAACAATAAAATTATTCCAAAAATTTAACCCTGGGAAAGACAAACATTGGTGGCACTGCAACTTCAGATGCTCCCACTGCGTATAAGACAATGATTAGTTCTCCACGTTCAGCACTAGTCACTAACCCAATGCGCTTTTTTCTGTGGGTGCAACCACACCCCCCGGTTGTTGCGCAGTTGTGCAATCCATTTCGTCTAAGTTGTAAATATTGTGCATTTTAAATTTGTAGCGATCATATAAATTGCTTAATTGATCAAAAATTTGTCAACAGTGTGCCGATTGAACGCAGTTGCACGTGCGAGAGTTGTTGCTTCAGGCTTTCGCACAGATAGTCTATATTTAAACTTAAATGGTAAGAATCAGTCAATTCCTGCTATTCTCTTTTATTCCCAGTTGTCCTGTATCGTGATATTATTTTGTATTGCGAATTCGAAAGCTAGTCGGCGACATTTGTTTGTTGAGAGTCCATAAAACATGTTACTTAATGATTTGATATGGTTTGCGAGGTCTTCTTCCATTTTTATAAAAAATATGCGGTGCCTGTCACTCACACGCTTGTAGTCTGACTTTTTGCTTTATCCTCGTCAATTGACATCTGATCGACAAAGCGCTTCACTGTGGTTTTACTCACGTTAAACTCTCGAGCAGACTGTCGCCACTTACCACTTTGTCGTAAAGCACCTGCTGCCCTTTTCAGGACATCTATTGGAGTCTGTCCTCTGTTGATCTTCCTTGTATATTTTCGAGGCATAGGCTATCACTCTTCGACCTAGAAAAGACGATATAGACCTAAGCAATTTAAAATGAGTATTATTTTTATTATTTTGTTTTGGTTCTACTGGTTGATAACATCTTAATTAGTAACTTTCTACCGATGGTTTTCAACTCGTGAACTTTCTGATTAGCCAGATTGAAAGATTTTTTTATCACATAAACTTGAATAGCTCAAAGTTTATTGAATACTTTTCTTTATTACGCAACCGACATTACAAATGCTTACCACTTGGAAATTATAAGTGTAATGGGGTAAGTTGGGATAGTGGTCCCACTTGCCCCATGACTATGTTTCAACTTACCCCGTTGGCGCCATTTTGAAACTAAGTGTTACATCTTTACTTCACTTCAAGATCTAGGCCACTAGGCCAGCTATAGATTTAAAATTACCACATTATTCTATCATAATCAGCATTGTTGTCATTAAGGCATTAAACCATACACATACAGAAATAGCAAGTAACATACCTGCTTCTTTAAGATTAACATTTTTTGCAAAAAATTAAATTTTTTTTAATCAGCTTTAGTAAGTACTTGCTAACGACCGTATTGCATAACCAGCATTGTTGTTAATGCAAGATGTAGCCAATGGTGGCGCTACGTATTATTTCAACCAACAGTATAAGCAGTGCATAGATTGGACCAACTTACCCCAGTCTCCCCTGTTGTTAAAGCAAATCCCGGCCTAACCTAACCCTAACGTAGTGTCTTTACAAGAGTCAAGATTAAAAGAGAGCAGGACAGAACTAATGTCATTTTAAAAAAGAGCATTATGACTACTTTTAAATGAGTCCGTATCATCCTGTCTAATACACTGGTGGCTGGTAATTTTTTTTTACAGGTTTGACAAATTTTATTTTTTCGAGTTCAGTTCCGGTTCAGGTTCAACAAATTTATTTTTTCGGATTCAGTTCCGGTACAGGTTCAAAGAATAATAACGGCTAATACCGGTTTACCAATTCGGTTCAGGTTTGGTTCGACACTTTGATTTTTTCGCTGCAGCAATGCATTTTTATAAACCACAAACGTTAATTTTTTTGTTGTGTATAATATCATTTGCATTACCATGGTTTATTACAGCAATCAATTACCCGTACAGTCGTTTTTTGATTTTCGTAATGTATACATATTGTATACGTTTGTTTTACTATCTTTAAAATTACTACAATCGGATTTGATGAAATGTGTCATGGTAACTTCTATTTGAATAAGATAAGGTTGACGAGAGATAGCTTGAAGGGTTAAAATTGTATTTTTTGTGTAGTTTATAATTTAAAAAGATAAGTTTTTTGAATTGTTTTAAGTGTATTTATATTGTTAAACTTAATTGATTATTGTTATTAGTTATATTAGATGTGTGTTGATTTTCATATTTCTGATATTGAATAGTATAGAGTGTTGTTTTTTCTTTGTGTAATAATTAGTTTGTAGAGCTTATTGTTAGTGAGTTAGTTGAATTGTGTAATTTTTGGAAATTGTGTAATTTAAAGAAGGTAAGTTGTTTTGAATTTATCTTGTTGTACTGTAGATAGTAGTATTAATTATTTTGTATTGTTATTTAGTGATTGTTTGATTGCCAGTGTATATCTTAGTATTTTTGTGTCAAACTCTGCTTTACATAAGTATAATATTAAACTTCTGAGATTTATATCATATTATATTAAATATTATATACACCATGTTCCTTTACCAAAACAGAAGCTTAATTATCCAAGTATCAAGCATGGAAAATCCATTGATAGACTATTTAATTGGAGGATTTCAAGGAAAACTAGAAGAATATAAGAACAAAATCGAAGGTATAAGGTATTATAACTATAAGGAAAGTTAATTTTTGGTAACATTTAAAGTGGATGAAAATATAATGCTCGAAGAAACTAGAGAAGTGGTTCATATTTTGTGCATGCATGACACACCACTCCAGATGGTATAACACTAAAAACTAAAATTCCACAACAACCAGCAGACCTGATTACTTTATACCCGGTACCTTTTGAAATGGAGGAGAAACATATAAAAACATTTGAACAAAGAGGATGGGGAAAGATTCAAAAAATTATGTTCGGAAAACTGAGACAATACCCAAACATAAAGAATGGATATGTGAACGTGTACATAAAAGATCCAAATTATATGATAATAAAAAACCAAATTAACTTAATGGGTCATTGGCTTTCAGTAACCACTCCATACAATCGGCACTTACCAATGTGCCGATTTTGTAAAGTGAGAGGGCATGATGTGGAACAATGCCCAAAATTGGAAAAAAAAAAGAAAAAGAGATTGAAAGAAAAGAAAAAGAGTTGGAAAAAGAAGTAAAAAATCTAATGCAAAAAGAAGTGCACAATATAACATTTGGAGACTTTTTACTCCCAAAGAGAAAAAGAACCAAAAGCAATAACAGTGAATTAATCAAAATGACAACAAGTACACCAAAAAAGAAGAAACAAAGAAAACAAAAGTCTAAACCAAATACACCTTTAAACTTTTCATCTGAAATGTCAGATTCAGATGATGAAACAAAAAAAAGCCAAAAAAATCATTACATACACCACGTAATGAAAGAAACAATTGATTCATTGGATTAAGTATTTGAAACCATAAAAACTGAATCTAGCATCATAAAAACTTTATCTGAAAATGACTCAAATGAAAAAAAATTTGGATATAATGAACCAGTCATTTTTTAACATATAAAGATGTTGTTCTAAAAAAGTTATAGTTACTTAAAAGTGTTATTTTAAAAATGTATTGTTAAAAGTAATTTAGAAAAATGGATCCAAAAAAGGTGAGTCAAGTAAGTGTAACAAAATTAATATATGTTCAATAAATATAAATGGATTAAAAAACAAACTAACCACAATTCGAAACTTAATGCATAACAATTTTATTGACATAATGTGCATACAAGAAACACATAAAATTGACAAAATAAATTTGGAAAAATGGGCCAAAATTTATAATTACACAGTTTATATTAATCAAAACTATGATGTACCACAATTAAAACATGCTAAGGAAGGTACTGCAATTATTATATCAAAAAATATTAAAGATAATTTTATAATTAAGGAGGATTTAATATACAAAAATAGAATACAAACTATAAATATTCAGAATGAAAATGAAAACTTGATAATATATAATTGTTATTTTTTTAATAAACCTGATGAAAGACTTCAACTAAGTGTAATAAAAATAATTTGATAATTTTGGGAGATTTTAACTTTGTGGAAAATAAAATTGATACTAAAAATCAACATTTATTTTAATTAACAAAAGACATATTAGCATTTAAAAAGCTAAAAAAAAATAATGATTTTATTGATATATTCAGAGAAAATTATACTAAAAAAAAATTATTTACATATATCAATAAAAAAGGTGCAACTCGCATCGACAGGATTTATATTAATTCCTCCTTAAAAGCAAAGGTTGAAAATTTTCAATATTATCCAACAATTAATACGGATCGCATTATGATGCCTTTAATTTCCTTTATATACGTTACAAAAATATGATGGGGTCAAGGGATTTATAAATTAAACAATTCTATATTAAAATTAAATTATGTTCAAGATGAAATTTATAACATCTGGCAAATTCACAAACAATGCAAGTCAAATTTCCCTAATTTAATTGATTGGTGGGAAAAAGGAAAACTTTTATTGAAAGAATGCTTTATAAAATTATCAATTGAAGTTAATAAAAAAAACCAAAATGAGATTTTCATTATTAACAATAAAATTTCGTTACTTTTAGAAAGAAATTTAGAACAAAATAAAGTTAAAATTGCTTCTCTAAAAGCAAAACTTGAAAAACTATATAATATCAAAAATCATTAATACAAAACATAGTCTAAAAGTTAAACAGATCCAAAAATTAATTATAGATATCATTATGAAATACGCTTCATTATGAAATAATGATATCTATAAAATTGATTGTAGAACTATTTTTCTAATTTAAATTAATTTCATTAAATCATTTTATTCCTAATTATCATGTTTATTGAATATAGCAATTCTTTAATTATTATCCTTATTGTATTACTGTAATATGTTTTAATGCATTATGATTATTGTGGTTAATTATTATAATTATTGTATTATACTTTACTGTACTATGCTTTTCATAATCAATTATTATCCTTACTTTATTTTTGTATTATGCTTTATTGTGCTATGCTTATCATATTCAATTATTATCATTGTTGTATTATTGTATTATGCTTTATTATACTATGCTTATCATATTTAATTATTATGGTTATTGTATTATTCTCTATTGTATTATACTTATTGTATTTAATTATTATGCTTTTTATATTATTGTATTCAATTATTATGCTTATATCATATGTATTAAAGTGAAAGACAATATGTATAAATGATATTATAAAATAATGTAACAATTTGTATTATACTTATTGTATTTAATTATTATGCTTTTTATATTATTGTATTCAATTATTATGCTTATATCATACGTATTAAAGTGAAAGACAATATGTATAAATGATATTATAAAATAATGTAACAATTAGATGTATTTTATAAAATTTTCAAATATTTTAATACAATCATTCCATTAATATATTATGTATAAATATTACTTATGTATTATATATGATGTATTATCTGTAATATAAATAGTATTTTAATTTGTATTTGAAATCATTAATATTTATGTATATTGTACAATATATTTATATATTCTATAACACAACACAAGAATATATAAATGTATGAAATTTATTCAACAATATTGATTGAAATTTATTTAAATGATTTATTATAAACAATGTTATTGTATAATATTGTTTATAACTTCTTTACTTTGTGTTATGAATTATTAAGTTAATATTTATTTGTATGCAATTGCTCATATTTGTAAAAATTTTTTTTTATATTGATGGAGGATCTCTTGTATAAGATACCCTCCATTACTTCTTCTTCTTCTTCTCCTTTTGGCCTTTCCCTTTAGTCAGGGGTGGCCACAGTGTATCATCATTCTCCACATCTTTCTGTCTTCAACATCCATCTCCTTCACACCAACTTCCCGCATATCTTCCTTTACTGCATCTAAAAATCTTCTCTTTGGTCTCCCTCTCCTCCTCTTTCCCGGTAACTGCATTTCCATCATTTTTTTTTTTTACATACTTACCCTCCATTACTAAATTATAAAATAATGTATTTGACTTAAAGGTTTTATTATAAACAATATTATAAAATAGTGTTGTTTATAATTTTTTTACTCTGTGTTATGTATTATTAAAGTAATATTTGATTGTATGCATTTGTTTTATATTTATAAAAATTTTTATATCAATGGAGGGTCTCTTATAAAAGATGCCCTCCATTACTAAATTGTAAAATAAATGTATTTGACTTGAAGGATTTATTACAAACAATATTGTAAAATAATATTGTTTAATTTTTTTTATTTTGTGTTATGTATTATTAAAGTAATATTTAATTATATGCAATTGTTTATATTTGTAAAATCTTTTATATTAATGGAGGGTCTCTTAGAAACGATGCCCTCCATTAATAAATTATAAAATAAATGTATTTTGACTTAAAGTATTTATTATAAACAATATTATATAAAAAAAATAAATAAATAAAATATATATTGTTTATAACTTTTTTAATCTGTGTTATGTATTATTAATGTTATTACAATACCCATAATCAGTGCTTTTTTTTGAGGCGTTTTGAGGAACCGAAACGGTCTCTCAAAATTGTCCAGCGGTCTCTCAAAATCTGCTTCTACAATAGTGTAAACAAAGATAAGTACGCTCAGAAACAATAGGAAAAAAAATTAGCGGTCGTTCAAAATTGCTTAAAGGTTCCTCAAGCCAAACCTTAAAAAAAACACTGCCTATAATATCAAATAGTGTGCTTTAGTTATATTTGTATATATTGAAAAATACTATGTTTCTATTTATTACAATATTTTTAATTTACTCTTTATCATATAATGTATCATTTCTATCTCCTGTACTATCTTCATACTTTTTATTACATTGTGATGTTCTGTATCATTATTAGTTCTTTCTATTAAATAAACTTTTGCACCTACATACACACATAATCCATAAGCACACAATTACAAACATCTAACTAAACTTAATTGCATTATAGCCATTTTTTTAATTTTTTTTATTTATGTATTAGCACATTACACACCACACATACATACACACACACACACAATTTGATGTACCCATACACTTGCACTATCACATATAAAATATATATGCACTCACATGCACTGCAAATGGCACATTATTATTTTTAGTGTACTGTTTCATGTAAATTGAAAAAATATATATATTATAATCATTTAAATGTATATATTGTGAGCTTCTATATTAATGGAGGATCTTAAATAGGAAAGAGAAAATAAAAAAGAAAAAGAAGAAAAAGACAAAAAAAGTAGATAAAATTTACCCACTAATTTAAATATAAAGATGATCCATACAAAAGATTATTTCAAGAAATACAACTGACTGCAAGTGAAGGCGGATTGAATCGTGATATAAAAGACTGCAATTAATCATATAAAGAGCTTAAACAAAGCCAACTCAACACTGAAACATTCAAAGATTAATCTTGTCAAAAGATAAATTAAAAATACAAGAATGATGGAAATTAATTTTTCCAAAACACAGACTTCCCTTACCAATCGAAAAATATCAAAACCTTTTAAAGAAACTCTGGATCCAAAAATAATACTGGATTTAATTTTGGAACTTTTATACAGAAAACTATAAAACAATAAATATTTACTCATCAAAGCCAATTGACTTTAAAATTTTAAATAATGATGTGAATCAGCAAATCAAACAACCATTGTATAAATTGGATGGCTGCATCTGTACTTTTGCTTATGTGTCTCAAATATTTGTACTGTTGCATTGCTTTTAATATTTTATAATAAAAAAAATCGTTTTTTGTTCTTCATAATGTATACATATTGTATACGTTTGTTTTAGTACCTTTAAAATTACTGCAATCGGATTTGATGAAATGTGTCATGGTAACCGACATCACCGCTGGTAACATTGATCAAACATTGTAATGCGTCTCGGGCACACGTGACGCGTAATTGACGGTCGAGTCTAAAGGCCCGTTTCCACTACGAGCGTGGAAAAAAGCATTCTTTGTTTGTTTTATTGCTTTTTTTTGCGCTTGCTTCAATTTTAACCACTCGCTTCAATCGAAGATCAATAAAAGAGACAAAGAATGCTCTTTTCCACGCTCGTAGTGGAAACGGGCCTTTATTCGAAAAAAACACAATTGGAGTGAGAGTTAGTTTTAGGGAGAAACAGAGTTAGTTTTAGAAAGAAAGTAATTGCTTCAGAAGGAACTAAGTTCTTCTTGAGCATCTTAACAAATTTTTAGAATTCAAATAATTTTGGGCCCGCGAGAACAATGTGCGAGGCGTTTTTTCTCTTTTTATCTCTTCGAGCAACTAATTTTGTTTCCTTTTTACTTTCGCTCCAATCGGTTTTTCTTCAAAAACTTTACATTTAAATTTTTAAGCAATCGTATTTTGCATAATAATATTGTCTTTATTTGGATGTCGGAGTAGGAATTCTAGAAGTCTTACCAGTCGGAGTCGGATCTTTAACCCTATTTTTCTCAACGGCCGGGCTTCTGAATCCCGGTCCTTGCGAAAACGTTTGTAATTACTTCATCTTTGGAGATGGCACTACTTTTACGTGCCCCCGAATAAAATAGACGTTTTTTAGCAAATTTGTGAATTTTTGCTGCTTTTCGCAAGCAGAGCGTGGAATTTCAATTTCACTCCTTTATTAAGTGACATGAATTTTACCAAGAATTGACTTTGCGTGACAAACGAATTACTGTACGTCGTTTGCCGACGTCGCAATTATGCCTTAAGCCAGGGGTCGGCAACCTTTCGCACTTAAAGAGCCATTTTAACCAATATTTCAAAAAATAAAAAGCACTGTGAGCCGCAAAACTATTTTCACAATCAAAGGAAAACAACACTGTGCATTACTTATACTGTATTTTTGATTTTAATAAAAAAATGTCATCTGTTGCATTTACAAAAGCAGTTCATGCAATCAGACTTAATGTGATTTTTGCTCTTGCATCTCAGCGCAAAGCATCTGCACATTAGAGCTGTAGGATGACACCTTCAGCTTCACACAAGATTGTAAGCTGTCATCTGTGAGACGTGTGCGATATCTGTTTCTAATGTAGTTCATGTTCGAGAAAAGTTGCTCACATACGTATGTGGATCCAAAGATCGACAGGATTCCAAGTGCATATTTTTTCATGTTATCGTACGTATCGGGGAGAGCATTCCATGTTTCGAAAATCAATTGGTCTGGTTTTGAGAGTTTTTCAATTTTACTCCAATTGTGACCCTGAGCAAGATCGGCCTTCTGACGGGCTACATCTTCAAGATCGGCTGCCAGGCGTCTAAACTTGGATATCCATATGTCTTCGTCCGCTACGTCGGCCAATTCTATTTCAAAATCAGGTTGACTCATACCTGCCAATGCATTCATATTTAATTTCGATGGATCGATGCTGAATGGAGAAACAGGAAAGGATAAAGTTTTCTTTTCTTTTCTAAACTCACAGAAGCGTCTCCCAAATGAGCTTTGCATTGCTATGATTGCGGATTGCAAATATTCCAAATTTATTGTAATGTCACTGTGAGTTTGTTTGAACTCTCTCAAACAAGGGAAGTGAGATAATGTATCTCTCTGTAAATCTCTGGCATAAACCGTGAACTTTCGTTCGAATGCCAAAACATCTTCCAGCATATGCAGGGCTGTTCGTTCTCTCCCTTGAAAAGCTGTATTGAGCGTGTTTAGGTGCGCCGTCATGTCTACTATAAAGTGTGGCTTTTCCAGCCATTCCGCCTGTTCCAGTTGAGGATAATTAAGCCCTTTGCTGTCCAAAAAGGTTTTCACTTCTTTCAAACATACCACAAAGCGTTTCAACACTTCCCCTCTGGATAGCCACCGTACTTTATTGTACAACAAGAGACCAGAGTACATGCTATCTACCTCATCCAATAACATACGGAACTGACGGTGATTTAAAGCTTTTACCATTATTTTATTGATAATTTGAATGACTACATTCATTACTTGCGTGCATTCTGGGGGATACGTTTGAGCACACAGGGCCTCTTGATGTAAGATGCAATGAAAAGTCAGCAGCTGTTTGTCGAACGACTTTTGCAGTAAAACTACAAAGCCCTTGTGCGCACCTGTCATGCTTGGTGCCCCATCAATAGCTACCGACACCAGGTGGTTTGTATTTATGCCTTTTGTTCTTAAACATCCCAAGACAGCCTTACAGGTGTCATTCCCACGCGTTTGGCCTTTCAGAGGTATTAACTCAATTAATTCTTCTTGTGGCCCAGCAGAGTTTGCATATCGACAAAATAGTGCTATTTGTTCAATATCACTTTTGTCTTTAGACTCATCACAGGCAATAGAGTACGCCACTGCAAAATTTATATCTTCAATTTGCTGTTTGGTGATGTCTTGTGCCATTTTGGAGGTTCTGTCTTGAACAGTTTTTGCAGAGAGTGGCATGTCACGGATTTTTTATACGATTTCACTCTTGTTTTTAAAGTCCGTTAATAAATGTTCAGATATCTTAATAAATGAATTTTTTATATATTGTCCATCAGTGAATGGCTTATTATGCTTGACTATTTCCTGAGCGGCCACAAAACTGGCATACGTGGTTGAATTTGCAGACTTGATCCACTTATTGAATTGATGTTTGCTTCGATCAGCGTTCTGCATTAGTTTTAAAACAGCTTTTTTTTTCGCATCACTTTTGAATATATTTGAGCAAAAGATAAATGCTTATTTTGAAAATGTGTTTCAACATTTCACTTTTTGTTGTTCTGCTAATTCCACAATTTTATCTACAAAGAAATTCCACAATTTTATCTACAAAGATGAAGTAATTACAAACGTTTTTGCAAGGACCGGGATTCAGAAGCCTGGGCGTTGAGAAAAATAGGGTTAAAGATCTGACTCCGACTGGTAAGACTTCTAGAATTCCTACTCCGACATCCAAATAAAGACAATCTCATTATGCAAAATACGATTGCTTAAAAATTTAAATGTAAAGTTTGAAGAAAAACCGATTGGAGTGAAAATAAAAAGGAAACAAAATTAGTTGCTCGAAGAGATAAAAAGAGAAAAAAACGCCTCGCACATTGTTCTCGCGGCCCCAAAATCATTTTAAATTTAAAAATTTGTTAAGATGCTCAAGAAGAACTTAGTTCCTTCTGAAGCAATTACTTTCTTTCTAAAACTAACTCTGTTTCTCCCTAAAACTAACTCTCACTCCAATTGGTTTTTCTTCAAATTAGACTCGACCGTCAATTACGCGTCACGTGTGCCCGAGACGCATTACAATGTTTGATCAATGTTACCAGCGGTGATGTCGGTTACCATGACACATTTCATCAAATCCGATTGTAGTAATTTTAAAGATAGTAAAACAAACGTATACAATATGTATACATTACGAAAATCAAAAAACGACTGTATGGGTAATTGATTGCTGTAATAAACCATGGTTAATGCAAATGATATTATACACAACAAAAAAATTAACGTTTGTGGTTTATAAAAATGCATTGCTGCAGCGAAAAAATCAAAGTGTCGAACCAAACCTGAACCGAATTGGTAAACCGGTATTAGCCGTTATTATTCTTTGAACCTGTACCGGAACTGAATCCGAAAAAATAAATTTGTTGAACCTGAACCGGAACTGAACTCGAAAAAATAAAATTTGTCAAACCTGTAAAAAAAAATTACCAGCCACCAGTGTATTAGACAGGATGATACGGACTCATTTAAAAGTAGTCATAATGCTCTTTTTTAAAATGACATTAGTTCTGTCCTGCTCTCTTTTAATCTTGACTCTTGTAAAGACACTACATTAGGGTTAGGTTAGGCCGGGATTTGCTTTAACAACAGGGGAGACTGGGGTAAGTTGGTCCAATCTATGCACTGCTTATACTGTTGGTTGAAATAATACGTAGCGCCACCATTGGCTACATCTTGCATTAACAACAATGCTGGTTATGCAATACGGTCGTTAGCAAGTACTTACTAAAGCTGATTAAAAAAAATTTAATTTTTTGCAAAAAATGTTAATCTTAAAGAAGCAGGTATGTTATTTGCTATTTCTGTATGTGTATGGTTTAATGCCTTAATGACAACAATGCTGATTATGATAGAATAATGTGGTAATTTTAAATCTATAGCTGGCCTAGTGGCCTAGATCTTGAAGTGAAGTAAAGATGTAACACTTAGTTTCAAAATGGCGCCAACGGGGTAAGTTGAAACATAGTCATGGGGCAAGTGGGACCACTATCCCAACTTACCCCATTACATTTATAATTTCCAAGTGGTAAGCATTTGTAATGTCGGTTGCGTAATAAAGAAAAGTATTCAATAAACCTTGAGCTATTCAAGTTTATGTGATAAAAAAATCTTTCAATCTGGCTAATCAGAAAGTTCACGAGTTGAAAACCATCGGTAGAAAGTTACTAATTAAGATGTTATCAACCAGTAGAACCAAAACAAAATAATAAAAGTAATTCTCATTTTAAATTGCTTAGGTCTATATCGTCTTTTCTAGGTCGAAGAGTGATAGCCTATGCCTCGAAAATATACAAGGAAGATCAACAGAGGACAGACTCCAATAGATGTCCTGAAAAGGGCAGCAGGTGCTTTACGACAAAGTGGTAAGTGGCGACAGTCTGCTCGAGAGTTTAACGTGAGTAAAACCACAGTGAAGCGCTTTGTCGATCAGATGTCAATTGACGAGGATAAAGCAAAAAGTCAGACTACAAGCGTGTGAGTGACAGGCACCGCATATTTTTTATAAAAATGGAAGAAGACCTCGCAAACCATATCAAATCATTAAGTAACATGTTTTATGGACTCTCAACAAACAAATGTCGCCGACTAGCTTTCGAATTCGCAATACAAAATAATATCACGATACAGGACAACTGGGAATAAAAGAGAATAGCAGGAATTGACTGATTCTTACCATTTAAGTTTAAATATAGACTATCTGTGCGAAAGCCTGAAGCAACAACTCTCGCACGTGCAACTGCGTTCAATCGGCACACTGTTGACAAATTTTTGATCAATTAAGCAATTTATATGATCGCTACAAATTTAAAATGCACAATATTTACAACTTAGACGAAATGGATTGCACAACTGCGCAACAACCGGAGGTGTGGTTGCACCCACAGAAAAAAGCGCATTGGGTTAGTGACTAGTGCTGAACGTGGAGAACTAATCATTGTCTTATACCAGTGTTTCTCAAACTGTGTGCCGCGGCACACTAGAGATTTCTAAGTGTGCCGCGAAACTTTTTAAAATACATTAATCCATGCTCCGCAATGGCAACGTAAACACACTCTATAACAGAGGAAAAGTATGTTTTTTTAAAAGCTGCGATCAAAAAGCTTAAAAATTTTAAATGTCATTTTCATCATATAAAGTTTTGGTGATCAGTTGTCTTTCAGACTTGTTTCGGTACATCAGGCATTTCAAACTCGCAGCCCGCGAAGCCTTTCAACGAATTTTTCGATCAGATGCTCAATACGAAATCAAATTAATGATAAATTTAGAACTAAATTTAAATAATTAAAGTAACAAGGTTTATTAGCAAGAATTTGGTTTTCTAACCAAAATTAACCAACCAATTAAGTGAAGACCTCTTCCTTGGTCCTCACCTTGATTTCAACGTAAAATTTAAAAGAATAACCTGGATCAGCCAGACAATTCAAGTGAAGACTTTTTTTATTGGCCTTCAATTTTTTTTATATCCAGATTGCGGCCAGCGGCAAAATTTCAGGCTAAAATTTACGGATGCGGCCCACATACCCGCGCGAGTTTGACATTCTTGGTACACGATATGCAAAATCTAAATACTTTATATGAAAAAAAAACAGTACAAAATCTAGTAAAGAATAATAAAAGAAAGTTTTCACTTTATTTATAGAAAGTTATATAAAAATTCGAGGCCTTTATGTAATACAGTGATGTAGTCGAGACTATATGATTCGAGACCGAGACCGAGACCGAGACCATAAATTTTTTTTCAGACCAAGATCAAGATCGAGACCGGAAAATTTCCACACATAAGGTTCGAGACCGAGACGAGAATCTATCGAGATTGAGACGGAGATAGAGACGAGAATATTTTTTGTAAAAAAATTTAATTTTATTAATGACATTAATTTTTATTTTTCCAAAAATCCAAAGTTACATTTTAAATAAACTAGCATCTCCAGCATGTTACAAGAAAGCCTTGCTCTATGTGGTCGCATGGTCAAACCGCAGGCGCTAAAACTCCGCTCAACTGGAGCAGACGAAGCGAGAACCCACAAGGCGTGGTTTGCGACTTTGAAAAGAGCAAAATATTCTTCAGATTTTTCTTTCCAAAAATCCAAAATATTTGAAGGCAACACAATCATTGTTAAAACATCTTCCAAGTATTTTCTTAGCTGTACCCTTGGTGTTGGATATGTGTTATTGGTTGTTTTTCGCTTGTAATGGTGGATATTCAAAGTTAGGGGCCCGAGGCAATGATTTTCAAAACTTGATGTTCTCTAAAAAAAATATGGCTTTGATCTCGTATTTCCCTTTTTTCTCCCAAAATCATATTGATCTCTATACTTTTTGCTATTTTTCTCCCAAATCATGGTGATCTTTAAAAAAAAAGTTTTTCACTTCTAATCGAACTCCTATTTTCAACTTTTCGTCCCAACTTCATAATGATCCCTAAATTAACTTCTACTGCAAAATGAGCCAATATGAGGTATTTTCGTGGGGGGGGGGCGAGGCAACTTTAGATAAAGTTTCCTAAATTTCTTGGATTCTAGTAGAAACAAATGGCTTGAATTTGGATGCTGGGTTGTTGAGCCAATGCAACACTACAGCACTGTCCCACCACAGAGTGATTGAGTCAAAAGAAAGTACTTTACGAATCGATGTAACTAAGCGTGATAGAATTACTGCTGCCATTAGCTCCAACCGGGGTATGGAACGTTTTTTCACAGGAGCAACGAAAGATTTAGCAACTACAAAACGTAGAAACATTGGTCACCACTGGTTAGGCATCTCATCCAGACCACGGCGCCATAGGCTTTTTCTCCCGCGTCACAAAAGCCGTGGAGTTCAAAGGGTCCTGAATTACAGTTTGGTTTGATACAGCGGTCTATCCAAAAGTCTTGCAAGCGATTGATGTCCTCAAATTGTTTCTTTAATTCAGTCCTCGTTGTGCAATCTACGGGATCGTCCTACGACAATTGTACACTCCACAAAGATTGCATTAAAATTCGTAAGCTCAAAGTTACTGGAGCTAAAATTCCCAAAGGATCCCATAACTTTGCGATTGTAGAGAGAATGGTCCGCTTTGTTAAGGTCTCGGGCAATGTCAAAGTCGAAAATTTTAACTTGAATTTATCTTCTGACTTATTCCACAAGTGTCCCAAAACATCTGTGATATCGCTATCCGGAAATTCATCAACTGTGTTTAAATTAGAATGCCATCCTTTGACTTTGAAACTTCCTGAAGAAAGAATGGTGTGGATTTCATCTTTAGTTTTTACGGCACATTTTTTATAATTGACAGAGAAGGCAAGGTCATCCATATAACAGTAGTCTTTAATTATTTTTACTGCAGAAGGGTACAAGTTAGAATGTTTGTCGGCTAGGAAATGTAAGGCACTATATAGCTAGATTAGGAGCTGACTTATCACCGAACAGTAATCTTTTCCATTGATAATCTTTTACAGGTAGCTTCGAATTACCGTTCCTCCAAAGAAAACGATGATAAGCTCTGTCATGTGGCGCTATTTGAACCTGATTGAACATCTTTTTAATGTCTCCTGCTAAAGCAATCGGATTTTGACGCCAAGCGAGTAAAACAAGAAATAAGCTATTGAGCAAATCTGGACCTTTGTTTAAACCATCGTTGAGAGCGACACCATTGTATAGTGCAGCAGAGTTCCACACTATTCTGCATGGTGTAGTCTTGCTTGATCGTATGACAGGAAAAAGATCTAAATACCACGCATTTTCATTCTTTAGATCGGACTCGGGAACTGGCTCGACAAATTCGTCCAATATCCGGTTCATTTCTTCAGTGTAGATATTTAGTAGATTTGACTTAGTTAGTCTGTGTTCGAGCGAATACAATTTTACAAGAGCCTGTTTCCGATTAGATTTGAGGCAATTCGGAAAGTCACTCTTCCATGGTAAAGACACTTCGACTCTACCCTTTTCGGTTTGGCGAATTGTTTTTCGAACATGTTTGAGAAATTGAGATTCAACAATTTCATTTTCTTTGCAGTTGCAAATCTGGGTGGGTTTTACTCCACAGATATCACTTTCATACCAACGTCGAATGTCAAGTTCTTCGGATTTTAGAAATTGAACTCTAGGAAGTGTGCTGTCTTCTTATATGGTACGAGTAGCGGAAGATCCAAAGATGTACCATCCTAACGCAGTTTCGGCAGCTTGAGGATATTTCTTAGCGGGATCAGGAGGCGTTAGATAGGATGTCGGTGCCATTAAATCAGCATAGTCAAAACCAAGTAGAACATCAACGTCCTCGGCTTCCTTAGGAATGAATTTCCCAATAGGTTTAAGGAAATGATTATTCTCAAAAAATTGGTTTTCTAGCTTGGGAGTTTTGTGAGCGGGTGTTTCAACTTCAAAGGCTTGAATGTTAAAGCGAGATACTTTTTTATCATAACGTCGTATCCACAACGACACTAAAGCAGAGTTTTCACAGCAATAGCCACCACCAGCTATACCGAATTTAAATTGCTGGGGCTTACGATCGAGATTTAACTTTTTCACACGCGCCTGATGAGAGTTACGTCACTACCGGAGTCAAAAAGAGCAACAGCTCTGTGCCAAGTACCGTCACTGCTGAGCAATTCTACATAGGTTGATGGAGAAAACTTAAAATTAGGTTTCTTATCTTGAGGCAAAGATACGGAATTGGCATTTGCGTGAAACTCGGGAGCTTCTGCATTTAAAGATAAATGACTTGGTCTCGGGCTTTCCATTGGAATGTCACGTGTCGAGTTGTTCAAAGCGCATGCTAGTAAGCGATGATGTGATTTGTTACAAGTTAAGCACCTGCGTCTATAGTGGCAAGTTTTGGGTTCACGGTGCATGGGAGCCAAACAGGTAAAACATCTATGAAGTCGTTTCATAGCGTCGGTTCGCTCTTGGGGTGAAAGCTTTTTGAATTCGTCGCAATCGACAAATTTATGACGAGAGATTTTACATAGCAGACAGTGATCTTGAGTAGCCAAATGAATCACATTAATAATTGGCTTAGTTTTGCGACTAGCGTTTTGAGAAGTTTTATTGAAAATTCGCTCTTTTAAATCGGTTTCGCTTTGAAGAAATGAAATACGTTGGTCTACATTAGGCAATTCCTTTTGCTGTTCTTGATGTAACCAGCGTCTATAACGTCGCAGCAAATTATCGGTTAATTTTTGTTCAATTAAATCAAGCGTCGAATGAGAAGATAAATCGGCGGCGTTATTTGCTTCCTTTGATTGGCGCGCGTAATTTTTAATTTTTTCTAAAACACGGCGCATTTCTTGAGATGAATTACAGGTCATTGGTTTTGTTTCTTTCAAATTCAGCAGTATAGCTCTTGGTATCGAATTAATTGGAATTCGTGCGTCAAGTCGATCCCAAACACCATTACTGTCTTTTACAGTTGTACAGTCTAACAATGAAGTTTGTAGTTTGGTCGGCAAAACATTCTCATAAAAGAAGATTGTTAGCTGTTCAGCATCGCTTATAAGGCCAGTTAATTGAAAATAATTTTTTAAGCGAAACTTCCAGGCATTATAATTAACTATCTCACCATTCCATTTTGGTACTGTTAAATCTCGAGGTTTAAATTTAGGTTTAGTTTCGAATTTTATAGATTTATTAGTTTCTTTCTTATCAATAATTTTTAAAACGGCTAAGTCAAACGCGCATTTTAAGTTAGACGCATCTTCTTTTTGTTCGAAATCATTTTCGTTAGTCTCTAAATCTTTCATAGCTTCTTCAAATTCATTTTCGGGCAATTTCATTATTTGATCGGATATAGATTTCAAATTTTCGCGAAAACTATGAAGTGTGTCTTGTAAAGATGCCCTTTTATCTTCAAACGCAATTTTATTTACGGATTCATGCTTTAGGTAACCGGACAAAGTGTTTAACTTTCGGAGCAAGTTAAGAATTCGCCCTCGCTGCTTAAAACTCTTTTTTCTAATTTTTAAATTCTCTCGTTTTCCACTCGCTTCTCTCTCTCTCGTACACTCTCTGTCTCGTTATTTCCCACTCTTTCTCCCTCTGCTCTCTGTTGCTCTTTACAAGAAATGAAATTGTAGAGCTCGGCGAATGCTTTAAGGCCCGTTCACACTTCCAACGACATAATGTTATCCATAAGCGATTACTTTGCAAGAAACAATAAATAAATTAATATGATGCTAAAAATGTTGTTGTTTTTGTTTTTGAAAAAAACAAAGTTTATCGCTTAGCCTACTTTAAAAGAAACAATTAAATACTATAATTGGGCTAAGTAAAATAATACTTTTTTTTATTTTTTTAATTTAATTTATCAATAATAAAGTTATAAACTCGTTTTTAAGCCTTCATTCTCGATGGTGTTAAAAATTGGCGAATTTTTTACAAGAAGTAAGAGCTGGGCGAATGCTTTACAAGATGAAAATAATCGCGGTTGGGCGAATAATTTACAAGGAATACAATTCGCTTTTTTCGAACGACATAAACTTATCAATCAGAAAATACTTTGCAAGAAACAACAATTATATTAATGTGATGCTAAAAAAGTTGTTATATTTTGTTTTTGAAAAAAACAAAGTTAATCGCTTAGCCTGCTTTACAAGAAACAATTAAAATCTATAATTGAGCTAAGTAAAATATTATTTTTTTTATTTTTTTAATTTAATTTATCAATAATAAAATTATAAACTCGTTTTTAAGCCTTCATTCTCGATGGTGTTAAAAATTGGCGAGTTCTTAATAAAAAGTAAGAGCTGGGCGAATGCTTTACAAGATGAAAATAATCGCGGTTGGGCGAATAATTTACAAGGAATACATTTCGTTTTTTCTAACGACATAATCTTATCCATAAGCGATTACTTTGCAAGAAACAATAAATAAATTAATATGATGTTAAAAATGTTATTACATATTGGTTTTGAAAAAAACAAAGTTAATCGCTTAGCCTACATTACAAGAAACAATTAAATACTATAATTGGGCTAAGTAAAATAATACTTTTTTTTTTATTTTTTAATTTAATTTAACAATAATAAAATTATAAACTCGTTTTTAAGCCTTCATTCTCGATGGTGTTAAAAATTGGCGAATTTTTTACAAGAAGTAAGAGCTGGGCGAATGCTTTACAAGATGAAAATAATCGCGGTTGGGCAAATAATTTACAAGGAATACAATTCGCTTTTTTCGAACGACATAAACTTATCAATCAGAAAATACTTTGCAAGAAACAACAATTATATTAATGTGATGCTAAAAAAGTTATTATTTTTTGTTTTTGAAAAAAACAAAGTTTATCGCTTAGCCTACTTTAAAAGAAACAATTAAATACTATAATTGAGCTAAGTAAAATAATACTTTTTTTTTTATTTTTTTAATTTAATTTATCAATAATAAAGTTATAAACTCGTTTTTAAGCCTTCATTCTCGATGGTGTTAAAAATTGGCGAGTTCTTTACAAAAAGTAAGAGCTGGGCGAATGCTTTACAAGATGAAAATAATCGCGGTTGGGCGAATAATTTACAAGGAATCCATTTCGTTTTTTCGAACGACATAATCTTATCCATAAGCGATTACTTTGCAAGAAACAATAAATAAATTAATATGATGCTAAAAATGTTGTTATATTTTGGTTTTGAAAAAAACAAAGTTAATCGCTTAGCCTACTTTACAAGAAACAATTAAATACTATAA
Source organism: Diplosoma virens (assembly GCA_963680785.1). NCBI lineage: Eukaryota > Metazoa > Chordata > Ascidiacea > Aplousobranchia > Didemnidae > Diplosoma > Diplosoma virens. The sequence goes on from OY796884.1 coordinate 26,475,869, forward strand.
TTGGGCTAAGTAAAATAATACTTTTTTTTTATTTTTTAATTTAATTTATCAATAATAAAATTATAAACTCGTTTTTAAGCCTTCATTCTCGATGGTGTTAAAAATTGGCGAATTTTTTACAAGAAGTAAGAGCTGGGCGAATGCTTTACAAGATGAAAATAATCGCGGTTGGGCGAATAATTTACAAGGAATACAATTCGCTTATTTCCAACGACATAATCTTATCCATAAGCGATTACTTTGCAAGAAACAACAATATATTAATATGATGCTAAAAATGTTATTATATTTTGTTTTTGAAAAAAACAAAGTTAATCGCTTAGCCTACTTTAAAAGAAACAATTAAATACTATAATTGGGCTAAGTAAAATAATACTTTTTTTTTAATTTTTTAATTTAATTTATCAATAATAAAGTTATAAACTCGTTTTTAAGCCTTCATTCTCGATGGTGTTAAAAATTGGCGAATTTTTTACAAGAAGTAAGAGCTGGGCGAATGCTTTACAAGATGAAAATAATCGCGGTTGGGCGAATAATTTACAAGGAATACATTTCGTTTTTTCTAACGACATAATCTTATCCATAAGCGATTACTTTGCAAGAAACAATAAATATATTAACATGATGCTAAAAATGTTATTATATTTTGGTTTTGAAAAAAACAAAGTTAATCGCTTAGCCTACTTTAAAAGAAACAATTAAAATCTATAGTTGGGCTAAGTAAAATAATACTTTTTTTTATTTTTTTAATTTAATTTATCAATAATAAAGTTATAAACTCGTTTTTAAGCCTTCATTCTCGATGGTGTTAAAAATTGGCGAATTTTTTACAAGAAGTAAGAGCTGGGCGAATGCTTTACAAGATGAAAATAATCGCGGTTGGGCGAATAATTTACAAGGAATACATTTCGTTTCTTTCGAACGACATAATCTTATCCATAAGCGATTACTTTGCAAGAAACAATAAATAAATTAATAGGATGCTAAAAATGTTGTTATATTTTGTTTTTGAAAAAAACAAAGTTTATCGCTTAGCCTACTTTACAAGAAACAATTAAATACTATAATTGGGATAAGTAAAATAATACTTTTTTTTTATTTTTTTAATTTAATTTATCAATAATAAAGTTATAAACTCGTTTTTAAGCCTTCATTCTCGATGGTGTTAAAAATTGGCGAATTTTTTACAAGAAGTAAGAGCTGGGCGAATGCTTTACAAGATGAAAATAATCGCGGTTGGGCGAATAATTTACAAGGAATACAATTCGCTTATTTCCAACGACATAATCTTATCCATAAGCGATTACTTTGCAAGAAACAACAATATATTAATATGATGCTAAAAAAGTTATTATATTTTGGTTTTGAAAAAAACAAAGTTAATCGCTTAGCCTACTTTAAAAGAAACAATTAAAATCTATAATTGGGCTAAGTAAAATAATACTTTTTTTTAAATTTTTTAATTTAATTTATCAATAATAAAGTTATAAACTCGTTTTTAAGCCTTCATTCTCAATGGTGTTAAAAATTGGCGAATTTTTTACAAGAAGTAAGAGCTGGGCGATTGCTTTACAAGATGAAAATAATCGCGGTTGGGCGAATAATTTACAAGGAATCCATTTCGTTTCTTTCGAACGACATAATCTTATCCATAAGCGATTACTTTGCAAGAAACAATAAATATATTAACATGATGCTAAAAAAGTTATTATATTTTGTTTTTGAAAAAAACAAAGTTTATCGCTTAGCCTACTTTACAAGAAACAATTAAAATCTATAATTGGGCTAAGTAAAATAATACTTTTTTTTATTTTTTTAATTTAATTTATCAATAATAAAATTATAAACTCGTTTTTAAGCCTTCATTCTCAATGGTGTTAAAAATTGGCGAATTTTTTACAAGAAGTAAGAGCTGGGCGAATGCTTTACAAGATGAAAATAATCGCGGTTGGGCGAATAATTTACAAGGAATACAATTCGCTTATTTCCAACGACATAATCTTATCCATAAGCGATTACTTGCAAAAAACAACAATATATTAATATGATGCTGAAAAAGTTATTATATTTTGTTTTTGAAAAAAACAAAGTTTATCGCTTAGCCTTCTCTAAAAGAAACAAGTAAAAACTATAGTTGGGCTAAGTAAAATAATACTTTTTTTTTATTTTTTTAATTTAATTTATCAATAATAAAGTTATAAACTCGTTTTTAAGCCTTCATTCTCGATGGTGTTAAAAATTGGCGAATTTTTTACAAGAAGTAAGAGCTGGGCGAATGCTTTACAAGATGAAAATAATCGCGGTTGGGCGAATAATTTACAAGGAATCCATTTCGTTTCTTTCGACCGACATAATCTTATCCATAAGCGATTACTTTGCAAGAAACAATAAATATATTAACATGATGCTAAAAAAGTTATTATATTTTGTTTTTGAAAAAAACAAAGTTTATCGCTTAGCCTACTTTACAAGAAACAATTAAAATCTATAATTGGGCTAAGTAAAATAATACTTTTTTTTATTTTTTTAATTTAATTTATCAATAATAAAATTATAAACTCGTTTTTAAGCCTTCATTCTCAATGGTGTTAAAAATTGGCGAATTTTTTACAAGAAGTAAGAGCTGGGCGAATGCTTTACAAGATGAAAATAATCGCGGTTGGGCGAATAATTTACAAGGAATACAATTCGCTTATTTCCAACGACATAATCTTATCCATAAGCGATTACTTGCAAAAAACAACAATATATTAATATGATGCTGAAAAAGTTATTATATTTTGTTTTTGAAAAAAACAAAGTTTATCGCTTAGCCTTCTCTAAAAGAAACAAGTAAAAACTATAGTTGGGCTAAGTAAAATAATACTTTTTTTTTATTTTTTTAATTTAATTTATCAATAATAAAGTTATAAACTCGTTTTTAAGCCTTCATTCTCGATGGTGTTAAAAATTGGCGAATTTTTTACAAGAAGTAAGAGCTGGGCGAATGCTTTACAAGATGAAAATAATCGCGGTTGGGCGAATAATTTACAAGGAATCCATTTCGTTTCTTTCGACCGACATAATCTTATCCATAAGCGATTACTTTGCAAAAAACAATAAATAAATTAATATGATGCTAAAAAAGTTATTATATTTTGTTTTTGAAAAAAACAAAGTTAATCGCTTAGCCTACTTTACAAGAAACAATTAAAATCTATATTTGGACTAAATAAAATAATACTTTTTTTTCTTGATAAATTAAAATTTGATCAATAATAAAGTTATAAACTCGTTTTTAAGCCTTCATTCTCGATGGTGTTAAAAATTGGCGAGTTCTTAACAAAAAGTAAGAGCTGGGCGAATGCTTTACAACAGTGGTTCTCAAACTTTTTTTCGTTGTGACGCCTTTGCAAAAGTTTGCTGAGCATGCGACGCACCAGTCCAGTGGTGGATATTCCAATTTAGGGGCCCGAGGCAAGTATTTTCAAAAATTCATGTTGTCTGAGAAAAAAAGAGGTCTGATCTGGGCTTGGATATTTTTCTCCCAAAATCAATGTGTTCTTTAAAAAAAAAAAAATAAAAAAAGGTCTTCACTTCAATTTCATCTCTGATTTCCCTCTTTTTCTTCCAAGCGCAAAAAAAAATCAATAAAACAAACAAAGAATGCTTTTTTCCACGCTCGTAGTGGAAACGGGCCTTTAAGCTATAAAACCGTAATTTATACATTAAAATTTTCTGTTTTTCGAACAGAATGGCTGTGCGACGCTCTACGAGATTTCAAACGACGCACCAGGGCGTCGCGACGCACAGTTTGAGAACCACTGCTTTACAAGATGAAAATAATCGCGGTTGGGCGAATAATTTACAAGGAATACATTTCGTTTTTTCAAACAACATAATCTTATCAATCAGGAAATACTTTGCAAAAAACAACAAACAAATTAATGTGATGCTAAAAAAGTTGTTATATTTTGATTTTGAAAAAACAAAGTTAATCGCTTAGCCTAAGTTACAAGTAACAAATAAAATTATTATCCTTGATAAGCATGTGGTTGCAAAGATCATGGAGCTTGTTCGAAAGGAAAGTTACACAATTACTGGGACATTCCATGTCAACTCACATGCTTTATGACATTTTTTTCCCGACCATCTCCGATTTTGAAGAAATTTGTAATGTTTGTAGGTTTGGATGAGAAAATGTTTCACACCAAATTTCAAGTTTCTAAATCAAATAGTTTTTGATATACAAAGGTTGAAAATTAGACACAAAATCGCAGCTTGAACGCCCCTGATCGAGCAAAAGTGGCCCTCCTGGCTTTATTTTTTGTTCAATTTCAAAGATGTTAATATCATTGGAAAGTTCTTTTCAGCAGCTTTACAATGATATTTACATCCAAATGTATGTATATAAATAAAAAAGTTATTTTTTGTCGTGATCTTGTGACCTTGACCTCGCATGACCCCAAAACCTCCACTCTAGACAAAAAAAATTTTTTAGTATTTTTGTTCGTAATATAGAGAACTATAAGCATGCCAAAAATCAAAGTGGGATCTCAATGGGTTTTTAAGATATTTGCATTTTATTGAACAGTTGTGCCTAATGATGAAAATTTGTTGATATTTACGCAGTAAATATTTTTGCAAATTTGGTGATATTTTTAAATAAATCATTTTCGTAAGTTTTTTGTTAATTTTTTTCTAATTAAAAAATATTTTGAAAGTCCATAGAGATCCCACTTTGAGTTTTGGCATGCTTATAGTCCTTTATGTGAGGAACAAAAATATTGAAAAAATTTTTTTGTCTAGAGTGGGGGTTTTGGGGTCATACGAGGTCAAGGTCACAAGATCACGACAAAAAATAACTTTTTTATTTATATACATACATTTGTGATATGAATATCTTTACAAAGCTGCTGAAAAGAGCTTTCCAATGATATTAACATCTTTGAAATTGAACAAAAAATAAAGCCAGGAGGGACACTTTTGCTCGATTAGGGGCGTTCAAGCGGCGATTTTGTGTCTAATTTTCAACCTTTGTATATCAAAAACTATTTGATTTAGAAACTTGAAATTTGGTGTGAGACATTTTCTCATCCAAACCTACAAACATTCCAAATTTCAAAAAAATCGGAGATGGTCGGCAAAAGAGGGGTGTGAGTTGATATGGAAAGTCCCTACCACTGCTTACAACAAACAATGTCGACTTCGACGTGTAAAGTAGTGCGCTCATCAAGGATCGATCTTGGTTTCTCTTTTTTTACCATTTATACGTACAACCTGCCTTACGACTTTCACAAAAATTGCTAATGTAGACGCTCTTGCATTGTTGCACTCTTCTGAAAACTGGAACAAGTTTGAGGGACTTTAAGTTAAGACATGATTGCAATTTTAAGATATCTCCAGACTTTGAGGTTGATGCTCAGTCACTTTAAGACGATGACCCGCTTTTCATGTAAATAACCAAGAGGCCACACGTGAGCTGGGAGTCTACAATACCAATATACCTTTGTTATTTGCTAACCTTATTTTATCTTGAGGTGAAACTTGATAGATCGCTCACGTTCCATCACTATTTTAGAGGCGTTGCGCATGGAACTATTTTCGTGTGTCACGCTGTTGAAGCAACTTGTAGGTTCAGGATCGGGCAATGGTGCCCAAAACACTGCCCACAGCTGCCCTATCTCTTGTCTATTCAACAGCTGACAAGTAGCACAGTACTGCAATAGATGCTGACTGTGGTTTATTTATTGGGTATCAAATGCCAGCCTAAAAGACTAAAATCTAAATGCTTGTTTTGTGTGCTGTGCAAAAATTGCTTAACAATCTTGCCAAATTAGCATCCGTGCGGCTCAGTAGATGAAGCATCTTAATGCTCTTATAAGTTTATATAAACATGAACAGTAAAACGATAATTTATTTTATTTTTAGCATTATGACAGTGTTTCTCAAACTGTGTGCCGCGGAAAAGATTAAAGTGTGCCGCAAAATTTTCGTGTATAAACAGAAAGCAATAGAGTCTTGGTCTACAGATGATTTATGTTTTTTATATAATTTTAGTATTGTTAAAAATCTTAAATATGGGCTGCTTCAGTAAAAATGTAAAAGGAAAGAGGTCATTTGCATAAAGTTGTTTGTTTTTTGGGATATTCAAAGTTGGGACTCGAGGGAAGGATTCCCAAAAATTGGTATTCTCTAAAAGAAAAAGGTTTGGATCTCGTGTTTCCCTTATTTTCCCAAAATCATAGTGTTCTCTAAAAAACATATACAGCAAATGAAACTATATGCGGTATTTTCAAGGGGGGCCCGAGGCAAATGGCTCATTCGCCTCAACCTATATCCACCACTGCCAGTATCAAAACAATTTTGTGGGCACACCCTTTCATTAGGTATTGCTGCTATCATATATTGAATATAATTTCTGTATGTAAACTTGAAGAGTGTATTAAGTAGGCTTTCGCCTTTATGAAGTAAGGTGCCGCAGGCAAACTCAGAATTTATTAGTGTGCCGTAGTGAAAAAAGTTTGAAAAGCACTGCATTAGATACACGCACAAAACTGTTAATCACCGTCGGCATTTTGTGGATCCTCAAGGTATCCACACAAATATTATTGATAATACTGTATGTAGGGACAATTTAAGGGAAAACTTAGAAGAATGCAAGGATGTCGACGAACTTTTCTTGCTTCATACATTGACAAATTTTTGTGGAGGAGAAATAGAACCAAAGAGAGAGTATTGCCCGATATATTGCAAGCAATTACAGGACAATATTCACTGTAAATCTACCTTTTTTGTGTTACAATTTTTGTTTGGAATAAATTTTTTTGATAAATAAAATATTGTTGTTCGTTGTTAAAACTGATGTTATTATGCAGAAATATCAAAAAAAGTCTAGCGTATAAAACAAAGATTTTTCATACATACGTATAAAACTTTTATTCATTTACGTATAGCATTTTAGCGTTTAGTATAAAGTAGGCTTTGTATACTTTCGACTAAAACCAATAAATGGATGGAAAAGTAGTTGTTACCACATCAGCGCATCAGGGACATGCAGGTAGTGGCGATTATTTTATTTGCGCCAAAAATTGGCATGAAGTAACTTGGCTTGGAAGTCCGAAAACAAAATTTGCAAGCAAGTCCATCTAGCCGCAGTGGACTCGTTATTTGGGTTGCGGCAAGTTGTCCTAGGCCCGTCCGCATGGATTTAAGCATAACTCAAGCTGTTTTGGAATGGGACGGGACTATTTGGCGAAGCCTTTTTGGCTCGGCCGTTTAGGCCCCAGCCATTGTGGCAGTGTGTCGTTTTCTTATTCGTAAAATCTTGAAAATTTTAGGGTTTAGGGTTTAGCGGTTAGGTTAGGGTTAGGGTGATTGATTATACTGTTTTATTCAAACCTTCCTGCTAGTTTCAAATACACTGGCGCGAAAAAGGCCGCGCTAAAACGGCCGCGCCAAAACCGTTTTATCAAATAGTCCCTACCCGTTTTGGAAACGCTGTTTCGAACGAGCGGGGTATCGGTTATGTGCTGGTAATAAAAGCACGAATTTGTAATGTACTCTCATATTACTCCGTATCCGATCTATGATTCATCTACTGAGTCGCACGGATGCTAATTTGGCAAGATTGTTAAGCAATTTTTGCACAGCACACAAAACAAGCATTTAGATTTTAGTCTTTTAGGCTGGCATTTGATACCCAATAAATAAACCACAGTCAGCATCTATTGCAATGCTGTGCTACTTGTCAGCTGTTGAATAGACAAGAGATAGGGCAGCTGTGGGCAGTGTTTTGGGCACCATTGCCCGATCCTGAGCCTATAAATTCACTAAATAGAAATAAGTCAAACGCTCTTTTTATCTCTCCTAAACAAAACATACCTCCACCTGAAATAAACGTTAATTGTCCATTAGGTATAATAAAGTCAGTAAACAAAGCCAAATACCTAGGAATTAACTTAGACAACAAACTAAATTTTCGAGATCATATCAAATTAATAGAAATGAAGATAACTAGATCGGTAGGCATTTTAAATAAACTAAAACATTATCTCAACAAACCCTCTTTAAAAAAACTATATCGTTCTTTAATTAGTTCACATATAAATTATGGTCTTCTTGTTTGGGGCAGCACATATCCTTCATACCTTACAAAATTAATAAAACTACAAAATAAAGCCATTCGAATTGTTAACAAAAGTCATTGGTTAGATTCCGTCTCACCGATTTATTTGAAAAATAATATCCTCCCTTTAAGACTGAAAATCAACTTTGAAATAGCCAAATTTATTCACTTTAATTTTCAAAATCGTTGGCCTCCCAATTTCAAATTCAACTTAACAACTTTTTTTAAATTGGTAAAAGATTCACATAATCGTAGAACCAGATCAACTCATTCATACCAATTAATGATCCCACTCTTTAAAACCAACAAAACGCAACGATCCATTAAATATACAGGACCGTCAATCTGGAACAAAATCCCAATAGAAATTCGTCATCTAAACTTGCCTAAATTTAAAAAAGAATATAAAAAACGTCTATTTACGATAAAATAATCTATTTAATCAGACATCCGGTCAACTTGGAGGCTGGATTGATGACTGTCAAGTATCCCGTATATTTAATATTGAATTTTTATAAATTACATAATAGCGATCTGTAGTTGATTTTTTTTTAAATAATTTCATACGATTTTTTTTTGTTTTTTGGTTTGTTGTTTTGTTTTCCTTTATTTGTACAAGGTTGGTTGCAGACATGAAGACCTCACGTTTCCTTCGCAACCATCCTGTCGCTTTATTTATTTGTAATTTCTTACTTCTTTACTATTTTTTCATTTACTTTTCTTGCTGTGTCACTTGGAGGCGTTTTGTCCTTTTTGTTTCCTAAGCGACAATAAATAATCTGAAATCTAAATCTAAATCTAAATCTACAAGTTGCTTCAACAGCGTGACACACGAAAATAGTTCCATGCGCAACGCCTCTAAAATAGTGATGGAACGTGAGCGATCTATCAAGTTTCACCTCAAGATAAAATAAGGTTAGCAAATAACAAAGGTATATTGGTATTGTAGACTCCCAGCTCACGTGTGGCCTCTTGGTTATTTACATGAAAAGCGGGTCATCGTCTTAACGTGACTGAGCATCAACCTCAAAGTCTGGAGATACCTTAAAATTGCAATCATGTCTTAACTTAAAGTCCCTCAAACTTGTTCCAGTTTTCAGAAGAGTGCAACAATGCAAGAGCGCCTACATTAGCAAATTTTGTGAAAGTCGTAAGGCAGGTTGTACGTATAAATGGTAAAAAAAGAGAAACAAGATCGATCCTTGATGAGCGCACTACTTTACACGTCGAAGTCGACATTGTTTGTTGTAAGCAGTCGCAATTGTATAATTTTCCATTCAAACACGCTCCATGATCTTTGCAACCACATGCTTATCAAGAATAATAGTTTTTATTTGTTACTTGTAACGTGAGCAAAGCGATTAACTTTGTTTTTTTCAAAATCAAAAAATAATAACTTTTTTAGCATCATATTAATTTGTTTGTTGTTTCTTGCAAAGTAATCGCTTATGGATAAGATTATGTCATTTCGATTTACGTCGTTCGATTTACATCATTCGAAAAAAACGAAATGTATTCCTTGTAAATTATTCGCCCAACCGCGATTATTTTCATCTTGTAAAGCATTCGCCCAGCTCTTACTTCTTGTAAAAAATTCGCCAATTTTTAACACCATCGAGAATGAAGGCTTAAAAACGAGTTTATAATTTTATTATTGATAAATTAAATTAAAAAATTAAAAAAAAAGTATTATTTTACTTAGCCCAATTATAGTATTTAATTGTTTCTTTTAAAGTAGGCTAAGCGATTAACTTTGTTTTTTTCAAAACCAAAATATAACAACATTTTTAGCATCCTATTAATTTATTTATTGTTTCTTGCAAAGTAATCGCTTATGGATAAGATTATGTCGTTAGAAAGAAACGAAATGTAGTCCTTGTAAATTATTCGCCCAACCGCGATTATTTTCATCTTGTAAAGCATTCGCCCAGCTCTTACTTTTTGTTAAGAACTCGCCAATTTTTAACACCATCGAGAATGAAGGCTTAAAAACGAGTTTATAACTTTATTATTGATAAATTAAATTAAAAAAATAAAAAAAAAAGTATTATTTTACTTAGCCCAATTATAGATTTTAATTGTTTCTTGTAAAGTAGGCTAAGCGATTAATTTGTTTTTTTCAAAACCAAAATATAACAACTTTTTTAGCATCACATTAATATAATTGTTGTTTCTTGCAAAGTATTTTCTGATTGATAAGTTTATGTCGTTTGAAAAGAGCGAATTGTATTCCTTGTAAATTATTCGCCCAACCGCGATTATTTTCATCTTGTAAAGCATTCGCCCAGCTCTTACTTCTTGTAAAAAATTCGCCAATTTTTAACACCATCGAGAATGAAGGCTTAAAAACGAGTTTATAATTTTATTATTGATAAATTAAATTAAAAAAATAAAAAAAAAAGTATTATTTTACTTAGCCCAATTATAGATTTTAATTGTTTCTTGTAAAGTAGGCTAAGCGATAAACTTTGTTTTTTTCAAAAACAAAATATAATAACTTTTTTAGAATCATATTAATTTATTTATTGTTTCTTGCAAAGTAATCGCTTATGGATAAGATTATGTCGTTCGAAAGAAACGAAATGTATTCCTTGTAAATTATTCGCCCAACCGCGATTATTTTCATCTTGTAAAGCTCTTACTTCTTGTAAAAAATTCGCCAATTTTTAACACCATCGAGAATGAAGGCTTAAAAACGAGTTTATAACTTTATTATTGATAAATTAAATTAAAAAAATAAAAAAAAAGTATTATTTTACTTAGCCCAATTATAGATTTTAATTGTTTCTTTTAAAGTAGGCTAAGCGATTAACTTTGTTTTTTTCAAAACCAAAATATAACAACATTTTTAGCATCCTATTAATTTATTTATTGTTTCTTGCAAAGTAATCGCTTATGGATAAGATTATGTCGTTAGAAAGAAACGAAATGTAGTCCTTGTAAATTATTCGCCCAACCGCGATTATTTTCATCTTGTAAAGCATTCGCCCAGCTCTTACTTTTTGTTAAGAACTCGCCAATTTTTAACACCATCGAGAATGAAGGCTTAAAAACGAGTTTATAACTTTATTATTGATAAATTAAATTAAAAAAATAAAAAAAAAAGTATTATTTTACTTAGCCCAATTATAGATTTTAATTGTTTCTTGTAAAGTAGGCTAAGCGATTAATTTGTTTTTTTCAAAACCAAAATATAACAACTTTTTTAGCATCACATTAATATAATTGTTGTTTCTTGCAAAGTATTTTCTGATTGATAAGTTTATGTCGTTTGAAAAGAGCGAATTGTATTCCTTGTAAATTATTCGCCCAACCGCGATTATTTTCATCTTGTAAAGCATTCGCCCAGCTCTTACTTCTTGTAAAAAATTCGCCAATTTTTAACACCATCGAGAATGAAGGCTTAAAAACGAGTTTATAATTTTATTATTGATAAATTAAATTAAAAAAATAAAAAAAAAAGTATTATTTTACTTAGCCCAATTATAGTATTTAATTGTTTCTTGTAAAGTAGGCTAAGCGATAAACTTTGTTTTTTTCAAAAACAAAATATAATAACTTTTTTAGAATCATATTAATTTATTTATTGTTTCTTGCAAAGTAATCGCTTATGGATAAGATTATGTCGTTCGAAAGAAACGAAATGTATTCCTTGTAAATTATTCGCCCAACCGCGATTATTTTCATCTTGTAAAGCTCTTACTTCTTGTAAAAAATTCGCCAATTTTTAACACCATCGAGAATGAAGGCTTAAAAACGAGTTTATAACTTTATTATTGATAAATTAAATTAAAAAAAAAAAAAAAAAGTATTATTTTACTTAGCCCAATTATAGATTTTAATTGTTTCTTTTAAAGTAGGCTAAGCGATTAACTTTGTTTTTTTCAAAAACAAAATATAATAACATTTTTAGCATCATGTTAATATATTTATTGTTTCTTGCAAAGTAATCGCTTATGGATAAGATTATGTCGTTCGAAAGAAACAAAATGTATTCCTTGTAAATTATTCGCCCAACCGCGATTATTTTCATCTTGTAAAGCATTCGCCCAGCTCTTACTTCTTGTAAAAAATTCGCCAATTTTTAACACCATCGAGAATGAAGGCTTAAAAACGAGTTTATAACTTTATTATTGATAAATTAAATTAAAAAATTTAAAAAAAAGTATTATTTTACTTAGCCCAATTATAGTATTTAATTGTTTCTTGTAAAGTAGGCTAAGCGATTAACTTTGTTTTTTTCAAAACCAAACTATAATAACTTTTTTAGCGTCATATTAATATATTGTTGTTTCTTGCAAAGTAATCGCTTATGGATAAGATTATGTCGTTGGAAATAAGCGAATTGTATTCCTTGTAAATTATTCGCCCAACCGCGATTATTTTCATCTTGTAAAGCATTCGCCCAGCTCTTACTTCTTGTAAAAAATTCGCCAATTTTTAACACCATCGAGAATGAAGGCTTAAAAACGAGTTTATAATTTTATTATTGATAAATTAAATTAAAAAAATAAAAAAAAGTATTATTTTACTTATCCCAATTATAGTATTTAATTGTTTCTTTTAAAGTAGGCTAAGCGATAAACTTTGTTTTTTTCAAAAACAAAATATAACAACATTTTTAGCATCCTATTAATTTATTTATTGTTTCTTGCAAAGTAATCGCTTATGGATAAGATTATGTCGTTAGAAAAAACGAAATGTATTCCTTGTAAATTATTCGCCCAACCGCGATTATTTTCATCTTGTAAAGCATTCGCCCAGCTCTTACTTCTTGTAAAAAATTCGCCAATTTTTAACACCATCGAGAATGAAGGCTTAAAAACGAGTTTATAACTTTATTATTGATAAATTAAATTAAAAAATAAAAAAAAGTATTATTTTACTTAGCCCAACTATAGTTTTTAATTGTTTCTTGTAAAGTAGGCTAAGCGATTAACTTTGTTTTTTTCAAAAACCAAAATATAATAACTTTTTTAGCGTCACATTAATATAATTGTTGTTTCTTGCAAAGTATTTTCTGATTGATAAGTTTATGTCGTTCGAAAAAAACGAAATGTATTCCTTGTAAATTATTCGCCCAACCGCGATTATTTTCATCTTGTAAAGCATTCGCCCAGCGCTTACTTCTTGTAAAAAATTCGCCAATTTTTAACACCATCGAGAATGAAGGCTTAAAAACGAGTTTATAACCTTATTATTGATAAATTAACTTAAAAAATAAAAAAAAAGTATTATTTTACTTAGCCCAATTATAGTATTTAATTGTTTCTTGTAAAGTAGGCTAAGCGATTAACTTTGTTTTTTTCAAAAACAAAATATAACAACATTTTTAGCATCCTATTAATTTATTTATTGTTTCTTGCAAAGTAATCGCTTATGGATAAGATTATGTCGTTAGAAAAAACGAAATGTATTCCTTGTAAATTATTCGCCCAACCGCGATTATTTTCATCTTGTAAAGCATTCGCCCAGCTCTTACTTTTTGTTAAGAACTCGCCAATTTTTAACACCATCGAGAATGAAGGCTTAAAAACGAGTTTATAACTTTATTATTGATAAATTAAATTAAAAAAATAAAAAAAAAAGTATTATTTTACTTAGCCCAATTATAGTATTTAATTGTTTCTTTTAAAGTAGGCTAAGCGATTAACTTTGTTTTTTTCAAAAACAAAATATAATAACTTTTTTAGCATCACATTAATATAATTGTTGTTTCTTGCAAAGTATTTTCTGATTGATAAGTTTATGTCGTTCGAAAAAAGCGAATTATATTCCTTGTAAATTATTTGCCCAATCGCGATTATTTTCATCTTGTAAAGCATTCGCCCAGCGCTTATTTCTTGTAAAAAATTCGCCAATTTTTAACACCATCGAGAATGAAGGCTTAAAAACGAGTTTATAATTTTATTATTGTTAAATTAAATTAAAAAATAAAAAAAAAGTATTATTTTACTTAGCCCAATTTATAGTATTTAATTGTTTCTTGTAATGTAGGCTAAGCGATTAACTTTGTTTTTTTCAAAACCAATATGTAATAACAGTTTTAGCATCATATTAATTTATTTATTGTTTCTTGCAAAGTAATCGCTTATGGATAAGATTATGTCGTTAGAAAAAACGAAATGTATTCCTTGTAAATTATTCGCCCAACCGCGATTATTTTCATCTTGTAAAGCATTCGCCCAGCTCTTACTTTTTATTAAGAACTCGCCAATTTTTAACACCATCGAGAATGAAGGCTTAAAAACGAGTTTATAATTTTATTATTGATAAATTAAATTAAAAAAATAAAAAAAATAATATTTTACTTAGCCCAATTATAGATTTTAATTGTTTCTTGTAAAGCAGGCTAAGCGATTAACTTTGTTTTTTTCAAAAACAAAATATAACAACTTTTTTAGCATCACATTAATATAATTGTTGTTTCTTGCAAAGTATTTTCTGATTGATAAGTTTATGTCGTTCGAAAAAAGCGAATTGTATTCCTTGTAAATTATTCGCCCAACCGCGATTATTTTCATCTTGTAAAGCATTCGCCCAGCTCTTACTTCTTGTAAAAAATTCGCCAATTTTTAACACCATCGAGAATGAAGGCTTAAAAACGAGTTTATAACTTTATTATTGATAAATTAAATTAAAAAAATAAAAAAAGGTATTATTTTACTTAGCCCAATTATAGTTTTTAATTGTTTCTTTTAAAGTAGGCTAAGCGATAAACTTTGTTTTTTTCAAAAACAAAAACAACAACTTTTTTAGCATCATATTAATTTATTTATTGTTTCTTGCAAAGTAATCGCTTATGGATAACATTATGTCGTTGGAAGTGTGAACGGGCCTTAAAGCATTCGCCGAGCTCTACAATTTCATTTCTTGTAAAGAGCAACAGAGAGCAGAGGGAGAAAGAGTGGGAAATAACGAGACAGAGAGTGTACGAGAGAGAGAGAAGCGAGTGGAAAACGAGAGAATTTAAAAATTAGAAAAAAGAGTTTTAAGCAGCGAGGGCGAATTCTTAACTTGCTCCTAGTTGTCAAAGGTCTGATGGCTGGATGTTTGAAAAAGGTCGTAAGTGGTCCGTTTGAGAGAGATGGAGGCATCAGTGACTACGCGCAAAGCGTCATTCAAGACCATATATATAAATCAAGTACTACGACAACAAATGAGACTCCAATATGTGAAAAATTGCAAATTTTTAAAGCAGAGTTGGGAAAAATGTTGAAACCATCTCAATTACAGAGGTCCATTACTATAAACCAACTAACCTTTTGCAGCCTTGTGGCTTTGCAGATTTTTTGTATGCAATTTTGCATGATCTTTTTTACAATTCAGGTATTGTATATGAATGCATATTGTTTTCTGTGCCTCATTGAATAAGGAATGTAGTCTATTCTTTGTTAATCAGTTTTGTGACATTCTGCATTTCTATTTTTTATGTATAATTCATTGAGTTTGTAATGTGTTGATGTAAAAGCTGTTTCATTAAGTGTTTGAATTTTTGAATGTTTAAACAAAAAAAGAAATGTGAATAATAATGTAAAAAACTTAAATAATAATGTAAAAAACTAAAGCTGTCTACTTTGCAGATTTATTTTTAAAAAATATTTTTTGTGATGAGGGATCATTGTTATTACATATTTCGTTGAATGAGATTTTGCAACAGTATTATTAGTTGTTGTTTTGACTTTTTAAAATTAAACTTCTATGGGGTGGCCCACTTAGAAGTAGCCCAGAAAATGTAGTAGAGAAGAGGAACATTTTTTCATTGTTTAAATTACTTGTAGTGTTATAAAAGATTGTTTTATTTACTTGTAATGTTATAAAAGATGCTGGAAGTGCTTCCCATTGACATCTATGCATTTCTGGGCACGTTTAACAACGTTTGCAGATATTGCCTGTAGCTCTTCTCTGGTGATTCTCCTGATAGCGCTGGTAATGTTCTCCTTTAGTTGGTCTAGATTGTGAGGATTATTTGCATAAACTTTTTGTTTTCAGTCCCCCAAGATAAAAATCACATGATGACAAGTCCAGGAAATGTGGTGGCCATAACCCTTTGCTTATTGTTTTCTTTTCCGTAAACATGTCATGAACTTGTGTCAGTGATCTGTGAGACGTGTGGCATGTAGCACCATCTTGTTGGAAAAAAATTGCATTTTGTCTTGTGGTGTCAGTTGGTCATTAAACTGTTCCAAGATGTGTAGATAAACGTCAGTCTTCACAGTTGATTAAAAAAAAATATGGGCCGACTATCTTAGTTCCTGAAACTGTGCACCAAACACCAATTTTCAAGTCATTCATTTTGTGAATTATGTGCAGATTTTCAGAAGACCAATAGCATGTGTTCTGGGAATTCACATATCCTGATAGGTGAAACCATGCTTCATCCAACATAATGTACAGCAGTGGGTCCAAACACCCTTCTTCAACCATACTAAGCAGCCACCTGCAATACTGAAGATGTTTATCTTTGTCAGGCATCTTCAGCTCCTGAACACATGTTATTCTGTATGCTCTCATGCTCAAACATTTAAGTACATGCTGACATGTTGTTCATGATAATTGACTTGCTGGGATAGTCTTTGAGTTGGCTTTTGTAGACTTCTTGAAATTTGCTGTTGGATATCATTGACAACTTCTGGCATCTGGACTAATTTAAGTCTTTGCTTTTTCACGTTTTTGACAAAGCCTGTTTCGCGCCATTTCTTTACCAAGCTTTGAATGGAACGTTTTGTTGGTGCTTTTATCTCTTGAGTGTTTTTCCAGGAATGCCTGTTGCGTTTCCTTAATTGATCCAGTGTGCAGATAGGCTTCCACAATCACTATTCTCTGCTGCAGCAAAAACACCATCTTTAAAAAATTTTAACTGTTGATTTTAAGAAATTTGGAGCCTTAATCTGAAAAAAAATTGATTAGAAAAAGATAACATATTTGGTATATTGGCCTACAGCCTATCGAGGCCATCAACCTATCACCTATACAACCTATCGAGAGATCAGGCTACTTTTAACTAAGCCACAACCTATCGAGAGATAGGGCTGCTTTTAAGTGGGCCACTCTGTATTTCATTAATTTAAAGCTTGAATATTTTTTAAAACAGTATATGACTAAAGAAACTAGTCTGTCTTTAAATATATTTTATTAGGATTATTTTAAATTTTTGTGATGGGATACCTTTTTGCTGTCATATTTTTTTTACAGCTCTCTCAAATTGTATTAAAAGGTATGGGGAAGAAGGCTACAAGATCCAATTTTTTTTTGTGATAACTTTTTTTTACTTGTACAGTATATACTGTTTCTTTCTTTTTTTTTGCTAGAAAGATAATTTTAAATTGCTGAAAAATTTCATTTGCATAAATATAATTTCAACTTGCATAGCAATATAAACAATGAATTTTGGCCAATTTATTTTTGATTTCATGGTTTTTGTAATAAAATTAAACTCAATATCACAAAAACACTGGAATAATTTTTCTTTTTTACTATATTGACTGAATAGTAAAATGTTGGTGTTATATATAAAGCCATCAGAATTTTTCAGAATGTACTAGCCAAATTATTATGTCAAAGAAATAGTACAATTAGAAAAACTGCAGTACTACAAGTTTTTAAATTCAAGGTTGGACTTTCAAATAATAGTATTTATATACTTTTAAATATTATATATATATACCTTACTGTTACATCACAATTAATAATTTGCAATCATAAAATTTGACTTGTATGGCTATTCTATCAAATAAAGTGATTAAGCTAAGACAAAACTACAATATTATAATCTTCTGAAAGCAGATTGTCACAAAAGATATCTATGATGTTATATATAATAAAACTATGATAAGCTACATATTTCAAAGAAAAAAAAAACAAACTGAGAATAAAATGACTGTTGCCTGGACTTCAACAATGGGTGTCTAGTGTCACATTTGGCACACAAGCAGCAAATTTGACTAAGTTTCAAGGTTTTATGTTTCTTTTTAAAGTTTCTAAAATGTAAATAACTCTTTTCTGCAATTGTTTTGGCAACTAAAACTCATACGTTGCATTTGATGATAGGCATGTTGAACCTAGAGTTAACGATATTTGGTGTACAGTTAAAGCATCACATGAAATTTTTGTTGAACGTAGTAGTTACTACAAATGGCAAATGCAATTATAGATCAAATTTTTATACAACCCATTTAAATTTTTTTTGAAATTTCTAAAAATTTTTGAACATTTTGCTAAAAATTTGGACAGTGTCCAAAAAAACAACACAGAGTATATACTATTAACAAAGTATTTTTAGGTCTCTTATAAAAGTCATAACAATCAATTTTTGTTTGTTAAACTGACCCGGAATCCCCTGTGGTTACTTTCACTTCTTGGAAAAATCTTTTCCTCATGGCTTAGAATTTTTTATTTCCTCCTGATGCTGTAGGGGGATTCCAGGTTAATTTTGATATAAATTGCTTATGGTAGCTTCTTGAAAAGACCCAAATTTGTATTACCCAAATTACCAAAGTACATATTAGTATATAAACTTTAATTGTTTCCATTTTGTTAACTTGCATATTTTATTAATATTGGAATAACTTGGCTATAAATTTGAAATACTTGCACAGAGTTATATGTAAAGCAACAGATGCATGCATGCCAGTGGCATGTGGTAACCTTTGAGATTGGTCATGCAATTGAGTATTTTATGGATAGTAAATGAGTAAGACACACAATATTTTACAGGTAGGAAAGAAATTCTGTGTGAGATTCTAATTTTTAGCCCTAAGATCATGGCATT
The DNA here is from genome assembly GCA_963680785.1 of Diplosoma virens. Lineage (NCBI taxonomy): Eukaryota > Metazoa > Chordata > Ascidiacea > Aplousobranchia > Didemnidae > Diplosoma > Diplosoma virens. The sequence goes on from OY796884.1 coordinate 26,494,747, forward strand.
GTAGACCAAGACATGCAATATATTATGGATAGAAAAAAATTGTTTGTAAAATTCAAATTTTTAATCCTAATATCATGGTGTTCTAAACTGATTTTTGTCTTAAAATCAAGGTGTTCTCTAAAAAAAAAAAAAAAAGGTTATTGCTTGAAATTATGCCTAGATTTTAGCCTTTCTGTCCCAAAATTTTAACATTTACGAAAAAACAAAAAAAAATTTTTCACCTCAAATTGAGCTCTAATTTCATTCCAAACCAGTATCATTTATCATTAAATTAAAAAATCTATGCCTCATTGCACAAAAGTGCATCATGTAATCCCCAAAAGTTTGGTCATGCAACACATGACTTGCATGCCCTGACCACATGCCACTGATGCATGTACACACACACACACACACACACACACACACCAGGGCTGTAGAGCTAGCAATAAAGTCTATGGCTTCAGCTCTAGCTCTAGCATTTTAAAATGACTGGCTCTGGCTCCAGCTTTGCCCAAGGATTTAAAAAAACCAACCTTTAAAAATGATATTATTTTCTGGACAACCTAATATATTAGAAGGAATAAGATTAAACTTAAACACTTCATTTATGTGTGCTATGATCAAATTACTCAAATTATTCGAGTTTTTTAAAGTGTTTCATTTTAAAAGTAACCATAATTTTTAAATTAACCATTTGTAGGGTAAACAAGTATTAATTGTTAAAGCATGCTTAAATAAAATGTTTAAGATTAGTTTAATTCCAATTTTAAAGTGGCATCAAATATCCAAACTTGACCAAATTAAGTATCATCATTTCATGTCTCCCTGGGAGGCAGAACCTTAACTAACTTGAGCAAAGTATAATAGCACTATATCTTTCTGATTAAGCAAATATATTGGTGACAGAAGCTCTATCTAATTATTTTTCTTTATTGATCTAATTATTATTTCTCTTATCTTTCTATTTAATTATTTTATTTATTATTCTATCTAATTTTTCACTAATATTTTATTTATTTATTTATTTTATATACAATGCTATGGTGCCCACATCAACAACCAGGCACTCTAACAAGCGAGGAGAGACAAGATATACAGCAAGAAAATGTAACAAAATATGCTTAAAACAATTATACATACTAGTAAATGAAAAGCAATAGAAAAACAAAACAAAACAGGCCAAATAATAATTATAATAAAAACACACACAAAAAAAAATACACATATTAGCAAAGAGAAAAAAAAAATAATAAATACATAAAATGATAAGTAGCTATTCAATCATTTGTAAACACTAGGGAAGAAATCTGGTGAAGGTTAAACTTTTTTAATTTGCATTTAAACTGGGTGATACTGGTAGCATTTACAATATTTTCAGGCAGATTGTTCCAAATTTTGTAAGCTTTATGAACGAAAAAGTTATTATATGGAACAGTATGAGGTCTAGTTTTAGGTCTAATATGATGAGTATGTCTACGCAAGTCATAACAGTTGTCATTTTTTATAAAATAGTCATTAAAATCCAAATCAATCATATTATAATACATTTTATACAAAAAAACCATATCAAATTCAAGTCGTCGATATTCCAATGATTTAAGATTAATCATATACAATCGATTAGAGTAAGATGAGAAACGTAAGTTACAGTGCTTGCAAATCGTTCTAGTAAACTGTTTTTGTACTGATTCAATTTTAATTATACCTTTTTTTAGGTAAGGAGACCAGATCACACTATTATACTCCAAAATGGGTCTAACATAAGTAGTATATGCTTTAAGCAGTATCCAAACATTATTACTGCTGAAAGAATGTAGGATTTGATAAGCTCTGGCAGAGGCGTTAGCAGTAACACTAGAAATGTGACTATGCCATTTGAGATCACTAGAAATATAAATGCCTAGGTCACAAACAGTAGAACAAGTAGAAATATTTTTGTTGCATAATACATGTGTGTTATTGGTATCATGAGTTTGGTGAATAGGTAGATGTTTATATTTTTCCGGGGCAAGTTGAAGTTGGAGATTGTTCATGCATGACTGAATGCTGTCCAAACTGGTTTGTAAGTCAGTAGAATCAATGCTAAAAACTTTAGTGTCATCAGCATAAAGATAGATGCCACTATTGGAATGATGGGGATGACAAAATTTTATTAAATGGTTAATATAAACAATGAACAAAATAGGTCCCAACACACTGCCTTGTGGGACACCACTACTGATGGGTAAATATGAAGATGAAACATTATTAACACAGACACATTGTTTCCTATTACAAATGAAAGTTTGTATCCAGTTTAAAACATTATTCAGTATTCCATAAAATTTTAAGACATCTAGTAATTTTTTGTGTGAAACAGTGTCAAAGGCTTTAGATATGTCTGTATAGACAATATCTACATTAATACCTCGATCAAGATTAGTAAACCAGTGATTAAGGGTTGTTAGTAGCTGTGAACAAGTAGATCGATTTGGTATGAAGCCAAATTGATATTCTGACAGGATATTTGAAGTTAGCAGATAATCCATTACCTTATTGGATATAATGTTTTCTAAAATCCTACACATTACAGAGGTAAGAGAAATAGGTCTGTAGTTAGATGGAGAGTCATGGGAACCTTTTTTATAAATGGGTGTTATGATAGCTTTTTTCCATTGGCTGGGTATGCTACCTGTAGATAAAATGAGATTAAAAAGGTGAGCCAATATAGGTAGTATGGAGGAAGCAATTTCTTTAAAGAAGTATGCAGAAATGTTATCTGGAGTTCTAGATAATGATCCTTTCAGATTGTTAACAGATTTGACAATATCTTCTGTGGCAACTTCAATATCTGCCATAGGAGGTAACTGGTATGTGGAAAAGCTGGCTAAGTTCACTTTAATATTGTTGTCAACAGTAAAAACTTTATGAAAAACATCATTAAGCATATCAGCTTTATCTTTATCAGAAGATGCTATGTTTGAGTCTGCAGTTTTGAGGGTAGGTATGCTATATCTAGTTTTCATTTTTCTATTAACATACTCATAAAATCTTGCTGGGTTACTATTGTTACACAAAGAAAGTTCAATTTGAATAAAAAATTTTTTGTGATATTTTTAATGCAATACAAAGTAGGAACTGTAGCTGGTGCAATTTTACTGGGTCCAGGCTCTTCAAAGTATCAGGCTTTAGCTTCAAACTTTTTAAATTATGTGGCTTAAATAGTTATTTAGATCTTGTATATAAAGTATACATATTCATAAATTGTCATTTAATCTTAGTATACGTATCTTAGTATACATATTCATAAATTGTCACTTAACAGTTGACAATTATGTTGCTTATAAGAAATATGCTAAAAAACGTAATAAATTTATTCGTTTTAACTGCACAGATAAACTGTAACATTTATTTTTTACAAAATGATAAATGCTGTATTTGATTTAATAGTTTGTTTTTTTAATGCAATAGGAATGTATGTCAATTAGAATAGTTATTTTTTCTAATTTTTCAACCTCAACCTTTTTCATACCATGCTAATTGAAAATAATTAGTCAATTTTTCAATGATGCATGTTGGTATATTAACTAAAACATGCATCATTCCCAAATCTCTGTTATTATATCGTTATGTTTCTTTGACTGTTGCAAGCTCTAATTACTATAAAGTTTTGGATATCCAACCAAATGCAACCAATGACGAAATAAAAAAAGCTTACTTACAAAAATGTAAAGAATACCATCCAGACAGAAACAAAGGAAGTAAACAAATGCAATCAAAATTTGTCCAAGCCAATGAAGCTTATAATGTTTTAAGTAATGTTAATAAAAGAAGAGAGTATGATGCAAGACAAAAAAGCTCATTTTATCAATCACCTATTCAATCTAACAAATGGTCCAATCAAACACATTCAAGACCTGAAGATGTTTATCGACAATACCAAAATCAAAAAAATCAAGAATGGTCTTCATATAGCAAACAATCAATTCATGAACGTTGGCAAAAAGGTTTTAATCAACAAAGTTTTTCTGGAAGTCAACAAGCCAGATATGGAAAAAGTTATCAAAAATTTTCTTTTATTGAAAACCGATTCATGTTTGGTGTTTTTGTTTTTTTATTTTTAAACTATTTGTTATCACTTTTGGCAATGAGAACTTTTAAAGCAAATAAAAATTATCCTGATCCATATTTTACAGGTGATCGAAATTTTCACCAACAAATCAATAAAAATGATCGAACTGCTGCTAAATAAATCTTTGTGATTTTGATGTTAAGATGAAAAGTTTTTAAATAAGTACTGTAGTGCTTTAAAACAATTTTAATACATTTAATTTTTTTAAATTATTTGCATTAAAATTGCACCACTTTTATTTTTATTATTTGTGAAATATTTATGTATGCAACTTATCTTAGTTTATATCAATTTCTCCTTAATATTGTATATCTTTTTTTAGCCAAATGTTTTAAAATATTCTGTTAATTTTTTTTTTTTTTTTTGGTGAAAACTGTACATAAATATCATGTTATAAAAAATCCGTGTTCAAACAAACAACTATCAAATGTATTGAATTAAACAATTTTTAAAAAACTTTTTAAAAGACCTGACCATGGTTTCAACTTTTAAATTTTATTTAGAGGCAATCTCTTTTAAAAACAACATGTAATATCAGTTTTTTTAACTTGATGCTCTCAAAAAGGAATGATAAATTCTGTATTGATTTGTTCAAAAGTACTGATATGTCTTTATTAATAATTTTACCAGTTACTAACTGCCCTTAAAAATTTTTTTTTTTTTTGTTAAAATCATTTATTTTTATATTTATGTTTTGATGAAAAGAATGGGTACTTTTATATTATTGCCCCACCATCTACTGCAAGTAATTTTTTTTGGTGAAACTAACCTGGAATCTCCCTTACAAGTTTATTTTTTATTTTATCCTAGTGTTGTAGGGGTATTTGTAGAAAGACCTTATGAAATGTTTAGTCTTTTTCAGTTACAATGTATTTTTTTGTTTAGGTCATTTAGTTTAAATGTTTTATTTGGCTTTCATTTACAAAATAAGATGCTTATTTTTTAATTTGAAAAGGTTTTTTGTAATGTTTATTTACTTTACAAAAACATGTCTCTTTCCTAATTCTTTTTATATTTATCGATGTATTTCTTTTACTGTTCAAAACTTTGACTACTATAAAGTTTTGGGTGTGCAACCAAATGCAACCAATGATGAAATAAAAAAAGCTTACTTACAAAAATGTAAAGAATACCATCCAGACAGAAACAAAGGAAGTAAACAAATGCAATCAAAATTTGTCCAAGCCAATGAAGCTTATAATGTTTTAAGTAATGTTAATAAAAGAAGAGAGTATGATGCAAGACAAAAAAGCTCGTTTCATCAATCACCTTATCAATCTAACAAATGGTCCAATCAAACACAATCAAGACCTGAAGATGTTTATCAACAATACCAGCAATATGAGAACAGAAGACAAACAAATCAAGAATGGTCTCGACATCGAAGAGATCCAATGAACGAATATTGGCAAAGAGTTTATGAAAACCAAAATTTTTCCAGAAATCAGAAGTCGTTTGATAAAAATAATCCATTTGGTTTTGATTATAATTCAAGGAATAGTAAAATGCCAATTGATGAAAAAAGATTTTTTACTTTTTTTTTTGTTGTCCTTTTTTGTATCATTTGCTTAAGAATATTTATAGCTGTAAAGTCATATAACAATCGATCAGCAATATCATATCCTGATCCCAGTTATGCACCCAATTCGAATCAAAGTAGGTTCAATAATAAAAAAATGGATATTTCTGATATTGATGTTAAAACTGAAAGCGTTTAGTTGTGAAAATAAAAATTTCTAATAGTGGCTTTGGCCAGTTAATTTATTGCCCAGCAGTTTTTCAATTCCAAACAAAAAATTGAATTATTGTATAATATGTTATTCATTACTGGACTGCTTACAATTATACTTATTAGATGAATTAATTTCAAATTTGTTTAATTTTTAAGTTTTAAATCTGATAAAGTTACATTTAGATAAATTGCAACATTGCAAAGATTAAAAAATGTATTTTTCGATATTATCATATAAAAAACATACCAGATAATTGAAATTTCTTCTCCCTTTGCATTGGCTACATTGTGAGCCAACACTCAATATCAGTAATAGCTGTAATTGCAACAATTAGAACTTAGTACTACAAAATAAGAGTGTTTTTATTTATGAGCTCTATGTGAAAAATTTTGGTTATTCAGATTTCTTGAAAGGTTTTTTAATCAAATCACCACTTTACATTTGTATAATATAGAATCTATTGTAATTTTGAATTTTTAAAGATTTGCTATGACTTTAAAATTTAATTATAATCACCAATATTGATAAGGTTTAAATTTCAAATATTCATTTCAAGAAAATAATATTTTTATTGTTGCTAAATTTTTTCTATTGTTGTGTGATTGGATTATAAAATTTTGTTTAAAATTTTTTATTGAAATTGTTGCATACCTTTCAACAGTGTATTAATTCAGTAAAATAAGAAAAAATTTTTTAATTTTTTGGTTCTTATTTCACTAACCTTGCAAGAATTGTTTAATAACTGTTTTTGTTTAAGATAATTCATAAAAATACAACAGTATGTATTTTCTTGTTTCACCATTGTCTTGTCGATTGAACCAAATTTTGTAAATTTATTTCTTTACATAAATAGTTAAGAGTAATTGAATGAATCTCATCCAATCTTGCAATAATTAAAAAATTGTACAAATATCTAAATAGCTCAGATATATTACTAAGTGGTTGATTTAAATCTTGAGTAAGTCATATTACAGATTAAAAAAATTACATTTTATTTGCCTTTATTATTTTTTTTGGAGAAATTAGATACAAGGTTGCAACTGACATTTTAGATTTATTATTATGCCTTGTTTGAAAAACCTTTAATATATTTATTTTTTTCTCTGTTATAATCACCTTAAGTATTTTCGAAAATTTATTTTCAATAAGGTATCAGTGATTCTTCTTTAAAAATTTCCTTATTATTTAGAAAAAATACATAATTTTATCCAACTACATTTTAGTTTCAAGATAATTTTTGTCATTTTAAGACTTAAATTACTTTTAACATATTTGCAATCCTATAAAAATTTTGTTATTTCTGGTCTATTTTATTTTTATTGTCTTTAGATGAATTGCAACCGTGTATCAATTTTTTTTAATGGTGATGCTACAGCTTAAGTTTCCTTTCAATCTTTCCAATGTAAGTTTCTGTATGAGTGGTCGCTTTTACTCCATAAAATCATTTAAAAAACTAAATTATTATACAATTTTGAATGTTCAACCAACTGCAAGCCGAAAAGAAATTCGAAAAGCATATTTGGAAAAATCAAAGCTGTTGCACCCTGATGCAACTTCTTCTAATGCAAAAGACACTCATGAAGAATTTGTCTTAATCAATGAAGCTTATTCTGTTTTAATTAAGCCTGATAAACGTAGAGAATATGATGCCTTGTTAAAGCAAAAAGGCATGTATTCTCAGTCTTCATTTCACAATCCCCATCGATCAGCAAACTATAAAAGCCCATACAAGGGTTTTAATGACAGGCGGCATAGCAACCCAATGTGGACTGATTATTACACACCAAATGCTCGAAAAAGAGCAAAATATAACATGGAACAGGATGTTAACTCCAGCTTTTGGCAAGATCATTGGAAATTTTCAAGAAAGTTTGGCGGTGGTGGGCCTAATATGGCCAGTCACGATCAATCTCCTATGAAAGAAATGTATTATAAAAGCAAAGATGCATATTTTTTGTTTGGAACTATTGCCATACTAGTAATTATTTCAATTTTGCCCATATTATTTTCAAAGGGATTAAATTATCAAGTTGAACATATAAACCAACAATATCATATGTGGTTAGTTAAAAATATAAAGAATAATGAATATAATTTTCCATCAAACTTGGATTCTGACCAAAAAAAAAAGTAAAAGCACATTGTTAAACTTTTTTGTTTTATCTTTTTCCTTTTTTAGAAAAATTATTTTACTCAAATGTTGGTTCACAAGTCCTCCAATAAAGAATTTTTCCAGAAATATTCTGTATAATTTAATTCACCAAAATTATACACATAAAAAGTTGCTTTTGGGTCATCAGGCCACGGGTAATTTACAGTTTGATAACAAAAAGTAAACAAAATTTTTTATTTCACTCTTGCAGCTGCAAATCATTAAGTATGATTTTGAATAGAAACTAAGATAAGAAAAACTACAAAAATTGCCAAAAAAGTAAAATCAAATCAAGAAGCATATGTACAGTACAATAAAGTAGATGTCAAATTTTGGGTTAAGTTTATGAAAATTTGTTTTTAGTTTGATATCCTTCCAATAAATTGCATCTCATTGAAATATATGCAAATTTTTGTTAAAAAAGCATGATCTATTGACAAGTATACATGATGAGATATTATTTTTATCGTTTGCATATGTATATTGAATCTCAATTAGTAAAGCTTTTTACAATTTGTTTTTCTGCTTTAGCTACTCAAATATTCTATTTTTCTTGTTTAGTCAATAGCATATTCTATTCATTAATATACATTATCAATCTTGAGCAAAATTTTTAATCTAATGTAAATTGACAAATTGTGTGGATACTTCAATTGCCATAACATGTATTCAAGCCAATATCATACATTTCTTTGTTCAATTACATTTTTTAACTAACAGCTCTAAAGTTTGGCACACCAAATGGTACATACTAATGTTTGTGTAGCATACACAAAATTAAGACATTCAAACTATGTTATTAGACATCAACTATTAAAATACTGTCAGCATGTCTAAACATCTATGTTAAATTGTTTATCTTTAAACATATGATATTATTTTGCAATAACTTGTATGCATAAATTGGAGGAAACATGTTTTAGATTGAAAAGTTAAGATTAGTTGGTTGGGATTTAAAAAACTCTTATTTTCTGTACTATGATTAAACTTGTAATTAGTTTGCTCTTTTGATTGCAAGTGTTATGACATAATTTTTTATTAAATTGTTATAAGTTTCAATTTTATTTTTAATAGTCTTTGTAACTGAGATGGTAAACCTGAAGCTTTTTGGGGTTGTATTTGGCTTGTTAAAGAATTTAATGTGCCTTGCCTGTTGTTTGTGAGATACATATTAGCTTTAACAAATTAAAGCAATGATGTTCTTGTTTTTGAACTTTAAGTCTATTAAATCAAAGTAATAACTTTTTCAAAAAAATTTTTTTGTAAAAAATGCTATGTCTGGACAAATTTATTTTAACAGAAGTTTGATTGTGCTCTATGCACATTTTCATAACTTTTTTGCGCTCTACAAAAGTTATCAAGTTGCCTGTTTCTGCTTCATTATTCTTCTATTCCATTCACCCTTCAAAAAAATCTTAAAAGTTTATTTTTTTAATAAATGTATTTGAAATGTAGATACTGTATAGGTTGCAATATTTTAAGATTTAAACAATTTGCTTCTTTTTTCTTGCAATTACAATATTTAATTATATTGTTATGTTACAACTTCTTTCACTTTGTTGAGTTATAATTTAACTCACTTATTTTTGATCTTTTTTAAACTAAATGGTTAAAAATGTGCTTTTTTAAAGATTTATTTGTTTCATTTATCTTTCATTTGCTGTTTATCTTATAGGCAACTGTTAGGCAATTACCTTAACCTAATGTTGAAGATCTCAAGATATTGTTTTATTTCATGTTTTTTATTGTTTTTAATTGTGTGCCATTTTACAAACAATAAACTTACTATAAAAGATCAACAAAAATTACTCCTGACTAACTAACTAACAATAGAATTATTCATGTACTTACAAAACATAAATTAAATGCACTTATAAAAAAAAAAAACTTTTTTGAAAGGTTAACTTCACTTTTATAAATTAAAAATTTTAATTATTTCAATTCTGTTAAATTTTTTTTTTGAGAGAGTTGATTTTAAAATGCTTTGTTCTTTAAGAATTATGTTTTGAATTTTTTGTGCTTAATTAAACTAGTCTATATTTCATAACATAACTTATTCATTGTTTCATGCTGCTAAATATTTTATTTGCAGCAAGTTATAATTGTGTTGACTGAAATACAAAGCAGAAGTGATCAGTTGAATTTTACTAAAAATGTTTTCAACTGTAAGTTTAAACAGTTTGTTGCAAAGTCATCCCATATTTGAATCAGCTGCTAACTTTGATGACATTGAAAGTTTAAAAAAAAACAAAGCACATCAATTGATCCACATTACTTCTGGAAGTTTCTTTATCTGGGAAAATAAAAGAAGTTGCTTACTTACAACCAATTTTAGAGATGCATTAAATAATGATAAAGAAACTATCCAGGTAATTCTTATTGATACAATTAGCATTTAAGCAATTTAAAAAAATCATGTACAATATTATCATGGGCTGTTCAACCTATAACCTGCAGGCCAGGTGTGACCGCCATAAAAATTTTGAATGGCAATGAGTATTTTTTGCAGTTTCATTTGGAATTAAATAAGTAAATAGTGAAACCGAAAAATATTTTTTTGGTCTTGACATTAAAAAGTACAAAATAAACGTGTTTAATGTAAATGAAGATTAAAAAGAAGTTTTGCTCATAAAACTCATCCACAATGTTTTATTTACTTAGATTTTTTTAAATTGTTTGTTAGACAAACTCTATATGAAATCTCTATCAATCATTTTTTTTATTATGATTGCCAATATTGCTTGCAAATATTTTTAATCAGCCAAAAGGATCTTCGCCATTAAACAATTGGATGCTCTTAATGTAAATAATTTCATTTATTCTGCATTTCTTGCATATTGCAAAGTAGGTTTCATCAGTTTAATAAAAAAAGTTTTGTTTAGACATTGCTCTGTCAAAATCCTCCCCTTTTTCAAGTTTGTTCAATAGAGTTTAATGATCATGACAGTCATGTTGCCTTAATTGGCTCAAGAGGAGTTGTTGTTCTTGTGCTTCCAAAGAGGTGGGGCCGTGATGCAGAATATGAAGGTGGAAAAGCGACGATAACATGCAGGTATTGATTATTGTGTACCGGTAATTTACATAATTTTTCGCTAAATTTAAAACTTGATATTCTTTAGTGAAAGTGGTAAAATTAAACCTGTTCACAAAGAAAGGTGTTTGTGGAAAGAAATTTGAAAGATTTCTGACAAAAATTGATCAGAAATGCTTACAGTGCTAAACTATAGCAGTTTAAGGACAACAACATTTCAAATAAATTGCTTGGGTCAGAAGTTTCCAACTTGTATAAATTCACGGCGCACTGAAGTCTTAAAATTTACACGATCGACTTCTTTTCAAAAAGTCAAGTGAAGACCAAAAAAAAAGATCTTTAGTCAACGTTGAATTATAAAATTCATTTGGCAATTTAGGGAAAAGCTTTTTTTGGTCTGCACTTATCGTCTTTTTGAAAAAAGTTTGATGACCCTGGTTTACTATTTCTATTCTTCTATATTGTGACGCCCTTGTAGTTTTAAAATGACGTAACACTTGAAGACTTTTTCTTAAGTACTTATTTATTGTTTTTTTTTTATGTTAAATTTATTGGTGTATGAAATCTCAATTTTTTTTATAGATCATGTACTAAAATAGTGTATGAAAAAAAATCGAGAATTTCATATATTTTTAATAGCAAATTGGTTTTCTCGTTTTGTTCTTTATACAATGGCTTTAATAATCGTTTAAATAAGAAATAGTGGGAATGAAATTTTAAACCTTAAGGAAACTGCACACGTTGTCGATAGTTAGTAGATAATAGCAACTATCTACGTCGCTCACAGTTTTATGCTGAATTGTGATTTGATATCGCTTCTTCATTATTATATATTTCTCGATTTACAGGACAATGCCCATTGCAGAACGTTTTTTTACGAGCAATATTTCCGTTCAATTATTGCAAGCATCGTGGTATCCAAATGCATCTTCACCTCACCTGTGTCTTCTAACATCCGACAATACGCTTCGCATATTCAATGTCGTCTCGGATTGCGACATTCCGTTGCAAATCCATCGCCTAACCCTTGAAACGAACTTGTCAGTTGCCGGCTCCCAAATGTCACTGCTTTCCATGTAAGTAAAGAAAAAGCGAGCCCAGACGCTGTCATCAATTCAATGTTATTTCAGTCATCAAGATAATGAAATTGAATAGGTATTCGGTGACTTCGAGTCTTGGGGAAACAGTTATTTCCTTCGATTTTTCAAGCACTGTTGACTATTCTCTCACCACAAGTGTGTTTGTCGGTGACAAGAAAGCGAAAACGATCGAATTGCAGCCGATCTACTTGCTGCAAGGCAACGGCGATGTTCTGCTCCTTATGACGTCACTCACCGACAATAAGTGAGGATCGAGACAAGATATTGACGCAGCTAACATGAGGTTTTTTCGGTGCAATGTCGGATTTGTAATAAAAAGGATCAGCGTGATCTTATTGTTGCTTTAACGGGCTCGTTTCAATTGTGAGCGTTGGCGAGAGTATTTTTTGTTTATTTTATTGAATTTTTTGCTTGGCTTAGCGGTTAAGAGCGGAAAGAAGTAAGAAAAACCAATAAAGCAAACTAAAGAATTCACGCCAACGCTCGTAGTGGAAACGGGCCTTAACGTGCTAGCTGTTTGTGAATGTGATTGCGCGTACAAACACGCGTTCGCACAGCATGGCTTAAGTTTCACGACAAAGCGTAAGTCTTGTTCCATTTCTAGGTTTAGCAAAGGCTCGTTGTTCGGACCTCTTATTATTCTTCCTCCTGCGGAAGACAATTACGGAACTGACTCCTGCTCCATCCACGTGATGAAGACCAATCCATCCGTCGTTGTCATCGCCACAACCACGGGTCGAATCCACCACTGCATATCGCTGTGGTCCCACAATTTTACGGACGACAATGACTTTCTAGACCGAATCGACACACAGGTTGGACATGGAATTGCTGAAATTAGGTGTTTAGGAACGATTGTCCGTTTTTTTGCAGTCAGTGTTGTCGAAGAGTCTGTCGTTCGTGGATGTGTCGTTCAAAGGCGAAATAATTCCGCCTACGTTATATGTTTATGAAACTGTTGATCTTGATTTGAGTCTTGCAGACGATCAACTTGAACAACATGTCATAACATTACACGAAGGTATGCATTAAATATATTTCCGCCAATTGTTTTTAAATTCTTTATCAGAAAAGAATATTAATAATTTCTCTCTGTTTTCCTGCAAAGTCAACGTTGTTTTCGTCACGTGGTGGCAGTAGCGGTTGTAATGGGCTCACCCGACTCATTCCTATGGTCGGGTCGTGTCGTTATCAGATTCAATTTCATCGTGTCTTTATCAGATTCAAATTTGCCGTGTCGTTATCAGATTCAATTTTGTCGTGTCGTTATCATTGTTGCACTTCTATTGGCATTCATACCGTGGCTCTGCCTTGGCTCGGCAAAATTGACACGTTCATTCGCGCCGATGACGAAAATAAAGAATTGTTGAACGACCTTACTATTGTGAGTATATTGACAATATTTTCACCACTCTATCGAGCGCAAAAACATGGTATGAAATTACAAAAATCTACAACCATTGCAACTTATTTCGATTTTAAAAAATAAATCAATGTTACTGCCTGGAGTACCTCGCTCCGTTATACAGCGAGTTATCGCTCCGTCATACAGTAGAAACCGAAAACATTCACGATATGTCTTGATTTTTCTAGTTATAAATGTGTCATCCCTGCTGCTTAGTACGATTGTTTTATGGATGAATAACTTCTGGCTTCTTCCTAAATTGTTTTAGTATCTCGTTCGTTTTCAAAATTGCCTGATTAAAACGCTATCTTTTAAAACTCGTTTCCAGGACGACCACTGCACCGTCGAGCACATCCTTTGCACCAAATCGACCGCCTCCACGCCAGCTTGCGTCATAATGGGCCTCACCATCGCTTCCGACCCCATGCTCGGCCCAGCACTCATCTGCTTTACGGCCGACGGTCACTGCACCGCCTTGCCGCTGTTGTAAGTGAAATGCGACCGCGCTCGCTTTCGTATGGGATTGTGACGTAATTGTCGTTTTCAGAAACACGTTTCGCTCGTCATCGCCTCCTTTGTTATCAACCGTCGAAGATGAAACACTCATCGAATCTCCGTTGAAAAAGTTGAAGGAAAGCAACTTCGAAGATCACATCAGATCGCTTTTGAAGAGGAGCGCGTCCCAACCAATCATAAGGCGATTATCAACCTCGTTGTGTTTTGATTTTATAGCGTTAGAGCTTTGATTGTGATTCTGATGAGTCTATTTTTTATATGGCTTTTAAAATTTTGTCTTGCGCTCGCTACCGGAAACGACTTTAAAGATCCAAACAATACTAGATTGACTTAATGAAATTAGTGTTCGGTGTTTCTTCAACATTTCGTCATTTTCTTCTCAAAACTTCAACGCGATCGTTGAAAAAGTTGGTTAAAACTTTTTCTTAGAAGTGTCAACGATTTGCATATCGTTAAATGATTCATATTCAATTTTAGACAATTGTTTTAGTCTTGGCTGGGTTTCGGTAATTACAAACCCCGTCATAACTCTACGATCTTTCGTATTTTTATACCAGCAGGCTGTTTTTTTCAACGCTTAACTTTAATTTTTACACCAGCAGTTTGTTTTTTTCAACGCTTAACTTTAAGCCTCTTGTTTTACGTTCATCAATTCAGACCGAGCTAAACTAGTACAGTGCTCAGCAAACTTTTCACGCCCGCGGCACATTTGGAACATTTTCAAAATTTGGCGGCGCACCTGCACGGAGTCGAGACATGTATGCGACTACCAATACCGTGAACTAAAATCTGGTCCCTAAGTATACTTTATTCCCAAAAAAAAAGGTCTTCACTTATTTGTAGCTGTTTAAATCGAAATCTTTAGGCTTTTTTTGTCAGCTAAATGAACTTTGGAGAGTAAAAACCACTGGAAACTTTTAGCTCTTTGCTCGCAACTTCATAAACTTCGTAAAAAACATATTTTTCTATTTTAAATTGTGTGTTTATGTTTTTCCGCGGTTGCGAAACATTGAACTAGATGAAAGAGAGTGAGGTTTAAAGTAAATTCATCGTAAAATTTTTAAGCATATTGCTGTTAACTCACGTGTTTAGATCGGGCAATTTTATTGGTGAGAGCAGCGACAAGGAGTGCTTTCAACTTGTGACGAAGGCGACTCAGATTCTCAGAGACGAGTACATTTTGAAGCAAAAACTCGCGCGGGACGCCATTGTTAAACGAGTCCAGCTTTTGGCAGCGCAGAAAAATCAGCAAGTCTCCGATCTCGATTCCCTGAACGACATGCGGTAATTTCATTCCATTCAATTCGTTTTTGCAGATTAAATAACTAAAGATCGTTCTATGCCTGCCTTAAAAATTGCAAGTTTATTAAAAAGAAGAGCTCTAATGTTAAATTTTGCCTCAAATAATCGCTTTTCGATTTATTTTCACCTTGCACGCCCTTGGGTTGACAAAAGGGAGACACTCCCTGTTTTAGCACTCCGTGGTTTTGTTACGTAGTATATTGCTTATTAACTTTATTACGTTTTGTAACTCATTCAATTTAAAAACAAAATTTTTTAATTAAAATGCAGGGAAAAACTTACCAGCACAGCAGAAGAACTAGCGATCAGTTACGAGGATTGCCAAGACCGACAGCAAAAGCTAATGGAAAGGCTCGATGCGGTGGTGAAACGTGTAAAAACTAACAACCCTGTCTTATCGAAGGTTTGTGTTTATCTTTTTTTGTTTTCTTTTTATTTTTTATTTATTTATTTTTTATCGATAATAGATTCGACATTTAAATATTACACGATGGCGACTGATGCATTTTGCTGAAGAAATTACACGTTTCGTATCTTGAATTTGGCTTTGATGTCAAGAATTCCTTTAAAGATACGAGGACTATGTTTGCTTTTTATTATCTCCATCTTAATCATTTTCAAACTTCAAGCAAGGAAAAAACTTGTGAAAATGGCTGCCGTTTTCTGACGATACACAAAGCAAATTCCTTACTATATTCGTTTCATTCGCCAAAGCGCTTGTTTTTGTTTCTCGTGTCTAGGCATTGTTCTCGTTGAAACGATCGCTTACATAACTGTTACATAATTGTTGCAACGATGACGAGCCTTTAACAACATTGCGTCCGAATGGATTTTCCAGATAGGGAATCAAACCCGATCTCTTGCGTCTATATCAAGATTGATAACTACTCTACGGACCGGGCGATTTTTTTCATTTTTTTTTTCGAAATTTTGCGTTTTTTCATTTTTTTTTACTTTTGTCAAAAACTCGCATTTTCAGGCCGAATTCGAGATGAGCAAAGAATTAAAGATGTTATCCGATAAATTGCGGCGCGTTGACAACGGCATAAAGCAGCTAAAAGTGAAGCAGGAATACCAAGCAAAGAAGCTGAAACAGCGCTTCTCCGAAAAAAGCGACTATTCGATCGAGTCACGTGACATTACCGGGCGATCGCTGCAGTGTGATCTGTACAAACAAATTCTACTTGAAGAGTGAGTTTTGTTTTGTCAAAAACTTTTAACCCCCATTAAGGGTATAATGTAACTTGATGCACCTCCAACATTCAAAATCATTTTTGTGTTCTAAGGCAGGGGTGTGCAATCGTTTTTAATGGCGGGCCAAATACCAATAAGCATAATATTCTGCGAGCTGCACCTTTAAATAAGATAATATTTTACCGACTATTGATGTTGCCAGCGATAAAAATAAAACTGCAATAGTATCAAAAACAGTAATACTAGTATTATTTGGAAAAAAATCGTTTAGTTAAAAAACAAAAAGACGTAACTGTATAATCAGAGCATAGCAATACGATTTAATCTTGTAGAAACAATTCAGTGAGAAATATGCAGCTGGCTTTTTTTCTGAACCACTCTATTCAAATTTACTTTAATTGAGGTGCTGGCAACTCTAAGTCCATTTTCCAAATGTTCGTCTGTCATTACTGATCGATAAGAAGATTTTATGAAACTCATTTT
Organism: Diplosoma virens; assembly: GCA_963680785.1. Lineage (NCBI taxonomy): Eukaryota > Metazoa > Chordata > Ascidiacea > Aplousobranchia > Didemnidae > Diplosoma > Diplosoma virens. Next base: position 26,511,756 of record OY796884.1, read on the forward strand.
CGAAAAAAATTGTTCACACAAATAAGCCAAAAAGGGCCATTTTAAAAGCATAAACTTTCTTAAATTTGGGAACATATCCTGGTCAAGATATTTCCGGTAAAAATCACCAAGATTTGTTTTCACATACTTGGCCTTCAGGTCAGTCCTCCCCTGAAGATCAATCAGTTCCATTTGGAAATCAATGGGGGCTTTGTCAATGTCTGTGTGAAATGGTTAAGAAAATGTTTCAAATAAATGTTCATGGGATTTGAAATCTTTAAAGCGAACCGAAAATTCATTAAACAATTTTTCAAGTTGATCTGCAAATTTGGTCTTCTCTGAACGCATTCCCATTTTTTTTAAAGTTGGGAAGTGAGAGAAATTCGCATTCTGTATGTGTGCGTGCCAAAGTCTCAACTTGTTCATAAAGCCTTTTATGTGCCCGTACATTTCACTCGCATACTGGGCTTTTCGCTGCAGCCTTGTATTGACTTGATTCATTCGAGTAGTAATATCAACCAAGAAAGCTAAATCACACAACCAATTTTCATCTTCCATTCCAGCCATTAATCGCCCTTTAATTTTTAAAAATAGTGCGACTTTTTTTCGCAGTTCATAAAATCTTCGCAACATACTGTACTTGCTTAGCCAACGCACCTCGGAAAAGTAAGCTAGATCTTGATGTTCGGTGTCGAGATCATCCAGAAACTTCTGGAACTGCGGGTGGTTAAGTCCTCGAGCTCGAATAAAATTTATTGCCTCAATGACCGGGCCCATGATATGTTTGAATTTCAAGAATTTTGCGCATAGATTTTGTTGATGAATGATACAGTGAAAAATTGCTATTAATAGAAACCAAACTGCTTAAAATGAGAAGCACCAGACTCGAGTTTCGCTCTTATTAGAGCTCGTCAGTGATGCATATCTCACTGCGAATCGAACTCGCTACGTGTTGTCTTCCAAGCAGGAGACAACACCACTAGACCACGCGAGCCCGACAACAACTCGATCACAAGCAGCTGGAAATGATTCCCGGCAATAATAAAAATTGCTATTATAATAATAAAAATTGTTATAATAAAAATTGCTATATTGTCACTGATATTTTTCTCTTTGAAAGCAGATTTCAAGAGACCTACAAATCCAATGCCAGTTCCGAACATGGCTCGAGCACCATCAGTTGTGATTCTGCATAAAGTGGATAGGTCCAAACCTAACTTGTCAATAGCATTGAGAACTTCAGAAAAGATATTAGCACCAATTGTAGTATCCTATATACACTGAAGTGACAGAAGTTCTTCGGTTTCGTTCAACTCCTTGTCCACTCCATTTATAAATATAGCCAACTGTGCCGCGTCCGTCACATCGGTGCTTTCATCGATTGCAAAGCTCCATGATACAAAGTTTTTCGCTTTGTCTTTAAGAGTGTCACAAATATCAACAGCAAGTTCATCGATGTGCCTTGCTATCGTCCAACGCGATTAACTTATTTTTTCGAACTCATGTACCATTTTAGGACACGTTTCTTCCGCGACATCAGTGAGGCACTTTTTCACAAAATCATGTTCAGAATACGGTTTCATAGTTTAAGCTATTCTCTGTGCAATTAAGAAACTGCATCGAACTGTTTTTTCATTATCAGTGCTTTTTTTAAAACATGAAACGCTGGCTCGTCAATAGTTCCTTCAATTGCTTAATTTTCAGCTCTCTGTCACGTTCTTTTAGCTTTCCATAAACACCGTCAGCATGCTTTGAGTCATAATGTCGTTTGATGTTGTAGTCTTTATTAACATTTACAGTTTGATTGCAAATCAAACACAAAGGTCTACTGTCTGCATTTTCATAAAAAAATATTCAGAAGTCCATTTTTCATTAAATTTTCGCATCTCTTCCTCTACTTTCCTCTTTCTTGTCTCTTTCGAATTTGCGGAACTTGCCATTGCAGAGTGATGAATTAATTGAAACCAAGGTTATAATTTGCTAAACTCTTGTATATAGGTTGATTGGAATTATACAAAATCAACAGATATTGCTGAAAACAAAATTCACGAAGATAAAAAAAATAGCTACCACTTGATTCGCTAGCATAACTATCAACCACAAATTAGCTACACGCTAATTCCTCAAGCCACGAACGAATGAATCTAAACTAAAGATTAGCAAATCGTCAAAAGGACGAATCTCTCCGATTAACTAATAATTTTCTTACCCTAACCTTAACCCTAACCCTGTCGTATTTATACAAATCTCACTAGATTCTGAAATTTTTCCCAAGAGGCGAGAAGAACAAAAATAGAGCAAAATTAACCAATTACAATACATGGAACGTTCTAGCAAAAACACACGTAATAGTATTTCTCTATAACGTCACAAGCGCACAATATTTACTAAAAAATTTGTTTCTTTATTATCTTTACTGCACAGCGAAAAGCATTCAATTGAAATATATTCTTGCAAAGCGGTTAACTTTTAAATTATTTAACTTTATCGATTTAAGACTTACTCATCAAATTATAAGCGCTTTATTCATTGCAATAACTTAAAGATATCTTACATATTACTCAATTTATTAAATTATCAAATCAAGAACGCTATATTTATAACATTAGCTTATGAAAATAGTTATGATATTCATTCTAATCCAAACCAAAACGCTTTATTTGTGACATTGATTTTATCAAGTACCTCAAAAAAACGTGAAACGTTCGCGGGCTGCACTGTATTTAAAATTCGCAACCCTCCGCGAGCCGCAGTTTGCACACCCCTGTTCTAAGGAATTAATGAAAGCGAAAAGTGCTTTTGCCGTAATTTACATTTAACTAATCTTAAATAAATAACTTGCCGGTGTCGCTTTAACCCCGTTCGAAAGTCTTCACACGTGCTCGCCCGATTTTATCTTTTACTCTGACCAATTACTATCAGTTTTAATGAAGCACTTTAAATCTTCCTGTTCCAACTTTGCTTTATACCAATGCGTGTTAATCAAAAGTGGTGAACCCCTGAGCTACTGCAGCGGAGGCAGTGTTGCTAATCACGTGACTAAGCGTGCGGATTGTCCTCAACTTGTGTTATCGAATAAATTAATCTCGTTTCAGAGGCGAGAAGATAAGCGACCTGATAAAGAAGCTGAATAACATGAACGTACAAGTTGGCTTGTGAGATTGAATCTCGTCGGGAGCAGTGGTCAAGTCACGTGCCGAAAGCGCGGGCATCGCCCGAGAAACTTGAGTTCCAACGATCAGGGAAAAAACTTTATTTCAAGATTGTGAACCAGACTTGGGTAGCTGGCGGCTTGGTGGGAAGCAATTTAAATATAATCTTCTCACTGAAGCTTGAATCGTTGTCGTGAATGATGTGTGGTTGGTTTTCAGACTTTTATTGTTGGACTAAGCAGAAGTGAACAAAATTTTGCTTATTCGTTTGCAGCACTACGTTTTTGTATTATATGATCCGTATCAAAATACAGAATAAGATTCAACTTTTAAACAGTGGATTTGCTACAGTTTCATTCATTTGCAAGGTTTATGATTTTAAAAAATATTTTCAATAAATGCGTTGCATGTTTGGGCAAAACAGTCATAGCCTATGATCGCTTATGGCCCCTATCTTGTAGTGTTTCCAAACGAAGTAATAAAAATAAAAGACTTTCCATATTTTTCTGACATGTTCCCTCTTACTGCGAAGCTAATACATCCGTAAGTCAAAACAGGCCACCCACATAACTTGCTCTTGGTTTAAAAAATCTAGGTACGTGGAATGGCATCAAAAAACTACAATACCGGTAAGCCTACTTTAGAAAAGCTCAAACAATGAATAAAGCAAAATATATCTGTTTGCTTTGCACACAACCTTATGAAGAGCCACCATTTAAAAATTGGATTCAATGTCTCAAACCTTTGCAGTGATGCCACGATAGAAGTTCAGATTATGCTTGCCAAGGATTTTTTGACATTACCATGTCTGTATAAAAAGATATTTCGATTTAATTTTTTTAGGTACCACCAACCAAAAGTGCTTACTTGCTTGAAACTCAAAACAAAAATAAAAAACTATTTTTAATTTTACTTGGGGCAAAACGGAGACCCTATTACCGTTATGCTCTAAGCCTGGAACAAAACGAGTATGTAAATAGAATATACATTTTTCTGAAATAAAATTTCTATGCTATTGCCACTGGTTTCAAATTATATTAATAAAATAGTACATTGTCAGCTCAATTATAAAATCTTCTGTTAATTTAAGTTCAGCACGAAGAAGTTAAGCTAATTTAAAATAATTATGATCGTTTTGCCCCGCTTTCCCCTTATACGCATTCTATAAATTCTAAAAGAAACATTTTGTGTTCTTGAACCTCATTGATGAGCACTTTTATAAAGTTGTCTTCGAAGAAATGACTTGGTTTAGAAGAATTGTTTCCTTCCCTTATAACTTTTGCCACAAATTAGTTTAGTCGTGCGTAATAAAATGTTTTCTGGTAATTTTATCTTCGTACGCACGCGACCTTTATATCATATTAATCAAGAGCTTCTTTGAGCAAAAAATAACAAGTTTAAAGCTTATACCAGGTGTTTCAAATAAAGAAAGCAAAAACTTTGTAGTTATTTATTTGTATTTTAAGTGATACAAATCAAGATTAATTTGAAAATAAACAATTGAAACATAATAAGTTGTTTACCATGCATGCCTCTAGTCGTGGTCTGACCTTGGAGCATACCTTGATCACAACAAAGTCTTCGTTCATATTTTGCCAGGCACGGTTTACTGACCTCTTGAGGGCACTCAGACTGCTGTGACATTTAGAGCAGGCCATGCTCTTGATGTGCCCCCTCCTACAAAAATCGAGGGAGCTGAGATCAGGGAATGATGGCGGCCACATGTTCTTCTGCCAAAAATTGACGCCAGCTTCCCTCAGGCATCCCTGCCTCGATCGTGCTGTGTGGGCTGGTGTGCCATCCTGTTTGGAATATAAAGTTGCTCTGTTGGAATATAAAGTCCTTGCTGTGCTTTTCTGCAACTTCTTTCATCCACAGGATCAAAGTTTTTCGGAGAACTTTCTGGTAGTTTGACGCAGAAAGGCGAAATCCGGTCAAGGACCAAATCGGCGGCGAAGCTTTACCCGTGCTTGCCACAGCACCGAGGAACATCAGCGAGGCCAGGTGTTTCGTTTTTGTAATAAACTTATCAGCTGTGGGAACATCCTCATTAACTTCTGAGCTTCCAAACGGATGTATCAGTCATTACCGGTACGACTGTTGCAAAAATTTTTCTCATCCAAAAAGAAGACGATCCTGCCTGAATGTGCATGCTTCAGGTGATTCATGAGGCTTCTGCATCGCTTCAGACGGGCCGTAATGTTTTTCTCTGAAGCAAGGAAATGCACTTTCTTACGAGGAACTGCCCATTAAGGTCGTTGCGCACTGCACGTTGGACAGAATTAAGGAAGATGCTTAGATCCTTGGCATGCGCTCTTATTGATTGGGTTGGTGTCGCTTTAATGCTCTTTTTGAGGCAAGAAAGGAGTCTAGGGGTCCTGACAGTGCGTATTCTAGGTTTCCTGAACCTCTTGTCAAGTGGAACACCAGGTTTAGAAGTTTTTTAAGATGTCGATGAGGCTACGAGACACGCCAGCGAGGGCAATGATATCATTAGTCTTGTGTCCGGCGCGTAGAAGAATGGCCACCTTTTCTCTTTTGGGTGTTACAACCATTATTTTAAGAATAATTACTAACTGTTTATAAAAATTAGAAAGTCAAGATGAGGATATTCTGGAAATAAAAAAAACGAGAAGAATTAGGTTGAACTCCTATTAAGATATGCGGAAATGTTATGTTTTTTTATCTGAAATACCCGGTACAATGTTTCATGCTAAAATAATCGATGTGTTTTGATTGCTAAATTTTTAAAATTATTGCCTGTAATATATTGGTAATTTTAATTTGGCAACACGCAACACATAATCTGTATTTCTTAGTAACTATCACGGACTAGTCAAGAAGACGATGTATAATAAAGAAGAGCAAAACATATAAGACTGACTTGTGCTTTATAAGAGAGAAACGACAGAATATCACATTGCCGTCGGGTTTTGCTGAATCACCACCTATGGCATGTCGAAAGCCATTATTTACCACACTTTCTTTACTATAGTTTTTTTCCTTTCAGCAAATTTTTGAATTTTGTTTAAGAAAGAACAGCTGCTTTGGACTGTTTGCAAAATATTCAATTCGAGTTGATTTGTGTATGCATTAATCTTCCTTTCTGTGAGCCAATGACAGATGATTCATAATCAGATGGTTTGGGAACTAAAGAGTCTAATGTGGCTAACATGTTCCAGAGTTGTAACAACTCCAACAACCTTTTGAGTCGTATGGAGCTTTGACTCGAGTGAAGTCCGAGCCCTTTGCTAAAATGCTTGTGTCCACCAAAGCTTGAATTGAGCTTATGAAATCTCTTGTCCTTTGGAGTCCGACTTTTTATGACAAATAATTAATCTACAATATTTGAGATTCAGTCAAGAAGTAAAATTTTTTTTGGCCTTGAACTTTTTTTCTAACGTGCAGTAAAGATACCAAAAATTTGATGTATTGCTAAATGAAATGTAATTGAGTTTTTTTGCAGGCAGCGTCAGCAAAATATAAAATAGCCTATATTTTTTCTTTTTAAGTAATTTACATCTGGACTCAAATCAACTCTGACTCTTTTGTAGATGTGAAGTGTCGGAGATATTTTTAAGTAGACTCTAATTATTACAACTTTAATCTTTTTTACCATAATGCAATAAGTTTGATAAGTTGTTCCCTAATTATGACTTTTCAATCTATAATATCTATTTTTGTTTTTCAACTTTCGTTCTAAATAATTAGTCATCAATAGTCATTTTAGTTTCTTTATTTACTTGTCTGAGCGTCCGCTGACAGCGGCTTTCCAAAACGAAAAGCAGTGGTGTAACCCGTACTTTTTCTGGTACAATTTTTAAAAAAATAAAAACTAAATCAATGCAGTTACAATTAGTAATTTTAAAACATACTCTGAATACTTCAAGCAGTAACAACGATAAATGGCTTTACGATAAAACCGCGAGCAAAAGCTTTTGGTTAGTTTTCTGGGTTATTTGTTCCAGCATAATGTCAAATAGGTAAGAGTGCCGTGATTGATGGCGAACGCATCAACATGGTCACTGTTATGAGTTCCACTAGTATCTGCAGTTAGCTCTTTTATTTATACGGAGTTACACGATAGTTATACGACTGAATCTGTAAGTTATACTAATAATTTATCACGCGGTTAACCACACTTAACAAACCAGAGAGAAGAAGGCAGCGGAGCCGTGCGCTATGACGTCACATACTATAACAACCCCCTTTTAAGAAGCTTTTTAGCGAAAAGGTTGTCTAAGAAAAATATAGTACATTGTACGAGCCCGATTAATAAACATGCACAAACTATATACTCGTACAATGCGGCACAAGCGTTACGAGTTTTACGCTACTTCATACAAAATCTCTTAAATGATTAGGATAGCGTTTTTGTTTCACGCTTCGCCGCGAGGTTGGAGATGGTGGGAAGACTTCATTTTCAAAATAGACGTGACGTTCGTCTGATGTCATCATTTCCTCTTTGGGGTCTCCCCCTTCGGTGGGGAGAGGGCGAATAAAACGTCTATTGCGCCAACAGACTCGACAGCTCGGTAGTTTTATGTGATAGTCGCGGTTTCTCCCGACGCCGATGATGAGTCCCGATCGCAACCATTTTTTTGTAATATGGTTTTGAATTCGAACATGTTGTCCGATTTTTAGTGGATTGAGGTGTTTTGCGCGTTTATTGTATTCGGTTTCTGCAGCCACTTGTAGATTTGATAAAGCTGCGTCCCACTTGTCGAATTTGTTTTGCCAATCTTCCTTGAAATATTTCAGTTTAGCTGGGACGATTGAACGTAGCGGGGTGCCGTATAAAATTTCGGCTGGTGATAACCCATGGGCCTTGGGTGTGTTAACCCATTGGATTAGGCCGCTGCTAAATTCATCGCAGTCGAGACTACCATGCTCAGCAGTTTTGGCAACAAGGTGCTTCATGGCTTTCACTGCTGCTTCTGCGTGTCCGTTTGACTGTGGGTAATGTGGAGTACTTATGGTGGAAGTTACTCCCCATTTCTTGAGAAACTGTTGAAACTTGCTTGATGTGAATTGCGGTCCTCCATCAGTTCTGATTCGTACTGGTACCCCTGTGTCCACGAAAAATTTTCTTATAGTGCTGATTATCTGATGTGAACTAGGGTCATGAGAGAACTCGCCGAGCTTAATCCATCCCGACAGACGGTCTACATAAACCAGGTAAGTCTTACCGGCATAATAAAATAAATCTGCAGATACGTCTTCAAAGGGTTTTGATGGGAGGGGATCGCGTTGTAATGGTTCCTGTTGCAAGCTTGGCTGGTGCTCTTGGCATTTCGTGCAGGCTTCAACGGTATTTTTGATGTCGCTATTGATTCCTGGCCAGTACACTATTTGGCGCGCTCTTTGTTTTGTTCTTTCTGTTACGGCTAATCCGCTAATTTGGTGGTCCCTTTTTTAATTCCAATAGAATTATTAACATCCGGGTTACGTACCTAATTTCAATCAGCGTTCATGACTGGTTGCTATATTTTTGGAAATAGTCATGCTTGTGACTGGATCACCTGGTAATCGAAGGTAATCAATAATTTAACTTTTGCATTCGTATAGATCGGTCAACCTTTTTGTTAAATCGCTACTTTAGTAGCCTTTGGTAACTTGGAATAATTTGTGTGTATATAATTTAATTCTGTGATTTTACTGCCTTTTGTTTCAAATTATATTTTTCTCCCTGGTGGATCAGGTGGCTGGTGTGTCTAGGGAGAGCTAGTAGGCTACTTTAGTGCGCATTTACTGCCCGACCTATCTCTTATTTTTATAGAATTCTATGGGCTGTTGACTTGCTCGTATACTTTCGATGCCTTGATGTGAGGCATGTAGCTTTGTCAGTATTTCTTTTCTTTTCTGTACCGGCACCACAATGCGATGGCTGTTCAGGAGAATTAATCCATCTTCGAAAGTAAGCTGATCTTTCAGCTTTTTGAAAGGTTGAGCTAATGGATATTCGTTTCCTTTTGAAAAGTTGCTTTTAATAGCAGTGATTAATTGTTGTGCTGCCTCGTCCTGCTGAGTACTTTCTTTTAAGTCTTCCAGCATTGGATCGATAAATGTTTCTTTTGTAACTTCTGGGTCTTTTTTTCTCAGAATTGTAGAAACGTTTTTGCAGATCATTCTGGTTGTGTCTACGTTTATGATATCTTCTGGTTCTGGGTCGCGGCACGGTGCTCGTGACAACGCGTCGGGGATCACATGGTCTTTGCCTTTTCTCCAGGTGGTGTGGAATATAAAAGCGCTGAGTTTTTCTTTAAGTCTCTGAATCCGGGATTATCCACCATATCGAGTGTCTGGGTATTCAGGATTGACTCTAATGGCTTGTGATCTACTATCAGCTCAAAATTGGTTAAGCCTTGCAGATATATGCGGCATTTACGCATAGCCCAAACAACAGCGAGCAATTCCAGTTCAACCATAGCGTAATTGGACTCAGTCTCAGTTATAAAACGTGATCCTGCTTGAACCAATTTCCACGTTTCTTGATGTTTTTGCAAAAGTGCAAAACCTAGACCTTTCAATCTAGATGCATCTGTTTGCAGCATCGTTTCCAGATTGGGGTCGAATGCAACCAAAATATGGGGGCTACAAAGAATTTCTTTTGTCTTTGTAAATGCTTCTTCATGCTGGGGTGACCAGAGAAAAGCATTTTTTGGTTTGAGCAAGTCCCGAAGTGGGCCTGCTGCTTCACTGAGTAGGTGAGTAAATCCGCCCAGCTGGTTTGCCATGCCCATAAAAGATCGTAATTCAGTTATATTTGTTGGAGCAGGGAATTCAGAGATTGCTTCAATTTTTGTGGGGTCTGCTTTAATACCGTCGCTGCTCACTATATATCCGACATATCTCACAGCACTTTGTAGTAACTGCACTTTCTTCGGATTAAGAGTAATACCGTGTTCTCGACATCTGTTTAGTACAGCCACTACGGTATTCAAGTGCCCCTGTGCGGTTTCGCCTTGAATAAGAATGTCATCTACCACTTTTTCGACTTTTTCAATGCCTTGCAGAGCTTCATCGCCTCTTGCCCAATATTCGTCTTGAGAAGAAGCTAGTCCCATCGGAGCTCGAAGGAATTTAAATCTTCCGAACGGCGTAATGAATGTGGTAAAGTCTTGACTTTCTTTTTCTAAAGGTACTTGCCAGTATCCTTTAGTGGCGTCTAATGTTGAGAAAAATTTAGACGAAGAAGAAATATTCGAAATAGCTTCGGCAGGTGATTTAGATGGATAATATGGACGGCGTACGTATTTAATTGTTTAATTTCTGCAAATCAATACAGAGACGAATTCCACCATTGGGTTTTTGTACAACGACCATAGGGTGCACCCAATCAGTTGCTTCTGTTACTGGTGCAATGACTCTGGCTTGAACAAGTTGGTCAAGCTCTGTCTTCACCATCCTTCTGAAAGCTAAAGGTATTTGGCGTGGAACAGGTAAAGCAAATGGAACAGCATCATCTTTCAAGGAAATTTTCATGGGTTTACTGTTCATTTCCCGTAATGTTGTGTCTTCAGAAAACACATCGCTGTACGATTTTATCAACTTGTTCTCAATTTTACTAATTTCTGCTTCAGTTGGGTTCTCTGATATAATGAATCTTGTGTTCTCTGCTTTTAATATGCTTGCTAATTTTCGAGGTGTTTTTGATGAATTTATCGGTTGAGGATACGTGTCAGGTAGAATATTAACCTGTTGACATACGTACCAAGCAAGCAAAAAATCTTCTACCTCAGGACAGACGTAAATGGTTTCTTCCACGAATCGGCCGCAGTATTCGATGATGCATGGGAAGGTCCCCACGCATGTTACGGTCCGCCGATTTACTGCACTAAGAGTGTCTTGACTTGGCGGCATTAAATTATCAAGGTCTATTCCGAGCCGTTGAATGATGTTTACCCCAACAAGACTTGCTTCGGCACCTGTGTCTGGTGTAGCTTCTGCGGAACCTAACGGGTTACGATGTTTAAGAGAAAAAAGATTAACAGTTATTTTGGGCGCCGCGGAGTTAGCAAAATTTGCATTAGCATTGCATCTACGCTTTATTTGTCCCGTTAACTTTTTCTTCGTTTCTTCGCGTCTGTTAAACCCGGGTTTGTTGTGAAAGCACACTGATGTAAAGTGACCTTTTTTGCGACATATTAAGCACTCTGTATCCTTTGCGGGACAGTGGGTTTGACCTTTTGGTGGGCAGGTCTTTTTACCGCATTTTGTACAGGGCTTTTTGTTGCGCTCTTTAGATTTAGGGAAATTTTGACGAAATTTGCTTTGGTACGCTCTTCTCTCATTCAGCTGTCGGCTTATTCGCGCGTCGTCTAGTTTTGCTGACTCTTCCGATCTGCATAAATCAGTGACGGTCTGAAGATCAGGTAATGGGGACATGGCTAGGAGCTTTGTTCGAGTCTCTTTGTCATATAGTCCCGACATGATTTTTGTGACTAAACGACGATTTAAACATTCATTGCACAAGTCTGCGTCTCTTGCCAAAGTTTTAATCGTGATTAAAAACGAATCGAAGTTTTCGCCAGCCGCTTGCTTTCTCTCTTCAAACGCGACGCAATCTAACGCTATATTTCTTTGACTCCGGATGTAATTTTTAATTTTGTCTAACACTTCGTCTGGTTTAAGTGTCGTTTCATAAGGGATAAGAAGTACGTGTTCTACGGCTTCTCGCATTTCCATCGAAAAAAAACCGCGAAGCAATGCCAACTGACTGCTCAATGGCAGCTCTGTTGCTAGCGAGACCGTGGCATAATCGTTGTACGATTTACGCCATTTCGAAAATTCAGCTAACGAAATTCCCACCTGCAGTGTGGAAGACTTTTGAGCGTCCGCTTTAGTTCGCCTTGCCTCGTTGTTAGAATTGTTGACGTCAATGGTTTGCTCACGTGATTCGCTTCTTTCGCTATTCGCGCTTTGAGGCAGCTGCTGTTGCGAAAATCGTTCAATTATTTGTTGCATTTGTCGCTGACTTTCAAGCTGCATTTGTCTCTGATTTTCGACATTCTGTTCTTGTGTTTGTCTTTGCATTGACAACTGTGCTTCTAAAAAAGTTTTTAACCAAGAAGGAGGTTCATCATTATTAATATTACTATTCGCGTTTTGATTAGATTGAGATAATTCGGCTATACATTTGTTTGCTGCTTCTAATTCTGCTTGCACCTCTCGCTTATTTTTTGCCATTTTTCTTTTATCTTCAATCTTTTACAAATCTCCGGTCACAAACTTGCAGTATACTTTTGTAATGGTTCGTAAGCTTATTTTATTCAAACAAATTTATAAGCTGACTGTCGACGACGCCATGTTATGAGTTCCACTAGTATCTGCAGTTAGCTCTTTTATTTATACGGAGTTACACGATAGTTATACGACTGAATCTGTAAGTTATACTAATAATTTATCACGCGGTTAACCACACTTATCAAACCAGAGAGAAGAAGGCAGCGGAGCCGTGCGCTATGACGTCACATACTATAACAGTCACGGTTAAAATTTACTCAACTCATTCTGTTGTCTCTTTGGGAAAGACACTCTACTCCATTTTCCTCTCCTTGGCGGGTCTTACGAAGCAGCACTAAATTTTAGTAACATCTTTAAATAAAAAAACTAAAAAAATTAATAAATATTTTAACCAAACAGTTATACTTTGGCGTCTCTGAAAGCAAATGCTGAGTTAATCACTATGCGGCCTTTGCTTTTGTTGTTGTTGTTAGTTTTGTTTTCATCATGTTGTAAGGTGATTTTTAATTTATGATGTAAAATGTCTTATGCTAATCTTTTTCTTAGTTAATAATCAATTTTACATACCAAAAACTTAATTAATTTATTAAATTGTTTGTAATGAAACTTTTAAATAAGCTGGGGTAGTGATTAAATAACTTTTGTCCCTTCCTACCCCTGCATCATATCTTAATAGTGCTCTTTGATTTGATGTATATGCATTATTATCAGTTTGTTTAATTTTAAAACGTAAAATCATTGTTTTTTTGTGTGTGTTTTAAGCGGTAATTTATTGAAAAGGTTTGATGCAAATAAACAGATCTCTCTCTCTCTAACTGTTGTCTAAAGTATAACGGCTCTGAAGTTTTCTAACGAGTTAAGAAAATAAATAGAGATGATGTATGGTAGATTTAGAGTGACAATAAAAACACACAAGTAAAAATTATCAAATTTTTATCATGTTTTTTTGCAAATTGTGGGGCACAACACCAACCATGCAAATTGTTGGGTCTCTTCCAACGTTCTGTTGAAGAGTCGTGGCTTTGCCGTAGAATTTAAAACACGTTGCCGCTTAAGTTCTTCGGTTAAACAACATGCACTGTACAATGCTTTGTAACAGTTTGCAATGTTTTTCTATTTTAAATTAAAGGCACAGCGTAAATTAAACGAAAAAACACAACATTTATAAGGCAGACACAAATTAAATTTAAAGTTATCCAAATCGAAACAAATAAAACATTGACTCACCAATATATTTTCGAACCGGCAAATAACGACAGTATTTCAGGTATTCTAAACGGTGAAAAGGACCAAACAAAGCAGCGCGATTGAATTTATAATGATTTTTTAGTGTTCCCAAATAAAATTAAATAAATAAACATCGTAACGGAACAAAAAATACAAACGACAAATATACGACAAACACAAATACAAAATTCTAACACAAATTATTCGACACAACACTCTTGCTACATAACTTGAGTTTTCTAAGTGTTATTATTTCTATGTTTCTTTTTAAAAATATATATTGTGTGTTTTATTTTTTAGTTTTTTTTTGTGATGTGGTGTTTTGCTTGATAGAGATAAATAAATTTTGTATTTTTAAAATTTTTTTATCAGGGGGTTACCCTGACACGCATTCAAATTAATTTTGTTATTGCCATATTTTTAAAGTCAAACACTGTGTTATCTAATTTTGTAATAGTAGAAGTTACATTAGAAGATGTAAACAATTAAAAAAAAAAATTGTTATATACTATTTTTACAAAATATCCACTTTCTACTGCTTAACCTTTGAACTTTGAAACGCCTAATATAATTGGGTATTTATCGCTGATGCAATCTTGAAATATAGCAACGACATATCTGTCTCACCGACGTACACATTCTTAGCACTAAGCATTGTAATAGCTTCTTTTTTGTAATTTATTTATTTTGCTCGTTAGGAAATAAATGTAACAAAAAAAGATAACGACTAACTAAATTACGTTACTATTTGCCCGATTTCGACTGTACATTGCATGGATTGTGGTAATTTAAACTGCATACCAAAATAAAAAATAAATCATAGAAAAAACATAATCCAGCCATATATAGACAATGATGTACAACTGTTACAGAACAACTGAAAGGCAACCAACTAAAGAAACTCAAGGAGAAGAAATCAAGTGTGAATAGCCAGACTAAACTAAATTTAAATTCAAATAAAACAAAAGAGAAACGTACGCATATTCCTCAATTTTTTATTACCTTTGTTTGTTGGAAATTTTAAAGTTCCCCATCGAAAATAATTTTCTAATGTTAGTTAAGTAGATGTTTTGGGTCTCCTCAATAAGTGATTATGAGCATTTTTTTTAGTGAAACTAAGCTGGAATCCCCTTATAGTTACTATTGGTTTTTAAGAAATTCTTTTTCTCTTGGTTTCTTTTTTATTGCCTCCTAGTGCTGTAGGGGGGATTCCAGGTTAGTTTCACCAACAAACAGACCTTCAAGAAGAGACCATATTTATTAAATTCTATTTTCTAAAACATTTTTGAGAGTATGTTTAGTTTTGCAATTGTTAAGCAAGAAATTTATTTCATCTTTTAGTTATGTTTTCAAATCATTTAGTTTTTCCAAAAATTATAGTTTTTATCTTTTAAATTACTTTCACAAACATTTGATATTGTTTAGATGACTTCAACAAGAGGTTTTTCTGCATTATTTAAAGCTGTAGACATGAATATTGGTTTTATTGGAGCTGGAAATTTGGCATTATATGTGTCACAAGGATTAGTCAGATCTGGTATTAACTACTTATAAATAATGTTTTGTTTTAAACTGTTTTTAAACAAGACAGGCTAAGCATTGATTGACTTATTTATATTTCAGTACTGGTTAGGTATGCAATCTGCTAACAACCTTCTTATTAAATATGCAGTCTACCATCTGTCAAAAGCCTGTGACTAACTGTAACCCTAACCCTAACCTAGCCTGACCCTAATCTGTAGACTGCATAATCAACTAGATGGTAGACTGCATATGCCAGGTAGACTGCATATTTAACCAATATCCATGTTTTTGTTACTAATTTACTGTTTAAAAATTTTTTTTCTTTGAAATCATTTGTATACAAATTAATTCAGTAAAATAAAAGATTGTATAATTTTGTTCAATTTTAAGCCAGCATCAGTTGCTAATAATCTTTCTTATCTTTATTTTGATTAAAAGTTAACCTGATGGCTTTCAACTCATTAAAGTAATCTTTAACAAATGTTTGTGTAATAACTGACATGATGAATAGGGAGAGAATGCTCACAAGCTGGAGAGAGTATGTTAATACCACTATACAAAAAGAGAGATGTTAAGGAATGCAATAACTACAAAAGCTTGAAAAAACTTGAGCATGCAACAAAAGCATGCATGTTGTTACTTTTATTTTGATAAAATTAATTGAAAAAAAGTTAGAGACCTTTAAGATTCATGTGGTTTTTATGGCAAGGAAAGTAGCTTTGGATGCCATATTTGCAGTGAGAAACATGATAGAGAAATATGGAAAAGTTAAAAAGAAATTGTATTTTGTCATGATTGATTTAGAAAAAGCCCTAGAGTTTTTTATTCCATGGACATACCCCAATTTACATTTTTTTGTGTGGACTTTTTAAAATTTTCTGTGAACCTTAGGGATTTATATGGACCCCAATTGAGAATCGTTAATCTAGAGAAAGCCTTTGACCATGTTCCAAGAAAAGTGATGGGATGGGCACTTTAAAAGAGGAGTGTGTTGAAGCCAGAAGTGAGACCAGTGACAGAGATGTACAAGAAGCTGAAGCATTAGTGAAGCTTGAAAGAAAATTCTCTAAATGGTTTAATGCAGTTATTTTCAACTGAGAGTCCACAGAGTGATTTTTAAAGGTTCATGAGCTTTTTATGCACAAGATAAAAGCAATAAGTTATAGCAAAAGAAAAGAACCTACCAACCTTTAAGCTTGCAAAAAATGGCTAGTCTGTGCAATGCTAGAAACCAAGCTTCTACTTTACAACCTAGTCTGAAATCTGGACCTTATAAATCAGGAACATTTTTATTTACTTCAAAATGGTATTGAAGTAGTAAAATTCAATGTGACCTTTTAACATTGTTTGTTTTTGTGTAGGTTGTTCATATATGAAAAAATTTTTGACAGACATCTTATTTTATTCTTTAAATCAAGATGATTTCTTTGATTAGTTTTGATAAAAAAAACCTTGTTGAGAACCCAGATTGGGTATTATAGTTGAGTATTGTTTGAGAGTGATAAAGCAGCTATTTTAAAAATTTTAGATTTTCTAACTCGCAGGAAAGCATCAAAGACACTATACTAAGGGCAACTGTGAAGTGATTATCTGCTTCTGGAAATGCCAAGGTATTGTTGTCTGGTGAAAATTTTCTATTTTGGTTTTTTACTTTTGATTAGAAATATGACTGAAATTTTTGAGCTGCTTGCTAGGATCACCAAGCAGAGGACAGTGCCATCAAGTGTCTTTCTCAAGGAGATAACAGAATGGCATTAATAGATTTTGAACAATGACCATGTCAATGAAGTTTGCCATTAAACCATGGCACTTTTAACTGATTGACCATGCTGGTGACTGTTTTCTTGATAGCTTCCTTACCAATCACAATTTTGGCAATTTTTTTGCACTGGGCTTTATTGGCTTCCAATAAGGTTCTTTTTTTTGCAATAGCAAGAGATAGAAATTACAAGAAGTTTTGCTTTGGTTTCATTTATACTTTTATTAGAGTTTTGGGAATTCATTAAATTCAAAATACTTTTGGTAAAGCTTCTATGTGTTTTTAAAAACGTTTGGTCTTTTCATGAGTAGCTTGAGTGATGAAAAATGCAATTTTAATTTTGAGAGCCTCATAAGCAATTAGAGAGAACTTGGAAACAAATCACACTTTATCAGCTGTATAATGGCATGTGAAATAGTTTTAAAAAAATTAAGTTTTAATGTTTTTATTAACTGATTTTTGATAATTATTTCAATAATACTTATGAAAAGATAGTTTTTAAAATTGCTATTTAGGAAAGACTATTCACTATGAAACCTAATGAGGGCTGAAGTTAGCCGAAAACGTTTGTTTACTTCTTTGTTTTTTGTTTTCTCTTTAATAATGTAAATAAATAAATAAATAAATTAAAAAAGATGTTAAATCCAATATGGCTGCTTTCAATAGCAATTTTAAATACTATTTTTTCATAAGTTTTATTGAAATAGTTATCAATAAATCAGTTAATAAAAGCATTAAAACTTAATTTTTTCAAAACTATTTCACATGCCATTATACAGCTGATAAATCTAGTTGAATGCTTTACATAAATTTCAACCTTAGCACAATTATGTTTCTTCAGATTGAATTTTTATAAAGTTTTTTCCCAGAATATGTTTAAAGTTCAAAAGATTTGATTTTAAAATTGTAGTCTGCAAACTTCAACATTTTGTTTCATTGATCATAGCTTCTTTTAAAGTAAAGTCAAATAGGCTCTGGCTATTTGAAGTTTTTATTTTATCTAAAGATTAGTTTTATTTTACAGGTGCTGTAAAAGCAAGTAATATTATTGCCAGCTCTCCAGAAAAGAAGAAATCTACTGTAAAGGACTTGAAAGTGGGTTTTGATTTTTGTTGGAAATAACTTTCTTTTGAGAAAAAGTTTTCACCACTACTGTTGTTACTTATATTAGAAACATATTATCCAAAACTCCCTATCCACAACCATTCATCAAAATAACGGCAAACTGTGTACATGTCATATCAGACCTTTAGACATATATCTCAAGTTAAAATAATTTTGCAATATGGAAAAATTTCAGCAGCTGCGTTTTGTTTTTTTTTTTCATGTATTAAAGTTTATTCATACACCATGCTTAATGATGACAGTTTTTCAATAAAGAAGTGGGCAAGGTTGTTGGCAGTATCGGCAAGTGATTAAGTGTGCCGTGGTTGTGATTGACACAGTTGCGGCTTAGAAACTATTCGTGCCATACGGCATTTCCTACTTGTCGTCCGAAGCAAGACAATTTGGCGGGCGTCGATTCGACCGGACAAATTTATCGGCAAGCCAATTCGTCGGCGAGCCCATTTGGAGGGAAAATAAATAAAAATAATTTACCTTTATTGGCGTTGAAGCGACAACAAAAAAGTTTTGTTATGTCATTACGGCGATTGCAATTGTTCAGCTGATAAGAATGAAAATTCGCATTTAAAATTGTAAAACCGCGTTAGGTGTGTTCCTAGCCGAATATTCATCTGATTGAATTTACAATACTTTAATTTCGAATATTTAAATTAAAAAAAGGTACTTAAATAGTTAAATTTTTGAACCAAAGTTGTTTAACATATACCTTTTACGAAATTAAAGTTTTGCAGGCGTACGAAAGTTGTGACGTCATAATAGGCATTATACTATACATGAACGTTTTTCTACAAATCTATTCTGGTCGGCGTGCATAAACATTTTTCTGCAGATCGGCGTATCAGAAAAATACTGAATGACAATTAAGTCACAGCGGTTATTATATTAAACTATCAAACCATGAAAATTATTTTAACTATTTTTTATTAGCTCTAACAGTTTGTTTCGTCTATAGGGCTCGTCAGAAAGCAATCAAAAACCTTATAAAGCGATTAAAAGTCGGCAAAAGAACTTAAAAACAAAAAGAAAAACACGGCAGTGATTAAAAAGTTAAAGCGGTTACAACGTTTTTTGATTAAATTTCAATGTGTCAATTTTGTTTTTGTTGCTTACGCTCATGTTTTCAGATATGAATGTATTATGGCCAGTATGCTGATTAATGATTCTAGAACTGAAAAAACTTTACTTATTGAAATTTAATCCAAAAAATTTGTAACCGGTTTAACTTTTTAATCACTGTTGTATTTTTTTTGTTTTTAAGTTCTTTTGCCGACTTTTTATCGCTTTGTTTAACTTTCCTCTTTGTATTTGTTTTTCAGATTTTTGATTGCTTCTGACGAGCCCTATAGACGAAACAAACTATGATAATAACGAACTATAATAACGAACTGAGCTGATAAAAAATAGTTAAAATAATTTTCATGGTTCTATAGTACAAATAATAACCGCTGTGACTTAACCGTCATTCAGTATTTTTTTGATACGCCGATCTGCAGAAAAATGTTTATATTGTATAGTACAATGCCTATTATGACGTCACAACTTTCGTACACCTGCAAAACTTCAATTTCGTAAAAGATATGTGTTACGACCTTGGTTAAAAAATTTAACTCTTCAAGTTCCTTTTACAGTAATTCAAATATTCGAAATTAAGCTATTGTAAATTCAAATAGATTAATATTCTTCAGTTTTATGGCAAGCAAGAAATTTACTATAAAAAGATGAGTATAGGGAATCACTCCTAACTCTGCCACTGCTTTAATGAATATAACCAAAATCACTTTTGGCCTGCAATATATTCAATTGATCGAGAAAATGCACACACAGGGGTAATTTGACCTCTTACAATCGAGGCAAATGACACATTACTATGCAAAAGTACAAAGACTCATTCGATTTCGAGCAATATCACATTGGTACTTTGCTGTTTACGACCGCATTGCACTAATTTTCAACAGCCAGGACAATACTGGTGAAAATTGACTTGGCAAAGTGCAAACAATAATCAAGCTAGCTAATTCAAAAAAAAAATTTTTTTGTTTATCTAGAAATAAATATTAAAAGATTGAAAGCATAGTTTGGAGGCCTCAAATTGTAAAAAAAAGAAAAGGTAATCTTGTCATCAAACTATAGAAAAAAATCAAAGGTATAGCTTAGCTTAGTGATATAGCCTAATTAAGAACAGAAGATACTATTGGGGAACAAAATCCTCCGCCAGACAACTGTTTCGACTATTAAAGTCTCGTCAGTGACGGTTTGATTTTTGCAAATGTTGAAAAATCGAAAGGCAAAATGTCAGAAGTGATAATTTGATTTTTACAGAATGTCAAAATTCAAAAAAAATATTAAAGCACCGAGAGAAGTCTTTTGTAAATTAGGGCAATGCGGTCGTAAACAGCAAAGTACAATGTGATATTGCTCGAAATCGAATGAGTCTTTGTACGTACTTTTGCATAGTAATGTATCATTTGCCTCAATGGTAAGAGGTCAAATTACCCCTGTTTGTGCATTTTCTCGATCAATTGAATATATTGCAGGCCAAAAGTGATTTTAGTTATATTCATTAAAGCAGTGGCAGAGTTAGGAGTGATTCCCTATACTCACCTTTTTATAGTAGATTAATATTCGGCTAGAAACATACCACAATTTGACGCATTTAATAATTTTAAATGCGAATTTTTATTCTTATCAACTGAACAATTGCAATTGCCATTTAAATTGCCTTAGTGACATAACAAAACTTTTTTGTTGTCGCTTCAACGCCAATGATGGTAAATTATTTTTATTTATTTTCCCGCCAAATTGGCTTGCCGACAAAATGTCGCGTGCCCTTGATCGTTTTGACAAGCACCTCAAAATTTTGGTCATATCTCTAAATAAAAACCAAAAAATCAAAATAAAAATTTTGATGGGACAACATATATATCTAAGCATCTCCAAAAGTAGGTTTGGGTAATTGTTTGACAGTTGCCTCTTACGATTTCAAACTATTCAAAAAGATAATTAAAGAAATAAAAATTAAATGCAGATTTTTGTAAAAGCGTTTGCTATAATTGGTTACTTAAGAACTGTAAAGTTGCACTGCTTTCAACAAAGTGCTATACAGTAATAAGATTCTTATATAGTATGTGTTAATATTGTTTGAACAGATTGCAAAGGTGTATCAGGGTCAGGGCGTTAAAGTATAGAATGCAATTCTTAAAATTCTTAAATTCTCATTTATGAGCAATTTAAAATTCACACGAAGAATACAGTTATTTGGTCTCGACCTAAATCGCATGTTAAGACATAGCATCTTACCAATTATAAACAAATATTTAAACATTATGACGCAATTGACTGCTTGACTCTTACTTGCAGCTTCGATGTCACAGCCCTTTCCCTTGCAGTGCCATTGCGTAATTGTGTTTCAGTTTCATGTTCGTATTTGACGTCACAACTAGTAATTGTGTTTAATTGTGTTTGACGTATATGACGTCACAACTAGTAATTGTTTTTCTTTTTAGGAACTTGGAGTGAAATTCACTCTGGATAATAAGATGACCCTTGAGAAGAGCGACGTTGTGATACTCGCCGTGAAGCCGAAAATAATCCCTTTTGTTCTTGATGATTTATATCCTTATGTTGACAAAAAACATCTTATCATTACGTTTGCTGCTGGAGTTAATATTTTATCAATAGAAAAGGTATTTATAAAAGTTCTTTTGTGCTCAGCATGTACAATTAATATTTTACACAAGAGTTATATGGAAATCATTGTTTAGTGGTATCTCTGCTTTGTAGTGTTTCTTTACTACAATCTTTTAGTAAATTTGTAAATTTGAATTTTACCATATCTTAAGCAATATAATAAATTTAGTTTACAAATGTATTATTTTTTCCGAAATACCTGCGGCTGCTGAAATCAGAAGTGGAAACCTGCGGCCCTTATGAGGTTTTTTGTGCGGCCTCCATGACAGTTTCAAAAGTAATAGAATTACGTGTTAATGACTACTATTGATAACGGAAAACCTTATTTTTCATTTTAGGGACGAAAATCAAGAATTTCGAGACAATTTCAAAGTGAAGATATTTTTTTAGAGATCACTAGTTTTTAGGGTCGAAAATTAATAAATCCGAGGCAGATTCAAAGTGATGACGCTTTTTTCTTGATTATTTCAATGTATGCGGCCTTTGTTACCGCCTAATGTAAATTGGCCTCCAATAACATAAAGGTTTCCCACCTCTGTAATATGCAGTGCATTGTTTAAAGATGAAAAAAGTTGTACTGTATAACAAAAATTTTACAATGCTTTACTTGTCTGGATTTGTTATTTTTAAAATTTTCTAGTTGCATGACAATTTACAAAAAATTTAATAGTGTTTCAGATTTCTGCTGTAGTGGTGTTTTTATGAAATTACTGCCACCTCATTCTTTTTGACAGTTTTTATGTTTTTTAGAAATATAATAATAGGGTAGTTTATAAAAAGCTTTGTATTATAAAATTCATTGCCACATGCCGTACCACTTATTAATATGTCTCAAGTTATGTTGCTATTAATTTTAAGTTTAGGCGCAACTATTTTTGTACTAATTTTTCCCGATCTTCATTTGAAGTTTTAATAGAAACTTCCAGAAAATACGAGAGTTCTTCGCGGGATGACGAACACCTGCTGCGCTGTGAAGGAGGCCGCTACTGTGTATGCTGCAGGTAACAGATATTTTGTTTTCTAAAGCATTCAAACCGAAACTATATAGTGTTTTTTTTTGTTTTAGTAAAGTAAAATATGCAATCAACTTAATCTTGTTCTCTAAAAATATTTTTGTTTTGTTGCACGCAAAATTTAATACCGTTTTTTTATGTAAATTAAATGTTATGCGTAATGCAATTCTCAATTTTTTCCATGGATACAAACCTTCATTATGTTGTTTTAAAAACTTTTTTTGGTTATTTGGTTTATCGACTATTTAAGAACCTAATCTTATTGCCGTTTTTGGCAAATGTTTTATAACCAATCTTGATACTACTTCTCAATTACTCCGTCATTCCATAACAAACCGCCATAGGCTTTTAACCACTACATCTCGGATTTTGATAAAAATTGGTGTATGTGGTTATCTTATAGCCAAAACCGGTGCAAATATTACGTTTCTACAACTAATTCAATTTTACGAGCTTAAAAAGGTTTGTTGACTGTTCCATCGCATGCAATCGTTAACGTCGATAGAAATTGTTTGTTGTTGTAGCATGAAGCGTTTATATGCTTTTAAGATATGTCTCATGAATTTCAAATATTTACCTGTTTGTTCTTGTGCAAAGTCATGACAATTATCAGTTGCACATGTTTGATTATGGTGTTGTGTGGTTCACGTGATCAAACGAGTTTTTAAAATTATTCGTTTTGCTTTTTGATGGAGTTCAATGAAAAAGGTTAAAACATTGAGATTAAGGAAAGGCCGTGCCTTTAAGCAATATTTCATCAGAGGGGCAATGGCGCATTTATGAATATTGCTACTTCAAAAATTCATCAATTTATTTTTCAGACTTTGATAACTGATTGTCATTTTATGCTGAATAACATGGCGGCAAACTGCAATACTCTATAATAAAATTTTTATGTCATTACGTATTTACCACATGTATGTTTTATGATATATAACTAAATTACATAAAGAAAACAGTTGTTATTATAATGTAATTTTTAAAATTTTTATTCTGTGCATTTTATTTTTATAAAGTTAAATATATTGGTAGATGGTAATGTTTTCAATAAAAACATTTGTAGGTGGCCATTTTCCCAATAACTTTATTCTTAGCACCATGATTGACTGACTGCTTTTCAAATGTTTTATCATCAATAAACTTAGGAAAGCACGCAACAGAGAAGGACAGCATGATGATGGAAGAAGTGTTCGGCAGGCTGGGCACTGTGGAGGAAGTGGAAGAAGCGCACATTGATGCGGTGACTGGGTTAAGCGGGTCGGGACCTGCTTATGTAAGGATTCACTTCATAGGTTTTTTAATTTTTATTGTCTTTTTTTTGACGCGATGAGTTTTAGGGCACTAGAAATGCATTTTAATCTCGCACATCACATTACGCTATGCTTAATAATGATAAACCAAGAATATTATAAAACACCGTCGCATTTTTTACGTTTATCTAGTTTTTCTGGTACTATCAGATCAAAGAATCCACGATAACTGCTAAGTTTTCTGTGTTGCCCTGTCAAGATTATTAATACTCATTTTATCTCTATGTTTATCCTCCTGACTGATAAAGAGAAATGAAATAAAATAGTCGCCAACCGCCTTGGTCGCTGACGTTTTTGAACCAGTAGATTCTAAAAAAGTATCTTTACGATTTTTTCTCTTTAGGCTTTTGAAGCCATCGAAGCGCTATCGGATGGCGCTGTGAAAATGGGACTTCCCCGAGGGTTAGCTCTTCGTCTCGGAGCGCAATCCCTTATTGTAAGTAATTTCTCATAAAATGTTTGTTTGAATTGACTGATCTTGGAATTGCTGTGTTCGACGAACACAGGGAGCAGGACGGATGCTGCTAGAGACCGGAAAACATCCAGGAGAGTTGAAAGACGCGATTTGCTCGCCTGAAGGGGCGACTATTTACGCCTTGCATCATCTGGAAAAAGGAGGTTTCCGCAGTCTTTTAATCGACGCTGTTGAAGCATCTTGTACCCGAACAAGGTGAAGTTTCCTCTTTATAATAATGACGGTACATTTACAATTGTCATTTTATAGTATGTCTATTGGTGGTCTATTGGTGTTTTCTCTTGCGTGGAGGACCATGGGTAGTCGGTTCGATTCGCAGTGAGATAAGCGTCACTGACGAGCTCTAAGAAGAGCGAAACTGAGTCTGGTGTTTCTCATATTTTAAGCGGCTTGGTTTCTAAGTAGTTGTCATTTTGCAATAAATTTTTTACGAAACAGAAGTGGTTGCTGGATTACCAATTTAAATTATTAAGATGAACAAAAAAGCTTTAGATAGACAAACTTAGTCAACTAATTAACCCTATTTTCTTTTATGTTCATTGCTTTCCTCCTTGACCCGATTGATCCAGGGATTTACAAGCCCAAGGTTCTGAAGATGAAACTGACACCGAAGCGATCAAAAAGAGCATACGTGAGGGGTTGCACTTGAAAAAACTTCTTGAAACTAATGGGCTTCTTAAATGAAATGTTTTGTTTGCAATCATTGGAAACGTTTCTAGCTAATCATCTGTACAAACTGAGAGTTGGTATTCATTAGTTATGTCACCTCAAGTTATAATTTTTTAAAGGTAGAGCTTGCGAAATTAATTGGTGCTCTCGTACTTTTTTGGTAAAACGCTATGTACATACATTATTGCATTGTACAAACTGTATTGAAAATTGCGCTGCACTGAAATTTCTCGTCTTTTTATTTTTTATTCAGTGTAACGATTTATTGAATTGCATTTGTTTGTCTTCAGTAAATCATTTGTGCTTTTAAAATGCAACATTATCGTGAAAGCAAAATGACCAGAAATTTTTTGCACTGTCAAATAAGAGTCCAGTGTTGATGTGCTTTGTGACTGTACTTTTTCGTAAACGTAGCAAAAATAAATCATCGTGTACTAGCTATTACAAAATTTATTTCAAAAAAATAAGTAGCACACAATACACTAGGGCAAGAGCCCTTTGATTGCAATCGAATTGTAAAAGTTCAATTGGTTAAAAATTTTTTAGGTAATATCGAGGTAAAAAAATCAGCCTAATTGGAAAAGCTGAAGATTATTTTGAGATAAAACAGCGAGCTTTGCCGGCTGGTCGTCCACATGAACCGGCAGGATATCTAGCGGAAGTCCGTTGCTGCTGTTTAAAGTTTGGAACAGAGAATCCTGCGACGAATCGTAGATCTACAAAAGCGTCATTTATTGTTTTGAGAATTAAATAGAATCTGGCAAAAATTGGCCATTGTACCTGGCAAAACCTTAAAATTGTTTTGTTTTTGTAAGGATTTTCAATGATCCCCGTCTTTAGAAAATACGGTTTTAAGTAAATGACAGCAGCCGTTCCTTACTTGCACTTTACGTAGCGCTTCGTCGCCGACGCACACGAAAAGAGTAGCACCGGAAGATGGATGGAGGCTCTCCGGTAGAACGAAAATTGCATTGCGGGTCAACATCTTGTGCAACTGTCCTCCGGTGTACGTGCCGACGACGTTGCAAGTCAAGCCGGACGAAGCGGTTTCGGAAGGAAGGCATTTCAGTTCGCACAAGAGATGCGTGGTGTTGCGATAGCTGCGACCTGTGACAATAAAAGTTTAGTCGGACAGCCGCGCAACTATCGTTGTAAGCCTGAAAAGATCCGCGTTCACTTCGTGCATTGACCAACGCGCAAGGTCGCTGGATTGTTACCTCACACGGCAGCGTCAATGCAAAACAATGAAATGGCGAAGAATACCACTATTTAGAAGTCCATGGTTTTTGAGAAGTAATGCATTTTGCTAATCAAGCAAATTCGTCTGTGGATGTGCGGTTGACGAGTAGCACGTAACCGAAACCAAGCAAAAAATGTATCATTACGTAACTAACCAGGTCTGAACGTAGTGAGAAAACACTGGGTTTCGCGACAATATTGAACACCGGTGCAACTCCCCGGCTCCAGCGGCAGTAACACTGGTTTGAAATCGGCGATCGGGGACGGGCCTTCATTGTCACGTGATCCCGTGTCCTGCCAGAACGAAGCCCCGTCCAGCGTACCCGTAAGCAAGCCTCCTCGACCTTGAAAGTGATCGCTGGCGGTTGGAGGGACGTGATACAACGACACGATCGGACATCTAAAGCAAGTGTTTTGATTGAATATTCATCCGCCACGCACGAGATAATCACGCCGATGAAGCAGAATAACAGTTATTATTCAAAGGAGCAGACGGCGGATAACAACCTTCTAAAAAAGCTGTAATTCCAAAAACACGAACTGATCGGCAACGGCTAATTTTTGCTGCATCGTGACCACAACGGCTAAAACTATCTAGGGCAGTGTTTCTCAAAGTGAGCCACTTGCCTCCCTAAAGAGGAATTAAAAATCTCAAGCAAGGAAAAATCACTATGGGAGAAATTGGAGAATCTTGGTACAATGCAAAGTTGATTTTTATTTTGAGGGGTTAAGAAATGATGATAATTGAGTTCTAAAAGGGAGGAATGCAGCAAAAACTTTGAATGAGGCGAGAAAAAAATTATTATATCAAAGGTGGCGCTTATGTCGAGAGTTGCGTAAAAAAATCTTGCTTTAAGTGCTGTTCATGCAATGAAAATGAATGCCCGATCAAACGGTGGCTGTTGCAGTATTGCTAGTCTTAAGTCTACTGCGCTTCTCATTTTAACTGCAAAGTTGCTCTTATTTAGGAACAGCTGTGCGAATCACCCGATGTAAACAACGCAGTAAGAAATTTACCAGACAACGTCAAAGTTCGATTTAAAAGTTTAAATTAAGAACATTACTTAGAGTTGGCGTTTTCAACACTTGATAGACATTCGGATGTGTTACGGAGATCGAATTGCATTATCGACCCGTTGCTGAGACCGGCGTACATCACGTTGCGGTCCTTGGCGTCCCAGCAGCAGCTCCAGACCGGCTTGCCAATTTTGTACTCGTGAATTCTTGCGTTTGACATAAGACTAAAACGGGAAACGTTAATTAGTGATCTAATACACTACTCTAACGTTGTAAGACTGCTTTTAGAATATGAAACCAAACGCAATCTGGGTCGAGGTAACTCTTCGTATCGCAAAGCTTAAAATTGTCGGTTTATTTCATTTTTTTCATCTCTATATTTATCCTCCTGATTCGCAGGAAAGCGACGCAGGCGCCATAAATGGGGCAAGCAATTACCCCGACCTGCTTCCGGAGATGCCAAAATATTACTGTCCGGTTGAAATTTTTTATTTTGGTTTCTTAGTTTTTTAGAGATATGACTAAAAATAGAACTGCTTGCCAAGACCACCAAGCAGAAGAAAGTATCGTAAAGTGTCTCTCCCGAGGACACAACAGAATGGCGCGAGTAGATTTTGAACTGCGACTTTGTCGATCGCAATCACGCCGTTCTTAACCACCGCCACGCTGCCGACGACAGTCACATGACCTTGATAGAACAATCAAAAAACATTTACTCTGTTATTCGTAAGTTTCCGTCCTGCGAAGCCGACAGCAGGTGATGGTCGATGAGGCGGCTGAAGCGCAGGTCCTTGATCGGTTTCTGATGCAGTAGTGTGAAGTAGCCTCCTTTCATTTCACAAGCGCTGATGCGTTTGACGCCGAAACCTACGAATAGATTTTTCAAAAAAAAAGCGAACAAAATAGCGAGGAATCGAAGTGCAAAATAATGAATGTTTAATTTAGTTAAAAAAAATAATTTGCAAATTAATAGAAATGGGAATAACTTTGAAAAATAATCTTATATATTCACTTCAAAATGTAGGACAGCAACCGTTGGAAAGGTTTTTTTTTTCACAACTTTGCACTGAAACAAAATAATTTCAATCACGAAAAAATGAAAAAAACAAAAAGCTCCAAAACGATAAAGACATAATCGCGCCTCCGCATTCCAAATTACAGAGTGCTCGCGAACTACGATAAAAAAAAATATTAGCAATAATTTAAACGATAAGTTCTCTATTGAACAAAAAACAAAAAAGAAACCGATAACGATTTGACATACCAGTCATGAAATTGGCGTGCGGACTTGGCTGCGACACGACGAACTGTTGTGTTTTAGAATGAAAATCCATAACGCGACAACCACCGGACTGAGTCACAACTATGTCCTTTAACAACCGGTAGGATTTTCTGTCTTGAACAGAAGAGGATGCAATTGACCTTGGCGGTAGCTCTTCACCATGCATGGCGTCTTTACAAGCGGTAAGTTGCATCTAAAGAGTAAAAGAAAAAACGTGTAAATAATCAGCATTGTGCTGAGCGCCATTGAATGATAAAACTTTTACAAAGCTTAAAAGGTCGTTCAGTCTGAGTGAAGGATAACAAACTACAACTAATGATAAACCAATTAAAGTTTAATACCTCACAAATTTTAGCAAAGTATGAGCGAGCAAGAACTGAAAGATCGGCAAGGGCTATTTTAATTTAAATACGAATAAACATCATTTCAAAAATAAACTTGGCATCGTATTGACGTCCTACATTTTACCTGCAAATCTGACACTTGTGTTTTCAACCGTTCACACTGTTCAACGGACATATGGTATTGCATTCGCACCTTCGCTAGCTCCATTTCACATTCACGTCTTTTCTTGCACTCTTTATCAGCTTCTCTGAAACGAACCAATCAGAATCCACAACGTATTCTATTATGATGGTTAACAAAAAAACTTGAAACAAAGAACGTATGAAAGCAATAATAACTACTACCATGTTAATTAAGATAGATGCTCTATTGGTTTGTAAAACAACCACGTTTAACAGCTTCTTCACTAGCATTAAACAACCCAAAAAACTTGCTTTTGAGAGTAAACGAGAAAATATTAATTAATTATCAATGATCAAATTTATATATCAGGTGTCAATGTAAAAAACATAATCACGTGCTTTTGAGTTAATTTTAAAATTCAATAGTCGCCGAAAAACAAAAGGTTTTCAATCTGGAGCACACGAGAAAATTCTTGGGGTCTGTGAATCTGAGGCTTTTCAAAAATTAAAATTAATTTGGTTTAATTTCGATTAAATGCGTTAGGACATTAGATTCGGGATAGCCAACAAAAGTTTTAAGTTTCAGATGATAAAATGAAGATAATAAAATACGTCGTTTTTATTTCCTAGACAAAAATATGGTTCAAATTCAGGTTTAGCTCTGCAATCAAAATGAATATTTTTCTGTATCTTATCTAAAAGTTCCTATAGCAATAGCTTGGAATTAAGTGTTTTCCAGATCAGTGCTCAGCAATGGGTGCGCTCCCAAACGACTATGGGTGTGCGCAGTATAGCAGTAATCTAAACCAACTTTTTAAAATACAAAAAAGCTTTTGTTTAAAATTTATGCTATACAACGGCTGGATAGAACTGGCGAACATTTATGATAGTACCAGGCAAAAAATGACATTTAATCAAAAAGACCAGATCATTGGCTAAAATGCGAATAGAAAAAGTTATAACTATCACTTTTTTTCTTTTTTGATTAGTAAGAACTTTTTTTGATCTTTGCTTGATTTCAAATGCTTTCTTATAGTTAAAATATCCAAAAAAAAACAGGAAAACTTTGGAAGTTTCATAAGTGGGCGGGAGTAAAAAAATGTGAAGCATTAACCTCAATCTTGCTTTCCAATCTTTTTTTACTTTGCAGTTTACTTTCACTATAAGTCAAAGCATGGTTGAGTGATTAAGAGCAAGCACACACAATTGACACCGTTATGACTCAAAACCTACTCACACCGTTCTATTGTTTTCCTGTGAAAGACACTTTATGACACTTTCCACAGCTTAACAGTCTTAGCAAGCAGATCTAAATTTTAGTCGTGTCTCTAAATAAAAAAAACTACAAAACAAAAAAATTCATCTATATGGCAATATTTTGGTATCTCCAAAAGATCAGGTTTCCCCAAGTTTGCCTCAAGGCTCCTGACGTTTTTTGTACAAGACTGACTCTTGATCTTTTTTTGTGAGTGAGGCAAATAAGTATGGAGATGAAAATAAAAAGTTTTAAAGCCCATAAGAGGTCATGAAATGTGATGATGAAAAACGAAAAAATGTAACACTTTAATGTGCTTTTTTGGCAATAATATGATAAAATCAAATTAAGGATCAATAAAAGAATCATATAAAAATTGCATCAGGAGTTAAAACTAAGAAAACAGTTTAACAAAAATAGTGGTGCACGCCCTAAGTTTTCCAAAGTTGCAGACAAAATAGTGAAAAATCTACTTTATTTTAAAGGTCAGAATTGCTGTGTCTGGAAACTTCAAGAGTTTATTTTAAAGTTCCAACAATACATCACATTTTGGTAGCAAAATTAATACTAATTTAATTTAAACATTAAAGGATTCCAGATTGTGGATCCTTGAAAAATAAAAACTATTAAACTAGTCTGACAATTAACCCCAATGTTGTTACAAAAACTATTGTAACAATAATATTTTCACAAAAAGATTCTTAAAGAGGAGTTGTTCATTTTTTATTTTCTTAAGACCTTTCTATTTCTAAGTTGCTCAATATTTTCAGCAACTAGAAACAATATCAATAGCAATAATTTTCAATGATGATTAATCTTATTCTAAAACCATTCAGTCTCCCCATTGCTAACATTAGTGAAAGTTTATTTTTGAAAACCAAAATTAAAATAGCTCAGTAAAAAGTACATCATTAGGCTTAAAACGTTTGAGGCTTATTGCCAGTAATCATAGATTTTTAACCAGAGTGCAATGCATCAAAGCAAATGGAAACAAAAATGATGTTAAATTAACTCATTTTTTTTACTATTCACATCAGGGTGTACAAAAAAACTATATAGAAAAACTACAAAAATGGCAAGTACAAAAAGGTTCAGAATCCCAGCTATAAATTGTAAAGGTTAAATAAAACTTCAATGGAAAATATAAAAAAACTTAATAATGTACAGCAAAATCAAAGGCAAATGTAAATAGACATTGTAAATACTTCAAATGCCAAATTAATTTATTAAGTTTAAAGAAAGATTTTTGTGCAAACATATTTAGTTGTCCTTCAATTGCATAGTTACACACATTTTCACAAACAGTTCTATCCCAAAAAAATTAGATTGATAAAATCAAAATAATGACCTTTATAAACATAAATCAAAGTGTCCATGAAAGCAGTATTACACAAGGTATGTTTTGAGAACTAAGGTCTATGCTTTGCAAATTATGTGTATTGTGTAGGCTAGGTAATAGGTATTAGTGCTTTATGCTTCAATGTAGGTCAACCTCTCAAGAGTGTGTAACTCCAATTTCAGCTTTTTGTATTATGCCTTTTACAGGCGTATGTTTGCAGTCACTCTTGTATTGATTTTTGTAAAAAATATATATTCAAAATCTTTGGGATAACCCAATTGAAATCAAATTGAAATTTCTTGTTTGCCTTGAAAAATCTTCAAGAGATGCACTTAAATTAATGTGATGTGTATTGGAATGACAAAAATTGAGCTCAGGCATTCAAGTGGCCCAGGAGGTTTAAGAACCAAAAGAATGCAAAAAATGATCGCAAGACTAAGAGGCTTGCTACAAGCAGAACTGAGGAAATCTTGAACTTTTCAGCAAGAAAGTGTTTGGAAATCACCAACAAACTGTTAAAATGATTGCAAATCAAATTAGACATGAGCTGCAAGAGGGTATGGGCAATCATTACCAGATCTGTGAATGTAAAACATTTGTGTAAAATTCAAGTTTGCTGAATGGGAAGAAGAGCAGCACTTGAATTATGTCACAACATATCAAAACAACTTGAAACAAAATCAAGTCTTGCTTTCTGTGATGTGAGAAGCATTGTGCAGGCAGAATTCTTGCCACAAAGCCAAACCATCAACCAGCATATTTACAGAGGCATCCGAAAATGTTTGATGCCATCAGTGAAAGAGAAGACGTGACAACTATAGAAAAAATGGCTGCTTTACCAAAACAATGCTCCAGTGCACAATTTCTTAAGCATTCAAGGCCTCAGCAAAAATAGCATTGCTATGCTGGAGCAACCTCCATATTCACCAAACTGGGTTTCTTGTGATACTCCTGTCTCCTAAGCTCAGAAGAGTGATGAAAACACAATTTTCTCATTTAAACATTTAAAAAA
This sequence comes from Diplosoma virens, assembly GCA_963680785.1. Lineage (NCBI taxonomy): Eukaryota > Metazoa > Chordata > Ascidiacea > Aplousobranchia > Didemnidae > Diplosoma > Diplosoma virens. Next base: position 26,544,533 of record OY796884.1, read on the forward strand.
TGCTGGAACAAAAGAGCTCTGACCAATCCAAGAAATCTTCCCTAGAGTGCATGGAGGCATGGCAGAGGAAGATGGCAAAGTGTGTTACATCTTATGGAAGTACTACATAAGCAACAGATTGTAGTTTACAATTTGTAATTGAAGATTTATGTTTACAAGTCTCATTGCTTTTCAAACACACCTTGTATGTATTCTGTTTTAAACAAAAAATAGTAAAAGATTTATAAATTCAAATTGTTGGCACATTCCAATACAATCCAAATTAAATAAGCTTCTTGTGGCTTATTACAACGATAGCTGCATGTTGAAATAAAATACACAGAAATCAAATTGTGTAAACAAAATAAAAAGCTTACTGTAAAGCATGATCCAACTCAACAGTGTCTAGTGTTATTAGTTTTTTTGCATAAATCAATCGTAAATCACTTTTTTTAGCTTTAGAATTGCATTGAGGACACTTTTGACTTTCTTTTAACCATTTTTCAATACATTTTTTCCCAAATATATGGCCACATCTAAAACAATACAAAATAAAAATAAACCAACTATTAATTAAAATAATGTGCAATGTTAAGAAATGAATATAATGACAATCATTTTGCATACATATGCATACAGTAAATCTAATACAAACAGTTGCAGTTTAAATTCTACTGACATCATTCTTTTGTGTCCTTGGAAAAGACACTTTATGGCACTTTGAAAATACCTTTGTACAATAGTCATATAAGTAAAACAAAAAACATATAAAAAACTTCAATCAGAAAGCAATCATCTTGGTTCTTGGGAAGCAGGTCAGAGTAAATGCACTAAGTTTAACACCTCTGCAAATTAGGACATTAAATAAAGATGACAATGATGTTGTATTAAGAAATGCAATGTTTCATTTAAAGGTAGCCTGCAATGCAAACATACACAATACCTTATTAACTATTGGCATGCTTTTGAACTGCTGACAAAAGACTATTGATCATAAGTAGAATAAGCCTGCTGAGTCAAAAAGTCCTCACTTTTATTTTGCTATTTTAGGTAACGATGTTAATTTATGCACATTTGTTAATTGATGTTACATTTTTTGTAGTTATATAGCAATGATTACCAATGTGGGACAATTGATTTCTAGAAATTTGATATGGTTTCAAAGAAATGATTTTTTTATGTTAGTCAATACCTATAAATAAGAACGAAAATTGAGAAATTGGAAATTGATTGAAAGTGAAGACCACCTTTTTTTTTAATCTTCATCTATAATGCAATGCTGCATGATGATGATTTCGGCAAAACTATATTGCCCTCCCTAAAATACTTCAGTTGGTACAGCTACCCGTATCAATCATCACAAGGGATACATCAGAATCCTAGAAGTGATTAGGTGGGGCATGGTCAAAAAGTGTTGGGAAAAACTGTTATATACAGTATTGTGCAAATTAATTGACTCACTACAAAAAAACAGAAAAAACTTCATTTTTTCAATTTATTTTTATTTCAAAGCAACAACAACTATTTTGAGTAGGAGATATGGCCACTTTTATTTGTAATCAACTCCTTAACTCGTTTTGGCATCGATTTTACAAGTTTTTCGCAGTTCTGAGCGATTTCTTGGTCGCGGTACCACATGTCAATTACAGAATAAATGAGCTTCGTTTGGGTAGTGCAATCCCTTTTTAAAAGCCGAGTTTTTACTATACTCCACAAATTTTCGATCGGGTTTAAGTTGGGCAAATTTCCAGGCCAGTCAAGAACCTTGATGTGATTTTCTTCAAAAACTTTTTTTACTTTTTTTGCAGTATGACAGGGAGCCAAGTCTTGCTGAAAAATCCCTCCTACGTTAGGAAATGCCCTTTTTATGCTTCTCACCACTTTACGTTACATTACTTCAATATATTTGTCGGCATTCATCATCTCTTTAGCAGGGAAAAGAAACCCAATACCTTTAAAGCTGAAACTCCCCCGAAACATATTCTTGACGGGGTGCTTTACACCCTGCACGACATGATCTAACTTCTTCACCCTTGCTTCTTCTAACAAACCGACTCTGCTGTCCCTGTAGCATAAAATGGCTTTCATCTGAAAATAAAACCTTCTTCCAGTCAGCCGTAGTCCATTATCTATATTTTTTTTGCCCATGCAAAACTTTTTTTCTTTATATGAGCGGTCAAAGCTGCTTCTTCTGTGGCCTTGTTGCCTTACTACCAGAAAAAACAAGTCTTCTTCTTACAAAAGATGCACTAATCTCCACTCCTGCTGAAGACAAATCTTTTTGTAGATCACTACTTGTTTTTCTAGGGTCCAGTTTACTTTTTCTTAAAAGGTATGCATCATCTTTTGCAGTGGTTTTTCGTTTTTGTCCACACTTTCCTTTTCGTTTTGATAATAATGACCCTGTTTCTTTGAATTGCCTAATAATTCGTGCTACACTGGATTCGCTCACATTATATAACTTGGCAATATCCCTTGTTGATGCCTGACAATGCTCACGAAGTGTCAAAATACAAGCACGTTTTTTTTTGGAGTTATATCTGCCATTCAATTCTGACTGTGATCTAACGTCAAATTTACAAAAAGTAAGCCTGAGCCAGGTTACCACAACTAAAAAGCATATAAAACTTTTATCTATGACGTATCACATGTTATATTATGTAAAAATAAAATTAAAATGTCCTTCTTTTCTTATCATGTTTAAAACATGAAGATAACATTTGGAAACCATGCGCAATAGGCGTGCAAACTGATATGATTAAAAAATATCTAAGTGAGTCAATTAATTCGCACAATACTGTAGTACATTGTTAACCAGTCTACAATTTGGCACCAAAAGTTTGATGACATACAAAATTCAGCACTTAGGAAAGTGTCTTTCTTTAACTATTTACCTAAGCCAGAAATGTATTTTTTAAGAGGAAAAGGGGATCATTTTCAATTCTTTTGTCAAACTAAATTGGGCAAACAATACAAATATAAACTTTTTCTTGTACAGTATAAGTCTGTGCTCTGCCTTGGTTAATTATGTTGAAACTGTGCTTTGCCTTGGTTGATTTTTAAGAGTTCAAAGCACAAAAACTGCTTTCTTCTATTATTAGCATTGGCAATAAACTACAAAGAATTATAATTTCTAGCTTAGTGTGTGGTGGTTAAGCATGAAATTAAGAAACAGAAATACTGAGTCAGTGTCAAAAAATTGGTTTGATCTAAACTTAAACCCATGTTACTTTTAGGGAGTCAGCCCCCCTTCCTTTCCAATATTTAGGAATGGAAACCCCTCCCATTTCTTTCTTAAAAATATATTCATAGCTTAAGTGCATAATTGAAAGGGCTTTTTTAGTACCATAATAATATTGACCCTAAAGAACTTAAATCAATTTATATTTTTTTTAAAAATCTACTTTTTGTTTATCAATGCATTCAACACAAAAAAACATTATAATGTATAAAAGTTAAATTTTCCACTATTGTTTTCAAATTTTTTATAGTTTTTTTAACAATGTCTTTGATGATTTAGAAAATTCTGGTTACCTAACTCATTTGTAATTATTAAATAAAAATTTTTCAATTAAAACAGCTTGAAGTACAAGTTATTTTCTTTAAATTTAAGACAGCATTAATGCTGTTAGTTTTTATTATAAGATGTGAAAAAGCTTGGAAATGTATAAAAGTTCAATTACAGTTAAATAGAAAAGAATGAACTTATGATACATGAGCTGTATATACCTCCTAAGTTTCTATTTTGTTCAACATTTTATAGTGTATATTAGCAAAATTTGACTAAATAATCGTAGAGTGTTCACACAATATTTCATGGGTGAGTGTCAACATTTAGAATAAATCTATTTGAGCAAAAGTACTATATGTAGGTGAGTGAAATAAAATGAAGGTGATATTCATTTGTGCCATGATGTGGTTTTCTATAGTAACACAACAAGAAACATAGCTCTTGGTCTCTGAACAGTTGGCAGCAACTGGTCTATCTAATAGATTGTACAGCTTAGCAATGTGTGCAAAAATAATTACTTTGACTTAAATGTGTCAGCAAAGAAATGAATTTTGCAGTTTGCTTTGTTATATAAAATCTTAGATAGCTATTTGCAATGTTTGAATTGAAATCTGATAAAATAGTGGTCAAAATGACACAGTCTTTTCCCCATGACCTTTTGATCTGCTTGTCCATGCTTTGGATGGGATGCTGGAAAAATATTACAATGTACCAGGTGTTTCAGATTAAAAAAAGCAAAACATTTCCACATATCTTGATAAGAGTTCAACCTAATTCTTCTCGTTTTTTCTATTTCCAGAATATCCTTATCTTGACTTTCTAATTTTTACAAACAGTTAGTAATTATTCTTAAAATAATGGTTGTAACACCCAAAAGAAAAAAGATGGCTGTTCTTCTACGCACTGGACACAAGACTAATAATATCATTGATCTTGCTGGCATGTCTGGTAGCCTTGTAAACACCATAAAAAAACTTCTAAAAACTGGTGCTCCACTTGACAAAGGATCCAGGAAACCTAGAACACACACTGTCAGGACTCCTAGACTCCTTTCTCACCTCAAAAAAAGCATTAAAACAACACCAACCAAGTCAATGAGAGCACATGCCAAGGATCTAGGCATCTCTCTTAATTCTGTCCAACATGCAGTGTGCAACGACCTTAATGGCCAGTCCCTCATGAGAAAGTGCATCTCCTTGCTCTCAGAGACCCATCTGAAGCAATGCAGAAGCCTCATGAATCACCTGAAGCATGCATGTTCAGGCAGGATCATCTTCTTTTTGGATAAAAAAAATTTGTGTTGACCCAGTTTGTAACAGTCGTAATAATTGGTACATCTGTTTGGAAGGCTCAGAAGTTGATGAGGATCTTCCCACAGCTGATAAGTTTATTATAAAAATGAAACAACTGGCCTTGCTGATGTTCCTCAGTACTGTGGCAAGCATGAGTGAAGCTTCACTGCCAATTTGATTCTTGACCAGATTTCGCCTTTCCGTTCTCTACCAGAAAGTTCTGCAAAAAATTCTGATCTCGAGGATGAAAGAAGTTGCAGAGAAGCACAGCAAGGACTTATTCCAATAGGATGGCACACCAGCCCACAGAGCACAATCAACACAGGCTTGCCTGAGGGAGGCTGGCATCAATTTCTGTCAGAAGAACATGTGGCCACCATCATTCCCTGATTTCAGCTACCTTGATTTTTCTATGTGGGGGCACATCGAGAGCATGGCCTGCTCTAAATGTCACAGCAGTCTGACTGCCCTCAAGAGGTCCGTAAACTGTGCCTGGTGCAACATGAACGAAGACTTTGTGATCAAGGTATGCTCCAAGTTCAAACCACGGCTAGAGGCATGCATTAAAGCCAAAGGCAGACTAATTGAATGAATTATTTTACCTTTGTAAACAGCTTATTATGTTTCAATCATTTGTTTGAAATTAATCTTCATTTGTATCACTTAAAATACAAATAAATAACTTTAAAGTTTTTGCTTTTTTTATCCGAAACACCCAGTATGTCAACATAGAAAACTCTAAAGCCATAATGAAATCTTTTCAACAAAACTAAAAAGAACTTGATATATTTCAGAAGATTTGAAAAAAACCCTAGGTCAAATGGTAGGCATCAAAAGACAGTATAAAACAAGAAAGCAACAACTGTACTATATTTTAACATGATTCAATCTCAGGTTTTTTGGTGAGTTTAACTAAGTGGCATTATTTCATAAAAAAAAAAATACAAGGCATTCTCACAATCCTGAGATACTGCCCATTATGCTTGATCAATTGAAAATAAAGCATTTAGTTAAAATTTACATACTTTAAAGATGTAAGCCTATGACTACCACTGTTTGTCCATGACTCAAAACAAATAGAGCAGCACATGCTTTCATCAACATCTTCTTCTGGGTTACAAGATAAAACAGAAGTTTTTTTAAAATCATTTGATTCAGGAGAGGATAATTTTCTTTTTGCACATAATTCAAAGGAAGAATTTCGTGGAATATTAAAATCTGTGTTTGTATTAAACAAAGTGCTATCTGCTGTTGGCAATAAGGATGAAACTGTTGAAGAAGGTGCAACAATTCTCTGTTCAAGATTTACATCAGAACTGATTCGAGGAGAAAAAGTAGTAGTGGAAGATGGATTTTGAACAAAAGATGTAATTGCAATATTTCCTTCTTCATTGTTGTTGGTTACCTCAACTTCTGTATCAACAATCATATTTACTGAAGTTGAATGACTGCCTTCATCAAACTCATTGTCACTTGATGATGATGATGATGATGACAATGATATTGATGATATTGATGATGATGTTTCATTAAAAGCAGCTGGCAAATCAAAGCTACTTGCGTTACCAATACTGTCTTCATCATCTGCATCAGAATATAAAAGACGAAAAGAATTTTGGTGAATCCTTCTTATTTGATAAATAGAAAAAGAATCAAGACTATTTCCATCATCAGAATCACTGTTTATAATAATATTTTCATTAGTTAAAGCTGATGAAGCATTATTTTCCCTGCTAATAAGGGCTCTGGCTTCAAGCGCACTTCTTAGAAAATCTTCATGTGCACGGTGCATTAACATTGGTGTTACAACTGCTGAAAATGCATTGGAATTGGAATTTGTTAATGCAACAGATGTTTCTGGAGCAGTTGATTCATTAGTGTTTCCATTACCTGACATCATACATTTATTTTATTGAAGCATCTATAAAACCAAGCAAATAAAAATATACTTATTATCTAGTTAATTTTAGGTTAAATCTTTAAGATATATCTAAAAAACAGATAAGATATAATTAAATTGAATTTTATAAAATTTTTAATTACTTTTTTTAATTATATCAAATCAGCTTAACATTAGTCTTTAATAAAAAATATTAGAAACAAACAAAACCCTACTTTAAATAAACAATGCTTTTATAGTCTAGCAGTCTATATTTTACAAATTTGAGTATTTTGCTTTAAATTCAGCGTTTTGATAATTGTCTTTCAGTCAATCAATAGCAATAAATGTAATAATAATAATAATAATAATGTAAATTATACTGCTTGACATATGCTGAGATCATATAGGAACCTCAGCTGCTTTAAGCAGTTGGAAAGATATAATGACATTAAACTCTAAACTTTAAAGATAGTACAGGTACATTACTACTAAAACAAAATACAATTATCAAGGACAAAACACTATGTGCCACATTTTTAACAGCTTGTTAAGCTACAATTGAAAATCATCAAACTATATACAAAATACACTTAAACGTCAAAAGCAAGTTTAAACAAATGGGTTTTAAGTTGTTGTTTAAATGTTTCAAAATTTTCTTCCTTCAAGTAGTGCAAATTTTTTGGAGAATACATATGTGTGGTTGATTTCTGCAAAAGAATTTAGTTTTAAGCATAAGTTTATCGCAACCACATCCAACCCGTAAATTCAAAGAAGTTGTTGGAGAGAATGATTGAAACATATCAGTTAAATAAGTAGGAGCTCTTCCATGAAGTAATTTATAGGCAATAAGACACAATTTAAAAGCAATATGATATTGAACAGGTAGAAAACGTAAGCGAATAAGATAAGGTGTAACATGGTCATTCCATTTCAAATCAAAAATAAAATGTACAGCATCATTCAGAGTTTTTTGAAGAGGTTTTAAATCTTTATTAGATGCATTTGCTAGTAAAACATTACAGTAATCTATCTGGCTTAAGATAAGATTACAAACTAACATAATTCAGTATTTGTAGGGCAAACATTTTTTAATATGTCTTATATTTCTAAGATGATAAGCACAAATTTGACATTTTTTGGAAGTAAAAGATACCATAGACATATTGTTTAAAAGGATCACTCCTAATACTTTAACAAAATTACATTCACCGAGCATTTCACTTTCAAATTTTATGTTTATGGAATCAACTAGAGCAGCAGTTCCCAAACTTTTTTTTTCACGGCGCCATAATGAAAAAAAGGTCTTCAGTTCAATTACTTCTTTGAGTAACCTTTTTTTCTCCGAAACTCATGGTGTCCTTTAAAAAAAAAAAAGGTCTTCAGTTCGATTTTATCTCTGATTTTCCTATTTTTCTCCCAAAATCAGGGTGTTCTCTTAAAAAAAAAAAAGGTCTTGACTTCGATTTCATCTCTGATTTCCTTATTTTTCTCCCAAAATCAGGGTGTTCTCTAAAAAAAAAAAAGGTCTTCACTTTGATTTCATCTCCGATTTCCCTATTTTTCTCCCAAAATTAAGGTGTTCTCTAAAAAAAAAAAGGTCTTCAATCAGAATCGTTCTCTGAAGAAACATCTGCAACGGATTCAAAACTGTATGTGCTGTTTTTGAGGGGGGACTGCCTCATTCACCTCACCCAATATCCACCACTGCTCACACGGCTTTTATTCTGTGCACACTAAGGAAGCTCTTAAAGGGAACGTTGCTGCTAACAACTTTCACACTGCAATTATTGTGAGAAAAGCAGTAAGTACAACAACTTTTGCATGCTTTTGCAGCACCCCTGACAAAGTCTCGCGGCGCACAGTTTGGGAACCACTGAACTAGAGCAATGGATACTTTAGTTGAGGGATGGAATACAATAACTTCAATTTTATTTTGATTTATTTTAAGATAGTTTTGACACATCCAATTATTGATTTCAGACAGACAATTCTCAATTTTTATTTTTGTTTGACAAACATTTTCAGAAGTAAACCTTGTGTATATTTGTGTATCATCAGCATACATCTGTACTGACAAACCATGTTTAGCAGCAATTTTTTCAAGATCTTTTGCATAAAGGATATAGAAAAGTGGCCGAAGAAGTGACCCTTGGGACACTCCATAGAAAAGGCATTTATTTTGTCCACAGGTGCCATTTACACTCACAGAAAAGGTTCTATTTTTTTAAATATGACTGAATCCACTTTAAGGCACTACCAGTTCTTAAAAATTGATTTTTTAGGCAGTCAATTAATATTTTATGATCAATAGTATCAAATGCTGAGCTAAGATCAAGAAGTATTAACACAGCATGTTCTTTCTCATAAATAGACTTTTGGATGTCACTAATTACTTTTAACAAAGCTGTTTCACATGAGTGAAATTGTCGATACCCAGATTGATATTTTCCATACAAATTATTATGCCAGAGATGTTCTTGAATTTGATAAAGTACAATATTTTCCAAGAGTTTGGAAACAAAGGGAAGATTACTTACTGGACGATAATTTTGATATTTATCTTGATTTCTATTTTTATCCTTAATTACAGGTGTAACAATAGCATGTTTTAAATCACTAGGGAAATTTGATTCATCAAATGATTTGTTTACCATATACTCGTTTGCCAAAACAGGAGAAAGAAGATCTGCACAGGGGCTTTAAAATGAAAGTTGGAATAGGATCTGACAAGCAACTTTTATTTTTCATTTTTCTTATGCATTCTAAAATTTCTACACTTGTAGTTTCTGTCAATTTTTTCATACAGCATACATTGTCTCTATTAAAATTAACAGTAGAAACAGGTATGTTGAATTTCGAAACACCATCGTGAGACAATTCAATTAGAGATCTTAGATGTTCTATTTTTTCACGATAAAACTTAGCCATTGCATCAGCAGTGTTTTTATGACTTATATCATTAGGAAAAATTTGTTCATGGTTTTTTCCAGTGAGTTTGTTCAAAGTACAATATAATGACTTAGTATCAGTTTCAGATTTTGAAAGATCAGTGTAATATTTCTCTTTACATTTATTTAACTCAGAATTGTACAGATTTCGCGTTTGCTGAAAAATCTTTCAATTTTTTTGACTACAATATTTCTTAAAAGTTCTTTCCATTTTTCTTTTTTTTCTTTTAAGTTGTCTCAAGTTGCTTTTGAACCATTGTGGTTGACTACAATCAAGTTGGAAGGTCTTGTCAAAAATAAAGGGTAATGCTGACTAATAAGATTTATCAAAGTTCTATTATATAGGTTTAAACAATCATCAGCACATAATCCAGAATAAGAAATTTCATTACACAAAGCTGTCATTTTTAAATCATTACAGAAAAGTTCCATATAGAGTAATTGATAACGTTTTGTTAACTTTCTTTTTTTTAACTGTACTTCACTATATATGTTATCTTTTTTTAAATAAAATTTATAATGTACTGGATAGGGATCTGTAGAGAAATCATAATCAACTTCAACTGAAGTACCTATAAAGCAGCTGTAATTGTTTGTTACAATAAGGTCAAGAATATTTCCCTGAACATGTGTTGATGTTTTTGTTAGCTGACATAAATTTTTAGTTTGTAGAAGTCAAAACAACTCAGATACTTGAGTATCCATTACATTATTACATGGAATATTAAAATCACCATAATATCAGTATGTTATCATATTGTGACCATATATATTACATATAAAAATTTCCAGTTCTTCCAAAAACATCTTCAATGTGCATCTGTGTTGCTTTGAATAAGGAGGTCTATATATATTTACACATACCAATATTTGTTTATTAAAAGATATATTAAATATCAAATACTCAAAAGTAATAAATGGTGGTGTCAATAATGAACTAAGTTTCTTTATTTTTAGCCATGGTTGATAAAGAACAAGCAATCCACCTCCGTCTTTCTTTGATCTTAAGTTTTTAAAGATTTAAAATTATATTCACTTATTTCAGAAAAAATAGTAGTATCTGTAGTTTTTAACCAAGTCTCTTGAAGCATAGCCAAATGAATTTTATTTGCAATCAAGTACTCTAAAATTTTTTGAGTTTTGTTACGTAATGATTGACAGTTAAATGAAACACAATTAATCCATTTTTGATTTAACTCCATGTCATTATGATTAGATCGAGAATAAGAATAAATATCTGAAAACTGAAAGTTTGTATTATATTTTCAGTTAATACAGAACTCAAGTCAATTTTATTTGCAGTAGAGTCAGCATTTAGGTGAATAGTTTTAGATGGTTTGCATTGAATATGATTAGAGATGGGTTGCTAGGAGCTTTTATTATTTTGAAAAGAGTCAGGACCTGCTTTAGATTTCTCAAAAAATCTTTTTACCAACACACCTTCTGGCCAATTTTCTGGATTTACAGATTCACTGAATGTTATACCTGTAAGAGTGATATGGAAAGATGAATAACTATCATATTTAATGTTTAATTTGGTGCATTAAATAGAAATAGCATGTGAAAACTGAGTTTTTGCAAAACTTTTAATTTCCAATGTACTTGTGTCAGGTTTGAGTCTTGAGACAAACACTTGAGCTGGCTTGGATAGCTTGGCCACAGAAATCAGCTTTAAACCTTTTAGTTTTCCCTCATATAATTTTTTTGGTTTAAGATTTTTGGATTGAGGGTTCCAATGCCCACTATTTTTCATAATTGTTTTAACATCTTTAAAAGGTGAATTTTTTTCAATTTTAGAAGATATAGGAGACCTTTTTACTATTTCTGAATATGATGGGTTGCTGTTTGAGAAATTTTCTGATACTTGATCAAGAGTTTTAGTACACTCCGTAATAGATGTTTTATTGCCCTCAGTAACAGATTATTTCTTTTTAATTATAGCTGATAACTCAGAGATCATACTCCAAACTTCAGCTAATTGATCTGATAATTTTTTAGTTGATTCATTTTTTAATAGATTTAAATCATCAATATCAGCAAAAGTTTCTTTACCATATTCTTTAATGAAATTGGAACCAGATGTAATTTTTTGCTCAATAACTGAAGTAAAGTTATTGAAATCTTCTTTTGTTAGTAAATTTGTTAGTTTCACTTTCTGTTTTTGTTTACATTCTTGACATTTCACATCAAAACTGGAATTAAATTCATGCATTTGGAATCAGCATAAATTCAATGGCTCTGATGCATTTAAAAAGATACATTTAGCATGAAGCCATGCTGGACATATTTCACATCTATATGCTTTATATCCACAGTCTTTCACTGGTTCATTACAAATACCACATAAACCTTCCATTTTTTAAGCACAATAAAAATTAATTAAAAATTTAATAAATTAACAAAACAAAATCTTATTCAAATGAGTACACAAACCTTATTCAAATAGAATATAGAAAAAGCTATGTAAAAAAGTAAGAATCACTCATGTTTTACCATAGAAAATTTGATCATGCAACCTTCAGTTGTAGAATTGTTGCTGTTACATTTTAATCACTTCTAGATAACTTTTATACCAATTTGACAATTAAGAATAATTTACATTACATAGTTGGCTGCAGTATTTAAAAGCTGTATAGAATTTATGCATTATTGTTTAAAAGTTAAATATTCTGCCATGCCATGTGCAAAACTTAAAACTTTTGAGAGCTGCTGAGGTTCATGGAATCATGTAAAATGCCGCAAAATAAGCCCTTGTTTACATTAGGTATAGTTTGTCAGCAAAAAAATGTGTGTTAATTATTTTCTACGCCGAGAACTGGCGAAAAATCGCCAAGCAATTTTACGCCTGCGCTCAACGTAAAAAATACTTTTGAGTAAAAATCGTTTTGTAAAATTTAAATAATCATTTTTTAAACGATTGTTTGAATTGAACGAATTTTGAATTGCTTTCTTATATACTTTTTCAAGACTATGCTGAACGCCTACGCTCAGCGTAAGCAAAGTTTTATACACGCCCAGTGTACACCAGGCTTAAACTAACGGAGGCATTTGAAAAAAGGGGCCAATAGTTTAATGTTAAAATGATTGCAATTACCGGTAAGTAGTTCTTGATTTTATTGATCTGAATTAAGTGGAGCAAAATAACTGCTGCCATTTTAAAAATTAAGATGAGCTGCGACCACCTATTACACTATTTTACAAAATTTTGGTATCGTATCAAATAATGGCTGAATTTAGGTAATTTGAGGTCGCTGATTTCAAATATACTGTCAGATTTTTAAAATATTGTCTACTGAGGCGGTGCTTCATGTTGCTTAATACGCTAGCTTTCACATCATTTGCTTTTATGTACTGATATTTTCCTAATAGATAAGGAACATATGCATTATTTCATCTTCCAATTCTCTAGAAATGACCTAAAATTAACACTAATTGATATGTACTCTTATTACAGATGCTAGGTATAACCCTTATAGTTGTTACAAAGCATAAAATTTAATTTGATTGAAACTGTACTGTACTATACGAAACATGTCAAATCTGAAAAGAAAATGCAAAAATGACCCAGATAAATTCTGTTATATCTGTGGTCAGTACACTCCTCCTGTGCACCGCAGAAAATTCATACCAAGAGTAAAGATTGCTTACAAGTTTTACTTTGGGTGTGAAGTTGGGAACCAGGACAAGAATTGGTCACCTCACATTGCAATGCTTGGTACACACAGTTACTGCAATGGCAAGCTGGGAAAATGAAGAAAATGACGTTTGGGGTCCCGATGATATGGCGAGAACAGGCTGATCGCTTTACGGACTGTTACTTCTTCCTAACAAATATCAAAGGATTTTCAAAAAAACAAGTTAAATATTCAAATTGCAGATTAGTAGTAGTAGTAGTAGTTTGTTTTTATTCGCACCCAAAAGAAACAATTGATAATAATTGAAGACAAAATAGAGCAAAGGTTGCAAATAGGGAGACGGCAACTAAACGATATACGTTAGTTGCCGTCTATGAAGCCAGTTCCTTAAGTCAACCCATCCCTTCACCCCCTCCAACTGGTGCCTTAAGTCAAGATGCCTCATCTTCTCAATTTCAAAGTTCAAGTGAAGCTTCTGTTTGTGAAATGTTTATAGAAGAAAATAAGCGTTTAGTACTGCGTCAAAACTCCTTCTAAATTGAGCAATGTCTTCAGCAGCAGTTTGCAGAAGTTTATGGGCAGAAATTAAGTCAATTGCTTTGCACTGCATAGCTTTCGAAGGAATGTTGACGATCTGCAAAATTTTGCATTGCACAATCAGCATGTATACAAAGTCAAGGTTTCCTATCTATTTCTTTATTGCCATAGCTTCATCTCTTTCTTTTGGCTTTGTGCTGGTAATATGTGAGTCAAGCATTTCATAACGTCACATTGTGACGTTCTTTCTTTCAAAGCATAGACAGCATCATGTCAACTAGACCACCAGTTGTATTTAACACTTTTAATGTAGGATTTGAGCAATAACTGTCATGGACGTTCTTAAGCTTTTGCCACTGTACAATACTATGTCCGAAAAAATTATATACCGACTCAATGGTGTCGTAAAATTGACGGGTCTCAGCAACGGCTTCTATGGCATCCTTTAACACCAAATTGAAATTGTGCTAGGCACGATGCACGTACTAAGCATGTGGAGCCATATCTTGGATCTTCTTACGCAAGCCGGAGTACTTCCTGCTCATCAGTGCAGCGCTATCATATCCTTGTCCACGGCAGTTTTTTACGTCAAGCCCCTTCTGCTGAATTAATTTGTTATTATCAGTTTGTCCAATTCAATAACAGAGCAGATGAATCCTCAACTTTGATAAATGAGGTAAACGCTTCAACAACTTTCAGTTCTGATGGCATTCCATCGTCGTGGTAATTGATTTTGACGCAACGAAATACTTCACTTAACTAGTCTTTTTTGCTGGCGGTATCAAGAATAATGGCAAAAAAAGGAGCGCTTTGTAGTTCGCTTTTTATATCACGGAGAACTTCTTCAGCCAGTACTGATTTTAATTCATTTTAAATCAAAAGACTTAAATATTTTGGAGAACTTTTAGGTAATTGTAAAAGTTTGTCTAAAACAGTGTCGTATTTGGCAAGACGCTGTATGATGGAGAGAAAATTATTCTTGTAAACCTTCGAACGTTCTTCACTGGATCCACTAAAAGGTAAGTTGCACTTTGCTAACATCAACGTAACAATCAATCAATCAATCAATCAATCAATTTTTTATTTAGTGCAATAAACACGTGACAATTTAAAAGAAATACATATCAAATAATAATGCACAAGGAGACAGTGGAAACGACCATACGGTCTTCTATGTCCAAAGCCACCTTAATTTTTGAAAATAACAAATAATATGTACCGAAAAAGTAGAAACAAATAAAGCCAAAATAAAATAATATGCAATGAAAATATTAAGAATAGCAATGAAAAAAAAATAAAAAAAATATAAAAAATATAAAAAAAATAATAATAAGACAAAAAATACAATGAGCATATTAACAATAACAATATCAAGAAGACGAAAAAGTGATCATACTATTAGTTTAATTTATGAGATAGCAAAACAAATAAAGCCAAAATAATAATAATATACAATGAAAACATTAACATTAGCAGTGTAAACAAAAAAAACAATAATACAGTATTGAACAAAAACATATTGTAAAACAAAAGCACAATATTAGACAAGGACATGTTGGAAAACAAAAACACAATATTAGACAGACATATGTAAAAGTAGACTTTATTGTTATTTTGCTGCGCTTACCTCGTTGGCGAAGGAAAAAAGGTTAAAAGGTTAAGACCATTAGCATTGTGATTCAATCACGTTACATGCGTTTGAATATAGGTCGCTTTAATTTTCTCTGCCTTTTTTGGCTTAAGCTGAGCAATTGTACTGTTTAATTTGCTTTAATTTTGTGAGTTTTGGTTCATTTTTAATTCGACAATTTTGATTTGTTTTTCTATTTGAATGAGGTATTTCAACTTCAACTTAAAATAAAGAAATAATTTGTTAAAGAATAATTTTGGTAAAACAAATATTTTGGTTTTCTATTTGAATAAGGAAACAGATTGGTTAGTAAGAATTACCTCAAGTAGAATCAATTGCAGTGATTTCACTGCGCCAGTTATGTTCATTTTCGTTTTTGAATAACATGCTTAGTTTATTTATATTTAGTGACATTTTCGTATTTCCAGATCAAAATAATTTAACTTCAAACAAGCTATTCCAGTAAGTGGTGTCAAATTGCTCACTAGCGATTACTACATTGTGGTTTGTTTTCTCGTAATTATTGAGCTTAGACGTTACGTTTTGCATGGTTTATATTTGTGATTCAACACCCTTCACCATGAATAAAGTTGATAATTTATTGAAAAATCCATTTAAAAACTTAAAACATGAGGAACAACTAGAAATTAAAAGACTAGGTCGATATCAACCACGTGACATCAATATCTTCCAGAAAGATGGTAGGAAATTGAGGACATTTTCATCGACGTGGTTTGATAAAAAATCGTGGCTTACGGCCTGCGATAAAAAAAAGAGTTTTTTTTGCTTTTGCTGTCTCTTATTTGAAGGTGAGAGTATATGGACAAATAAAGGTTACAACGACTTAAAACATTTGTCAGAACGAATTTCTAAGCACGAATGCAGTAAGGCTCATATGAACAATTGTGTTTCATTACGAATGTTTGGAAAAGTCAATATATTATCTGCAATTGATGCTGGCTATCGTCGAAGCATAATTAAACATAACGAATTAGTTGACAGAAATAGGCACGCTTTCAACAGGATCATTAACTGCATAAAATTTTGCGGCTTTCATGAATTACCGCTAAGAGGACATGATGAAGTGGAAGGGTATGCTAACCGAGGTGTTTTTCTTGATCTTGTAACGTACACGGCAGATTTGGACGGTGCATTTCGTTATCATCTTGAAAAATATAATGTGGTAAAAAATACATCAAAATCTATACAAAATGATCTTTTGTCTTGCATGCTTAAAGTATATACTGAAGAAATAACAAGGGAAATTAAAAATACTAGTTACGTGTCTGTGCAGGCAAATGAAACTACTGACATTTCATGCAAATCTCAATTTGTGATTATAGTGCGCTATGTGAAGGACTTTAAACCTGTCGAAAGATTTCTTAAGTTTGTTGAGCTTCAAGATAAAACAGCTAATGGACTTACTCAGGCATTGAAGGAAAATCTTGATTTGCTTAATTTGGAAAGCAAGCTTATTGCTCAAGCATATGACGGCGCGGCAGTAATGAGGGGTTTTATAAATGGAGTCCAGATTCAAATGAAAAAGTTTTTCCCACACGCTCATTACGTTCACTGCTACGCTCACCAACTGAATCTGATTATAAAGAAAATGGCTTCTTGCAACAAAAGGCTTAAGCTGTTTTTTTCAAGTTTAAATGGAATTGGAGTGTTTTTTACTATTTCACCAAAGCGCAATAGTCAGCTCAAAAAATTCTGTTCTGCTCAGATACCAAGAGTATGTGAGACACGCTGGAATTATATATCTAGAATAATCTCTGCAGTGCGTAGCAACAGGGAGCAAATTTTAGAGTGCTTTACCAGCATTTAAAATGGAGAAGGTTGGGATCAGAAGAGTTTTTGTGAATCAATTGGATTCACGAAAATTTTGGAAGATAAAGAATTTATTTTCTTTGTAGAATTTTTTGATGATTTGTTCAAACATGTTAGTGTACTTTTTGGAATCTTACAGTCTAAAAAATCAAACAGCATAACTTTTGAAGAAGCTCTTAAAGTTTTTTGTCACAGCTGTTAATCACTTGCGTGGAAATGTGGTCAAATATTTCAATAACAGTGAACAAACAGAAGCAATAACAGAAAATATAACATCCCAGCAAGCAAAGAGGCCTAGAAGAGCTGCAACTTATGCATCTGTTTCTCATTTGCAATTGCAATCATGTGTAACGGAAGCATGTGATACAATAATAGAGAAAAATAAAGAAAACTTCGGATCTTCGGATAAATTTCGTTCATTTTCCATAGTGAATCCAGCTGAATTTGAGCTTTATAGAAACTCTTCCCGACAATTATGTTAAAGAAATTGCTTCGAATTACGCAATGCTTAATAAAGATAAACTGAAGTGTGAATTGTCCGTTTTGTATGCAAATGAAAATTTTAGTGGAATTTCCAATATCAGCGAGCTATTAAAATTCATAAATGAAAATGGACTTGATGAAACATTTTCTGAAGTGTCTAAACTGCTTGAAATTGTTCTTGTGACACCAATTTCAACTGCTGACTCAGAGAGAAGCTTCAGCACAATGAAGCGAATAAAAACGTATTTTCAAAACATCATGTTGCAAGACAGACTGAACAGCCTCGCTTGCCTGTCGATACACAAGGAGTATATTAGCAAAATCAGAGATTACAACAACAAAGTCATCAACATTTTCGCGCAAATAAAGGACCGAAGAGCTGACTACTTATACAAATAAAGGTTAGTGTTGAATATTGCATATTTTTTGTTAAAAATTTATTTACCCCGCCTTTGAATTTTGGTAGTCTATGAATGGAACTTTTTGACATTTCAATAATTGTTTTGCTGGCCCCACCATTAATGAAAGCCACGAGCCGCCACTGGTATTAGCGTATCTTGCAACATGGCAATACAAGATTTCGCTCTTTATTACCAGGTTTGCAAAGAATACTTGAAATGTTTGAGAAATTGAAAAGTTACTTTAACTCCCAAGAAGGTTGTCCTACTCTTATCAAAAAATGCTTCGAAGAACCAAAACAAGAGCTCTATTTGATATTTGTTCATGGGCAGTAAAATACTTCAATGAGACTATTGTAAAGTTAGAAAAGGAAAACGCTAGTGCTGTAAATGTGGCATCGGTTCTGTCAGAGCTAAAGCTAAACTTAGTTGAAAAGAAAGAAAACAACTTCATCCCATCTGCAGCATTGACCCTCTTGGGCAAGTTAGAAGAAGCAGGCGAAGTAAACGTAAACTTGTTTTACAAAGAAGCAAAAGATTTTTACGATAAATGTTTATCATATCTGGATCTTTATGATGGTTCTTATATGTGATTCCTCATTTTTGGATCGACCTAAACGAAGAAATATCCTGGGTGCGAGTGTGCGAGTCTGCGGAAAAGATCAACACAATGTGTGGGAAGCAGGTGATCAACAGTGACTCTCTTTTCGACGAACAAGTACTAGTGAAAAAACACATGTCTGAACGTTGTAAGGAAGAGGGGTGGCAAAATGGGTCTTTGGAACAAAAGTGGATCGAGATGTTCAAAGAATTTGAAAAAAAACGCATACGAGTTTCAAACTTTCAAAAGCTGGTAGAGTTCATATTTTGTTTACCCGGAACATCCGCACCCGTTGAAAGAATTTTTTTGATCGTGAAAAGCATGTGGTCTGAGAGCAGGAACAGGATGCTGGAGCAGAACGTGAAAGCCGTTATTACATGTAAAGTCAATACTGATTGGTCCTGCTCCGACTTTTACGAGAATTGGACCAAAAGAAAAATGTTGTAATTATAGACCTATATCTCTTCTCAGCCCATTTTCAAAAATCTTTGAAAAATGTATATATGAGCAATTATACTCTTGCCTTATTAAATACAATATACTTGCACCTAATCAATTTGCATTCAAACAAAACTGCTCCACTAGCCAAGCTGTGAGAAAACTATATGATGAATTGGTACAAAATATTGATCAAAAACAAATAACATGCTGCATTTTTCTTGATCTCAGTAAAGCATTTGATACAGTTGATCATAAAATATTAATACAAAAACTTGATCATTATGGTATTCGTGGCTTACCCCAACAACTGATCAAGAGTTATTTAGACAATAGACTCCAATTCACCTCTGTGGCTGGGACATCAAATCTCGCGTCAATAACTTGTGGACTACGACAAGGTTCCACACTCGGATCACTCTTATTCTTACTGTATATAAATGATTTACCACTAGTATCAAATTTAAACACAAAACTATTTGCTGATGACACTGTTTTAACTGCAACTAATACAACAATCAATACTTTAACCAGTACAACTAATATAGAATTAGAAAAAATTGATAATTGGATGAAATTGAACAAATTAACAATTAATTACAAAAAATCTGAATTTATGCTTATTTCCAAAAAAACAAAATTATGACAAGTGTATTATAACTATTGGAAATCCCAAACTTGACCAAGCAAAACAAGTAAAATATTTAGGTATTGTGTTTGACAAAAGATTTCCTGACTTTAACTACATGCATAATTTAAAACCAATAAACCAAATTCACAAGTATAATACCAGACTTTCAAAAAACAATTATTTTTTACAAAGAAAAAAAACTGAAATCGGTAAGAAATCATTGGAATACGTATAGCCTATTGGATCAACCATTTGGCTAGATTTACCAAACGATATCAAATTTGTTTTCTTTTCCAAAATTCAAACAACAGTTAAAGTTTTATTTATTATCAAACGATATATCAACTTGAACTATATTCAATGATTTGATTTATCGTATAGACTACTGTATTACATTGTAGCGATGCACTTTTAATAAATAAAGCTCGAACAAAGAACGCGCGTACAAAATCATAGTAAGCGTTTTCACGCATGCTTGCGCACCGACGTCTCTTGTCACATGAGTCTTTCGCGCGCGCCAGCTGATTGGTCGCCACATAGCTCCCCCCCAGCGTTGTTGTACAACTCTTGTATACCAGCGATATAGTCTTTGACAATATGTGGCGGTCGTCGAACTGATCGTCCACTGCGTGTAGTTGTGATGCCTGGAGATTTATTAGGGAGCGGCGACGAAGAGGAAGGCGTCGAAATGTCTTCTTCTTGGTTGTTAAATTGTGGTGGATATCTTCCTGTGGCCAGGTATGCTGTCTTGAGACGGTCAACTGAAATGTTTTCTGTTCGTCCATTTACGTCGAGGGTGAAAAATTTCTCAGATGTGGAGATAATTCTGTATGGTCCTTCATAAGGTCGTTGCAGGGGTGTCTTGTGTTTATCGATTCGTACATAAACGAAACCTGTATGGCCAAGAGAGGGTGGGTAATAGGATGTAAGAGATGAGTGGTGTGTCGGGGGTGGGGGAAGGGTTTCATGCATCGACTTTTGCAGGTCGCGAAGAAATGTGGTTGAAGGTTGTAGAGAAAGGGGTGGGGTGGGGTCAATGAATTCGCCGGGGATGCGTAGAGTAGATCCGTACACTAATTCGGCGGGAGAACATCCCGGTTCTTCACGCCAAGTTGTTCGTAAACCAAGGAGTGTGAAAGGTAGGTGTTCCATCCAATGTGGAGATGTAGTGCGGGCTTTGAGGGAATCTTTGAGTTGTCGATGCAAGCGTTCTACCATGCCATTAGCTTGTGGATGGTAAGCTGTGGTGTGTTGTTGTTTAATGCCTAACATTTTATTTAAATTTGACCATAAAGATGAAGTAAATTGTGGACCTCGATCTGATGTGATATCTGGTACTCCAAACCGGGAGATCCATCCTCGTATAAGAGCATTTGTGCAGGTAGGTGTTTTTGCGTCGGGGAGGGGAATGGCCTCGGGCCATCGGGTAAATCGGTCGATAATGGTGAAGAGGTATGTCATTCCTTCGCTCGGAGGAAGTGGACCGACTAAATCTACGTGGATACTGTGAAAGCGCCCTGTTGGTTGAGACCTATGAGAGAGTGGGGCTCGGATGTGGCGATGCACTTTGGCTGCTTGGCAACTCTGGCATTCTCGGCACCATCTGCGAATGTCTCGTTTAAGGCCGTGCCATACATAGCGGTCTGCAATTGCCCGTTGAGTGGGGCGTGGTCCGGCGTGAGCTAAAGAGTGTATAGCTTGGAAAACTCTGTAGGTCCATTCCTTTGGAAGCACAGGACGAGGTTTCCCAAGTGACATGTCGCAAAGGAGGGAGACGTCGCTGAACGGTATATCTTGAAGCAAAAGGTTGGTTATTGAGGTTCGATACGCTGCAATTTCTTGTGAAACTGCTTGGTCGTTTGCTAGTTGTCGAAAGTCAATGGGAGGCTCTGTGATAGTGTTGATTCTTGAGAGTGTATCGGCTACCACGTTAAATTTTCCCTTCACATGTCGTATGTCAGAGGTGAACTCGGCTATAAACGACAGGTGGCGGGATTGACGGGGCGAGCGGTCAGCATTGTTGGACAATGCAAATGTTAATGGCTTGTGGTCGGTGTACAAGGTAAAGGGTTTGCCTTCTACGAAACGCCGAAAGTGGCGTACAGCCTGGTACGCTGCCAGTAGTTCTCTGTCGAAAGTACTGTATTTCTTTTCTGCAGACGACAATTTTCGGGAAAAGAAAACGATGGGTACCCAGTAACCATTGTGCAATTGGTCAAGTTGTGCTCCAATGGCCAAGTCAGATGCATCTACAGTTATGCTGGTAAGTGCGTTTGCTTTAGGATGGTGTAGTAAAGTAGCATGTGCCAGCGCTGCCTTGGCGTTTTCGAAGGCCTTCTGATATTCTGTAGTCCACGTAAGTTCTTTGCCTCGGCCAGACGATGCGGCATGCAGAGGCGCAAGCTGCGAGGCGATTGTGCGGAGGAAACGGTGGTAGAAATTTATCATGCCCAAGAAACGTTGAAGAGAAGAACAAGAATCTGGCGTGGGAAAATTGCGGATAACCTCAATGCGGCTCAGGAGAGGTCTAACACCTTCGACTGTGATAAGATGTCCTAGATATTCGAGTTCTTGAACGCCAAAAATACATTTGGATTTTTGAATTATTAATCCGTTTGAGGACAACAGTGTAAAAATCTGTCTAAGGTGATTGTAGTGTTCCACCGGTGATTTACTAGCAACCAAAATATCATCTAGGTAGACGAAAACAAAATCTAAGTGTTGGAAAATGCTGTCCATGAGTCGTTGAAAGGTTTGTGCTGCGTTTTTTAACCCGAAAGGCATCCGAAGAAATTCCCAGAGGCCAAAACTAGTGGCGATTGCGGTCTTGGCAATTGAATCTTCGGCCATAGGAATTTGGTGATAACCACGAATGAGGTCTATTTTGGAAAAAATCTTTGCTCCAGCCAGTCGTGTGTTAAAATCGTGAATATGGGGTAGTGGATAACGATCGTCGGTGGTAATTTGGTTAAGGCGGCGATAATCGCCGCACGGTCTCCATCCCCCAGAGGGTTTAGGCACCATGTGTAGGGGGGTGGACCAAGGTGAATTGGAACGGCGAATTATGCCTGCTCGCTCTAATTGTTGGAATTCGGCTTGGGCTAGAGCTAGTTTTGGGTCAGTTAAACGCCGAGGTCGTGAATGAACTGGTGGGCCGCTGGTGACAATATGGTGTTCGACACCGTGTTTACTCACCTGGTTTTGTAGACTGGGGGCTAAAATTTGTGGAAATTGTAGCAATAGTTGATTAAAGCGGCTAGGTGCGCCCAAAACTAAACCATAGTGACTGTTCGGTGTGCGCTCTGTATGTGCAGCGAAAATATGGCCGTGATTTAAATGGACAAGTCGGCGTCCGCGTAAATCGATGGCAATGTTATTGGCCGTAAAAAAATTGGCGCCTAGTATAGGGCGAGCGACGTCGGCTAAGTAAAATTTCTGACGATATCGCTTTCCTTGTCCGAGAATAAAAGTAATAACACGTTGTCCCCATGTGTTGATTTCGGAACCGTTGGCCGCTGTGAGGTTTTCTGTAGGGGTACGTTTGCGTTTGTCGTTTGGGGAAGCAGGGAAAACGCAGACGTCAGCGCCGGTATCTACTAGGAAAGATGTCCCTGTGGCGCGATCCCACACTGACAAGGTGTTAGTTTTGATTAAGCCGACCGCCGTGGTCATTGGCGGCCGGCTTGCCCGTTTTCCTGCACGGTGATTAACGATGACGTTGCCACTGGGAGGAAGCTCGCAAAGGGGCAGCCGGGTCTGCAGGTACGTGCGTTAGGGCCGAATTTTTTATGGTAGTAGCAGATAATGTGATGGGTGGAGGGATTAGGTTTGGGTTTGTGTTTTGGTTGTAAGTTCTTAAGATGTCTGGGGCTTAACGCCGATACCGAGTTGATAGGGAGTAACTCGTTAGCTTCGATAATACGGTCTGCAGCTAAAGCTAATTCCTGTAGATTTGGAAATTCTTGGGCCGCTAGAATTGCACGAACCTGTGAAGGAAGTTGTGCTAAAAAAAATGGTCGCCGAAGGGTGTCGGCGTCATTGTTGAGGGACTCGAGATAGCGTAGAAATGCGGAGGGCTTCTTGTCCCCAAGCCCTGAAATATTAATAAGCTCGGCGTCTTTTTGTAGTTGAGATTTACCAAACGTGTTGAGTAAAGCTGTTTTTAAAGCATTATATTTTCCTTGCTCCGGTGGGTTTAGAAGAACTGCTTTAACTTCTGCGGCTGCCCGATTGTCTAATGCTGTAATTATGTAGTCGAATTTAGTTTGATCAATAATTATAGATTTAGATCTAAATTGTGCTTCGGCTCGAAGAAACCAAATCTCCGGGTCGTCTGTCCAAAACTATGGGAGTTTAACTGCTACTGCTTGAATCTTAGTCGTTGACAAGGCGTTGTTTGTTAACTTGCTGACTGCTTCAGTTAACTGCGTTAAAATTTCACTGTCTGCTGACATATCAATGTTTAACTTTAATGCCACGGGCTACTTGGCTCAAGTAGCCAGTAATTTCAGCTTATTTTCTGCTATTAGAAAATTTTGGGCATATTCGACTTCCGGGGTCACCAATGTAGCGTTTACTTACTAATCACACTATCTGACTTCGCGATACATGACCCGTTTCTAACAATGCACTTTTAATAAAGAATGCTCGAACAAAGAACGCGCGTACAAAATCATAGTAAGCGTTTTCACGCATGCTTGCGCACCGACGTCTCTTGTCACATGAGTCTTTCGCCGCGCCAGCTGATTGGTCGCCACAACATAATCTATGTAGCCTCAGTTAACCTACTTGATGTGCTATTTTATACACCTGTAAAAGAAATGTTCTCATATTGTTAAAGCTTATCTTCAATATAATTTTGCCTGATCAATTTATTTACACCACTTTGCTGCTTGTTTCTTGCTAGTAACTGATTGACCTCTACTTAAATCACGTTACCAATAACTGATAAACAACCACAGCTGTGAAAAAACAGGTGCTGAGAAGCAGAAACTGCTGTCTCACAAAAGAATGCACAACATCACCCAATATCAACTGAATAACAACTAATTTTCTAAGGCTGCACACGGGCAGGCGCAGGCGCAGCTAACGTCTGCTTATAAGTTACGATTGCTGTTTGGGCCAGACATCGCTGGCCCCAATTTTGTGCTATTGCTAGCATAGTAAAATCTTCACAAAGCGCGGCGCGTGAGTTGGTTGGCTTTAGGTGTAAATATATAGGAGTAAACGGGCCAAAATATGTGGGCCCCTCTGCATCGTTTTGAAGAGACTTCAGGAAATATTTGAAAATATTTCTTGTTGTTTTTCTGTTAACTGTTATCTTGGCATGCATGTAAACATTTTGATATTGAATATAGGGTTTTTCTTTGGAAATTCATATATTATTAGTCAAATTTTTAGTGGGGCCCGGCCCCTGTGGCCCCTATGTACGAACCGCCACTGGCTGATACTCAATTTCTACAAACTCGCAAAAATGTTTCAGCTCAATAATCCGAAAAGTGTAAATGTGAAAAAATTTATAGATTTTCACAACAAGACTTTCGACACATACAGGGAGAGTATCTAGAGCATGTTAGAGGCAGTTGTGAACAATATGAGCTGCACATCCAATCTCTGTCAGATCTCTTTCGATCTTTTCTTTCACTTTGAAGAAAACATTATTTTGTCCTCTTCTTTTCACACCTCCAAAATTAGTGTTGCAGTTGTCGGCACAAAACCCAACAACTTTTTCTTTAAGCTCATTTTGCTCAAGAACCGATACCAGGTAATTGCTAAGTATTTTAGCAGTTTCACCGGGAAGTGATTTAAATTCTAACAACTTTACTTTCACGCCGATATCAGGTACAAAATAGCAAACCACAACAGGAACAAGCTTTATCTCTTTCCTGTTCGAAGCATCAATAGTCACGGTGACGAAGTTAGCTTTGCCCAATTCTTCTCGTAGATCACCAGCTACCATCGGGGCAATGCAATTTACAATCACTGCTTCGCATTTCGTCCTTGCTAGAGCAAATTTAATTTCAAAAAATTTTGAAATTAACTTTGAGGTACAATCGGAAATCTTGAAATTCTGTCCGTGAATAGCAGTGTGATAAGCAAACATAGCTTCCTTTGCTGCTAACTTTAAAGATTCATCAGAATCAGAATTAGCCGGTTTGAAGAAATTTGTTACGCGCGACGACGACGCTGCTGCCTCAATAGAGGATTGTGTTTTTGGGTTTGCAAGTGTTTGTTAATATCTGATCGTCCGCCGTGGCGAATTCAAAACACAGAAAACAACACTACACTGATTGCAGTGCACTTTATCATTAACGGTTTCTTTTAAATATGGGTATTCTCGTTTTAAGTCATTTGTAAATGCACATTTCCTTTTGGGCATTTTAACAGAAAATTTAGCCACTTTTACTTTTAGTCAAGTTACAACCTAAGTCTACATAAACAAACATGATAAAAAGAAACATCACTTACTAGTATTTGCAGAGAATGCAATGAAAATGGCTTCGCAAAAAGGAAATGAAAACAATTAAGAAATACAATAAGACAATTCAACAAACCAGTGACTCAAGCCTATAGCACCGCAAGCCTCATAGTCTGATGAAAGATTACCTTGCACTGCATAGCTACCAAGCTACCGGCTACGGCAAAAGTGGCTGACCAGCACCATCTTAGTCTTGACGTACAGGGCTTACACGTAACAAATTGTACCAATTATCGAAACGACGAAACAAACAAAATCAGGCATTCACCATCAGTAAGTAGGCTACCGCGGTACGCTACAGAGCAACAACAGTTACGAGAACATGCTGATTGGCATTGTTCATGTATTATGCTGGCTGGCTGAACGCCAAAGCGGGACTTTTGGCTGACCGGTCGGGACGCCGGGACAAGACGTTAAAAAGCAGGACTGTCCCGCCTAAAACGGGACGTATGGTAAGCCTAGCCTCCATGGTTTTGTAGTCGGAATCGCCGGAGTCATACGTTTTTAAGCAAAGTCGGAGTCGTTTTTTAGATGTTTAGAAGTCGGAGTTGGAGTCAGAAAATAACTTCAAATGCAGGTTGGGGTTAATTAATTGCTTGATTGTTTAGTCTAAGTGTCGCGCCAATAATGTTTTCCTATCAGCCCGAAGAGAAAAAATAAAAAATTACAATGTGATGAAAAAGCAACATGAAATAGTTGTAATTGTTTTTAAAGTGTAGCATTTTTTGACAATGAGTATTAAACTCGAAACCTTAAAATTAAACCAGAGTGTAACCGTAATACTGGCGCTTTTTAATTTAAAAATATTCAAAGATTCCACCCACCGTGCTTTAATGTTTTCAAACTGATTAAAATACTTGTAAACATTAAATTTAGGAAATAAAAACATAGTAATAGTATTCAAAAATGTACAATAACTTAAAAAAATAGTCACAGTCAGAAGAGCGAGGATAATTGAAATTAACTGAATTTTTAACTCTAGAATTTATAAACGATTTAGTGCTGCCGGAGACTACATACACATAAGATAATCAGAGTAGTCAGAGTTAGAGAGTATTCAGGTTAAATAAATTAGTTAAGACTTGGGTTAAGATAGAATTTGCCAGTTTCATGAGTTTATGTATTGTCGCAAAGTTCTTACATTTTTAAAATTTTTGTTAGTTTGTTTAGGTTTATTTATTAATGTCTGACAGTAATGCTTTCAAATATGCAATTGTGGTTTTGACTGACCAGAGTTTGACAAGTCTGAGGAGGCGCAAGAGTTATGGCTAACCAAAAAACTAACAAAAATTTGAAAAAATAATCAAAAGATTATTTTTTTTTTCAAATTTTTGTTAGTTTTTTGGTTAGCCTTAAGATGTAAACAATCATTAACTTAAACCTAGTCATAACTTA
Organism: Diplosoma virens; assembly: GCA_963680785.1. Classification (NCBI taxonomy): domain Eukaryota; kingdom Metazoa; phylum Chordata; class Ascidiacea; order Aplousobranchia; family Didemnidae; genus Diplosoma; species Diplosoma virens. Next base: position 26,572,201 of record OY796884.1, read on the forward strand.
ATCTAACCTAAACCTAAAGCCTTAATAAAAGAATCTATTAACTTACACAAAAAGCCTAATTGTAAATTGAATCTAGAATTACCATTTCATTGTTAAATCACCAATCTAAACACTGCAATTTGATAACAAATGCAAAACATGAAATAATAACATAACTATAAGCCAAAAAGTAAAAGTTTAAGATGCAGTAATGAACTTTTATTTCACTCCATTTTTTTAATATGCTGCAAAATTTTATTATTAATATTGCCATCCTAAAATGAAGACCAAATTTTTAGGTCTCTTCAAGAAGTCACCGTAAGTGATTCTTGTTTGTGAAACTAACCCAGATCCCCCTGTGGTTACTATCGCTTCTTGTGACATCTTTTTTCTCTTGTTTTTCTATTCCATCTTGATGTCAAAAGAAGGATTCTGGGTTAGTTTCATTAACAAAAAATTGCTTATTGTGACTTCTTGTAGAGACCTGATTTTTATTTGTCATTTCAAAGTTATTGATTACTTGTTGGCTTTATATCAGTATTGTTTCCAACAATAACTGATATAAAGCCTAATTTTTCTTTAAAAAAAATACTGTAATTTTTTCAAATTTTTATTTTATTTGTCAGCATTTCTATGTTAAACCAATTTTTTATATGGAGCTTGATACTATGACTGCCCCCACTGCACAATTTGATGATGATTGGAATAATTTTTCCAGTTTTTCAACTTCAACTTCTACTGAAATTTGGAATAAAAAAGTCAAAGAAAATGATTGTAAACATGAAAGTATATCTAATTCTGAAGTCAATGACTCAATTGAAGAATTCCAATTTTCTGAGTCATTGCATTATGAAAGCTTGGAAGATTTAGTTCATTGCTTTGATGAAAAACTTGCCTCGTGTTTTTGTGTTAAAAACATAGTTACTGAAAATAGCCAATCAAAGTTGCCCATTCTCACAATAAAAGCTTTAAATTATGATCAATTATGGAAAAGATTAACAGACAACTATGGACTTGTTCAACCTTTAAAATGGGAAACTTCATCTATTCGAAAATTGTATATTCCTTCTTTGTGCCTACCTTTTCATCAAAAAAACTTTGATGAAACTAATTCTGGTTGCTCTTATTCTACTACTTCTAACAATGAGGTAGATGACGACTTGTTAGAACAGCAGTTAGACTACCATAGCATGATTGAGTATAATGTTTACACAGAGGATGGTGTAATCCTTGAACCAAACTCTTACAATTGCAATCATGATGTCCAGACAGCTGATCAAGTGATTGAAGAGTTGGAAGAAATAATGCAAAATGCAGATGAAGTAACAGCTGTTGTCAATCATGAAGTGCAAGATGAAACAGGCATTATTTTTAATGAAGTCTGTTCTTTTGGTATTAACAACAACATTAATAATTTTGAAGAAAATGTGCGTCGATCTCGTGGTTCTGTTTCAAGTCTGGAAGAAAGTGCTCGTGCTTCAGGATTGAAGTCCCTTTCATTATCAGAGTTAAATATTGCCAATGAAGATCTTGAGCAACAGGTTCAATCACTTTCCAGTGAATTGCTTCAAGAATTAAATAAACGTGATGAACTAAAATACGAAATTGAAGTAAAACATTCATTTATATCAAAAGTGATGGAAGTACAGTATAAGCGTGACGAAATTTTGAAATCAACAAATATTCTTTCTTCTAGAAAATTCTCTAGTTTAAAAAAATCTCCTACTTCTGATACTGCTGCAAATCAAGGAAAGTATCTCACTACTGTAATACCTTCTAATAAAGGCAGTGTTTTGACTACAGACAATTTACAGAGTCTTATTAAAATTTTAGATGCTATGAAAGCAGACAGTGATGAAGTTCCTACATTGCTTACTTCATATATATTACAAGTAATTTGTCCTGCACCAAATGAACTTCATGTTTTAAAGTTGTAATCAACATGTATGAAATAATTCTTAATTTATACAAGTTGTGGGTAAATTGCACCAAAGAGTGGTATTTTACAGTTTGGTTAGATAATTCTTAATATTTTTGTCACAAAGCTTCTAATTGAATAATATAGTTAATTCTTCAATATAGACTTTGTGTTACTTACTACTACATAGTCAATATTGAAGAATGTTAGTGAATTGTCTTAATAGCTGAATTTGATTTTAATTTTTAACTTAATTGTTAATGAACAAAACTTCTGATTTTTTTCAATAGTACTCTTATTTACAAATTTTCTAAAAACTCTTTTAATTGTTTATGTATGAAACTTTTACTTGTGTAAAAAAAAAAACAGTAGAAACAGTGACATTATCTGGTGTTATTGATGTTATCAAGACTTTAAAAAAAAAAAAAAAATGTCTATGTTATTTAGTTCAGATAAAATTTTAATAATTTTTTTTTCTTTTAAGTTAAACTATTAATATTTCTGGCTATTTTGTTTCATTATTGTATGTGAATTTTTGGTTATAATAATATATTTACCATCCAAATGCTTTCTTTTGCTTTAAAATATTTTTTAGTGTGTTGCAATTGTTGGATTTAGTGTTTGCAATCTGCATTGTCTATTCAGATGTATTGAAATGGTTGCATATTCAATTTTCCTAGCTTTTTATATGATTAACTAAAACTGAGTGGTCCAAACTATGGTCTACAACCTGGTTTTCTATGGACACTGGTACTAACAATTACCCAAAGGTCAAGAATTCTGCTTGGTTTTTAGTGATCACCTTTTTTTGGTCTGCACTTATGTTTCAATGTTATATTTTTGATTTCAGTTTCCTGGCAACTAGAATTCAAACATGAAATTTAGTTGTTAGCTGAACTAAATTTTTGGCCTGATTGTGGCTTACAAGTTCTAACCATTCTAAAAAATGGCTTGCACAAGTGAAGAACTTGAACCACACTGAACTAGAATATGCATTCATGAGAAATGACTATTTAAAAAGCATGCAATGAAACAAATTGTTTGTTTGATATTCTTCAACTGAATTAATATTGCAGTAGTGTTAATTGCTTTGGTACACAAAAACCAAGCCATGTAGACTAGTTACTCAAAATTAATTAGTATGAAAACTGGGTGGCATAGTAACTATACTCTAAAAATGTAGCTTGCTTTTATTTTAATTACTTCATTGTTGAAAACCCTATTGTATTCTTTACTTTTGTAAATTTTTAAGCAATTAAAATAAGGTTTTGTTTTTTCCTTGTTGTTAAGTGTTAATCTTTTTCAATTGCTTAATTTTCCTAATCAAAAAACTGGTTTGTTTCATAATAATAGTGTAAAAGAAGGCATACTGTACCAAGCTTCTTAGTGTCTTATTTGTATGTCACCCAGTTTTTGTAGTCATTGATGTTGAGAATCTAGTCTACATTTCTATTCTACATTTCTAGTCTACATTTTTGTAATTTTTATAAACCACTCTACTTGAAGCTTTTTTTTATTAAGAAATATTTTGTAAGACGTTGTTGAACTTTTTACTCAGAATGCTGTATTTAGTGCAAGTTTATCATTAAATCTTTTATAGAAGTTAATTATTAATAGTTGTTTAAGTTTATATGTTTGCTTATAAAAATAAAATAATTTCTAATGACAACAAAATGCTAATTATCAAAATCATACCATGCCAAAGAAGCATTGTATTGTGTTGTAATTGCATACATGTAACTGATTTTTTTAAGCACTTAATATCAATGTAACTGATAATTTTGATATATGTTTCATATGTTTTAATCTTAAAGTGTTAAATACTCCTGTGCTATGTCACTAACTTTGAAATAAATATTTTGATTAATAAATAAGCTTATTCCATTTACCTTATTACACCATTAATTAGAATATTTTTAAATTTAACAATTGACTCTGATCTGGAATGTAGAAAGCTTCTGCAGTAGGAAAAGATTATGCATTGATCTATTATGCAATTAACTGATTTTATCTGTATATGAGATTTTTTTTCTACTGGCAGAGCAGTATGGTCCGTTACTTTATAAAACAAACTCTTCAAAAATGTGCATCTTAATCAGTAAAAGTTAGCAATTACTAATTACATTTGAAGTTTGTGCCAAGTACTAAAGTTCAATCATAAAATGCTTGTTTTTTAATTATTTTTCAGTTTAATAAAAACTTTTTTTTTCTGTAAACAGTCGTCTGTTATTTTTAAAAGGTTGTCATGTTGCTTTGACATTTTGTACTTAGCAAATTCCATAAATACATTACAACTTTGGGTTAAGTATGTGATGTTCATTGTATATTACATTTTTGGCGTGATTTTCAGTGTTATTCTCAATTGTTAATTAATTTTTGTCGTAATTAATGTAATGACATTATTATTATTGTTTTCTTTCAATTTGGTATTTTTTTTATTTCCTAAATAGTTATACATGTGCTTTGTTTTAAAAGCTTTTCACTGTGGTGCTTTTTTACTTTTTTGTTTGCCATTTATAAATATTTTAATTACACTTTTAATTAAGTTAAAATTTTTTTTTTTGATAATGCAATTATAACAGGTTAGTTTGCTTTTTATTAAATCAAGCAGAGTTACCATTGCATTTGTTTTACATCTCCCATTATTTTAGAAATTAAAACTCTTGATTAGCTATTTTTGTAACTAAAAGCCTCAAAACTATTTGTTGAGTTTTAACATTGAGGTCCTTTGAATCTATGTTGGAATTTATTTTACGTTAAACTTTAGTATGTTCGAAGTAGGTTTTTTACCTGCAGAAGTATTTTTGCTTTCAAACTTAGTGCAAAAGATATTACAGTTTTTTTTATTAAAAGGACCAAGTAATGTTAATTTATTGAAGCGAAAACCAAAACTTTTTATAGTTTACTGACATTGTTTTAAAAAGATGTTTATTGTGTCATTTTCTTGATTTTTTTGTTGCAATTTATAGTTGTTATGAGGCAGCAGTTGCAAAAATTTAAATTTGATGTTTAGAATTCAGTAAATTGGTTTCACTTTTTTTCCTGTTATTTATTGTATGTGTAATGCTCATTTTTTGTAGATAAACATTGTCAAATATATTCAAACTTTGTTGTGCATGTTTTAATCCCAGTGTCAAACTTTTTAATGAGTGTTAAACATTAGTATCTTTTAATATATTTTAATTGAAGACTTTTGTTTTCTTTTGCAATTTCAAGCAATATACAGTGCAGTATAGATAATTATTAGTTACTTTTGGTGAGTTTCAATAAAAAAGTCTTTAAAAAAAAGTTATTGGATAATTTGAGTCACTGAATATTTATAAAAAAGACAAAACAGTTTAATTAAATATTATATGAGTCCAGTTAAAAAGTTTTTGCACTTAACAATATCACTGTATTATTGGTCTGTGTTGGTACTACCTGCAATTATTCAGAATTTTTTGCTATGATTCAGTATTTTCTACTGTATATTTGTATAATGATTTTATCTAAAATTAAAAATTATGTACTGTATGTCACCATTTTTTTGACTCTGACTTGTGGACCACATGCAGTCCAGAGAACAATTTCAAAATTTTTTAAAGTTATATGATTATTGTTTATGTAAATTAATAGGTTTTGATTTTTTTCTTTTGTCGTCACAAGCAAAGTTGGATTGTTTTCATCTGCTTTTTTTGTTGTTTACACTTTTGTTTTTCGTCTTTACTGATTTAGTCAAATGATTTAATAAACTGCCTGTTCTAATTAAGGTTTTATATAATTTTTTTCAGCCATTGACTCACAGCTGATGTAATCAAACAGTGTTATCCTGTCCGTTCAAGGGTATTGGCCTTTAACCTTTTTGCTTTTCTTAATCAGGCCAATCTGTATGGCTCATCTATTTTGATTGAAAATTAACATTCAGAAATTTACATACCAAATATGTCATTTGACTCGATATTTATGAAATTTTCTGCATTAATTTGTATCGTGTTTTTACATTTTCTAAGTTACGTTTGATCAATTGTAAACTAAAGCACTATATAAATAAATGTTGGTGGAAAAACTTTAGAAAACCAATCTACAAATTTATAAACTTTATGCATGACTGTTTTTTTCCTTAGGTGAATTTAATCATCTAAATTTTTTAAGTTTTATTTAAAACTACAAAACATGGAAGTTGATTTATCTGAAGATGATTTGGATCAGAAAACCCAGCAAGATTGCATTAAACAAATGGAAAGTAAAGATTTCATTATGGAGCCTGCTATTTTTGCCTGTTTGAAAAGGTAGTTTTTGTTTCAGTTTTAGATATGACATATCATTATTGTTCATTTGTTATTGTAATCCACTTTTTTAAGAAATTCAAAAGTTTGTATTAGATCTAAGCACCTGTTATTTCAAAAAAGTAAAACTTGACCAATAAAAATAAGTGTTTGTTGTTGGCAGTGTAATCGTGTGGTTAAAGTGCCACGAGTGCAATCAACATAGTCTCAGTTTAAAACCTACTTGTGCCATTCTGTTGTGTCCTTGTGAAAGACACTTTATGGCAATTCCCCCTGCTTGGTGGTCTTTGCAAGCAGTTCAAAATTTCAGTCATATCTCTATACAAAAAACTAAAAAACCAAATAAAAATTTCAACCAGACAGCAGTCTCTGGTAGCAGGTCGTGGTAATTGCTTGCCCTATGTATAGCACCTTTGATACTTTCCTGCAAGTCAGGAGGATAAAAATAGAGATGAAATAAAGATGAAATGCATTTCGATATTATTTATTGACCTAAAATACCATTAAAAGATCCCAGTGGTTGAAAAAATATCTCTTTAACACCTATGTACTTAAAAACAATTGACTTAACTAGTATGTAATTGTTTTATTAAAAATTACGTTTCCTGCCAGGTATTTCCAAGCTGGTGGCATGCCTGAAAAAGTCGTTGAGCTTCTTTCTGATAATTACACAGCCGTTGCTCAAACTGTCAACTTGTTGGCAGAGTGGTTGATAATGTGTGGTAAGTTGATCTTTTTCAAATGCACTTTAAATTATTTTTTAAATAAATTTTTTAAGGACTTGCTCCTACTGAAGTTCAGGACCTGGTCGAGGATCATTTAAAAGATCTTCTAGTAAAGCATTTTGACCCGAAAAAAGCTGATACAATATTTACAGAAGAAGGAGAGGTAGATATAAATCTGATTTTCAAAGATGTAATTCATCAGCTATCAGATCGTAGTACACAGATGTTAATTTTGCTTTTTAACTTTTTTGATGAAGCCATAAAGACAAGAATATTTTAAAGAAAAACTATGCTAAGTTCACCACCATGATTTATTACGTTTTTCTTGCATCTACAATTGATAATCAAAGAGTTATTGAGTACCAAAAATGTTGCATAGATATTAAGCCTACACAAGTTACAAAAATTGCTAGCAGTTTTTGGTTAAACTCATAAATTACAGGTGAGTATTAATTGAACAGCTTTAAAATAACTTTGCAATCTTCAAGTCTTTCGATTTTTTTCATAATCTAAGTGCTATTTGTAAAATTTCTTGTTATAATCAGACTTTGAATTGACTTTGGAGCTAAATACTCCATACATTTGGCTATCTCAGCAAAGTTCAAAGTTCCTGTCACGATGATTCTTGCCATCTGTTCCGTCGGATTTAATGATATGTGATCATTTTATATCTTACCATTGGACACAAGATTAAGATATATTATTTTTTGTCATATTTATTTAAAAAAACGAGTTTAATATTTTATAGACTCCTTCTTGGTTGGAAGGTATGATTGCTCATCAGAAATGGCGGCAGTTGTTCTACAAGTTAGCTGAAGAATACCCAGATTGCTTGATGCTTAATTTCACCATAAAAGTGTGTTATTTATGGATCATTGTTTGCTTGATTCAGATAACGTAACAAAATATTTATAACAATCTATCATAATTTTTTTAGTGATTGTAAACTTTATAAAATCTAATGCGTTTTAGAGGTTATTTTATAGGCTCAAAGAGTAATTTTTTTTTTCAAATCTAATGTGGTCAGTATTTATCCACTTTCAATATGTAATCGTTATAAACAACTTATTTTACTCGCTGTTGAACTAGATAATCTATTACTTTCCGAAAGTTGAGGTCTTTTTACGTGAATTATGTTGTTTAAATGCTTTTTTATTGGTTCAATGCCACTACTGCTAGGAAATGCGTCAGTTTGGTATTGGAATATTAAAACATTTATTTCCCGTTGCCAGACCCGCCTTGTTTTCGATCCTGGGAAGAGTATCATTTAGACAAAAAAACTCTTGTTATCCTTGCTTGCCGCTTTTTCAACGCGCTTCTGTAGTTTGTCGCAATTTTTGGTAAGAGTCGGCACGAGAAGTTAACCTAGAGACTATTTGTCAGCTGATATCCGACGCCGGCTATCAAGGGGAGATCACCAACGTGTCCACCGCTTGCACGCAGCTCGAGGTCTTCTCGAGAGTTCTGCGCACGTGTCTGGTGACCAGTTTGGAACGAAGCAGCGAGGAATCACTCAACGAACACCTTCCTGATTTCGCAGTGAGTCTGTTTTGAGGTTATAGTTTTTTATACCCTGCTGATTTTGTCGGCTGTGTAGTGAAAACGATGAAAATTAACGTTTCTTTTCGGCATGTTGAAAGTCGCTTCTGTTTGTACGTATTTGATATTGCGAAGCCTTCGACGTTTTAATTGTAGCGATTGTCGGTCGCTTTGCTTTGATTTTCTTTATTAATTCGTGTGAGATTAAGCCTAAATATAAGTTAAAAGTTTATATACAAAGTTGTTAGATTGCATTATCTGGCTTAGCAAAAAGTTACCCTGACTTGATTTAAAATTTTCTCACTTGTATTTTAATTTTTTATCTTCAGTATCTATTCATTTTATGTTTTGATAAAAGAAAGCTTAAACTTTGTATTAATATTTCAATAACAACTCCCCCGCTTTTTTACACATGTTACATAGGCGTTTGCATTACAAAAATAATTATCAACGTTGAACTCGATCGGAAATACGAAATTTTAATGTCTTTTCTAAATGGTTATGAAGTATTATCTTGTTATGCTTTAGGACAGGGGTTCTTAACAGGTGAGGAATTGACCACTAGGGGGGAATTTTGCATTTTCAAGGGGGGAAATTTTTTCAATGTAATTGAATGTTTCAGATATTAACTGTAATAGTTTGTAAATTTTTTTGTATAAAAAGCATTTTTAAAAGTTTAATTATTTTGTAAATTCGACTTTTATGTGAGCAATCGTATTGAGTAAATTGTTCGTATTGAGTAACTTTACTACTTAATAATGGTTAATTTTTGCTTTTTGGTAAATAATGCTGCTATTAATTTTGTGATAATAGCTATAGTTTTTGTATTTCAGGAAACTATTATATTTTTGAGCTTTTTTTATTTGCTCATAGTAATAATTTTTTAATAACAAAGATTAGTCTAAAAATTTTAACCAATTTAGGTTGAATTGTAAAAACTTACTTTCTCTTTTTGCATGCTGATACAAATATACTTATTAGGCTACAAACTGAATTTCCAAAGGGGGAATTTAGTTTTTAATATCGGTTTAAGGGGTCCATGAAATTATAAAGGTTGAGAACCACTGCTTTAGGACGTTTATTTGAAATTGAAATACTAGAACTTATTTTGCTTTGAAATACCGCAGTAATGGCATTGCACATCAGCTGTTGTCTGCAAAAAAGCTTAAAAATACAATTGCCCCGTCACGTGACCACAGACTCGTAGTTTTTAGTGATGTGTGATTCATCGCAGTTTTTTTCGCGCCGCTTTTATGCGTTTAAAATCAATTAAAAACACAGTACCGATATATCTTTTTGCGTTGAATTTTAGCTTGTTTAAAGTTCATGCTTGAAGTTTTTTCGGCTGTTGACCTGGGGACTTTGCTTGTCAGCATCTTTTTTCTCCATTCAATTATGGTTTTATTTACCCCGGCTTTTTCTTGATGTTTGTTAAGCTTAGTATTGTTTGTTCAAACCGCTTTTTATTTATTTTATGTTTGTTCCTTATTTATTTATATATATATATATATATGTATATATATAGATATATATACCCATCATCTGTTTATTTTATGTTTCTTTACAAAGTCTTTTGTTATAAAATTTGTTTATGCAATTTTTTTGATGTTGAACTTCCAATTTTTGTAAGGTTAAGGATGATTACGTTGGCACTTAAAACTGGTCAAATAACTCGCACTGGAGTCATATTAACTTTAAATGTAAAAAAACAAACTTTTAACGATTTAGCTTACGTTACGCATCGACATTATAACTCTTAGTTGGTTAAACATAAATTTTGGTCTTAGAGAAACACCGAGCTTTCGTTGCCAATTACGTCATTTAATATCCGCTGACAATTAACATTACGTGACATGACGAAAGCTGCTGCTTGCTCATTCATCCGGCACATGCTTTAGAAAATGGTTTGCCACGCGGAGCACACCTATCTATACACCCAGATCGTCATGGCTATTCTTTCCAAATCCAAGGTTGGCGGCTCTGTAGTGCGAAGAATTTCTCAAGAGCTTGAAAAATACGCCAAGGCAAAGTGAGCTGTTTCTTTTTTTTATTTTGCTACAAATGAGCTCGAATCAATCGTTGAGAGCGGTTTATTTTCGACCAATTTATTCATGGCTGCCTCTCGACGCGATCAAGTACTTCTTGACTTGAATCGTACCTGAATGAAAACTCAAAACAGTTGGTGTGTAATTGTATACCCTCGCATTGTCGTTCGACAATGCCTGACCTAATTTAAATGCGCTGATTTTTTTTGCTTTATTGATCTTCATTTAAAAAAGCGAATTTTAGCGCCATTAATTATTATTTATTCAACTTAACCAGCTCGCTACCATTTTACTTTCCACCATTCCACACGACTAACTGTTGTCGTCGTCGTCGTTTGAAAAGGAACATATTCCTGGTTAGATACCGACAGAACTGGAGCCGAAGGTTTATCTTTTTGGTACATGAGGAAGTTTTACTGCTCGGATCGGATGCTGACGGCAAAGATCTTGAGCTAGCATCGAGCTTTGTGATTTAAAACCGTGATACTTCGTGCTCCATGTGGTGCTCTATGTATGGGGCACACTGATACGATGTGATATGTTGTTATATGGCGTCGCACTTGCAATTTGAGAAAAGAGCAGAACCCTATTTGTGCATTAACGAATAGAAGCGTCGTGGTTATAAAAATATGAACCTTAATGTACTCCGTGTTGCACTTATCGTTTATCTATTTTCTATTTACCCTTGTGTGTATTACTAACCGTGAAATCTTGTTTTCGTTTTGACAAACTTATTCATGATTGATTTGCTTTTACATAAATGTGGAAAACTTCTTCTGCTTTGCTTGTACGTAATGCCTAGTTTACATGGTGCGTTTTCTTTTGTATTTGTTTAATTACAATTAAAGAAGCTTCATCTTCTATTTCGATTCCTTTTGCAGCGGCCACGACGTGACCCACATCACAATGGCGTTGTCAGGCGCTTCTTCTTACCCCAGAGCACAACAGAGCATCATGGCCATGCTGTCCAAGGGCCAGCTCAATCCTGGTGACGTCACAGTTCTCCATAAACTCTATTCCTCTGACGATCCTCCTCCTGTGAGCTTGATCAGGGTGAGTTGGCGGATGTGTAGTGGGGTTGTTTAAAACTGTGATTTCTTGTTGTGATCTCATTAAAAATCTTTCTTTCTCTCTCCATGTGTAGGTGCTGGCGTGGGTATGTTTTACTCGCTTTACAACAGACACGGCTTTTCAAACTTTTTTGTTCTTCGACCCCATTTTAAACCTACAGCAAATTTTGGATTTTGGGACTTTTTTGAAATTTGCGGGGCATTTAAACAAAAATTCTTGATTTTCGTTCCCGAATTCAAGTGTTTTCTAAAAAAAGAAAAGGTCTTCACTCAAAATCAGGCTCCGATATTTTATTTTCGTCCCCAAATTAAAGCGTTCTCTAAAAAAAAAGTCTTCACTCAGAATCAAGGTTGGATTTCTCGATTACATGTGCAATAACCGCCGCAGGTTAGATATCGCTAGACTAATTTTTTCAAAAATTTTCGCGGCACGACTGGGATTCTCAAAGATTCGCGGCACAAGGCACTAAAAGCCAATTTGTTTCGCGACCCACAGTTTGAGTAGCCCTGCTCTATTAGAATGTTATTTTTCCACAAGCTTCTAAATTTTTGCTAGTTTTCTTGTCTATCATTATGTGAATATACATGTAAGTAAAGTTTAGCTGGTTGCTTTTGCTCAACAATGCTCTGCTTTAAAAATTTTTTTGGAAAATTAATTTTTATACCATAACGAAAGCGTTTTTTCGAATTTGATGACACAAAAAAATACACAAAAATATATTAGCGAAAAAAAATTTATGTCTATATTACAGTATGTTCGTTTGTTTCACCCTTTAGCTAAAGATTTCCGTTTTAACAACTTCCAAATTACAAAATAGCATCGTAATTCATGAAAACCATTCATAGCCGGATAAAATTAGGCTTTTGTTAAATCCAGATATCTTTTATACGTTATATTTTGTTGTTATTCCTCCTGCAAGGCTGATCTTGAGAAGGAAAAATTGTAATTTTTAAACTCTTTTCGTTCGCGCAGTACCCGCTTTTTCTCGAGCTTTTCATCGAGACTCTTTTCACGAGCAAAGGCGCCAAAATCAACCCTGATTACAAGCACAAGTACATCTATCTGCTCGCGTACGCGGCAAGTGTCTCCGAGACGTGGCACAAGGTGGGCTGCTGGTTTGTGTTTTTAATAAATCGCCGCATTGCTTGAATCTTTTTACTTTGCTTCTTTCGTAAAGATTGTTATTTCGAGAATGATTTAGCCTATAGTTTTTTTCTTTTACTTACAGTGGACATTATTTTTTGTGTTGTTCTCTGTTGTATCTTGCTTATTTTGATTTTATGTTGCTTAAAGTAATAATAAATTGTTTTTAATATCAGACACCCCAAATTTGGGTTACGTCATTTTTCTTATTTTCAACTTTATCGCTTCCAAGCTTGAGCCTAGATGTTTTTTTAAATCGTTTATGCTTTTAAGTTATTTACCCATTTATGCTTCAATTTTAAACTTTTGTCTCAAAGTGTATTGATTAATGAAAACGAAATAAATCATAAAGAAAACATTGATAATTTTTGAAGTAAAGTACGTCATCTTCGATCGTTCTTAAATTCGAAATCGCGCTCGACATCAATATCACAAGTTCGCTTCAAAATCAATAATTGAATCGCCAAGAGCTGGTCAATTTCGATCGAACGCGAACTTGTTTCATGTTGCTCGGCGCACGCGAGAGAACTTTTTTTTTTTTTTTTATTGGTCGATTACAAATAAAATGAAAACAAAAAGAAACTTGTCTCGCGTGCGCCGAACCACCAAAGCAGTGGAAACAAAACCTTATCACGTGTCCTTAGAATGAAACGCGCTCGATTGCAACCGACGAGCTCGCTCAGACTTCCACCGCGATCGAGAAGGTTCATCACTTCGTGTGCGAGGTCAACGGTCAGCTGGAACTGCTGGCCGAAGTTGGGACTCTTTATCGCTGCATCAAGTCAGTGTGCACCGTTCTTTGCGTACTCCTGTGCGTTTTTTTGGCGCAATCACGTCGCTAAAATATATCACCATCATCATCATCATCTGTATCAAATTTTTTTCTGCTGACGCGCAGGAAAATGACGAGAGCGTTTTGCTCAGAATAAACCTCAGGCGATTTCCCGCGCCTGCTTTTGGAGATGACAAGATATTGCTCTCCGGTTCAAATTTTTATTTATTTTTCTCTAGTGTTACGACTGTAATTTAAAACCTAGCCCATTTTCCTTACGCCACCAAGCAGAGAAAAGGGACATAAAGTCACTTCACACTTTTACCTCCCAGAAAGCTTTTTTCTCTTTATTGCAAGTGTAACTTGATCAAAGAAACCTGGCTCACATAAAATCATGAGAATTCTCACTCGTTCAATAATTCCTGCAGTCGACTTCTTACGTCATTGATCTTTTCACTGTTACGTTTCCAATGTCTCGCATCGTTGATTCCAATCATCTTCTGTGTCGTTTCACGTCACGCAGGTACCCTGTGGCCGCGATGGGAGTGTTGAAGTGGATCGAGCAAACTGTGTCCGATCCTAAGTACTTCGAAATGCAGATGGATCACACTCCGGTTCATCTCACGCTGCTCGATGAGGTAAGTCACCGGTTCGAGTCTCGGATCGAGCGGACGTGTGTGTTGTTAATTTCATTTGTTACGAGTGCAATGGATCAGTTTGTAGCATTTAAATAATTAAAAATCAGTTTTATTTTATTTCATCGCCAGTGTTGTAATGGCACTTGTATTTGCTTGTCCCCGATTGGTTTATTCGTTTCAGATTGTCTCTAGCCACGTGCTTTTGCACGGGGCGGCGTTGAAGTTGCTGATTGGCTTATTCGAAGGAACTTTTAGCGAACTTGATACGTTGGTACAACTCGAAATGAAGAAAACAGTCTTGGACAGAATGGTAATTCAGTTAACGTTGTGAATGCACTTTTGCGGAGTGAGCAAATTTTACGTAAGCGTTAAGGTCCGTTTCCACTACGAACGTAGAACGGAGTATTTATTTTATTGATTTTTTACTACTTTCCGCGCTTAAGCGCTCAGCAAAGCAAAAAATCAGTAAAAGAAACAAAGAATACTCTATTCCTCCCTCGTAGTGGAGACGAGCCTTAAGCCGGTTGTTCTTAATTTCGCTGTAATTGTAATATTTTACTACTACCAGTAGCCTAGTTTAACTTAAATACGTTTGTAAAATCAATTGACGTCGTCTCCGAAGAAAATCCACAAAAATAATGGCAACACTCGTTAAGATTCATGAAAAAGCAACGACACATCACGTGACAAGCAGCTTCGCTGAATAAAACGCAGATCAATTGAGCTCGCAATTCTTGATACTGGGCAAAACTGAAACTAAATACAGTAATACCTGCAAAACTGCGCTAACTCGTTCCGAAATTACTGCGCAGTTTTGAAGACATCACAGAAAATTGAGAGTAGATATAACTTTTTTTTCACAAGAAAAGAAAACTTTAAGACTCTCTGACTCTGTACATGCACAAAGTGCGAAATGCGTTCTTAACAATTTCTTCTGATGAGAAACTGGATTGTTCATTTTTTTCAAGAATTCTTAATTTGCTGTCTGTGCCCAATCGTTTCTTCTTTTTAACGCCAGCTCCTTTCGTCATTTTAGATTTTTCTTTGTTTTTACGCTCCATGTATAGGGTTTTACTCTGTGTAACTCCAAATAGTAAGATTTATGAGCTAAGCACGCTTGCTTTATTTATTTTTGACAAGTTTCCTGCCCTAAATAACTGTGGATTGACTAGCGCAGTCGCGCAGTTTTGAAGGTATCCACTGTACTTACTAGACCCGCCCGACTGAAGGAATTTGAACATATAGCTGCTGCGTTAAACTTGGTTTGCTTGTTTTAAAATTGGTTCTTGGTGAACGATTCGTGAATAGTCGAATGTATGTTGACGACTTCGAGCATTTGACAGGTTCACTTGTTGAGTCGTGGCTGTGTACTTCCGGTAATCTCGTACATCCGGAAGTGCACCGACCAGCAAGACGCCGATGTGTCGTTGATACGACATTTCGTTACCGAGGTAAGTTGTGAGATTTGCCTTTTCGATTTGCTCGCTTTGATCAGTGAATTCGAATTCCACGTTTTCTCAGCAAAACGACGCTCCTTTGTTACGTAGTTTAGTACGTAAGTCGGCAGCGTGCTCGAGCGCCGTGTTAGATGGCAAACGTGATCGACACGGTCTCGGTTCAAAACCTACTCTCGCGCCTTTTGTGTCCTGGAAAAAGACACATTACTGCACTTTCTTCCGCTTGGTGGCCTTAGCAAGCAGCTCTAAATCCGGTCACATCTCTAAATAACTAAAGAATTTCAATCGGACAACGTTATTTTGGCATCTCCCGAAGCAGGTCGGGGCCATCGCTCAACAGTTGCCCTAAGTATAGCGCTTCCTGCGCCTTCGTGCGAATTGAGAAGATTAATATACAAATGAAATAATAATAAAGAAATATATAAAAGTATTTGATGGCTGTTTTGAGTTGCTGCGCTTTATCGTGCAAGTTTTTCTTCTAGGTTTTGGACATGATATCTCCTCCCTACACTTCGGACTTCGTCCACATGTTTCTCCCGTTGATTGAAAACGAGAGCATCACTGCGTCTTTGAGGAGCGAGAATGGGAAAGACTCCGTTTCCGAGTTCATTTGTGAGTCATCGTCGCTCTTCTTCCCTCAAGCGCCTACTCGTATCGACTGTAACTTGCTTTTGTTTACAGTGCACTGCAAGACGAACTTCATCATGGTCACGTGATTGTAGTTGCCATGGCGCGGGGACGAACAGGCTGAAGTCTCTTTGTTGAACTACTTCATTCGGTTGTTGCGGAGCTGCGATTTCATCTGGAGGCGTCTATTACCGAAGTTGATCCGGTAGTGAAATCTAGTCAAGCGTAAAATGACGTCAGTATTTGTCAGAGAGTTGTCTTTTTGGGACTGATCGATTTTCGATTGCTATTTTTAAAACACATTTTAAAAGCGTCAGTTTTCGTGCTTTTACTCATTTCCATTTGTTTCATTTAATAAATGTTAGTTAAAAGCGTTAAAAGCTACTAACAGTTCAGCTTTCTATGTTTTCAGCAGCTTATTTTTGAAACCCTGCTTGAGACGTTTGTAACTTAACACGAAAGAGTCACCAGTCAAAGTTTTCTTATTTGGCTTAAGCTAATGCTACTATAGGGACATTCCATGTCAACTCACACCCCTCTTTTGCCGACCATCTCCGATTTTGCTGAAATTTGGCATTTTTGTAGGTTTGGATGAGAAAATGTCTCACATCAAATTTCAAGTTTCTAAATCAAATAGTTTTTGATATATGAAGGTTGAAAGTTAGACACAAAATCGCCGCTTGAACGCCCATGATCGAGCAAAAGTGGCCCTCCTGGCTTTATTTTTTGTTCGATTTCAAAGATGTTAATATCATTGGAAAGCTTTTTTCATCAGCTTTCCAATGATATTTATATCTCAAATGTATCTGTATAAATAAAAAAGTTATTTATTGTCGTGACCTTGACCTCGCAGCATGCCAAAAATCAAAGTGGGATCTCTATGGGTTTTAAAGATATTTTTTAATTAGAAAAAAATTAACAAAAAACTTGCGAAAAATAATTTATTTGAAAATATCGACAAAGTCGCGAAAATATTTATTGCGTAAATATCAACAAATTTGCATCATTAGGCACACCTGTTCAATAAAATGCAAATATCTTGAAAACCCATAGAGATCCCACTTTGATTTTTGACATGCTGATAGTCCTTTATGTGAGGACCAAAAATATTGAAAAAATTTTTTTGTCTGGAGTAGGGGTTTCGGGATCATGCGAGATCAAGGTCACAAGATCACGACAATAAATAACTTTTTTATTTATACAGATACATTTAAGATATGAATATCATTGGAAAGCTGATGAAAAAAGCTTTCCAATAATATTAACATCTTTGAAATCGAACAAAAAATAAAGCCAGGAGGGCCACTTTTGCTTGATCAGGGGCGTTCAAGCGGCAATTTTGTGTCTAATTTTCAACCTTCATATATCAAAAACTATTTGATTTAGAAACTTGAAATTTGGTGTGAGACATTTTCTCATCCAAACCTACAAAAATGCCAAATTTCAGCAAAATCGGAGATGGTCGGCAAAAAATGCCGAAAAGGGTGTGAGTTGACATGGAATGTCCCTGTATGAGAAACAAAAACAAAATTTCTCGGGTATTTAGTTAAGTATGTTGTAAAAAATACTCGCTTTAGCCAAAATTACCAGTCTCACTTTCATAACTAGCGCTGAGTGACAAGTTACAAAGAAGCATTGAAATTTCTCATAAGACGCGTCGATAAATCTGTTGCACTGGTTCGGTTCATGATATTCAAGGTCCGATCATATCTGACTTGGTGTCTACAGATTGCTTGCGATTCTGAGAGCTCAGCTGTCGTGGCCAGGTGCAATATTGCGAACAAACTCGTGACACAATATAGTCGTAATTTAAATTTGGTGATACTAACTTCTGTTTGTAAGTAACTACCTTTGTAGTTCTTGTTTAAGTGCAATATAGAAAAGACAAAATGCAAGTCCTGTAGAACAAATACTGAAGTTTGATAAAAGTCAAGATTATTAGCGTCGTCAACAGGATCGGATGAACAAATCTAATAAAAGGTTTTGGTAAAATACGTACAACGTACAACTAACTAGGGTATTTACTGATCGGTAGCGCAGGAGTATTTATATCCGAATCAAGATGGGGGAAAAGACAATAACTTGACACTCGGTTTTTAGCCGCAAAGTAAGAGGTATTTACAGCAGGTTTTTTAAGTTTGTTCAATGAATAATTAAATGGTCGACAAACGCAACCAAGTGGGCTGTTTCCTTATCAGATGACTAAAATCTGCTTTGTTTGGTGTCAATGCATGGCTAATTAGTTATACTATACCATGTATGGTCAATTGATTTTAATCTGATTGATGGCTTCTATTTCAGCCAGAATCACCAACTTAGAGGAGCAGCATGAAGTAACTTATTTCGAAATCGTCGTAAACTGACTTTCCCAGTCAAAACAATGTTTTCAAGTTTTAAATTCAAATGTTAAAACCAAAAAATATTTAAAACTTATAAATTTTTTTTTGATACAAAATGCCCATTGATCAAAAAGCACTGGAGTCTAGCTATCCAGAAAGCTTCTTTATTCAAGTTTCTAATCTAAGTAGAGAAAAAATAAACAATTTAAAAATTTTTTTACATGGTTGTGCTTAGTGGGTTAGTGAATAGCAAGGGACTAAAAATCACCCCTAATTTATTTGTCTTCCTGATTTGAGGGAAACGTTTCAGGTTTTATACTTGAGAAATCCGTTAAACGTTCACCCCAAAGCGCTTTCGGAGAAGCCAAGATATTGCTCTTCGTTTGAAATTTTTTATATAATTTTTTAACTTTTATTAAAATTTGGAGCTGCTTGCTAAGAGGACCAAGCAGAAAAAAGTGTCGAAAATTCATTGCCAAGAATATAAAAAAATGACGCGAGTAGGTTTTAAAGCGCCCTATACAGCTTTTTAATAACTTTTTAATAAGTTTTACTATAAACTTTTTAATAACCCAAAGACCCGAAGATCGCGTTGGCCATCAATTGGGCGCTTTTACCTACTCGGTCACAATGCTTGTTTTATCAGTAACACAGATTATATCAGTAACTCAAGCGTTTCTCATTTTGGGGTCGCGACCACCATGGAGGCTGTCAAGTCTTTTCAAGATCATTGAAATGACATTTTATTTGATATTTTTCATTTTTATCTATGCAAAAAAAGAGCGTAGAGAAGATCGTGGGCCATACAAAAATTTTGACAGAAGTCATAAACTCAAAAGTGCAACATTATTACAAACTGGAGCAATAACTTTCAAGATTAAATTTGCCTCTAAAGTTTTATTCTCTCCATTTTTTTACGACCGTGATTTGAAGCACAATGTGACGTCCGCAAAAGCTGTCTTTTGATTTTTCTTTTTTTTTGCCGTAAGTGGGAAAAAAATTAAAAATCTTTGCCGCTAGCGGCAAAAATACCATTTTAAATACACTTAATCAATTTTTATAGTTCAAGTTAATTTCAAGTTTTTCATTTTTTGTTTTTGCAAATATAGTAAATTTGTTATTGCATAAACTTCGAATGCTTTTAAGCAATATTAATGCCTCGTGAGCAAAGTCATTACATCTTTAATTGTAAATTTGTTATTCTTATCAAATTTGTTTCTAATATATTTCTTGGGAGCCTGCTCGAGAACATGGTGGCGTTAAAATGAGAGTACTTCTCATATAATTGATCTGCCGAGCATTAAAGGTACTGTTGCACTTAAAAATTATTTTGATTTCTTTCGAAAGAACAATTTAGAACTGTTCGCTGCGACAATTAAGCAGAGGAAAGTGCTGTAAAGAGTCTTTCCAAAGGGTACAACAGAAGGACACATGCAGGTTTCGAATCACCAAGGTGTTGATCACGAGCGTCACTAAAACGACGCACAGTCTTAACCAATCGACAACGCTGCCGACTGTACGTCGCAAAGAGAAACTTGGTTGAAATAATTTAGAATTTATCCCCAAAAAAAGTAGTCATGTTACATTAAGGTTTTGTTGTGCTTCTTTGCAGTTTCAGCATTCAATTTATTCTACATATTAAACATATGAAGAAAAAGTATCAACATAACAACCTAGACAATTACAATGTAGACTATTTCAAGTATGTATTTGATAGACAGTTGTTCTTCGTTTTGCTTTAATTTTTTTTATCAGTCAAAAATAAATACCTGCATTGAAAACAAAAAAATGCACCAAGCAATTTAAAGAGGTTTAGTTTCATAAAAAACTTAATGAAGAGGAAACCATTTATAGGAACTTTACAATAAAAGCTAGCTCATTTTGTTGAGCATCGAATTTGTCAGATTGATTTTTTGATTATCCGTAAATGACATTTTAAACAAATTTTATTGAGTGAGTCTGTTGTTTACGCTTGTTGATGCAAAAACTTTTCTAAATATAGTGAATATCATTTTTCCTACTTCACATGTCTGGACATTTATATCCTCAGTTTTTTTCTACCAAAAGTTTCTAAAATATGATAAGACAACATATGCTATAATTTTCAGTTTATTCACTCCCAAGAATGCAGATTGTTAGTTTTGGTCGGTGGACAGCATTAAACAGTCTAAAAAATAGTCTGGATACTCTATTATTAGCCGATAGCCCATTTCCACAAAAAAGAATAGCTTTAACGGCTGTAATTGAAGTCATTCATCACTTTGACAGGTCAGTAGTTATATCGGCAAGAATTTCTCCTATCTCTGGTAGCCTGCATAATTTTGATCCAAATCGAAAGAACAGCAACACTCGGCGTAAGTTAAACTATCAACCACCCAAGCGCTTTGTGAAACAATAAAAATAACCTTTGACATTTTCAAGAAATTTTTTTGACATACTTGAAAATAGCAATTTTCAAGAAATTTTTTTTCAAAAAAGCGAAAATTTTGGAAATCAGAAACTTTTTGATACTTTTTTTATAACAATTAAATCAAGTCATCGAAAGATAATTTTGCATCAAGTTTAGCTAAAAACTGTGAATGTTTGGGGGGACTCTTCAAAATTGCCTTGACGATTTTAAATCTCTTTATAGTCCTTTGTACTGATCGATGTTTTTTTAAACTTTTGATTGATATTTGTATTGTCATCAATGACTACAGGTAAAAATTGCTTGGCTTCGTCGAAAAGCAGAAAACTGTCATAAGATTCAACGCGAGGCGCTTAGAACAGAAAAGTGAAATTGATACAGGCCATTGAGCCGCGTTCACGAGGCCGATTGAACAAAGATCTGACTTTGCGCCGCGATTAAAAATCTAATTTCAATTATTTGGTGACATTAAAGTTTAGATCGCCATTGCTTGCTAAATAAAATAGAACCCGAATTGACATTCGTCGACGACAAATCTGAGCTCGGCTGAACCAGATACAAAATACGCACTGCAGTTTGGATTCTTTTTATTTGTACTTGCACTAAACAATCTCAATTCGATAAAAGGTTTTATATATTACAACGCCAATCAATTCTTGCGAAAAATCCAAAGTTTAGGAGACTTTTTGAGCAAGAATAGAACGAATTTTCAATCGTTTTAAATATTATTGTCGGACTGATGGTTATTTGTTAATAAAACTTTTTAATCTTCTTCACTATTTGGCTTTTCCCAAACAAACTAATTGCCGTAATTGGTAACAAGTTAAAGTTTTTTGCATTGCAAAGAAACTAAAGCTAAAATTTTTACAAGTTTTATAAGTTTTAACTTCTTTTTTGAATATAAAGAAAAGTATCAAAAAAAGTTGCTTTCTCAATTCTAGTCATTTTTATGGCCTGGTTTTAGTGAGTAAACAGGAAGATAAAATTATTGAAAAGTGGATCCCCCTTCCATTCTGCTTTTCCTCATTAGCGAAGCATCCATTCTGTTTATCTTAATTAAGTAAGTTTAAATATATTTTTAAGTAATTTGTAGCAACGTACAAACGTCGACATGAAAGAGACAACCTATTCCATCATACATATCAAGAACTATAACTAGTTCTTATCGTTTGTTTGAACAAACTCGACTATTTCGTGTTAAAACTCATACTAATCACCATCATCAATGTTGAATAAAATTCGAAGATGAGGTTGAATTGTAATAAATCGATCTCGAAAAAAATACAAAGCACAAAATGATCAAAGGATTAATTCGAGCGGTTTGTTCTTCAAGCGGTCATAAATTCAAGTTACACGTCGCCGAATCGGCAGTTGTCATCGACTGCTCCAGTGACGTGTGAAGACGGTAGATAATGATAAAGTTTTATCGAAGTTGTTACGCCTGTTAACACCGAATGGGTAGAGACAGCCACGTGTTGTTTTTACACTAGAAAAAGACTTTAAACCCGACACTGATTACTCGAGATTAATTGAAGAAGAGGCATTTGGAATTTAAACTTTCTTTCTGTACAATATATCGCCCACAAAGTTTTTCGGACCTGTGAAAAGATAGCGCCAAAAGACAAGATTGTTTACGTTTTATTAACAAAAAACATGACCGTAAGCGAACAATGCTAGAGACTAGATAAGATTGAATTACGCGTGCTCATAAACAATTATCTGATACATCTGTACTTCTAATGCAGTAATTGTCTTAAAAAATGTCTTGGTACGTTTTTATAAACAAAAAGTTTAAATAAAGTTAAAAGCATGATTTCGATGGCTTTGTTTTAACTTTTTCTATCTGCTTTTTTGTGTTTTTTTGTTGAGTGGAAATTCCAGAGTTTATTTCACTTCTATTAAAATTTACGCACTAGTGGCAATACTATTGCTGGTCTACTTTCAATAACTTGCAATCAAAAGTTTTTTTAAGAATTATCAACAAAGATTTTTGATTTTCTTTTTTTATTATGATTAAATTAACATGGAAGGCTCAGCAATTCATTTTTTCCTTATTAAATAAATTTCGACTTTTTTAATTCTTCGTATTAAAATCAAATAAATTTTTCGTTGTTATGGATTTTTGACTATATAAGTATTTCTAGCTGTTGTTTTTTCTTTTTTAAAAAACGATTACTGTTCATGTACGACCATGAGTATGTGTAAACGCTTTTTAAAGAGGCGATCGCAGGCTAACTATTTGAAAAATCCATATCCATATCCTTTGAATTGTTTGCCAGTGCCTTAACAGAGGCTAACTTTGAAAGTCTCTTTTGAGATTCCGGTTAACCTTACAGTTAGAGTTAAAGTTAGGGTTAGGAACTCCACGTGCGATAGACATAACACTATTACCTAGAAAAAAGAAGGCTGGGTATAGATGGTACCAGCCAAAGTCCAAAGACTAAAAAGGTCTTAACTTCAATTAGTAGATTCGGATAAGCTTTTAGAGAAATTTTTTAGAAGGCTAAAAAATGCTGTGAAAGTTCAGGGATAGGCACTTAACATTTTATGGGGGAAACTGCACTCCCTGATCTCCTTAGTATTTGTGTCTATACCAAGTAATATTGCAGCATTGAAAACATAGGACTCATACTTCAACGTCATCTCCTTGTTTTCAAACCAAAACCAGACAAAACAAGCAAAAGAACACGGTGTAAAGCGATCAACAATTTTTCAAAACGATCCAAACATGTTTTATGCTTTGATAATCTTAAGTACTTTTCTTCAAGATGCCACTGGTTTCTTTTGTTTTCGATTTTACACTTTTGTTAGATAAAAATAACTTTAAAAAGATAAACTGAAAATTTTTTGAAAGCCTTGCAAAATTGGTTAACTTCAACGTGAACTCTAGAAGTTTAATTTTGGTGAAAAAAACCTCGGCTATTATCGCTATTTGCTTGTGAATCAAACAATCAAAGTAAAAGTCATCAAAACGTTACGCTATTACTTAACACGAAGATTTATTGAGTTCATTTCAACTAACGATGTCAATTTCTTATAACAAAAAGATTTGATTGAATTTAAAACGTGTTTGCAAGGAACCCGCTGACTTTTCGGTTTCCGTAAAAATATCAACAAGAAAATTCAACGTGTTTGACGTTTTTTTTTCACCATTAAAAGAAACCATCGATTATACAATATTTGCTTATGTCCAATACCGACGCAAACTTTTTATACTCGATACTACACAAATCTGTCATCTTTACGGATTGCCCTTTGACAACAATATTAGGATTCGGAGTTCAAATTTGTTTCTCCTCTCCGCCGCTTTGATGTTTTTAATCCCCGTGCACTTGTAGTTGTTAGTATTTTTTTGTCAGTTCGTTTATTATCAATCAATGTTATATTATTATATAAATGTTTTTATAATAAGCCAAAATCCGAAACAATAATATTTTTCGTAAATTCTCTTCCTGCTTGTTTATTGTCAAAAAGCCATTGTCGTGTAAACACAAAAACTAAGTTGTGTTTAATTCAAGTTCTGCAAACCGATTAATAATCTCTTAACCAGGGGTTCCCAATTTTTTTCGTTGTCCATAACCCTTTGTTTTGTTAAGATATTTGTCATATTCCCCTTTAACATTTATGGTGAATTTTTTCCTTTTTAGTTTTATTTATTTTAATCCAACACACATATCGAGAGAATAACAATAATGCATGTAGTGTATTAATGCTATGTATTTTTTCGTAACAAAATTCAAAAATCAAATTAAATGGCCCCAATTTATTAACATCGTCATGATGCATTCTACTGAGACTTTTGTTGTTACTTCATTTCAAGTATTCTTTTAAATGATTATTTAGTTTCGTTCAAAGCAACCCGTAAATCATCTTTCAGTTGCATAAAGTTCTTGCACTTACAATATTCTACCAAATATCCTACCAAACAAAACTGAATAATCAAAAACGTCTATAAAAACTAACAAAAACTCCGTATCCCGTGAAATTTAATTTCATACCCTATGAGGTACGAGTATCCCCGGTTGGAAACCACTGTCTTAAACCTACTTGTAAATACAACCCTACACCTAATAGGTTACCTTTTTAATGCATTGACATTGGCTACAATAATTGCAAAGTGGGAGTACATGTCCTTATGTCGGGCAGGGGACTATTTGGCGTAGCCGTTTTGGCGCCAGCCTATTTGAAACTAGCAGGAAGGTTTAAATAAAACAGTATCATCAATCATCCTAACCCTAACCTAACCCCTAAACTTTAAAATTTTTAAGATTTTACGAATAAGAAAACGACACACTGCCACAATGGCTGGCGCCAAAACGGCTTCGCCAAATAGTTCCTCCCGCCTTATGTCAAAAGCGTGGTCGAGTGTTTTGGAGCGCCGTATTGAGGGCCAAGGATGAGCGGCACGGTTGCGGTTGAAAACCTACTTGCGCAATGTTGTGGTTCTTGAAAAGATATTTTATGGTGCTTTCCTTTGCTTCGCTATCTCAGCAAGCAGCTGAAATTTTCGATGATATATTTAAATAAAAATAAAAATTTTTACCGGAACATTAATATTTCAGCATCACCGAAAGCAGGTCGGGGTAATTGCTAGACTGTTCCTCTATGTATAGCGCTTCCGACGTTTTCCTGAGAGTAAAGAGGATAAATATAAAGATAAAATAAAAATGACTTTTTTTAAGTGTTTTCTTTTGAAAAATTAAAAAATTTTAGAAATCCCCAACCATTGCATTTTTTATGAAGGTGGTTTGCCAAGAAAAATTTTTTTGTTCGAATTCCTTTTATGAAAACAATCTTGGATTTTCGGTCTAAGTTAGTTTTCGAATGAAAGTTTTTTCATAACGAAAGGTTTTTCAAAGGATTAAGAAGCTTTTCTTGCATACGTTTCGTATGCTTTAAACCAGCTAAAACCGATGTTCGTGTTTCACTAAATCGCTAAGCTGTAACCACAGAGAGAACAAGCTGAACTGACATTTAAAGGTCGGTGAAAAAAATTGTTCGTACATATTTTTGTTTCGCGCAAAGTTTAAATTATTATCAGTCGGGTTTTGATAAAAAATTCAAAAAAATCACATCGACTTGGACAGGCCGAAGTTACAGGCCTGCCCAAAATTACGAGGCGAAGTTCTTTCAAAAATCCGGTTCTGATTTGACGACGGAACGCATTCAAGGTACGCACGACAACCACGCCACAAAGGCATATGAATTATTTTACTTGGACTTGTTCTACCGACCAACGTCGAAGAACGCGACTCCACGCTGAGCTTTGAACAATTCACTCGTTCAAATAACTTCACTGCTGCTTAATAAGAACGTACGATTTGTTACATACGATAAAAAAATTACCCTGAACGACTTTTCTTGCTGGACGTTTTTTCAAAGGAAACTGGGGTTCTTTTACTTCTTAATTAATTCAGAATCGTGTTGACACATTGATAAAAAAATTAATTTTATATTTTTTCAGTAGAAAATACAAAAAAATCGAATACAATTAAAAAATAACAAAAACAAAAAAGGTAACATTTTCAGCTTCTAGCCCAGTGCTATCCAAACTATGTGTCGCTTTTAGTACGATGGTGTGTCGCCAACTGAACTTGAAACAATATTTGACAATAATTACAGTTCAATAATTAGGTGTTTTCGAACAACAATATAATTTGTGAAAGCAATAATATAACTTTTGCAAGCAACAATATATAAAATATTTTGCCCTAAGTATTTTTAAAGTTTTGGCAAGCATTAATAACATCAAAATTGTGAGTTGAGATTCTGCTGTTAAAGGCTTTTCGATTAAAATTGAATAATATTGTGTCACAAATTTATTTGTGGTTTAAAAGTGTGACACTTACACAAAAAGTTTGAAAAGCACAGTTCTAGCCTGTGGCAGACTTAAAGTGTTTTTAACAGCAACAGCATATGATACGGACTTTAATATTTTATGCAATTTAAATGAAAATCACTTCAAAAATAGCATAACTGAGATTCACGGCAGAGCAAATTTAAATAAAAACAGTGGATACTTAATATCGACATTTTATAGAATATAAGCTATATAAATATTCATTTAAGAGTGTGGGTAGCGGCAGCTCAGAAACTTCCACATCACTTCACTTCGGCCATTCCAATGAAGAATTTGCAAGCCTCGACCTTTTTCGAAGTGTGAAGAAAACGTTCGAAAATCTGGCTTGTTTCTTCCAGCTTTCAAACAGCGCAGATTGTTACAGGTTCATCTCGAGTTGTACTGTGATTTTCGGCTCGAGTGATTTCGACGTATTTCGCCCGAAGCCACGTTGATTTTCGAGGCTGATTTGTATTTTCACGCCGGAGTCCGGTTGCTTCAAGCTCGTGCTGAGAGTTTTGCCGAGATGACGAATCAACTTATTGAGGAGTTTTTTTAACTTTTGTTTGTGATTCTTTTGAAGCTGGGTTTTTCGAGAGTTGGAACGTTTTGGTCCCAAAAAAAGATTCAAAGTTGAATTTGAGTTCGTAGGTTCGGCATTTTCGACGGACGAAACGTGATTTGTGGGTCGAGTTTTCGTAGCGGAAACGTTAACTTGAGCTCGCAAAAACTGTTCGGCTTCCACGTTCGTCATATTCGTCAAATGAACAAAGTGATCGGAGGCTTCCGTTCTCCCCGATTCTCCCGTCGGAGTCGAATCAACGCGATCCTCGTCAGGATCAGAGACGTGGCGGAAAAAACCCTCAAGGTTAGCTGTGTTTTTTTTCGGGTTTGGGAAGGGTGCGACTCGACTGATTTTGCGCGGTGGTGTTCTATGAGTGAGTCTGAAACTTGATGAATCCGGATCTGCGGGTTGCGGGTCACGTGACCGATTCATCAAGCGGCGGATAAAGCCGTTGATGCCGCTGGTACTAGGAGGCGGGCGGCTATGAAACAAATTCGTATCGACTTGGTCGGGATTCGAACTCGGCGTTTCAAATTCTTTTTGACTTGCATCATTGTATTCGTCGAAGTCAAAGTAGTTTGCTGGTGAATTGACCGTCGGTGATATATCTGCAAGCACAAAATGCCACTGTGAATGGAAATTCCAACAGTGAATTGAAATTTTAATAGAAGTTTCACTCTACTTCACGTTCTTATTCATTTGTCAACTCTTCATGCTTAATACTTTTACGTAACCGTACCAGACAAAAAAAGTCATCACTTTTAATCAATGCCACACATCCTAATTTTCATCCAAAAAATATCGTCCCGAAAAAAAAACTTATCGCTTTCAATCAATGTCCAAAATCTTCATTTTCGTCCTAGTACTTTATCCCTACTTACTTCCTAAAGTTAATGTGCAGACAGGGGGCCACCACCATAGTGCCACTATAAAGAAATAGAGCAATATTTTGCTTAGGGGACCCCGGTGTGGCCGCTCCATTCGCTCCGCACTAAAGCCATCACTGATTGCCGAAATCATGATTTGGGATCATTGCGTGAAGATGCTCAAATATAACTAAGATTTAATGTCAAAACTTTTTTTTGGTCTTTACATGATTTTTTAGCTCTAACAAAGCAAAGACGCAATAGAACATGCATATGTAGATTAATTTTGCCAAAAAAGTTTTGTAGACAAAAAAAGACTTCACACTAAATCTTAATTTAGTTGTATTTGGTGCTCATCTGCCATACACAACGGGATAAAATAATTCTTTCATAAAATATGCATAAAATAACTTTCTTCTGACCAAAAGTGCATACCCGCCGGAAGAAATCTGATTTTGCCTAAATTTTTGGCGTCTTTGTTACGTAGCCGTACGAAGCGGAGGGCAAGTGCCCCTTGCCCTCCGCTTCGTACGGCTACGTAACATTACAAAATGAGTACACGTCAATTAGCTGACAAAAACAGGCATTTAGTCTCTTGTTTAGACTTTAAGCTTTAATGTTGACATGAACACGAGTGACGACATAATAGGCCTACGTTTCAAAGGGGGTATTTGTTTCGCGTCAACGTAACATTTAAACACCTGCAAGAAAGCAATTTAATTCAATAAATAGTGTCAACAAAATGGGTGTGATGTTTTTTGATTGACAGTTCACTTGTTATTACTAAGATAGATAACGATGTCTGGAGAAAAATTCGCTTTTATGGCTTCCGTTAAAACAAATACAATAATTGCCTTGTTTGCGTAAACAATGACACCAATTTCTCTCTTGTTGATTTTGTGATTATCAAAGACTGTTTTTTTGTTGAAAATCTTTTTAAATCGTAAAAAATCAACAAAGCTGTTTCACATGTTTTGTTTTGTTATACCTTTAATACAGCGGCAAAAAGAGTAACATTTATACAGGGATACCTAAGTTATCCTTGCTTTTATATAGGTTAATACTTTTGCAAAGTTTTAATATTAAAAAAGTTAAAATTTAATTGATCACTAACCACAGTGTGATTCATCTTCACCGTCAGGGCAATCCGTGTATCCGTCGCACCTTGATTCCGCGGGGACGCAAATATCCTGGTTGTAAAAGCACAAGAATTCTTCCTTTTCACACGGCGTGTATTCCTGCTTCGAGTTCCTAACATCCAATTCTATTGGTTGAGGTGTGGTGGTCGTAGCTGTTAACGATGAGGATGCGATTGGTTCAATACCAAAATCTATGTTCGTAAAGTATTAGTTAGCTTATGTTATATCGTTTTGCAACCGATATACAAAAGATTTTAATGTATTAGACCTATTTCATAAGTTAAACTTTTTATTTCATTGAACACGAAATCAAAATTTTTTAAATTTTTCTTGAAGAAATTTGCTTGGTTATTTTAAAAAAACGAAAAAGTTAATTTGTTGTTTTAAAAAACAAAGAATTATAATTGGCTGGTTGAAAAAAAAAACAGATACAGTTGTTGGTCATAATAAAATAATCTTAGAATTTGGACCTTTACAAACAAGCGGATCCTCATCAGCTCCGTTGTCGCAATCCCAAAAACCATCGCACAGATAGGAGGAAACGATGAATTTCCTATCATCGCAAAGAAATCCGGTGTCGTCACTGTTCAATTCACCTTCGACGCTGTCATAGTAGCTAAGGTCATCTTCGTCCCCGTAGCCTGTTGCAAAGAAACTGTTTGGTAAGTTAAACCAAAAAAACAATATTAGGCTTATAGCCATAGCCGTACCTGCCGGGGGGGGGCAGTAATAAGAAAAATCTGGGCAAAATCAATGATCAAATGTAAAAAATAGTTACCAAATTTAGCTGAAGCCCCCATTTTTTAGAAAACACCTTGAAATCCGAGAAATCCGAGACTGATTCCAAGACTTTTTTTGTCTTCATCCTAGAATCTCAAGACAATTTTTTTGTCATATCCGTAAAGTAAATATCATGATTCGGACAAATGTGACAAAATTTGGGAAAACGCCAGCACCCCCCAATTTTTTTTGTCTGGTACGGCTATGCTTAGAGCCAATCTCGTTTTTTTTGAAAAATTTTTGCAATAAAAAAATCACCAACACAAAGAGAAAAGAGTTTTACAAGAAAGAGATCAGGCGGATATAAAGGGTGTAGCCAGGAATCCGGATTTTTTTTGAATTATAAACAGATTTCTTTTCAAATTACTGTATCAACAACAAAAACAAGGCGAAAAGGTACATATAAGTAATCAAGCAGATGGAAGATGTACCGTAAATGTTTAATAAGTATTATTAGTAGATCATTGTCTTTGTTTAAGTTAAAGGACAAAAAGTATAGTTTCTTTCAAAACAGTTTGCCAGCCAACGTTGTTTTCTGTAATCAGCTATAAACAGTTTCGTAATAAATGTTAGAAGAAATCTGCTGAATCAATTTCAATTAAGAACCGCAACCAAAATTAGTGTACTTGATGACGTGGCAACATGATCGAATAGAACTTTTTCCAATGTTTTTGTTTTCAAACTAATACGTTGCTTAAAACAAAACACTCTAACGTAAATATAGCCGTAAAAAATAACATTAGTCATTAGATAAGCAAAGAGCAAACGATTGGCGTCAAACGCTGAACTGACAAAAAACTAATTTGTTCTATAAGCCTGCTTACCGTAGTCGCTTGTATCAACAATAACTTCAGAACTGGAAAAGACACGAAGTAAAAGTATGATAAAACAGGCAAGAATGTGCTTTAACAAATCCATTTTAAGACAAAAGTTATTACAAAAGCTTAAACTAAATATAAAATACTGTGTTTCAAACCTAAAAAATAACGTTCGCTTTTGTAAGCATTTTGCTTTGAAACAAGTTTTTAAAGCTTAGGTAAACACTTTTCGATTCTAGGTTAAAAAATAATTTTATTCAAATTTCGTTGGCTTTGAACAAAACTTTATCGAATTTCAAAGCTTTTCATCATATTTTACTGCATCAAAAACCAGCTTGTTTTGCTAAGTTTGTAGGTTAAGTTGTTACATAAAGATTAAGATAAACATTACTATTGTTATGAAACCTTCTATGAACGACTATTTAATCTGCATCATGAAGCAATTTCAAATGACCTGAAGATCACTTCTGGCTAACCTCTTGCCCACTGTGATACAAAGTGCATACGCAGGTTTTTTAAGAGTGTCATATTTTTTACGCCTTTTTTTGAGCAAGACACATTTTAACGCGATTTATAGAGCTCATATTTCGAAAACCGCTTTTATTTTAACACTGATAGATTTTAAAGTAAATTAGTTGCTTGTAAAACGGTTTATTGCCGTTTCAATTTAAACATGGTAGAAACCGTAAATAAACCTGCTGTCATGTCATTTCGATAACACTGAAATTCGCGTACCTCACACTAGTAGAGTTAATTTTATGATAAATTTCAACTTAAAGAAAGACAATCACTGCTGTATGTTTTTAAATATAAACATGCACATAAATAAATCAGCTTCGTATAGTGCAACTTGCGACAAAAAAAGTAAAACCAGTAATACCTTTTTATTAACGTCATCTAACAACTAAACTGAATGTCCATTACCAGAAAATTCTTATGGTTTCTGTTTAGCACAGAACATTACTCTAATTCAATATTGACGCAGATCAGTACAAACTGTTAGCCTGTTACCTATAACAGTTGGTTCAAAAAAAGCAGTCGGATTATCACTGTCCTGCGCACAACTTAATTTATTACACTTCCATTTGCATCAGCTCAACTGCTAAACATTAAATTTCTAAACAGCTTCTCCATTAATTTAATGAGTAAGAGTTGAATGAGAGCTTTACTGTGCCTGGTGGAAAATTACTATTTTACGGGTCGTTAAAAAGCCTTGTCCTTCGGACAGCTTACGAGTGTTCGTGGTCACGCGTCAGATTAAACAGAAGAGCGCTTGATAAACTAGTGCTTTCGTCAGCTGCTTGGAATTACTACTACTCCAGCTACTTTCGGCGCGGGTTTTATGCAGCAACATCAACCAATGACAGGTAGCACTTTCTTTCGGTATTTATTACGCAAACACGATTTAAAGACAAAAGATAAACTAATTTGCTTTATCATTGAGATCATGATCTAAAAGTAGAATCTTTTCTTGTTCATTTGCTGTGCGGCAAATAAGATATCGTTTCCCTTTTCTAATTTCCTTTTATAGTTTCCTTTTTTAATAGAAATCTTCAATTTAAAGTACCCACAATATTATTACAATGAATCATACTGAATAATATTGTTAAACAAATAAAAATTAGTAAACACATTAAATATGATAATGTTTTTCAGATTTTGCCGTCGAAAACTTCGATCTCTAGATAAATAGAAAGTTCCATTTTCAAAAATTATTTTTGACAAAAGCAATAAAAACTGTAGTGATATCTAATAATCCTAGCTTGAATAGAATGCTGACTTCAGTGATTGGTGTGAGTCAAGTGGTCTCATTTAGAATTGACAGCTTCGTCAACTTGGAGCTGACAAACAACCCTTTGGATTAACTTAAGCGCGTACCAGCAACAATTCATGCGAGTTGTTGTTTATGTCAAAACTTGCTATTACCATTGATTTCTTTCAAAACCCTTGTGCTCTCGAGAAATTTCTTTTTGCACATAAAGCATAATTGAAAAAAAAAGAATCGGAGAAGCAATAGTTTTCAAGTCTTTTCAAGTAAAATACAACACGTAGGCAAACTTTAGGGGAGGCTTCATTGGCGCCATAAGAAAGCCATAAAAAACGAGTAATTAAAATATTATCACGGCACTTGGCGTGAGAAACACTTTTTTACCCTTATTTGATAAACAAAAATATTTGAATTAATGTCTAGTCGGCGAAAGACAGATTGCCATCATTCTTTGTTTTCAGTGCTTTTATTTTATTGGACGTTTATTTTACCCAACGAACTATTGCTTAAAAATGCAAAAAAATTTTGGTTTAGATCTTGACTGCTGTAGCAGAAACGCTTTCGCTTGATTTTTTTTAACCTTACCGTCACCATATTAGGTCAAGAGGTTTCTTTTATTGTTCTTTTCTCTAAATAAAATTTCCTTATATGGATATAAACTCAAACGGGTTTTAACAACCTTGTTATACCCGAGAAAAGCAACTGGGGTGTCTCAAAAATATCTGGTATTTATCACGATAAAAATTTTTCACTTCTGACGCATTTCTATTGCAATTTGCCACTTACATCAATGAGATAACACGAAGGAATCAGAATTGTGTCACTGCTAATTTAAACATAACGGTAGACATCATCAATTATTGCCGGCTTAAACAGTCCGCGACTGTTTTGGAATGAAAAGAATTTTCCCTAAAATTCCGGATCGGTTGCATCTGTACGTTTCACATACAAAAAAGAAAATACGTAATAAAAAATTTTATGTAAGCTTCTTTGTTGACTTTCATTATCTATCTACGTTATTAGAAATCGCTAAGGTAAACCTTGTTTGCCAAATGGTTCAAAAAAGAAATACTAGTCGAAATGTTTCAACTATTCAACTATTACCCAACTACTTAAGGCGCAGAAGTGAAACCTGATCAAGATTAAAATCAAATACCTTACGTCGAGAAGAGGATTAGAAATGAAGCGAAAAATGACACTGTTCTCAACAAATTAACAACTTTTTTCCAACTGTAAACTTACAACCTTTTTCTGTAGCGCTAAGAACTATTTTCAAATTGCCAACTAGTAAATTGAAAGAAAAACACTTTAATATCACTTTTATAAACGACAGGTGTAGTACCTCGAAAGCTTGCATAAATCGATGTCTATAGATTAAATAACCTTTTAACACGCACTAAAGGCATGGCATTAACCACATTGACCTTTGCTCCCTATGGGTTTAAACTACTTAACAATCGCTTTTTTATTTGTTGTACTTGACAAAAAGCAATTTTAGAATATTGTAAGAGCATATGTAAATATTGATAAAAAGAACGGTTCAATAAGATAATTTTTTTTAATTTCAACAAATAAAGAATGTAAGAAATGAATACAGTTTTTGGTTAAATTTATTACATCTTTAATATTGATGTAGTACAAGCCCTGGGCTTAATTAAAGTATTCAGAATCAAATTTCAGTTCGCAAAACTTTTGGAATTTCTCGGTGAAATTAAATATTTTCAGCTTGGAATTACTAGTTTGAGTTTAGAATGGGCAAATAAACTTAAGATGGAAATTAACGTTCACATGAAGAAATCCAGCAGGCAACAAAAACCTTGACCAAAATATATTTTGTTAGTTAAAAGTAACAAAAACTGTCGAATTTAAATTTTTTATCTTAATTCAGACTTTCACTAATATTTTTTTTTCAGCAACAAATGCATTTAATTTTCTCTGTAATTTGTTTGTTAGCAAAATACGTTATGCATTTCATGCCCCCGAATTCGATTCAATTTCTTTGACGTTGCAAAACGAGTTTATTCTTGTTTAAGTTCGCTTCCTGTGTAAAATGTATCGCTTTTTTACTATTTTCAATATATCGCCATCGAATTACCGCAATTTTTGTTATTTTTTAAAACAAGGTTTTCCAGATTGCAGTCCATGGGGTATTGGGCATCCAGTATTGTAAATTGTGTGCATAGGGAGTGCGTGATCGTATGGCAAAAAATTTCAAAACTCAAACAAAGGCGGTTTACAAGCCGTAAAACGCCATTGATATTTGCGCAATGACGCTTCATAAAATGACTCAAAATTAGGTCAAACCAAAGCACATGTGTCAACTTTTTTTGCTTGGAAAAATTTGTGAAGGCTTAATTTTGAGTGTAATTTTTTAAAAATATTTTCAGAGTATTTCCGGACTCAGTGACGGTGTCCCACCCCACCAGAGGCCTTGCTTGGACTCCAAAGTAATCCAATCCGAAAACTGGTTTGAGCGTAGAATTACTTTAATAAATGTTTTTTTTAGCAGTGCTTTTTTCATCAGTTTATTATTCCGAAAAAAACTTTTTTCTTCGGAAATAATCTACTGTGAACAGCTTCAAAATATTTATCACTTTTTAGACATTCTTCTTATGCTTTGTTCTGCCACTTCGCTCCCCGCGTTGCACCCTGCCGAAAACATTCCGACCTCAACGATAAAGTGCTTAAGCATAATTTGATGAACATCGCGGTATAGAGAAAATTCCAGTTCACGACAAGGTCGCTCTTTCAGGACAATGAAGAGTCGGCTTGTCTGCGTCATCAATTCAAACAACCTGTTTCTCGGCAAAAACTTGCGAAATGTACGGAAATACCGGACACGGATAATACAAAATCAAAGACTTAGTACAATGATAAAGGGAATGTGAATTTAAGGTCACAGATATAATCTCTTCTGTAGAAAAAAGCATTGGACCTTGCTTTAATACTTTGTGCGTGTTGAAAATTATTTTAGATCTAATTCTGTATTCTAGAAAATCACCAAAGTACCTAAAATTATTTTATTTTTTTAAAACTTTTAATTTAAAGGTCTTATATAAAACTTTGCGGACATTGCTTTATTTAACACTATTATTTTGTAAACTTTGATGTGAAAGAGTAAATCAGCGAAAAAGCCGAAAGCTTCTTCTCAGAAACATGCCTCATCCATCAAAATTATATAGGTCTACAGGTATACATATGCTACATTTACTGTAAATCTTATATTTCTTTATCCAGTCCACCCTCACCATAGCTGTATAAGCCCGAGGGCAGGGGCGATTGCCCTCCCAAGACGCAAAAAAATTGGTTAAAATCAGAATTTTTCGGACAGCGACAACGAACTATTTGGAAAGGATAAAGTTGCTCAATTTAGAACGATCCAGATCAGTGAGTAAATACAATTAAGATTTTATGCGATATCTGTTTTTTGTTTGTTTAGTTTTCACCAGGTTTTATTGTGGGAAAACCCATCGTTTCTGCTTCATTTTTAACCACAAAATCAGGTCAAAACTAAATAAAGTTTTCACATTAAATCGGTGTGACATTTCGTCATCTCCGTGAAACTGCTACAAGATCATGATTCGGGTAATTGTCGATAAAAGTTAAACAAAAATAAAATGCTTCCCAGACTTTCCAGCGTAAAATAGTTTACCGATTTTGAACGAAGACTTGAATCTTATTCATGTATAAACGCTAATTGTTTAAAGTTGCAGCTTTCTTTCTTTTAAAAATATTCTTATTTTTCACCCAAAGATGATTAAACATTCCAACTAGCAGTTTATTTTGGTTCTTTATTTTGTCTGCTTCAAAAAAGCTTTTAAAATAATGATCTCAGATTTTAGGTATTGAAGGGTATTTTTTAAAACAGGACTTTCAAAATTTTTTTGTTCTGCGACCATATCTAAAAAATAAATTTCTATGCGACCCCATGTTGCTAGATACCTTGATGTTAATGAAATAGAAACAAGAAATTTTCATAATAAATCTCAAGTTGCTTTTTCATTTACGATGTATCCATGCAAATGTACACAATTTACGAGGTCCATAATGAAATCAACTTTAATTGCTTTAAACATTAGCTTAAATTAAACGTATTTTGTACGCTACTTTTACAGTGACGTAACAAAAAGATTTTTTCAATACCCAACTACAGGGGTTGCCAGAAATTTTTGGTGGAAGGTCAGAATTTTAAATAAGGGGCACTGTTTTGTCGCAAAGGCTCTCAGCCAGGAAAATTTGAGGAACGACATGGAAGCTAAGCCTAGTGGAGAAGCAAAGATAAAACAGGTCTTCAATTAAAGACAAAAACATGAAAACTAATTTGCGGCCTTAAAACAACTAAAGACTTTTTTCTTCACTCACGGTAAAAGCAAAAAATCTTTAACTAATAAGTTGATACGGGACCTGGTGGGGCCTTTTCATTCGCACCATTATGAGCTGCATCCTGTAAAAGCTTTTAAATCATAAAATTTTAATTTTAAAGAGAACTATCTGCTCCTCCAGACCCCATATTTCATAAAAATTAAATAACAAGGGCATTGCCATTGCCTCCCCCCGCTTCTGGTGCCCCTGCTAAAATCGGAAATCTTTTTAAAATCAAAATACAAGCAATTATCTCTATTTATTCTTCTGACTCGCGGGAAAATATCGAAGACGTTATACTTAAGACAACCGTCAAGCGGTCACTCCGGCCTACTTTCGAAGATGCCAAGATCCTTTGCTGTCCGGTTAAAACTTTTTTGTTTTTTAATTCTTATTTAGAGAAGAGACGGAAATTTAAAGCTTAGAAAATGCCTTAAAACTTCCAAACTATGTTTTCAATGACATAACAAAAACACGCCGGTGGCCTTTGAACCAAGACCATGTTTGGTTTAACCCTATCAATACGTCGCTAGTTGTTACCACTTGATTACGATAGGCTATAACAAAAAATTATTCCGCCCGTGAGAACAATGATAATGTGACAATACGTCACTTGTTGTTATGGGTCATTTTTAATTATTTGTCACCTCAAACAGCGAACAGATGTGGTCAATTATAAACAACACAAATTTTCGGAAAAGGTTATTCCTTCACAAAAAAATTTAAAGGAATCGTAGTTGCCACATAACAGTTGTGTGCTGTAGTAGCAGTCTTTTCCAGTTTGATTTGTGACCCCAAAATTTTAGTACGCGACCCATAGTTTGAGAAACGTGGTTCTAAAAGATTTAATTGCAACTTTTATTTGCAATTTATTTGTAAAGCCGGTTATGGGGTGGCAGTCCTGGTGATTTTTGTTTTGAAGATGGGACGAAACTGTTTCTTACTTTTTGTGTAGAATAACTTGCAACTTTAATCGGTATAATATTGAAAAGTCTTCTTCAAAGAAGAACCATTAAAATACACACATATGTCATCTTCAACCGTTTGAATAAAAGCTACGTAGTCTGCTTGATTTAAAAAAATTTATCGAGCTATTTTTGGCAAAACATTAGACAACTTCTAAAATAGTCACGAGCATGTCACCGCTGAATTTAAAATTAAAAAAATTAGGATTCGAAAAATGTATGTTTAGAATTTAAATAGAGTTTAGGCATAGGTCCTTTCGTATATCTTCTAATTCAAATAAACTTGAACACGATTTTTCATCAGTAAAAACATTATTTAAATTTCAAAATTGAACATTTATAAATAAAATATTTTCCAATATTTTTCAAAAATTAAGTGCGATTTGGAAGAATTTTTCTCACGAAGTAATCTAGTGAATGATTTAATTTAGATCTTTTCGAACTTTGAAAACCTGTTCGTTTCGAAAGCATAAACAAAAAAAAAGTTTCATTTTATTTTTCGAACTTTTTATTTCTGCAAAATAACGCTCCGACTCTCACGATTCTAGTAATTATAGATCCAAAATTCTTTTAACCAATTTTAACACGGCAATAGGTTTTTTCCAAATGTAGTAGAATTAAGGTTTTATCTTTTTAAATAAAGTGTATTGTGGGACCTCAAGAAATGGTAAGTCTTCCGCCTGCTAAAAATCACTGAGAAGAGTGATCAAAGAACTTTTTAAAAGATCAATAACTTATCTATGTGACATGGTGCCACAGAGCGATAAATGACGTCATTGAGATGTCAGTTTTTATAACAACGTTTTTCGTGGTTCGCATGAAACGATATTCTCTATGCAGGTGTTGACCGACAGGATTGAAAAATTGCTTTTCGAAAAATGTCACACATAAATTAGAAAACAAGGTTTTGACGTTTTTATAAGTGTTTTTTTCAGGTTCGGGTGTTTCAAATCCGTCTTTGTTTCACATGGAACTGTGTAATGTTTATTTTGTTGACTAGCTATAATACCACCGAGGAGTTTTCTTTTAACTAAATACAGGATTCGGAATTCTTTGATCATCAGTTTGTTGGTTTAATGAAAAAGCCTGAAATTAAGTGGATGAGATATCTCTTGTCATTTCTGTCACGATAATGTTAGAAAAGAGAGCAATTATGCTTTCAAATCGGAACGTTGATTAATCTCAAACCTGTTCTGTTCAATATCTCAACAATTATATCCTATAAATATTTTCGCAGTTTTAAAAAGCGATTATAACACCTTGGTCAACTGTCAGAGGAAGAAGCAAACAGAGAGTGACAAAATACAATTAATTAATACTAAAAAAGGGCCGGGTATTTCGCTTATTTGACAGAGTAAGGTTGACAAGTAAGGGGATAAGGTTATAAAAGTTTATCTTTTTACTTGTCAAAGTTTTGGCTGGTTGCTTATTGTTTGTCACACATAGATCTATGCACAACACAAATAAGTATTGACTCTTGCGATGACACATTAGGCGTACTGAGATAAATAAAGTTATCATTTTGTGTTTATTTCTAAGATTTGTGCTTATTTTATGAGCATTGTCGTATGCAATTTAAAGCGTTTAATTCCAAGAAATGTGCTTATATGAACATTGTCTAACAGAATTTTGATCTTCTTACTTCTGAAAAATCTGTTGAATTTGGAATTAAACACTCTGTTTTAAATAGGCTGCTTTGGTTTTCTGAAAAACATACCTGTAATACTGGTAACGTCCAATGAAGACACAAAAAAGATC
The DNA here is from genome assembly GCA_963680785.1 of Diplosoma virens. Lineage (NCBI taxonomy): Eukaryota > Metazoa > Chordata > Ascidiacea > Aplousobranchia > Didemnidae > Diplosoma > Diplosoma virens. The sequence goes on from OY796884.1 coordinate 26,611,986, forward strand.
TTTACTTTATATTAAAAAAAGTCGTGTTTTGGTTAAACATCAAAGACCTTTTTTGGGGTCTTTTTTTGACGTCGCAAAAATAGCTTTAAAACAACTACGACTGGCAAGTTTTGTTACCCATTTATTGCAGATAATAAGTCGTGCTTATTTTTTAGCCAATTGGATGGTAACTCTGGTTTATAGTATATTGTCAGTGACTTCGTTTTTCTCAAATTATTTTTGTTTTGGAATAAAATTTGTTTTATTTTTTTATCCATTAAATTGTTATTGTTGTTATTAATTTTTAGTTTAAATAATTAATGGAAAAGGTTTGATGGAACGACGCATAAACCATTGTTGATTTTTGATCGAATCAAATAAGGTTTGATCCATCAACTTGTCGCTAGTCAGCCAGGTAGGAAACTATGTGATATAATAAATCCCAAAGAGTTTTTAATTTGTATAACTCATGCTGACATAACGGTGTGGTGATGAGGAAAATAAATAACCAAACAAGGCAAAATTATCGAAAGTAATAAAATTCTATTGGATTAATTTTTTGTTTATAGTTTCTCTGCTTTTTAAAAGTTTATTTACCGTACGACGTATTGGTTGTTTTTACGTAGATTTTGTTGCGGTGTATATGGCCTATTTATAATCTGTTTCACTTAGCAGGCCTGACTGATTTATACTCAATTGCACTTCAATACATTTAAAAGTTAAAGTTTTTTTGTTATTTTTGAATAAATAAAAAGATCAGGGTCAAACAGGGCCGTTTAAGATATCTTTAGTTGGCCGTGGGTCAAACTATATTGAACGTAAAAACATCAGTGATTTTTAAATAAAGCTAAGTCAATTTCAACACTAAAAATAAAATGTTTGAAATTAAAAAATGATTTTTTTATAATCCCTAGAGCTCGGAGAAAACAACATAATCATCGAGTTGATGTCACTTATTGCATGATTAATTTGAATTATTTTAAAGTCGAGAAAAAATTGGTTACATACATCATATTTACGTGACGTATTGAGACAATTAGACCTATTGCATTGTTCCTTACAGAAAGTTTTTACATGCTATAGTGGTTCTGAAACTTTATCTGATTGCTGTACTTTTCAAAAATAAAAAGAAATTATCAGCATATTTTATACTATGAAATTAAAAACAAGAAATAATTTTAAGAGTTTTTTCAAGTGCATATCAAGTCGATGCAGGGCCTATTGACTTTAGACATACTGTAATCTTAACAATTTATCAATTAAAAATTGCCCTTGGTAACCAAGGACTTCGGTGTTCAAATTGCTTTAAATTGCCCCCCTGTTCTTTTCAAAAGGGAGAGTACAGATGGGCAGATACAGAAGTCGGGAAGATTTGTTCCTACAACCATGGAAACTTCACCAAAATATCAGATTAATTAAAAGTGGAGGCTTTTATTTTGGTTTTTGTCATTACTTTAAATTTAGGACGAAAGTAGGGATTATGAACTCGATTAAAAATGAGACCGTTATTTTAGTCTTCACCTTAAATTTGACACTGATTGAAAATCATGACCTTTTTATTTTTGTTTTTTTAATTTTTACTAAATTTTTGCGCTGAAAACGGACGCGATTCAAAATTGCAACTCTATAAATTAGAAAAAAAATCATGTAGTCTTTGAACGTCAAAAAAATTGAGGTAAGACTACATTTCCCCCCAAACTTTTTTTGGCTGATACAATTATAAACCTTAACAGCAAAACTAAAAAAAGGTGTGTTTTTTCATAATTGTCCGCCTCCAAATAACAATGTTGACATTAATTTATCGATTTGCTAGCTCGCAATTAAGCCTTTCGACGCGATTTCAGCGGTTGAAAAAGTTATTTTGTTTGTTAAATCTTTATGTAACATGAGATTCTCAAATTATCTTTTTTGTTTCTATTTAAAATTAGATAACACGCTAATTAGGCTAAAACACACACAAAAAAAATTAGCACATAGCCTATATTGTGCTCAGTCTCTGATAAGAGAAGGCGTTCTTTGAACGGACTTTTTGTAAATGGAATACTTGCAAATCTATCGTGCCACCAATTTGAGAAACATTTTTCTACAGGATATAATTGTTCCTACTTCTTTTAAAGGCAAGTAATGTTTTATTGATAACTAGCTTTGATTTGTATTTACAAATCTTAATTAAATAAGAAAAACAAAAAAATTGTGCACTAAAGTTGACTAGTTTTTATTAGGGTACAAGCTTTCGTGGGCTACTGTTCACTTCGTCAGGTGCAATCCATTGTGCAGGTACAATGCAGGTGCAATCCATAGCACCTGACGAAGTGAGCAGTAGCCCATAAAAGCTTTTGCGCTATTAGAAACTAGTCAACTTTAGTGCACAATTTTTTTGTTTTTCTTATTTGTTTGAATAGTTGACACGACTTCCCCTACTTTAATCCTTCAAATCCTTCAATAAACCTTAATTAGGTAGCTTGAAACCGGAAGGATTTCAATGAAAGCTCAGTTTAGTTTCTTATGCTTTTTATATGATCATATGATTTGTTATAATTTTTATTAATTTTTATTTATTTATTTAAATCAGACTCCCAGTCCATAACAGAAAAAACAAAACAAAAACAAAAACAGCAAAAACTACACAGAATGAGATACACATACAAAAAAACAATACTTAAAAAAAAAAAAAAAAAATTACCAAAAATCTATTGCACTAATGTGTTGTAGTATTTATAATATGCTGAATTAATAAAACATTCCGAGCTCATTAAAGAAAAAATTAATTTATTATTAGAATCGTAACAACGATAAACGAAGGAGCAGGACATTTTTCTTCGAATTGCATCAAATGTTGTAATGTTATTCAACACCTGATGTTCACGGGCACTTACATACCTAGGCAATCCATGTAAAAATTGAAAAGAATTATTGTAGGCTATAAGTATTCTTTTCAGACTAGAGGACAAAAAGTTATTCCATAATTGACATGCATACATAGACGAGCAATATGTGCGAAATAATACATTTCTTATTTTCGTCGAACACTTGTAAAAACATGTTTTTAACCTATTTGCAGTTCCATATAAATAAAAAACTTGTCTATTTATATCTTCATCATAACATAACTTGGAGTTAAGAAATACCCCAAGGTATTTAATTTCATTTACAAGCCGTATTTTGAAATCACCAAGTACCGCATTAGGTTTAATATTTAATTTAAAATTGCTAGATGCAAAAGATAAGCCTAGTGTTTTTTGACAGTTGAATATTATATTATGAGATGAAGCATACGAGCGGCATACATCAATGATACGTTGAAGACCATGAATGCTAGGGCAAAAACAACACAGATCATCAGCAAATAATAAATGATTAACAAGAGATTTTCCAACAAAACATCCTACTTTTATTTTTTTAGTTCTTTCGATAGATCATCTATGTCAGTGGTTCCCAAAGTGGGGTCCGTGAAGCACTTTCAGGGGGTCCTCGGAAGAAATTCCCTGTATGCAATTTTTCCATTAACTATAAAAAGAAGCTATTTAAATTTTATACCGCAATACGTCGCAAAACGTAAAGGCTTTGCGCTATTGTTCACCATAGGTAATTGCGTCTGCGGCTCGTTTTTAATAGAATGACTGCAAAATAGACAATAGGTCAATGATGGCCAACCCGCGGCCCGCGGAACAATTTTGCACAAGTCTTGTCGATCACACGCAGCGGCAACTTTTTTTGGAGAACGCTATGAGTTTGCGATGAAAATAGAAATTTCGGAGCTCGATTCCAAGTGAAGACCTTTTTTTTTTAGAGAACACCTTGATTTTGGGACGAAAATAGGAATTTTGGAGATCGATTTCAATTGAAGACCTTTTTTTTTTTTTTTAGAGAACACCTTCGTCGTCGTCGTTTGAAGGGTATCCACTCCAGGCCAGACACAAACAGGACTGGGGCCGAGGGTTTATCCTTTTACTACCCCAGACTGCTGCACTGCCTGGATCAGATGCTGGCAGTGATGTCATTAAGCTAGCATCGAGTTTCGTCGTCCAAAACCATCAGACCTCGTGCTCCATGTGGTGCCCGATGTATAGGGCACGCTGTTAGTACATGGTCTGCGGCTTGCTCAGAGGCGCCACACTCGCAATTCGGTGAAAGAGCGAGACCCCATTTGTGCATGGACGAATGGAATCGCCCAACACCAGTCCGCAGGCGGTTGAGCTTAACACAAGCTGCTCGGGGTAAGCCAATCCCAACAGGCCTGGCACTGGTCTCGGGCACAAAAGCACGGAGCCTGGAAGCATTTTCACAGTACTCCGCGTTCCATTTGTGATTTGTCTATTTAGAGGCGCGGATACCAAGTCTGGCAAGGTTGTCCAAGAGATTCCGCGCACCTGGCACAAACGGGCGTCTGGATCTTAGTCTCACTTGGCGAGTATCTGAGGACCCACTTAAAAGACCATGCAAGATATGATCGGGGTCCAGAGATCCACGGTAAGCCAAGGAAAGTGTCGCTCCCATTCGGCGAAGCTCAGCTGGCTGGATGCCTGAGTGTACAGGTAGGTGGTCCGTTGGAGTGGGACGCAGGCATCCAGTAACTATGCGCAAGGCGTCATTCAAGACACTGTCAATGAGGCGAGTGTGAGCACTGCGACACCAGACTTGGCGCACAGTACTCAGCTGTTGAGTAGACTAGAGACAAGGTGGCTATGCATAGTGTTTTAGCACCAGCACTCCATCCCGAGCCCACGAGTCGCCTCAGCAGTGTAACGCGCGAGGATATTTTTTTGCGCAATGCCACTAAATGGTGACGAAACGTGAGCGATCTGTCCAGTTTTACCCCAAGATAAGTAGGAGTTGGACAGAACGGTAAAAGTCTACCGTTGTTGTAGCCCTTTAGCTCACGTTTGGCCTCTCGGTTATTTAAGTGAAAGGCTGCCGTCACCGTCTTAGTGTGACTGAGCTTCAACCTCCAAGTCTGGAGATACGCCGACAGTGTGGACATGTCTTGGCTTAAGGTCCCCTCCAAGTCCTTCCAGTTTCCAGAAGAGTACAACAATGCTAAATGATCAGTATAAGCAAACTTTCTGGAAATCATGGAAGGAAGATCGTACGTATAGATGTTAATAGGAGGGGAGCCAAGACCAATTCCTGAGGAACGCCGTTTTTAAGACGGCGTAGCCTGCTTTGCTTGCTGTAACCGGTGGTAAGGGTGAAACTTCGATTTCGGACAAGCTCCATGATCATTTTGACCATGTGCTTATCCGGTAGTAGTCTCAGCAGCTTGCAGGTAAGGCCACGGTGCCAGACAGTGTCATAAGCAGCTGTCAGATCGATAAGTACGGCACCGGCCTTATTTTTAGCCTCGAAAGAATCCTCGATGTTCTGGGTTAGCAGAACAACTTGATCTACGGTTGACTTCCCGCGTCAGAACCCAGCCTGCTCTTTAGGGAGCAGTGGATCGATTAATGGTTCAACGCGGGCGTAGATAAGCCTCTCGAGGATCTTGTAGGAGACACAGAGCAGAGATATCGGTCGATAACTCTTTGGGTCCCCTACGGGCTTTCCTCGTTTTGGGATCGCGACCACAAGCGCTCTTCTCCAGATCTTGGGAATTTTGAGTCCGCGCAAACAGGAAGAAATGAAGTCATGTAACCAGGACTTCAAAGCAGCTCCGGCATGGAGTATAAGCTCGGGGCAGATGGAATCAGGTCCCGGAGCTTTACCTAGTTTTAAGTGTTGAAGGGCAGCAGTAAATTCTCTCTGTGAAAAATTGTCAGAGATATTTACTGCGTCTGGTGTTGTGGCCCTCCAAAGGTCAGACACTTCTTGAAAGACAAGTCGAGATGACTTGCGATCAACAGCCTCGTATTTCCCATTTCTAACCAGCTGAGATGCAATAGCATCGGCTGAAACGGGACAGTGACGAGGAGAGTGTCGTGACCTACCAGTAAGGTTGTTCCAAATACTCCACGCTTTTCGACTAGAGTGTGAGAAGTCAATGCTCCGAACTGCTTCAGACCATCGATCCCTCCGCTTTCTGTCAAGCTTGGCAAGCAGAGCTGTAGCAGCCAAACTTGAGTCGTCTCCCTGAGGAGACTGCAGAAAGGTTTTATAGAGGGATTCACACTCTGCATCCCAACACGGAATATAGTTATTTCGATACCCGCGTGGGATAGTCTTTTTGGCTGCTTTCTTAATGGTGTTACAGAAGTCCTGGTAAGCCGCATCCACATCAAGTGAATCAGGCCGCAACAAAGTCTTTGCGAATTTATTCGTCAAAGCAATGTAGTGACTCCATTTGGCCTTGCGGAAGTTCCATCGCTTAACAGGCATGCTTGGCACTGTCATTGCAAACCTTGGTGGTGTAATAAGCGAGGGTCGATGTTGTGACCTGGGGAACTTCTCAAGGACACGTCTATCCGGTAAGCGACTGTTTGGACCTAGGCTAGCAAAAGCTAGATCTGGATTGGTGCCAGTGTTCCAGCGGCCGGAATAAAAACTGGCAGCGTCCTTGGCATTATATAGCAGGGCAAGACAATTAATACTTGCCCAGCCAGCCAAGCACTCACCGTCCGGACTGTTGTCGTCATAACCCCAGTCAGCATGACGACAGTTAAAATCGCCAGCGTAAAGACAGGGGTGAGGAAACACTGGGAGATCCAGGCGGTGGTTTGTAGACGTTGACTATTTTATAGCCATCAACGTCCACACACAGCCACTCGATCTCCGATGTCGATGGAGATTGGTCCAAAAGCGTGTATCTCAGTCGCTCGTGGACAAACGTGGCAAGGCCATGCTTCCTGCTTAAAGAAGACCCAGCTAGTTGGTAGTGTGGTAGCACCAACTTCAGAACACCTTGAATTTGGGACGAAAATAGGAATGTTGGAGATCGATTCCAAGTGAAGACCTTTTTTTTTTTTTTTAGAGAACACCTTGAGTTTGGGACGAAAATAGGAATTTTGGAGATTGATTCCAAGTGAAGACCTTTTTTTTTTAGAGATCACTATAATTTTGACGCAAAAAGTGGGGTGTTTTCTTTGTATGGCCCGCCAATATTCTTTATGCGTCAAAATGGCCCTCGGCTCAAAAAGGTTGGACACCCTTACAATAGATAGAAGAGACGATAAGCCACAAATCTTTAAAAAATTACAAGGGGTCCGTCATGGGAATTTTTAAAAAAAGTTTGGGAACCACTGGTTTATCCTTTTACTACCCGGATTAGATACTGGCACTGATGGTGTTGAGCCAGCATCGAGTTTCGTCATCCAAAACCGTCAGACCTCGTGCTCCCCGATGTATGGGACACGCTATTAGAACGTGTTATGCGGTTTGTTTGTTTAGAGGCGTCGCACTCACAATTCGGTGAAGAAACGAGACTTCATTTGTGCATGGACGAATGGAATCGCTCAACGCCAGTTTGCAGGCGATTGGGTTTAACGCAAGCTGTTCGGGGCAAACTCAATCCAACAAGCCTGGTGCTGGTTATGGATATGAAAACACGGAGCCTGAATATATTCTCGCAGTAGGCTACTCCGTGTTCCATTGTCCACTGAGAAGCGTGGATGCTAAGTCCAGCAAGGCTATTTAATTTTTTTTTATCTCTATATTTATCTTCCTGACTCGCAGGAAAGCGACGGGGCGCTAATACATAGGGTAGCCAATTACCCCGACCTGCTTCCGGAGATGCCAAGATATTGGTGTCCGCTTGTAATTTAATAGAGATTTGACTGTAATTTAGAACTGCTTGCCAGGACCAACAAGCAGGGGAATGTGCCGTAAAGTGTCTTTCCCAAGGACACAACAGAATGGTGCGAGTGGGTTTTGAACCGAAACCGTGTTGGTCACGAGCCCGGCGCCTTAACCACTCGACCACGCTGCCGACAAATTGATTCCGCCCAGCTGTTACAAACGGGTGTCGAGATCTTAGTCTGTCTTGGCGAGCATCAAGGAACTCACTTAAAAGACAATGCAATATGTGGACAGGGTCCAGGGATCCAAGGTAAGCCAAGGAGAGTGTCGCTCATAGTCGCAAAAGCTCAGCTGGCTGGATGACGGAAAGTATAGGTAAGTGGAGAGGAACGCAGACATCCAGTGACAATGCGCAAGACGTCATTCAGGACACTGTCTATGACGCAAGTGCGAGCGCTGCAACCCCAGACTGGTGCACAGTACTCACTGTTGACTAGACCAGAGATAGAGCAGCTGTGCGCAGTTTTTTGGCACTAGCACCCCATCCTGAACCTACAAGTCGCCTCAACAGTGTGACGCGGATAGTTTTTTGCGCAATACCACTAGATGATGACTGAACGTGCGCGGTCTGTCCAGTTTCACCCCAATATAAGAAGGGGTTGGACAGAACGGTAAAAGTCTATAGCTGTTGTAGACTTTTAGCTCACGTTTGGCGTTTCGGTTATTTAAATGAGAGGCTGCCGTTACTGTCTTAGGGTGACTGAGCTTCAACCTCCAAGTCTGAAGTGGAGTCATGTTTTGACTTAAGGTTTCCTTATAAGTCCTTCCAGTATCCAAAAGAGTGCAGCAATGCTAGATTGTCTGCATAAGTAAACTTTCAGGAAATCGTGGAGGAGAGGTCGTACGTATAGATGTTGAAAAGGAGGAAATCCAAGACCGATCAGTGAAAAACATTGTTTTTCAGACGACGTAGCCTACTCTGCTTGCTGTTACAGGTAGTTGGGTGAAGCTTTGGTTTCGGAAAAACTCCAAAATTATTTTGATTATTTGCTTATCCAGCAGAAGCTTCAGCAGCTTGCAGTTGAGGCCACGGTGCCAGAAAGTGTCATAAGCAGCTGTCAGATCGACAAATACGGCACAGGCTTTATTCTTAGCTTCAAAAGAATTCTTGGTGTTCTGGGTGAGCAGAACGACTTGATCCACGGTTGACTTCTCGCGCTGAAACCCAACCTGCTCTTTGGAAAGCAGTAGATCAATAATTGGCTAAGACGCGGGGGTAAATAAGCCTTTCGAGGATCTTGTAAAGCAGGGGTCGGCAACCCCTGGGACGCGAGGTGATTTTATGTGGCACGCGAGGTGATTTTATACGGGACGCGGCGTCGTGAATATTTCTCAAAAACATGTTTACGGACCTTTTTTTTTTTTAGAGATCACCCTGATTTTGGGAAAAAAATAGAGAAATCAGAGACGAAATCGAAGTGAAGACCTTTTTTTTTTAGAGAACATCCTGATTTTGGGAGAAAAATAGAGAAATCAGAGATGAAATCGAAGTGAAGACCTTTTTTTTTTAGAGAACATCCTGATTTTGGGAGAAAAATAGAGAAATCAGAGATGAAATCGAAGTGAAGACCTTTTTTTTTTTAGAGAACATCCTGATTTTGGGAGAAAAATAGAGAAATCAGAGATGAAATCGAAGTGAAGACCTTTTTTTTAGAGATCACCCTGATTTTGGGAGAAAAATAGAGAAATCAGAGATGAAATCGAAGTGAAGACCTTTTTTTTTTAGAGAACATCCTGATTTTGGGAAAAACATAGGGAAATCGGAGATGAAATCGAAGTGAAGACATCGGAACGAAACGTATATTCTGACATTGAATTTCACAACTTGGCACACTGGAAAGAAAACGTTGCCCACCCCTGTACTATATTATTAAAAATAGTTCGGCACGCGCAGCTAACAAAATTTAAAAACTGGCACACTGCGTTGAAAAGGTTGCCGACCCCTGTTGTAGAGAACATAGAGCAGAGAGATCGGTCGATACCTCTTTGGGTCCCCAACGGGCTTCATCGGTTTTGGGATCGCGACTACAAGCGCTCTTCTCCAGATCTGGGAATTTTAAGTCGGCGCAAACGAAAAGAAAGTCAAGTAATCAAGACTTCAAAGCAGTTCCAGCATGGATTATAAGCTCTGGGCAGATGGAATCAGGGCCCAGGGCTTTATCTGGTTTTAAATGTAAATTCTCTTTGTAAGAAGGTATTAGTGAATAGTGATAGAGATATTCACTGAATTTAGTGTTGTGGCCCTCCAAGGTCAAATGCTTCAAACAAGTCGAAATGACTTGCAGTCAACAGCCTCGTAAGTCTATTTTCCATTTCTAGCCAGCTGAGATGCAATAGCATCAGCTGAGACGGGACAGTGACGAGAAGATTGTCGTGACCTACCACTAAGGTTGTTCAAAACATTCCATGCTTTTCGACTAGAGTGTAAAATGTCGATGCTCCGAACTGCTACGTATCATCGATTCCTTTGCTTCCTGTCGAGTTTACCAAGTAAAGCTGTAGCAGTCAAACTCGATTTGTCTTCCTGAGAAGGCTGCAGAATCATTGTGTAAAGGGATTCACACCCTGCATACCAATACGGAATATAATTGTTTTGATGACCGCGTGGGATAGTCTTCTTAGCTGCTTTTCTGATGATGTTGCAAAAGTACTGGGAAGTCGCATCCACATCAGGTAAATCAGGCGGCAACAAAGTCTTTGCTTATTTGTTTGTCAAATCAATGTAGTGAGTCCATTTCGCCTTGCGGAAGTTCCATCGCTTAACAGGCATGCTTGACCCTGAAAAACAAACTTGATGGTGTAATACGCGAAAATAGATTTTGTGGCTTGAAGAACTTTTTAAGAACACCTCTGTCTGCTAAGCGACTGTTAGGATCTACGCTCGCGAAAGCAAGATCTGGATCGGTGCCAGTGTTCCAGCGGCCAGAGTAAAAGCTGGCGGCATCCTTGGCATTGTATAAAAGGGCAAGATAATTAATGCTTGCCTAGCCAGCCAAATACCATTCGCACTGTTATCATCGAAACCCCAATCAACGCGGCGACAGTTGAAATTGCCGGCATAGAGACATTGAAGAAATATTGGGAGATCTAGGGATTGCATCTAAGGATGCGTTCGTAGAAGTTTGTAAACGTAGACTATTTTAAAACCATCAACGTCCATGCACAGCCACTCAATCTCTAATGTCGGTGGAGAATGGTTCAAAAGCATATACGTTAGTCACTCGTGGACAAAGATGGCAAACCCATGCTTCCTGCTTAAGGAAGCTAGTTGGAAGTCTGGAAGTACTAGCTTCTCTGCATTAGTGCAGTGGGTTTCCTGTAGTAGGATGACAAGTGCCTTAAAATGTACAGCAAGATAGAATGTTCATCTTGCTTGCAGTAAGGTCTTCGATGTTTAGTTGGAGAACAGTGAGTCTTCGGAACTTGTTGACAATGTGCCCTAAAAGGGAGTTTTTCCCCGGCATTACCCCGTCCTAAGAAAGGACGTTTGCCGATTAACAAATCCTCGCTGAACATCAGGATGAGTAGACACGCTTCCGTTTTCGCAGTTTCGATCTCATGTGTAGCAACAAGAGCAACTTACTCACGGTCCAGGCTGCAAGAAAGCAACTGCCATCTGGGTCGCCTCTCCGTGGAATGATGCCAATTCATGATCCAGGAAATAGCTGAAAAAATTTCGCAAAAATGTATTGTTCCCCAACTTTGGGGGTCTGGCACGGCTATGGTTGCGCCCTTGGAAAAGTCACTCTACGACAAATTCCTCAATGAAGTCAAGCTGTTTAAATGAAACCAATTCATTAACATTTGCAGGTGCCTTAGTGGCGTGAGTTTCAATTCTTGGCTTAACTATAACAAGTTTTATTAGTACTTGGTGGAACTCTTGAATGTTGAGGAGATGCGTTCCGCAGTTCAGGAGCGCTGCTAGTCTCAAAAACTCGAAAAATATTATAACGTTTCAAAACTAAAGCAAATTTTGATTACACCAAGCTACACCTTTCCTACATTTCTCGTTCTGCAATCGCTTTCCGAGAAGGAATACTCTTGCCTCAACATTGCAGATTTTAGGTTAGCTTAAATTGCAAACCTTCAAGGTGAACTAAATAAAATTGAAACTCCACGACATAACTAATACCTTTTGGTACGGTATTCTACATTAAATTTCCTAAAATTGAAAAAATTTAATAAAAAATCGAGCGTTAATTTGGCGAAGAAAAAATTGAAACATGCTCAAGCGATGAACAATTCTCGGAAAGCACAAGCAACTGACAAATGAAACGGCATCTCTACAATTTGGCAACAACGTTTTTTTTTTAATAAATAAATGCATACGGAATTTGGTAGAAACATAGGAAAGTACATGGGGCCGAAGCGAAAGTTTTATGATTTAAAACATTTGCATCTGTTAAAAAACACTTCACAAGTTAAAGGACACTTAAAAAATATCAGGATTGAAAACAGTACAAAGGTAAAAAAATAGAAATTGACCACACAATCGCTTTGTCAGCTACTGCTATAAAAAAAAACATTGAAAAAAGAAAGCACAAGCTAGGTTTAAACCCCGCCAAATAGTAGACCCTCTAAAGACCTACGCTTTTTTTTAGGTCGAGGTCAAAAAACATGAACGGCCGCAGGACGGTTCAGTAGAACTTGGGCTTTATGACGCGTCTAGGGCGTTGGGCAGGTTCATCAGGGCCGAGCAAGCAGAGACAAACCGACTTGTGCGACTCGTGGTCGTTCTCCTTACACTTGAGCGAACAGTAGTTCGTGTTCTTGCAGCAATGAAGTGACGCTTCTTGTCGGCAGACGCAGCACTGAGAACATGGCTATTTATCATCTCGGTGAAAGTTGTCGGGTGAAATGCAATTACGTTACGCCACGAGATCGACAACTATGCCAGATCTTTCAAAAAAAGACTTTTCCGCTCTCGCAAGTAGTTTTGAAACCAAATCTTATTTCATCAAGACAGCAAAATCTAATCGGACATCGACATTTTGGCGTTATCGAAGCATGACCAAAATCGCTTGTCCCAAGCACAACGCATACGTCGGTGCGTATTAGTCAAGTAAAGAGTAGTCACCCTCACCACTCAAGTACAGCTATTGTCAACTTTCAAAGCTAGTTTAGTTTGAATTCGAAAAAAAATCATGAAAAGCTTTTCAATTACAGAATTTTTTTTAGAATTGATTGAGTTTTATTTGAAAAAATTTTTAGGAAGAATTGTCCAGAAATTCCATCAAGAACTGATTATCGCTCGAATTGAGAAACATTTTTTGCAAAATCAAAAACGGATCAAGCGCAAAAAATTTTCCCCACGTTAGCAAGTGCAAAAAATCTCCCCCCAAAATTTTAATAAAATAAACTAACCCTAACACCTTCAAAAATGCGGTCAAAATGCACTTGATCCAAAAAAACTAAAAAAACCATGATTACGTCACCCACCCACTGCTTCATCTTGACCTCTTCAATGGCTTTTTGGTGGTTGCTCTTCATCAGTGCGATCGCGTCTTCGAACTCGGCTGTGACGTCCTTCCGAGTCTGATCTTCGACTTGACGTTGCTCGTAAGCGGCCTGAGATATCGATGACGTCGTCTTTAATTGCGTAATCAAAAGTTTAAACGATGAGGTAAACGAGCACGTCGGTGGAACATGAGTAGTTTGAAAAAAAAATCTTGTTACAGCAATGAGGCGTATTCCTTTAATTTCGATTTAGAACAGGTTAGAAACTACTGGATATTTTTGCCATTAATGAACGTTTTCATTCCTTTATTTTTGATGAAAAAGCATTGCTGTCGGGCCTGAAGCACTTCGTTTTGTGGAGATAACAGACCGGGCGGTCTGCAAATTAAAGCTTCATGGAAGGGCTCATTGAAAAAACGAAAGAACTGAGTAGTGGCTGACTCAATGGAAGACAACTGAGAAATGAAAAACAAGGTTTTGTGAAATTCTTTTTTAAGTCGAAACAATTATATTAAACACTGTGAACAAAAAAACGAACAAGGTGGTCTTCCTAATTTTTACAAAATTACAACACGAAACCACACGACGTCGTGTTTGCGAGAGCGAGAACGACGTAACCATGACGCAAGATAAACAAATTGACTACCTTAAACGCGGCTGCGCGAATCAGCTTTCCCTTTTCGAGCCGGTTGGATTCGATGACGTAGTCCTTGAACTTGTTCAAAATCATGCCATAGCGCATCTTGCAACTACAGGCGTTTCCGTCGAGATCGGTCGGGCTCACTTGAACTTGCTTGTCGATCGAGCTACGTTTCTCGATCTGCTTGGATATAATTCTCGAAAGTTCTTCTCGTTTAAATGCGGTCCGTTTGAATGTGACCAAAAATTCAAAAAACAAAACTGTAGCAAATTGAGTAGACATGCCGACTCGTGGGACGCCAGGGTCGGCACTGCAAACAGCGTCTAACCTCAGCCAGCAGAAAATCGAAGCCGCACCCATTTTCGCCCGACTAAGACTTGTCACCGTTTGCCAGAGGACGACCTAACGGGCGAGGAATAAAGAAACTCGTGACATGCTTTGATAAGTTTAGTTCGTGTTAATTTTGATGTACCGAAGATTATTGTCGAGTTCGTAGCTGCCTACCATGCAAATACAACGTTGGCCTGTTGGTTTTCATGCATTGCTGGGTTTTGCTAGAAAATGCAACTGCGATTAGTTTTAACAATAACATAGCGATACGGGGAAATATTTTGTAAAAATTTTCCTTAAAATTTGGGGGACTTTAAAAGGTATATTTATATCACGGATTATAAAGTATAGGCGATATACTTGTCAAAGAGCCAGGCGCAACAGGCCAACAACCAAAAGGTTCGTGACTGGAAAATTGGGAACAATTAGAAACATAAACTTGAATCGGTTCTTGCGCTGAGATCATTAGTGTGATTGTGTAACAGGCCTGAGACCATGCAGTAAACCTTGTCTGTGTGACGTCGCTGGTTTTTTGCAAGTATTTTGCTTAAGAAATGATCAACCTCGAGTCATTCTTACACTTCTTACTGATAAAAAATTCTTAGGAGACACGACTCATCAAAACAATGCGCAAATAAGGAACACTGTTTAAACACATAACAAAAAAATTTTAAATAAGTTTTTGCAAAACATAGAAACCACCTGCAGATGTCCATCGATGAGATTTATTTTTTCTCTTTTTACTCCGTAAGAATTTAATTCCTGGAATGAAAAGAAAAACATTATGTCGATTAAAACAAATAACGAAAAAATAAAACCAGCTACTACGCAGCTAAAACAAACTGGCAACACACGTTTCTATTAAAGCAAACGCTGCAAGGAGCGCGTGTTTCAAAATGTAAATGAAAGCTTTAACTGTCGCTTTTTTTAACTACGAGTATGTTGTAGGCACGTGCCTTAAAGTTTTTTTGTTTCTTCATTAATTTCGTCAATGTACTCGGCGAGAAGATGAAAAAGAAACATAGAAGCGCTTATGCGCATACCGAGCAAAATTGGTAGTGGTTATTAATTATTAAGCTTAAAAGTAGGGTTTCTAAATTGTGGATTTGGAACTGTAGGGGTCCGTAGCGACCTATCTAATGGGTCCAAAGAGTTTTTCTATAAAAAATAATTAGTTATTTAAATTCCACATTTTCCAAAAATATAAGAACTTGAAATCAATTGTTTGGGTAATATTTTGCTTTTAACAGTAAACTTTTCGGTCAAACGTAGAAAAATTTAAACTATCAGTTAGTCTTTTTAGAAGGTCCAGAGGAGAAAAAAAGGCTTAAAACACGTCTAGAAGAAAAAAACCGGACACTATACAGTTTACTTCAGTTGTTGATTTTTTAGTTTTCACTGGACTTTCGTAAAAGATTTAGAAACATTGCTTAAAGTAAAGGCTAAGGCCGATTCAAACTTTTTCTAATTCGAGTTAAGTAATACGCCCTCTTTTCTTTCTCTTTTCCTTTTCACATGTTGCTTGTTGAAGAGAATAGAAGAAACAAAAATTGCGCACAAATGCGCTCGAATTCGAACGAATGGTAAAACCGCCTTTATGCAACTTTTCTCACCTGGTCCGCTTGTCGCTTTTGCGCGGGAGTGATGACGACTTCAGGAAGCAGATCGTCGCTCATTGCATCTGCAACGCTCGAACGTGAGATCGCTCCGATAAAATAGCAGCGCAATTGAAATGAAACACAACACGGTGAACACAAGAATTGATTTTGAAATAGAAAACGAGGCATTGAGTGAAAAACTAGTCGAAAACGGTTCGGCGCGGACAACGCTAAAGCAGTTGTCAGAAATTGCAAATGCTAACGCTGGGTTTCGATAACGCGTCGCACGATGGTAAGCTTTACCATTTGTTTCCGATTCAACAGACGAACCGTTTCTTTCGACGAACTCTTCTTTTATTTTTTGAGACAAGTCAACATCACCCCAATGTCTCTGAAACCAAAACAATTAACCAAGTTTCGCCCAACCTTTCATGTTCAATTAAAACCAAACAAAATGGAAACGTTTTTAAGTTTGTTCGAGGAAAGAATCTACCGCATGAATCGGGATTCTAGCAGATTCTTCTTGAAGATGCCATTAATCAAAATAAATGCGCTTGCATGAGTTAAAAGTTCGAAAGTTCGAAACAAAAGAAAAGTGCTTGTGTTACTGCTGATATTTAAAGGTATTCTGTATGCAGAAAGTGAAAATCTCAATTGCTTGCAAAGTTTATAAATTGTCTGCTATGATAGCGATTCATTGGTTTAAGCCAACTCAATTGGGCCAATACTAGACAAAGACAGTTCTAATTTTAATCAATTAAAAAATAAAAGAGTTGCGGTAAAATACCTTGGATTTAGTTGAAATGAGGTCAAAGTTTAACGAAGAAATATCAACGTTTTGATGCTTTCCTAAGGATACCTACAATAAAGTAAAATCTTTAAGTTACCTTTGTCGAGTTTCTACTTTAGAGCTGTAAGGCACGCTTTTAAAAAAAAAGCTAACCATTTTATCCAAAAGTACTTGATTTTTCCCGATGCCATAAGGTGAGTCGTATTGTACTATCTTAAAAGCTTCTTCTTTGCCCAAGGCCTGAACAGAAAAGCAACAAGCGAAAAGATTAAAGACAAAATAAATGCTTCTTGATATGAGCGTATTGGCCGCTTTTTCTCTTATGCGGAGCCACCATTGTAATTAAGTAGCGTGACCCCATCAAAGAATCAGTCGTTTTGTGTTTTTCTCACTGCAAGGGTAGAACTTTAGTCACTCCGGTTGAGTGAGCATCGAACTCGCGTCTTTCTGCTTGCGAGTCAGAGTGTAATTACTAGAGCTATCCCGCCGATAAATAAACGCTGCAGCAGCCGAAAAAAGGAGAGAAGCAAAAAATGGTTGCTTACGCATTCACACTGACGAATGTACTCCTTCATCTCCGTGCTCGACTGCTTCCAGTGTTGCTTTCGTTTGATTTTGAGTTCGGACGGACTGACAGATATGCAGCGGACAGCGTCGATCGGAACCCAGGCTCTACAATATCGGATCGCAATTGCCGACTTTATCACAACCATTCAGCGATGAAAAACCGCGAAAAACGGGCCTCCGTTAATTTGCGGATGTTAAGGGTTGTTTTCACTATCTATGTTTTTGGTTATGCGCCAAAAATTTTTTTTTCTTTCCATCGATCGTTAATCATTAATCGAGCCGAAAAAATCTAAAATGAATTAAACAAAATGAAAATAGCAGAATGGAAGCCAATCTTTCGGTCATGGTGGGTTCACCAGACAAATTCATGGCGATGGGGGAGCGGATAAACTCCCCAGGGTCTTAATAATAGGGAAACCATCTCCGGACCGGAGCATAGGTCGCAAATGGTGAGAGAATGGCCATAGGCAGTGGCTACAACCCTCGTCTGATGTCTTTGAAGCACACGTGACAATTAACAGCGCTAAGCTGTCTTGACAGGAATCACGCAAGGTTTCAAAATCTTACGTACTAATGTAACACCGTCCTAATAAGATAGTATATATAGTAAAGCAGTAATAAAAATAAAACCAGGGTTATCGCCTGTGGTTTCTCCGGAAGCGACGGCCATTGCTAAGGTAAAACTTTTCCATTTTAAAGGTCAAAAGTTAAAATACCTGGGATGATGCTTGCCAAAAAAGCGAACGTCGATCTGGTCATCTCGGACTTGAATCACCTTGGCCGGCCAGAAGTCGAATCCTTTTTGCTTGGCCCAAACAACCTGATGTGGAGGATCCTGGTGAAGGAGAATTGTTTTATCAAATTCACTAAGGGACAAGCTGCTAAAAAAATAGAAGAATAAAAGTTAGATATTTTAACATCAAATTCAAATCTTTTTAGTTCATCAACTTTTACAATTGAACAAAGCTCGTTTAGAAAAAAATTCGCATTTTATGAATTTGATTTGCATAATTCAATAATTGCATAAAAATTGCATAAAACATTAAAAGTTTGCATTTTATTACCCCATTGCAGCGGCTTTAAAATAAACGTTGAAAGTCATGAGTGATACCCCGAGAGCATTTCTCAAACCGGGGGTCGCCACCTCCCCGTATATCCGCAAGGTATATTAAAGGGGTCGCAATGAAACTCCATACAATATTTCTTAAAATATCTATTTGACTAGAGAAAAAAAAGAACGAAGGGATCACGTGATGCATAAAAAACCTAGAAATGGTCATAAACGGTAAAATCAAAAAATTGAGAAAGAGTCGATTGACGTCATAAAGCTTTACGATAGCTTTAAAAAGCGTGTTCATACCTCGATGAATTTTCAACTGACACTTATCGGCAGGAATCATCAGAATGAAGTAAGAGCGATCCGATCGAAAAGAGAGAAGAAAACGAGAGCGCGTCTGATTGGTCGAAAAAAGCAACCAATTAGAAGCAAAATATAAAGAGCGTTAGTGAATGAATTTTAGACTGTAAAGAAATTCCTTGTCTCGACATAGATTAGGTTGAAAAGATTTGATAAAAGTACCTTCAAAAGGGGACAGGTGGAAAGAAGTACGTCCTCGGACAAGGACAGAGAATTTGGCGTCACTGTACTGGCTGGCACAGGAAGGATTTTCCAAAAGATGTTGTCCAATAGCAGAGTCATGGGCGATTATTTGAAAGGGCCTGTCTGTCTTGCAGGCACGGAAACGATAAGAGCGGCATCGAGAAAAATGATGGTTCCTGATCGGCCTGGAAACGTCTTGCAACCTTTGGGATGTACGTCCTACATATTGACTGTCGCAGTGGCACACAAATTGATATATGACATTGTTGTAGTGACGGGCAGGTAATACATCCTTCTCGGTAATAAAATTGAGAAACAATGGCACAGAAGTGTCTTCAGCCATAAATTTAAAAGCGGCTGATCTTGTGAGATTCAAAAACAACTTTGATAAAACACAGATATTTAGCGGAATTATGGATAGAGCATTTTAGTGGGATTTTAAAACATTCTTTTACATGACTAAGATCTAAATTTAAAAACTGTCGCCAAAAGGGAACTTGTTCACCGTTCGCCGTTACTAACCTTGCAGGCTTCTACAAAATTGAAAAGGTAATCAATTAAACTTGGCGAATAGTGTACGAGAATTACAAAAGGTTCACTCTTGCCGCGAAAGTGCTCATTTGTAATTTTAAAACACGGAGCAGCAACAGTGTTGCCAATCATATTACTCAATTATTTAAAAGAAATCAATCGTTCGAAACATTACTCTTTTAAACTATTTTTTGTAACACAAAGTAAATCCACTCACGCACGGTTGGCAAAACCACTCTTTCATTGGCTTTGTATTAGAAAGGAAAAAACAACTTTTACAAAGACGCAGCTCTTGAACTTCATGCAAGCAAGTCTGTAGAAAATAAAGATGAAGTTAAGTCGAACATTACAATATGACGGGGAAAGAGTTAGATACCCATTACACCACCAAAACAAAATTGAAACTTGATAATTTTTCGAATGAAAATAGCTGTGACTTAAGCAATACCAAACAGAGGTTGTCAGTTCTACAAAAAACAGTAAAGTTACTAAAACCACACCCTATAACATTCATTCATCAGAACAAACATTACCATGTCATATGCGTACAAAACTAACACAGCTCAGTGCTAACAAATCACCACTCTTGCAAAGTTACCTACAAACAGTGAGCCCTGGTACTTACATGCCACAATGCCACTATGTTTGACGCACACACACATGACACTAATCACCTCTTTAAGTCTAACTAAGTACCAACACAACACCACTAGTCTGTGGTAAAAGCCTTTAAAAGCAGCAGAGGTAATCCAAGAGTGAGAATCTACAAGGGATGGCTACTCCAAGATATCCTTGGAGGCAGGGTTGCAGAGTTGGAAGATTAAGATCTGACTCCTAAAATTTCTAGGATGCCAACTCCAACTTCTAGAATTTCTGGAAATTGTGACCCTGACTTTTTACACCGACTCCCCAAATAAAGGCAATAGCATTATGCAAAATATGATTTGCTTAAATTAAGGTGGCCATATTTTAGAAGTGATGAATCGGAACGTTTGTTAACAGAAAAAAATTCGTCCCTAATTGGAATCTTTGAATAGACGTTTGGAATTCTAATTGTATCGAAAATCAAATTCTAATTGAAATCTGTTTTGAATTTCTTGATTTTCGTCCCTAAAAATTCGTGTTCACTAAAAAAATTAGACATCAGGATTCGGAGTCGGATAAAATATCCTGACTCCGACTCTTTGTACTCATAAGAGTCCAACTCCGACTTAAAACCTCCGCGTTGGTAACCCTGCTTGGAGGAGGGGCAACAACAACAAGGTCGTATTAGCTTTAATACCAACGTTTCGTTGATGGAAAAAAAAACAACTGCAAACCACTTTACTGCTTATTTTTGTGGAACGAACACCTGAGACAATAGCCCAGTTGATTGAATATTTTTTCAAACTTTCAATAAAAAAATAAAAACATAAGATCTAAACCGAAAGTTTTAAAAAAGTTGAATTCCACGTTTCCACAAATTTTATTCAACAAACTATAAAGCCTGATTCAAACCAAGAGGAACCAATATGAAGTTGGAAGTTTTCTTTCTATATTGGCAACGTCAATAGGGAAAAGAATTACGTAAACTCAGTAATAAAAACAAAATTACCATTAAAATTTTTAGTTCTCAGCAATAAAAAAGAACTGAAAGAAAACAATGTCGCTATTTGAGTGGAACTATTCAGCCGTAATAACGCGTTTTAAGCGTTTACGGATACAAACAATTTAGAATAAATGATGGTGTCACGTTTATACAGATACCAAGATTTTAATCTTATTTGCAGCTGCACGACCCTTTGTCGCAAAGGCATTCAAAAAGCGTTTGAAACAAGATAAGTCTTACAAACCTTTTTCAAAAGATAATGTTTATGATAAAAAAAAAAAAAAAAAACTAACAAAAAAGCATGATTGATAATTTGAATTACAAAATTTTTACTTCAACTAATTGCTTTGCTGCTTTGGTCAACTTGTGTCTCTCTCCGAACATAATCGAATAATTGTGAAGAATCAATTTCACTTTATTTTGAAATTCTTCAATTGATGAAAAAAGACCCTTTTGACAATCCTGAACAAAACAAAATTTTTTTGACATGCAGTTAAGAAACAAAAATAAGCTTTTCAAAAATCAACTTACTCTGTTTAGCGCGCTCAGATCGTAATAGGAATAAAGAAAAAAGTCATGATAAACAGCTTGCTCTTCGAGATCCTTATTCAAATCTCCAGCCTAACATATAAAAACAATATGTCTGAATAATAATGATGATAAGTTGTATGCAGAACATGCTTTTATGAAAATTTCGTTTACCATAAAGTTATGGTTTTAACTAAAAGCGAAGAAAAATAATTTTGAGCACAAGTAGTCAGTTAAAATTAGTATATCGGCAATCGAAATTCTAAGTTATGTACAATTTTAGCAAATTGAAGAAAACTTTTTTTCTTTCATTTTGTAAGTAAAAACTGTGATGAATTGTCTCGTGTATGGCTTATTTCAAAGGTAGGGAACCTGCGGCCTTTTAGGCTGAATTTGGCTCACAAGAACTCAATTCAGTCAGTAGAGAATGCTGTAAGAAAAACGCATTTAAACTCTGCTGATATGAAGCAATAAAATTGCGCTTGTTTTTGGTTTGAAGCACATACACTGCAGCAACAAGCTTTTATTTAGTTATTGAACTTCAGGGAAAAAGTGTTATATCAGACAGCTTTAAATAAAAGTTAATTACAACTACATAAAATCTTATAAAATCTATTTATAACGATTGCAAAAAGACTTTTTACCTCTGGCTGTATAAAGACTTAAAAATCAAAAATAATTTTTTATCAAACTAGCAAGTAAAGTAAAGCAAGTCCATACAAAAAACATTAATAATTAGTAAGATAATTTAAATTCAAGAACCCTGTAATACATAATTAAACAAAAACAGAACTCAACAATTATTGAATTATATCAAAGTATTAATCTTACCATTTCCTTTTGTTGATTTACTATACAATTAAGACATCTTCCCAGTTCATTATGTTGGCTTTTTGTTTTTACTTTGACATTGTCCTAAAAATACAAAAAAATTTACTTATACTGTATAGAAAAAGAGTTTCAAAAAGTATGCCATAACAGAACTTTTATTCCAAACAAGATACAGTATATTTTATTCAAAAGTAAAGAAGCTTTGGCGCTTTTCTGATTTCATACACACTTTTCTTTTTCTTTTTTTCTGGTTTCTAATTTTCTCTCGTATTGCGCTCTCATTTCAAATTGCTCGTTAAATATTGCGCGACTCGACTCGCTGGTTAAACATTGCTCGCTTTCAATTTAATACTTAGACAGCGAGTTGCTATAGAGTCTAGATCAGTGCTCTTCAACAGGGGTTCCGCAAAGCATTTCATGGGGTTCCGTGAGTTTTAAGGGTTCCGCTAGGGTTCCTTGTTTTGTAAGGAAAATGATTTCTTGCTTCAGTATGTTGATGCGTCATTATTGAATTGTTTCTTTAGATCACCATCACCATGCCGCATTCAAACTCCACGTAGGCCAGTTAATTGAATAAGAGGTTGAGTGCAGTTATGGGCCGAAAATATTGATAGTTGTTGCGTAACATCGCAATTTGATGTTCATTGTTATGAGGTTAACAAGAACGTTATTCAAAATGAATAAATGTTATTGTTGCATCACAGCTATGCATGATGCTGCTGTTTACAGTAGTTAAGTAGACAATGAATAGAGAATAGAATAACAGACTACAGTAGAGCTGCAGCTGTTCAGCCTTTATGGGAATAAAGTAAAAGTAGTGCAAAAACCAACTTTTTACTATTAGCCAGGTCAGATGAAGCAAAGTAGCATATTTTCTTATGTGAAGCAAAATAGTAATAAAAGCGAAGGTGTGGACAGTATTGAGCAAGAGGCACCTCCTTCCAAGCAGACCAAATGTAATACAACTGCCAAAGTTAGAAAATGGGATGAAACATATTTAAAATACAGGTTTTTTTTTGCCGGATGACCAAATTCCAAATGTAGCTCCTGAGCCCGAATGTCTGATTTGCTGTACAAGACTTTCTAATTCTGCCCTGGTTCCAGCTAAGTTACAAAGGCACTTGGAAGCCAATCATGCTGCATACAAGACAAAGACTATCTCATTCTTTAAACATATGAAAAGCAGCGCATGCAAGCAGAAAGATTTGTTCTTAGGAGCAGTTAAAACTGATCAAGATTTGCTGTTGACTTCATATCGACTGTCGCATCATATTCTTAAAACAAAAAAACCGTTTACTTTGCATGAAGAAGTTATTAAATCAGCATTGCAAATTGTGGCAGAGCAGCTCCTAGACAAAGAAACTGAACGCAAGTTTTAAAACATATCTCTTTCTGATACCACTGCAAGCAGAAGGGGATTTCATATGGCCGAACATTTGCTAGAACAACTTTTGTTAAAATCGGAAAAGTTCCTTGTTATGGACTGCAACTGGATGAATCAACTAATATAGGGAGAAGAACACAACTGCTTGTGTTTATAAGAATTTCTGATACTGATTCATATAATATTGTTGATGAATATTTGTGCCTAGACTTGGAAGTGAACACAAGTGCTGAACAAGTGTTCAGTAAACTCAATAAATTTATGACTGAAAAGTAAATACCATGGAAAAAATTTGTTCTCTAACTACAGATGGAGCAGCTGTGATGACTGGACCCTTTTTGAGAGTTGGTGCTCGTGTCAAGCAGTTGCTACAAACTGTATATTAAAACATTGCATTATTCATCGTGAAGCTCTGGCTGTAAAACTGCTTAGTTCTGATAAGCAGAGAAAAACGGAACTAGAAAGTGTTTTGGATATTGTTGTGAAAACTGTTAATTACATAAAATGTGGTGGTAAAGGCAAATCTACTAGAGTTTTTCAAAAACTATGCGAAGAAATGGATTTTGATAATGTCACTGTTCTGCTACATACAAAGGTGTGCTGACTCTCTCATGGCAAATTTTGACTTGTGTGTTCAAATTAAGACGGGAAATATCAGTGTTTCTTGCAGAGAAAAATCATGAACATGCAAGGAATTTTCTTGACCATGAATGGGTCTCCAAATTGGCATATCTGGCTTCAGTATTCGTGTTGTCCATACTCAACACCAGTCTTCAAAAGAAAAGTTCAGATATATTTTCCGAAATTGGAAAAATTGATACTTTTTAAAGAAAAATTTACTGCTGGGCCAATAAAGTGTCAAAAAATGATTTTTCTCCTTTTCAGTTTTTGAATGAATTTCTGAGCAAGGACTCCGAAGTTGAGGATACAGCTGAAATAAAAGAATTGGTGTTGGAACATTTGAAGCTATTGAAGAAAAATTTTAATTGGTATTTTCCTGAAGAAGAATCTGAGGCTTTTCGTTTGCTGAAGTGGGTAGTTAATCCTTTTATTTTCACTTTGTCAGAACAAGAACTTCTGGACATCTGTAATGATATCAATTTTGAGAAAATATTTGAAAAAAATGGAAAGGAATATTTTTGGATTTTCTGTGCAAAGAGAGTACAACAATTGCAAAGGAAGCACTGAAACTTCTGTGTCAATTTCTCAATACCTATTTGTGTAAAAGAGCATTTTCTGTTTTAACCACTATTAAGAACAAAAACAGAAGTTGTTTGAAGAGTGTAGATATGTGTATGAGGAATGCACTGAGCAACGAGCAGCCACGATTTACAAAGATTGTAAAAGAAATTCAAGAACAACTGAGTCATTAAATTTCTTGCTTTTCAACTTCTGTAATAACTGCTTGTTTGTTGAAGTGTCTAATAATAAAACATTTGCTTTTTTTACATGTAACTCGTGTTTTTTAACTTTTTGTTAATGGGGGTTCCATGACAAACATGAAAGTGCTTCAAGGGTTATGCAATAACAAAAAGGTTGAAGAGCACTGGTCTAGATCCAGGTTATTATATTCTCATAAACAAAAGCAAAGCTGATGGCTGTACATGACATACATATTAAAATATATATTATCAAATAAAAGCAAATAATTTTTTTTTCATTATTTTTAATTTGCTTTGTTTGTATGACAGTCAGTTAGGGGTGAGAGAAGTCTTAGGTTAGAGCAGTGGTTCTCAACCTTTTTGTTAGCACGTACCATCTAGAAATTTTTCTTTACATTATGTACCACAAAGTTCATCAAAAAGTTAATTATTTCGATTTTTTTTTGTTTTTTTTTAATTTTTTAATTTTCGTCCCAAAACTCATATGCTCCCCCTCAAAAAAAATTAATAAATAAAAAAAAATCTTTGCTGGAAATCTCGCATATCTAAAAAACAAGATTTAATCCGAGGCTTAAATTTTTATGGAATCTAAAAACTATTCACATACCACTTAAAAAGGTCTCACGTACCACAGGTTGAGAACCACTGGGTTAGAGTTTAGGATTAGAGGGTTAGGGTTTTAATAAATTTTTATTTTATCTCTATATCTATCCTCCCTGACTTGCAGGAAAGCAACGAGGTGCTTATACATAGGGTAGGCAATTACCCCAACCTGCTTCCAGAGATACCAAGATATTGCTATCTGCTTGTAATTTAATAGAGATATCACTGTAATTTAGAACTGCTTGTCAGGACCACCAAGCAGGGGAATGTGCCATGAAGTGTCTTTCCCAAGGACACAACAGAATGGCCTTGAGAAAGACACTTTATGGCACATTCCCTTACGGCACCTTATGGCACATTCCGGGTTATCTAAGTATTAAATTAAAAGCAAGCAATATTTAACCAGCAAGTGCATCACGATTAGAAATGAGAGCGTGATATGACAGAAAATTAAAATTGAGAAAAAAGTAAAAAAGAGGTGTGTGAAACCAGAAAAGCAATGAAGCCTTATTAAGCAAATAAAGTTGTACTACCATTTGTTAATAATCAGAAAATTTTCTTATACTTCTATCTAGCAATCCACCAAAAGAATATAAAAAAATTTTTTGAAGCAGATCTTGATTATTGATTAATCTTTAAGTTCAACAAAGACAACAAAAACTAAAAAATCTAAAGGTATGGACAAAACAAAATATTTTTAGTTTAAATCAAAAATTATCAACATGAACAAACTATTTCTTGTCAAGTTTGCTACGAACATACTGAGCAAGAAGGACAAATCCAATCTTTATTTAAACTTGGTGCAGCATTAATCTTGGCAAGACAATCAGGATGGTAAACAAAAGGACAAGAACTACATGCTAAAACTTCTCCTGAAGTATGACAATGAAAACAATACCAATCATGTGATTCAGCTTCTTTGTCATAAAGCATCTAAAAACCAATATCAGTACCTTTAATATAATATTACCAGAAAGTAAATTTTACAAAATACAGAAAAATCTAAAATACGATGCATAATATTCTATATAAAAATTATATTTTTCAATTTCTAGCAGTTTAAACTGTTAGAACGTTAGTTCTTATTGATTATAAAAGCTATCTAAATGAAACAGTTGGCAGCAACTTAATCAATTCAAAACAAAAACAATATCAAAAAAACAACAAATTGAAAAAGCAAAACATACAGATTTTAAAAAATAGCTTCAATTTAAAATTATCAAAAAAAATGATACAAGACTCAAGGAAAAATTTTGGGTCTTATTTACCTTTTGTCATTACTAATCTCACAGGATTTGAGATTCCCCAAAATTTAAAAGTTTATAAAGTAAGCATGAAAAATAGTGGAGATCCAAAATTTTTAATAAACACAAAATATAATCTAAATTTAAAACATAAAACCTGTTCTTTATCAGGTATCCAATAACCTTCTTGTTCAACCCCTGCTTTGCTTCCTTTACAACCAACAGTAATTGTTTCGATTACAAGGCCATCCATTACAGCTTTATGCAAATTTTGCAAAGCATCGACAGGCTTGAAATCAAATTCCCTTTCCATGTATCTAGACAGATCATTAGCAATTAATTACATGTTTACTAAAAGCTTAAGTAAGTTTGCACTAAACTAACTTGAATTAATACTATTGTAATAATATAATAAGCCTATATTGTGCAAGTAAACTATAACAGAACAAAATAGTGAAAACTAACTTACTTAACAATTCGAGGAATATTTGCAATTTGTCTTTGCCTTCTAATGCATTCGATGGCTTGGAAAAATTGTTGAACCACGATTGGTTTAGAATATCTTTTGGTCACTGTTTTTGCCATTGATTGATTTAAAAATTCTTTAATTAGTTTAAAATAATTTTAACCTGTAACAACCAAACATCTTTAAATACTTCTGTATAAAGTCTGTCCTTTAGATACACCACAAATGGTTGCAGTCAAGAAAAAAAAAAGCAGACTCACTTATCCTTGCAACGTGTTTTTATTACTGGTATGTACTATTCCTTTATATAATAATAAAAAACAAATCAGTTTTAAGAATCAAACTTAAAAAAACAATTGAAAAGAAACACAAATAGCTACTTTTGTAAGCAATAGTGAATTTACTTTGAGTCAATAGTTTCAACTTAAAACAATCAGAAGAGTCTGGTAAGGACAGGAGCCAAGCTAATAAACTTTCGGTCTTAAATCTTACCTGATGCTGTATCCTGTAAATTCCCCAGAAAAACGTGAAAAAACCAAGATCTATTTAGTTATCATGAATAATATTTTTAATTGAAAAAAGAAATTAGTAAATCATGCATGGCAAATTGCCCACGAATCCCAGTAATCTGAAATCACTATTGCTAATGATAATGAAAATAATTTTATTTTGTCTCTATACAAAAATTGTAAAATGTTGGTGGAAGATGTTTTGCATAACATACAACGGTTAGACTCATCAAAAAATAGTTATAATGATTGCCATAATACTAAACACACAATGAATTCACTATTAATAATAAAACAGAAAAAAAATACATGTATAATCTAAGAAATTCCCCGAACTAGAAAAAACATTTAGCAATTTTTTTTGCTAACGATAAGGTTGTAGCGTAGTCGCTATATACAGTGATTATAGATTTCATTATCTTTCCACTTTTGTTAACTATAGGCCTACGCAAGGGGGAGGTTTGGGGGTCCAAAAATCCTTTGATGAGAGGTGATCAGAGATATGCACTTTATACATTTTTCATACTTTCGCATTTTAATGTTGTTTTCATACTAAACGCAGTCAATAAAACCACCTTTGATCAAACGCACAAATCATAATAGAAAAAAAAGTAGCCAAAAATCTATTCAAATGAGTAGGGTAGAAAAAATAATGGAAGTTACAACCAGATTAGTAATATTTCAACATTGGCATTTAAACAGTTTGCAACTTCAACATAGGACCACTTTTAAAGTTTATGTCTGAGTGCTAGTTTCCTTGCGGTCTGTCTCTCCCAGGAAATGCAAAGATAAATAACTTGCTTGGTTTTCTTGTTGTAGTATTTGCTGTTTAAATAATAATAAGGTGTATTTATAACCGCTGTATACTTAAAAGTTCAGATGGTCTCAGAGTGGTTGAACATGAATGAAAAACATCACAATCCTACAAAAAAAAAAAAAAAAAAAAACAAACAATAAAATTATTAGATCTAATAGAATATAGATTCGGATTATCTATACATTTAAATGCACATATTCAAAATAAAGACTAAAATTACAGATTTATCACTCAGACAAATTGGACCAGGGATGGGAAAACTACGGCCCGTCATAGGCGTACGCAAGGGGGGGGTTTCAGGGGTCAAAACCCCCCTTGAAGAATGACGTTCAGGCATATATACATAGTAATAAGTAGGCTTGCATTATATGATTTTAGTTTCTATTGTTTACTGCACTTTTTAAACTAAATTACTGCTTGCGCATCAATTTTTGTTATCGCCTAAATTGCGTCAAGTTAGCTAATGTACAGCTGCCACTTGTGAAGAAAACCTTCAAAAATGTAAAATATTAAAAGTTAAACATTTTATGCTTTGCTTTTGATGTCTATCGTTTTATTACAATGCTTTCCCATGAGATACAAGCCTACTTACTCAGCTGTACATTGATATGAAAAATAAAACAAGTTTTAAGACCTAAGGAGGATTTGAAAGATTGATTGATTGAACTCTGATAAACGTGACAAAAAAAATTTAAATATGAATTATAAAATATAATATAAAATAGTTTAACTGATCAAGTCACCATTGTAAAAAGTTTTTTTCTATGAGACGAAGGCTCATAAAACTTTATAAAGTAATAATTGCACACCATAACTAAATAAGAAAATTTTATAAAAATGGTTCTTCGTTTTTACTAAAATTATTTTAATGTGCAGCTAGATAGCGTTTATAGCAGTTTCAATACAGTTTGTTTGATAAAGCAGTTAGAGTTTAATATTTCTAAATCAAACTATCATGCAATTAATTACCATCTAATTTATTAAAATCCCAACTGTAAGAGTATGTTTCGCGAAAGTATGATCGTCACGGGTATCTTATTCAAATAGAAATGAATATGTAGCAAAATATGAGCTATCTTTATACTTTGGTAGTAGCCTACCTGGTATCTGCCTTGTGATCGTAATCATTATTAAAATTGAGTTCGTTCTGAGCTGAATCAATTAAATTGTAACAGCGAGCTTAACTCGAGAAAACTTTTGATATTTAAAGCATTTTTATTTTTTTAGTATTGTCTGTTTTAAAATGTAAAACTAATCGAAAATTTTAGGCAGTTTTACAAGAATGAGCCGAAAATGTTAAACTTGTTAAAATCAAGTAATTTGAAATGGTAAAAATTTGTCATAAAATTTTTTTAATTACGTCTTTTCCAAAATTAAGTTTGTAATTATTTGATTTCCTAAATTCTAACTTTGTTATTAAATGCTGAAAATGGTATTTAAAAATAAATGGAAAATAATCAAAAATTTTACGCTTATGGCGTTTTGCAAAGGATGACGCATGACGTTATTGTTATTGCTCTATTTCTTTGATAGTTAACAATTAACATTATTGCTTTCAAAATTATCAGTTAATATTTTTTGGACTGGTACAAATTTTTTTATCCTGCCATTCGTATTGATAATATACGATTACTCTAACAAGAATTAATTTAAAAGAGATTTCAGGTTGCATAATTTTTTAATCTTAAAAGAATTTATTTAATCATTTAGTCATGTTTCCTCAACAAAAAAGGAGAAAAACTTTGTTAGACTTTAACTTTAAAAAAATTCGTAATAACGACTGCGAAAATGTTAAAAAAAGTATTCCCGTTGATGATTTGGCATGTAGCAAAAATAATCCGCAGAACGTAATAGAAGAACCAGGTGAGACTCCAGACGCAGACAAAGCAACAAAAGATTTATTTTTACAACCGTCAAATGACATTTCACTTTGTATAGGAAAAACTTATACTCAAGCAGAAAGACTTCGAATGCTAAAAAACATATGGATTCCGGATCAGTCTTTTAATTTTCCAATTACCGCAACCAATCACCGAAATTTACGGTTTCAGCACCGCTGGTTTATTCGCTTCAAGTGGTTAGCGTACTCATATTTAAAAAATGGAGCCTTTTGCAAATACTGCGTTTTATTTGGAAGTAAAGCAGGCAGTGGAGTTGGAAACCAACCTCTAGGAACTTTGTGTGCGGTAAAGTTTCAAAAGTGGAAAAATGCGCTTGAACGCTTTGCAGACCACGAAAGCACAAAATATCACCGCGACAGTGTGGTGGCAGCAGAGACCGTTATGTCAATCTTATCAGGAAAACAAGATAGCATCGAAATTCAACTTAATCAGCAACAGAAGCAAACAATTTTAGAAAACCGAAGAAAAATCACACCAATTATAGAAACAATTATACTCTGTGGTCGACAGGGTATTCCTTTAAGAGGACATCGGGATAGTGGTCCACTCACTTTCGAATCAGAAAAAAATCTAGAAGATAATAATAATGACGGAAATTTGCGTGCTTTACTTCGATACAGAATGAAACATGATCAAGTTTTCAAGAATGATTTTCTTTCTGCCGGACGCAACTCTCAGTATATCAGCCCAAGAATGCAAAACGAAATTATAAGTATTTGCAATGACTTGATACTTAAGCGATTGGTCGATTCCATTAACAGGTCCAGATTTTTTTCTGTATTGGCTGACGAAACAACCGATATATCATGTCAGGAACAATTGACTCTTTGTGCTCGGTACGTAAGTGATGACTTTGCTATTGAAGAATCTTTTCTCCAGTTTGTACCCATAACAGATCTATCAGGCAAGAATTTGGCTTCAACAATTTTGAACAATTTATCGGACATTGGTATTGATGTTTCAAAAATGCGCGGTCAAGGATACGATGGGGCCACAGCTATGAGTGGAAGATTGAATGGTGCCCAAGCCTATATCAGGAAAATTATTCCTACAGCTCTTTACGTTCACTGTGCAGCCCATAGTTTTAATTTGGTTGTCTCTAATTCATGCGATCTCTCACCGGTTCGTAACTGCATGGGAACAATAGCTTCAGTTTACAATTTTTTCAATGCTCCAAAACGTCAAAACATTTTACGCAAATCTATCAACACGATTTCGTCAACAACAAAAGCTCAAAAACTTGTTCAAATTTGTGCTACCAGATGGGTCGATCGACACGAGAGTGTCAGTGTCTTTTCAAATTTACAATTTGCTGTTGTAGAAGCTCTGACAGAAATTTCAACATGGCCAGACAGAGAAACTTCATCACGAGCTCTACAGTTGCTATCGACAATTAGGCAAAGTGAATTTTGCATTGCTCTCTTAGTTTTAAAAAAGATTTTTGGATACAGTGTTGTTTTGTGCAAAGTTATGCAAAAAAAGTCGATAAACCTTCTTGAGGCCGTCAACATTGCACATGATATTGCAAATGAATTGAAGTGTCTTAGGGAAAAAGCCGAAGATGAATTTCACCAGCTCTATATTTCTGCGCAAGAAACGGCCAAAACCCAAAATTTTATTTTAAAAACACCACGCCTTACTTCAAGACAGACCAATCGATGCAACATTGCTGCTGAAACAGATGAAGAATATTTTAGAGTAGGAATTTTTATTCCATTTCTTGATAACTTTATTGTGACTCTCGAAGCACGATTTACTGCCCACAAATCGATTATTGGTGGATTTTAGTGTTTAATTCCTGCTGATCCAACCATTGGACCAACTCCTCAACAAATTAAAAGCATTCAAGTTTTGGGAAGATTTTACGAAAATGATTTAACGAAATCCTCGGAAGAACTAGTACCTGAACTGATATTATGGTACAGGAAACTTTCTCGGTTGAACGTAGCAGAAAGACCAACTGATGCGTTGAGCAGCATCAAGGAATGCAGTTCCGATGCTTTTCCAAACATATTTACATTAATGACCATTTTGTTAACTCTTCCAGTGACAACATGCACTAGTGAACGATCGTTTTCCACATTGCGCAGACTAAAAACGTACTTACGAAACACAACTGGCACCACTCGAATGAATGGACTTGCGTTGTTAAACATTTATAGGAACTACACGCCTTGCCCTGATGACGTAATTAACAGATTAAGTGAAAAAAACAGGCGTTTGAATATAAGCCT
Organism: Diplosoma virens; assembly: GCA_963680785.1. Lineage (NCBI taxonomy): Eukaryota > Metazoa > Chordata > Ascidiacea > Aplousobranchia > Didemnidae > Diplosoma > Diplosoma virens. The sequence goes on from OY796884.1 coordinate 26,644,693, forward strand.
GTGAAAAAACTTTAAATATTTGTTAAGTAAGGTTATTTTTTTGTTCATTTGATTTTTCACCTTTTGTTCTCATCATTTATACGAGTTGCTTATGTTGCTTTTAGTTTGGAAAGTTTCTTGTCATATTTGAATTAAATTTGCGTACTCGCACATGCCTTTTCAATAGTTAGTTTTACGGTTTGGTAAAAAGAAATTTATGCTACTGCAAGATGTTCTTAAAAGCATAACACTTTGTTTTTGAATGTAGGCCTAATTTTTGGAGTTTTTGCCCATTACCAGGACCACTTAGAGCAATCGTTTTTTCGGTTCCAAAACCCCCCCTTCACAAATTTCTGCGTACGCCACTGCGGCCCGTAACAATTTTTTGTGCGGGCCGCGAAAGCCTTAAACAAACAATTAAAAAGTTATCAATTTCTGTTTGTCTTCGACTAAATTCTAGATCTTTTTTTAGGGATCACTGATTTTTAAATACGAAAAATAAGAAAATCAGCACAAATTCAAAGTGAAGATCCTTTTGAGATCACTACTTTATAGGAATAAAAATCGAGAATTCCGAGACAGATTCACTGCTATCTTGGTACAAAACTCAAAAAAATTGGGACAAATTTAAGGTAAAGACTTTTTTTAAAAGTCACTATAGTGCGGCCCTCAAATAAAAGCAATTTCTCAATGCAGTCTTCTAGGTAAAAAGTTTACCAACCCCTAAGTTAGACTTATAAAAACACTTATTAAAATTTACATGATTTGAAGTTTAGGGTTTTTGATATAATACAAAGTATGGAAAAGGTATAGAATATGGAATGGAAGATTTTTAAAACGGAATGGAATGGAACATTTCGAAAAATATGGAATATGGAAAGTTTTTATTCTCTTCCATTTCAAAGCATGCCTTGGCCTTTGAGAAAAGCTTTCACTTCACCAAATAGTGATCTTGTGGCGACCAATTGGCTCTCGAAAGATTCACGTGACGAATGACGTGGGTGTGCATGCACGCGTGAAAACGTTTACGATTGGACAATGATTTCGTTTATGTATTCGCACTTCGTGTTGAACTATTATTATTAAAAGTGTGTTCTAGAAACGAGACGTGTATCGTGAAGGTAGACAGAGTACTTAGTAAGCACAGCTACAATCTTACGCTTGTGGGACATACAAAAATCAAGAGAAAATTGATCCCAATATTTATGAAAAAAATCGAAAAAAATGATCCTCTGGGGTCCCTCGAAGACCCCCCTATTAAAGCTGATGTTAAGACCACAATTATTTTTTTTGGTTTTGATTCGCTGTTTCACAAGGAAATTCTTTGTGCTTTATTGCTTACAAAAGTTTATTTAACAAGAGCTGTTCAAAAAAGTGTGAACTGTTCAAAAAGAGTGAACTGTGAAGTTTAACAGTGAACTGTTCAAAAAGAGCAGCTGGGCGGCAAAGGGTTTAATTGGATTTATTTACCTTCATCATTTTGTTCAATTCTTGTCTCGTTGGTCTCCACTTTAAAATTACAACAATATCTAGTTACTCCATTTGTATTTATTTTATTTATTTGAGTTTGTTTCTTCTAATATAGTTTCTTTTACAATTCAAACGTCATTATTTGCCTTGATAGAATATAATTTTGGGAATTGATCCTCATTTTTGTAGGTAAAGTTGTACGAGTATTTTATGAAAAAAATTGCTTATGGTTGTTTTTATAGATTGCTATGCAAGATTGATTGCTATTTTATAGATTGCTATAAAATTTTAGTTTATTTTGATAAGTTTTCATATCGACCTATATTATTGATATCTCTCTCCTTAATTTTTTTTGAGTAATGTCTCGTTCCTGCATTCGCATGATTTGCCAAGCATTTTGTTTACTTGCATCAAGTAGCCAAGTAAATAAGCACCCCCACCACTTTTACTTCTTATGCCAACTATACATTTATTTATATTTTCATTCATGCGATCTGCACTTGCCATTCCAGAGTTATACTGCACTACTGAATTAGGTACTGACTACTTTATTCTTTTATTTTTTGTGCACCATCGTGAAACAATGGATTGCGGTATCAACCCAAATGAGATGAAGCAACTATGACAACTAAATTGTCTAGCAATTGTGTAACACGCAAAGTAGATAAGCTTCCTGGAATGACAGTATATAGCTTATAAGTGAACCTCTACTTTTTTCTTTTATTATTTCAGGTTTTAGCAAAATTTTTTTCTTAACAGTTTACCCTGATTGTGCCGGTTCCATTGTAACCCCTTTTATGCACATCTTCTAATAACGGTAGTCATGTGAATTAGTTATCCATAAAAATATGGTACAGGGATATTAAGAACTACGGGATGACTCACTCCGTTAGGAGTCAAATGTTTTTCTTTCAACAGTAGGCCGACTGAACTACTGTAGTTTAATTTAAAATAATGTTATAATCAGTATGCGACCAATTTTTGCGTAACTGAATAGGTAATTGATTCATGATGTTTAAAAAAAATCTTTCATAATTAAAAAAGCTATAACAGACAGTATTCTAATTTTAGTTATAATTTTATAATATTTAATTAATTTAAGCAATTTATGAAATTATAAGTTATATTATAAATCAGGGGTGTCCAAAGTCCGGCCCGCGGGCCAATTGCGGCCCGCGATGAGTTTTCATACGGCCCACGGACTAAATGTGGCAATATGCACTTACTTTGAACCATAGTTGGATAGAATTATCTCCGAAATAACCCATTTACCATGTTAATTATTTCTTTTTAGAGATCACTATAATCTTGGGAGAAAAGTAATGAAATTAGAGATTAAATCGAAGTGAAGGCCTTTTTTTTAGAGATCGTTGCTGGCCCTCGGTCACTTTCACATTATCAATCTGGCCCTCCTGGAAAAAAGTTTGGACACCCCTGTTATAAATCATAAAATTACAAAATAAAATTTATAAAGGAAAACTTTTTAAACTAAATGTTTTTCTTAAAATTTTATGGCACTAAAAGTACCGTAGGGGTCATTTTGACCCATAGCATCATTTTATTTGAGTATATCTGTAAGGTTTATTTGAATAAAGACGTAAAATTTCTTGACTTTTCCTAAATTTGTACATGCTAATGGCAGTTTCGAAACAAAATATGTTTTGAATTAACTTGTAGGTGGTGTTATACCTAGAAGTACCAGCAAGGGTCATTCAGATAGGGCAAAATCTCTGGTACTTCTAGTGTTAAAAATTAAATCAGTTTTAAAATATTATTTTATGATTTATTGAACAATAATTATTCGATTTTATAATAATAATTATCAATCTTAAAATTTTTTAGGTTTACAATAATAATAATTATTAATCTCACATCAACAATAAGTAGCCTAATTATTTTACTTATAAATTTTATAAATTTAAAATTTTTAACTAATTTAATAAATTTAATCAATTTTTTAATTATTAATCAGATTACTTTAAAAATTTATTACTTTCTGTTCATAATTTTTGAAGTATAGTTTATTTTGTAATTTTGTTATCATAAATCAATTTAGCGTGTTTAAGTTGCTGCATTGATAAACATTTTTTTCTATAAAATATTTTATAAAATTTTAACTGAAGCTATTCATTAACTGATTTAATTGTGTTTTTATTATTAGTTCTGGTTTAAAAAGATATGATTTGAAACTAATTAAATGTTTTTTGTCGTGCGGCATTTAAAATCATGGTTTAGGGGAAACTGGGGTTATTTCGGACACGGGGTTATCTCGGACAAGGCACTTCCGGTTTGATTTTCTCACAACCACGTGCCATACTGTTATCTTTGAACATTCATCAATGAGTTGCAGTCTTGTTAGAACGTGGAACGCAGCTACAAGGCAGAGTAATTTTTGATTTTTCAATTTTTGGACAAATAGTTAAAATGTCTTGCATTAGAACGTAAGGTTTATCACTTTTATTGTTGCAGTTTAAGTTTAGTTAAATAGTTGGAAATATAGAGGAGAGCTACTAAAACAGACTAGGCAAAAGAAATTTGCTAAAACTTAACCTTGCTTCCATTGACCGCCATTTTCTTTTGCACATGGTTTGTAGAATTTAGTAAATAGTTTTTGAAATTTTGTTACTTCCACAAATTTTAGTTTTTTAAATTTTGGAAAGTTTATTCGGTAACTTAGCACGTATTTAATCGTCTACCTTTTCGGCGCCTGTAAAGAAAGGCTCTCACCGATAACGCAATCTAGGTGTCTACTAATGGTAAATTCTTAATCTTCTTGCTGGATCTGACCTTCGAACCAGCGACAGCAAAAATATAGTCTAGCTAAATCACAGCTCAGACTACCACAATATCTTCTTTATTAAAAAATATGCTCCAATCCACTTAGGAGCCCGAATAGTATAAATCAAAGCAACAGGTTAAAGCTCAATAGCTTAATTCTTCACAATCACGTAGACAACCAAAGACTTGCGTTCAAAAACTATGACTTCACACAGTTAACAATTTTCCAAATTTAAGTTACCACAACGAAACATCGAATTATTAATACTGCTTTTCAGCGAATCTTATTTATACCAATCAGTAAGGTTACTCGAATGTTCTGACATTCTCCAAAGCAACAACAACAACAACTATTACGTCATAATCAAAACAGGTCAATCGGATAGTTCTGGAAATTACTTTAAAGTTCGTGAAATTAAGCAGTGTTGCCATTTTCTTATAAATAAATATAAATATTTAAATTACTTACAAAACTGTTATTTCTTCGGCTATTTGAGCCGTACCAAAGCGAAATCAAAGATATTTTTTATGAGATTGTGAATCTACATAATTTGGGCAATTTTTAGGAACGGAACAAAGCGGCCCCAATTTGACACACAGTTGTCAAATTTCAAACACAAATGAAGTTCGAAAAATCGCAACTTAACAAATCACAAAGACACTTGAATTCGATGTACAAATACACAACTTCACTTAACTCAATACTCAATAAAAAAGAAACACAGCACAATAAATAAATGAAATACACTAACTTTAACACTGCAGCCAATTGTAATCAATATCTTGTATACAGCACAAATGTGAATAACAGAAACATCAGTAGTTTATATTTGCTGCAACTTATTGCCTGCTTCAAATCAACAATTCAATTTCAAAGTCAGCATTTATGAATCACAAGGGCAGAAGTAGTACACAGCTTTCTTTTACAATTTAAGCAGCAATATCTCAGATTCATTACATGTAAATAGGGCCAAAATAGCATAGGCTACAGCTAATGTCTTCTACTATCAACAGGAACGTCTTATTCTTCCAATAGAAAACCCAATAAGCAAAGCACATAAATAAACAAAAACACAGAAAATAACAACACAACCAAGTAAAAATATTATGGCAGGGTCTGCCCTCCGTCAGCCTTGCCAAGTTGAAATTCAGCTATCTAAGGGGCAGTCTACTGGGGCAATACAAGAAAGGTCCCTTAATACATGATCCGCTTTGACCTCACCAGTGCTTTCATCTGTACTAGTAGTGGCAACTTTAACTCTACGCACAATTTGCTTCCCACTTCTACTCTGGGGAATGACCTCATGCACCCTCCCAAGTTGGTATTTGCCTCGTTTTGATACATCTTCCATTGAGGTTAAGATTACCAATTGTCCTGGCGTTAGGTTCTGTACCATTTTTCAACCACTTCTTTCTCCCCTGCCAAGGTAGGTAAAATTCCAGCCATTTTTGCCAAAACTGGTCACTAAGAGAGATATTAAAGTGATAGTCTCTCCTTAAATTGTCTTTGTGTTGTGGTGAACCTACCACACAATATGGACTTGAATAAGGAGTTAAGAGCAAGGCAGGGGTTATTGCTGTAAAGTCTCTAGGGTCATCACTTAAGGGGGTCAAAGGTCGATCATTTACAATCTTGCTGGCACTTTCCACGTATGTCAGCAATTCTACAAAGCTGGGTCTGCGTTGTGACTTTTCAAGTGTATTAGCAATCACATGCTTGATTTGCTTCACCATAGCTTCCCAAGCCCCACCTTGTGCAGGGGCGTAAGGGGGAATAAATTCCCAGTCGATACCTTTTTTACGAAGTGAATTTTTTAATTCTGTAGACTCAAGCAATTTTGGCAGCACTTTGGCTGCAGCTTGGAATGTAGTTTCATTATCAGACCAAATTGTACTTACTGGCCCTCGTAAGTCTGTAAATCGGGGAAGGGAAAAACTCTGCAGCAATGAAAGTGAATGCAGCCATGCATCCCACTCTTTAACAATCTTATCTGGGACTTTTGTATCCCAATCATATTTATCTATAGCCAATTGCTGCAAGATCAAATGTGCTTTAATAAAGAAAGGGGACCCAAATCCCAGTGGATCAAAATTCTGTCCTAATTGACTGAGCATGGTTCTACGTGTATACTTACGAAGAGGCTTTAATGAACAGTCAATACGCAACTCATCTGAGTCAGGATCCCAGACACAGCCTAAGGTTTTGGCAGAAGGCAAGGCTAGCTCTTCACCACACAAGTCTAATTCTCGTATGGAAGCTGACAAAAGTTCAGGACCTAAGGAGGACAAAACACTCATAGTGTCCCTATTTGCGCTCCACTTAACAAGTTTAAATCCACGACTTTAAAATAGACTCACTGCCTCATTTGTGATTGTCTGTGCACTCTCTAAACTATCTACTGAAAAAATAAGGTCATCCAAATACATGTTCTGCAGTATATTTTGAAGGGTCATGTCACTAGCACATGTGGGGTTTTCCTCAACAAGCTTCTTAAATGTAAGACAGGCAATGTAGGGGCTACTTTTGATGCCCCAAGGATGGACTCGAAAACGGTAGGATACCAACTTACCTCTTTCTACATCATTGTTTTCGAACCACAGCCAGCGAAATAGGTCTCTTTGGGCAGCCGGCAACTGAATTTGAAAAAAACACTTTGTGACATCTGACATCAAAACATACTTACCTAAGCGAAACCTGGTTAAAACATGCAGCAAGGGGTTTAGAAGATCAGGTCCAGACATAATAGTATCATTCACACAGGCTCCCTTAAACTTGGCCTTTCCATCATACACTATACGCTTCTTAACTTGAGAGGTAACAAAATAAGGTAGATACCATTTTTGGTCATTTGTATAATCAGCATCAGGCACACGTTTAATGTAATTATTGGACTGCATTTCTGCCATAGATTCAACTAAAAATTCTTTAAGATCAGGTTGCCAAAGGGCCTTCTTACGCAGGGCAGACAGTCGCTCGTGTGCTAACTCAAAGTTATTAGGCAATGTTGCTTTCTCAACCACAGGTACGGGAATCTCAAACCGGTCATCTTTTACCTTTATGCAGGGCTCTACCAATTGACTGGCAATAGTATCAGTGCGAGACCATTGAGGTATCTCATCTTCAACAGATAAATCTTTAACAACACTACGCAATTCAGCAATTTCTGCATCTTTTCTGTCAATAGCCTGTTGCAAGCTTAATGTCTTGCTTTGCTTGTCTTCAACATTGGCTCTTAAGACTTTGACAGGTACCTCACTTAAAGATGTTTTTCCGCCAAAGGCTAACCAGCCTAATGGAGAGAGTAGTGCGTGCGGGTCAGTTTGACTCTTGCCCATTCGTTCTTGCTTGGCATACATAAGATGGGCATTGTCATTGCCCAGTAACACATCCACACTATGGCAATTATCCAAGCAAACAATTTCAATATCATTAAAGTGCTCATACACACTCAAGTCCTGTTTATGAGGCAAAGTATTTTCATCATCACTCCAAGGTTCATTGACCACCGACACCACATTACCAAAAATCTCACCAGTATGCAATGACTGCACATTAAACTTGACTAAATCTGCCGTGGTAGCCTTGCAACTAGTCATTGTTTGCATTTCAAATGAAACATTATCAAATGCAGTTAGACCTAAATCTTGTACCAGCTTGTTTGAGACCAGAGTAACCTGTGACCCTGGGTCATGCTGTACATACACCAACCTGCTTTTACCATTTACAGGGTTCATTATGCGGGCAGCTGTGACACGACTAAAGGCAGCCTTCACACTCCCAATACCAACTTTGCGTACAGTAACTGAAGGTTCTGAAGTGTTATCACCACTCTCATGTGCTTGAGATGGTGTGACAAAGGCATCATGCAACAAGAGAGAGTGCTTTCTACTATATGCAGCTCCACATTTTCTACAGCTATTGGGGGCAAAACAATCTTTAACAAAATGCTTACGCAGACAGTTCAAGCACCGACCAGATTTAACAATTACATCTTTGCGATCAATAGGTGTCAAACGCAAAAATTCAGAGCAATTTGACAGATAATGATGCTCAACCAGCCCTTTCGAAGAACAGTAGATGCACATAGGATGCTCTGGTCGACTATTAGTAGTTGGAGACTTCTTCTGTTTATCATTTATATCAGACCTTCTTGGGAGATTAGGTGATTTAACGGAAGTTTGTCTTACTGGGCAAGCATTTTTACTTTTATCATGGGGCTTTTCGAATTTGCGCAATTCACTTGAAGCATTTAGAAGTGAAATACCAAAATCTGTCGACTTGTAAGATTCTTCTTCAGTTATAAATTGAAATAAGCTTTCAAAACTAGGCTCATTTGTGTGTCCAAACCGATTTGGCAAAAACTTTAAGAACTCTTTTTTAGTTACATCCGGCAAACGCTTAGCCAAATCCAATACAAATCGACCTTCTACTTTATCTGGTTGTGTTGTGATATTGTGCAATCGATGATGTAGTGTTTTCCTAAACGCTTAATCTTAATCAGCGCCTTCTGCTCGAACAATTATTGGACACGCGCATCTCAAAGCATAATTGTTACAAGTTAAATATGCGCATCTATTTCGGTTCTTCAGTCAGTTCAAAGTTATCAAGCTACTACAGCAAACAAACTAAAAGCATTATATTTCAATACGGTTGTTTTTTGGCTAAGTACTTTTGTGAATATTTACTATTGTTTTTTAATAAACCTGTGTATTCGTGCAAAGATACAACAGGCAAAAGTGGCGACGAGGATTCAAGTAACTCATCTGCGTCAAGAAAAAAGAAAATTTGTTGAATCTGCATTAAAGCTTGAATTGTCAAAATGAGTGAAATTTCTGAACTGATTTTGTTGTTAAATAAGCAACACCAAGAGCAGAACAAGCAACACCAAGAGCAAATGGCAGTTTTACGCGACGAGCATCTCGAGCAGAACAAGCAACACCAAGAGCAAATGACAATGCTTCAAGAGCAGCTGAAAATTTTACAAAGCAGCCTGAACAACCCGCGAGAAAATGTTCCAACACCGATGGCAAGTTTTCAACCATTCGATTCCACATCTGAGTTATGGACTGATTATTTGGCAAGGTTCCGAACATTCGTCACTGCTAACTCTATTCCCGACAACAAGCAAGCACAAATTTTTCTTACCAACCAATCTAACTCCGTTTACAAAATGCTTAGCAACTTAGCGGCTCAGCAACAACCTGTCAAAAGCATACATGAGCTAACAATGAATGATATTCAGACGTTTATGGCAGAGCAGTTTGACCCAAAACGATTTGTTGTCAGAGAACGTTTCAAGTTCTGGTCTGACATGAAACGCAAACCTGGCGAAACTATTCCTGAACTGGCAAACAGAATACGACAAGATGCAGCTACATGTGATTTTCAATCCATTAAAGATCCATTAGATGAAGCCTTGCGAACTAAATTTATCTGTTCAGTCGACAACGAAGCAGTTTTGAAGACACTCTTCAAGCTCAAGGACGATGAACTGAAGTTTAGCAACGCCATCAGAGTGGCTCAAGAAGTGGAAGAAGCAGCTAAGGTAGCAAAGGAAACCGTACACGGTCAACCTTCTACGTCGGTGCAGAAAGTTTATCACGCAAAGTCCAAAACTTCCAAGGCGCAAGAAAAGAAAACCGCCTGCTTCAGGTGTGGAAATTCTGGACATTTCAGCAAAGCTTGTCCCCACATTAAAGCTATTTGCAGCTTTTGCAAGAAAACAGGTCATCTGCAATCTGTATGCATGTCTCGACTAAGAAATAATAAGCTTGTGAAATTGGTGCACAAAGTCCAATGTTCTGTTTCACCCATCTATCAAACTATTAGACTTAATGACCACAGAATTAAGTTTGAAATTGATAGCGGAGCCAGTGACACATTTTGCTGTGAAGCGACGTGGCAAACGCTGGGTAAACCCATTCTACCACCTGTATCAGTTCAATATCATTCTTGATTGTGTTATGCTAGTGGAAGGACGTGTGTAATCTCTGTTGACAGAAAAGCAGAAACCTAATCAGCGTTTTTAAAAAAAACAGAGATAAAATTTCCGAGTTTTAAAACTACAATTGATTACCGAATAGTTGCAATGGAAGAAAAACTAGATCGTATTTTGAAAGGAATAGAAAATTTAACGACAAGAATAGATAAACTAGATTCTAAATTTGAACTGTTTGAAACCAGACTATTCAATCTAGAAAAAACTTTTGACGATCAAATTTATAAGTTGGATAAAAAGCTTGAAACCAAAGTTGACTGTACAGTTTTAGAAAACTTTAATCTCAGATTACTAAATATTGAGCAGCAACAGATTACCCAACAAACGAAAGACATAATGCAAGAGTCTTATGACAAAAGATTAAATCTGTTGATTCATGGAATAGAAGAATCTGATGCTTGGGAAACGCTTGAACAAACCAAAAAACTAATCCATAATTTTGTGAAAGATGGTCTTCTAATCGACGATCCATCAACGATTTCTCTTGCTGACTATCATCGACTACCACAACAACCGATTTCTAGAAACAATCATAAGGTACACCGACCAATTATAATTAAATTAGCTAACTCGACAGATAAAAAACTGATTTTTACCAAACTTAAAAATCTCAAAAAATATAATGAAATAAGAAAGTCCGTCGATAAGAAACCTCACTATGTTACCGAGCATTTGCCCAAACAGTTTCAACAAGAATGTAAAGCTTTGCTCCCTCAATTTAAAGAGGCCAAGCGTATGAAAAAAAAGTAAGTTGGAGAGCCGAAAATGGTCATTATTGTTTATATGTTAATAATGTTAAAGTAGATTTTGTTAATGTAGCTCTTCCTCTTCTTTTACTAAATTGTAAATCTAAATACTGGGTCAATCGTTGTATAATTTATCTTGTTTTTAATATAGTTAATTAGTTTGTTGTATTATAATGTAAGTGGTTGTTACTTATTACTCTTTAGAAGAATCGAACCCTGTACAGTTCTTGCTTATTAATTTTCGGCGACAAAAAAAAATCTTTTTCCATTCGTGTCACTTTACTTGTTTCTCTGGTAAATTTAATAATTCTCAGTCTGGTTCTGTTTGTCAACAATTGCTTTGCGTATTCACTGTCGACTACTATTGATTGTTTAGATGATTTGAATTTATTTTTGGCTTCAGGTCGAGCAGATACAGATAATTTTCAGTATTCTGATGCAGATTTTAGAAATAATTTAAATGACAACTATATTAATCAGGTAATTTCGGCAAATTTGAAAAATTGCGTTTATACAGATTTCTTAAACTTTGACAGTAGAGTAGATGTATTCCATTCTTTATTTATGCTTCATTTTAACATTAGATCCCTTCAAAAAAATTTTGAGACTTTTTATGAATCTTTGCAGTTGCTTCCGACTCTTCCACAAATTATTGGAATTTCCGAGACAAAAATTAATGATACTCCTCTTACTAATATTTCTATACCTAATTATATATTTTTACATGCTAATTCTACTACTCGTGCAGGTGGTGTTGGTTTATATATTTTGAGTTCGATATCTTTTAAGTTACTTGGTAAAAATCAACTTAGTAATGTTGGCTGTGAGGATCTCTGGGTTTCTTTAAATTTTCCGGGAGTCCAGCGCACAGTCGTAATAGCTATCATATATCGTCATCCTAGATCTGATTCAAATGCTTTTATTGAAACCCTTAATAATAAACTGGGTGAAATTGACTGCAATAAGAACGATTTTTATTTAATGGGCGATATCAATTTAAACATTAGCGAAAGTGATTGTTCTTCATCTTCTATTAATTACTTATCTATGTTAGAGAGCAACGGTGTTTTTCAATTAATAACTAAACCAACCAGGGTCACCAAAAATTCAGCATCCTTAATTGATCATATTTTTACAAGCGCTTTATCTAATCCTATATTTCCGGGGATAATTCTTAATGATATCAGTGATCATTTTATTACTTACTGTGCAACTTCTCTAAAACGTAATCCTGAATCTGTTAAACACAAAAAATATTTTTGTAGAGACATTAAAAATCTCAATATAGAAAGTTATTTACTAGACCTTGATAAAAATATGAACGAATTCAAAAATTGTCTTAACTGTATAAATGCCAATAATTTTAATTCCATTTTTGATGATTTTATAAAAAGGGTAAGATTAATAATCGACTTTTACGCTCCCTTACGTCAAATCTCTCGCAGACAAAAGCGTCTTCGAGCTAAACCTTGGTTAACAAAAGGTCTTCTTGTTTCCATAAAGTATAAGCAAAAACTTTACCGTTCCCACTTTTTGTCGAATGATGTAGACAAAAAGACATATTATAAGCAATATTCAAATAAATTAAATAAAATTAAAACCAAAGCTAAAAAAACGTTTTACTATAATTTATTTAAAAATAACTGTAAAAATCCCCGTAAAACCTGGTCTACAATTAATTCAGTTCTCCATACTAAAGATGATAATAAGTCTACTCCATATAAACTTAATATTAACAATCGTATCATAATTGACCCTACTGTAATATCAAATTGTTTTAATAACTATTTTAGTGAAGTCGGACGAAGTGTTGTAAGTAATTTGTCGAATTGCTCTGCAACCTGCGTAAAGGATTTTTTGATTAATAGAGTCACATCTACTATATTTCTAGAGCCAGCTTCCGTCAATGAAATCCTTAATATTATTAATGAATTAAACATTAACAAAGCTGCAGGTTATGACGATATCTCATGTTATTTTATTAAACTTTCTTCCACAGTGCTTACCCCTGTACTTTCAACATTGGTTAATTCGGCTATGACTCTAGGTATTTTTCCTGAAAAATTAAAGTTATCCAAGGTAATTCCTTTATTTAAAAAAGGTGATAAACTTGATGTAAGCAACTATCGCCCTATATCTATATTAACATGTTTCACAAAAATTTTTGAAAAAGTCATTTTTAATCGTCTCTTAAATTTTTTTTAATAAACATTCTGTTCTGGTTTCGAATCAATATGGCTTTCGAGAAAATTGCTCTACGTCTCACGCAATTCTAGATATAGTAACTTCAACTTATGATAATATTAATAATAACCAATATACAGGAATGGTTACACTTGATATTACTAAAGCATTTGATACTGTATGCCACAAAAGACTCTTGATAAAACTTGACCGTTATGGAATAAGAGGAACAGCCTTTAATCTGATACAATCTTATTTAAATAATAGATTGCAATATGTGCACGTAAATAATAATGAGTCCAATCGAAAAAGAGTTATAATGGGTGTACCTCAAGGATCTGTTTTAGGCCCGCTTCTCTTTCTAATTTATATCAATGACCTTCAAAATTGTTTGAAAAGTATCCCTAGACTCTTTGCTGATGACACTGCCTTGTTAATTAATGCTTCCAATATAACTGAACTCGAAATCAAAATAAACGATGAATTGTCTAGAGTTTCCCAGTGGATGAATAAAAATTGTCTTACTATTAATCCCTCCAAGTCGCAAGCTATAATAATACCGCCTTTGCTATCACAAGTAGTTTCGCCGAGTAGTATTAATATTAAACTTAATTCTAGTATAATTGCGATTTCAAACAGTATTAATTATTTAGGCGTCCTAATTGATTCCAAATTATTGTTTCATGATCATATTCATAAAATTCGTAGCAAACTCTCTCGTGCAGTTGGTATTTTATGCAAACTAAAAAATTTATTTCCTTCTTGTATCTTAAAAAAACTTTACTTTGCTTTCTTTCATTCACACTTACTATACTGTCTTACAATATGGAGTGCTACATATAAAACTTATCTCGAACCATTAAGAAAATTACAAAATAAAGCTATGCGAGTCATCAATAATATGCAATGGTCATCAAATTCTGATCCTTTGTTTAGAAAAAACAAAATTTTAAAATTAGATGACTTAATCAAGCTTGAAACTTCAAAATTAATGTTTAATTTAAACAGATGTAAATTACCGACTTCTTTTACAAAATATTTCAAAAAGGTATCTCAAATTCATTTCCGTGTAACCCGTTCATCAGTCAATAATAACTTATACTTACCAAGATATCGATCCAATCGTTTGCAAAGATCTCTTAAATATAGAGGAGTTAAAGTTTGGAATGATGTTCCTTGTAATTTAAAAAAAAATTGCTACTCCATATATAATTTTGGCTACATGTATAAACGTTATATCTTAAATTCTTATCCTTAAATCCATTAATATTTCAAATCAAACTTATATCTACAGTGGTCCATTTTTTATTTTTTTCCATAACATACGTTTATTTTTATAACTTTAATTAATAGGTGGCTGCTCGACTTGAAGACCAATTAATTATTTTTTGGTCACTTCGCAGTCTCCGCATACATTCGGTATAATTATATATCATCTTATTTTTTTTTTTTTATTTTATTATTTTTTTTTTTTATTTTTTATTTTATTTTATTTATTTATTTTTTTTCGTGTAACAAATTACGTCAATTAAATGCACTCATTTTCTTCATTATAATTATTTTTACTGTTATTGTTTTGTTTTGTGTGCGTTACATATTAATACGGAATTGTATGAAATAAACTTGTCTGTCTGTCTGTCTGTCTATATCAAGTTGCTGAAGGTAGCCCGCTACCCGTCGTGGGACAATTCCAATCAACTGCAAGTATTGATGGAAAATCACCTGACGTGACGTTTCCTGTAATTGTCACTAAGGTGCCCAATCTAAATTTACTAGGTCGTCTGGCGATGATGAAGTTGAAACTCACCAACTTAACTGATCACTTCAGAGAAAACCTAAGTTGTGCTGAATCTACTGCAACGATAGAGCACGTCACTACAAGTGGTCCAGAAAACTCTTTAGATGCGGCATGTATTCAATTATGTGGAGAGTTTCCTACTTTATTTGAATCTACATTGGGTTGTCTAAAAGATTTTTCACTGGACATACGGTTTAAACCTGAAGCTAAACCTATTTTCAAGAAGCCAAGACCTGTTCCGTTCTCAATCCTACAAGATTTAAACGAAGCATACGAAGCAGGAATTAAGAGAGGTGTATGGGAGCTTACAGATTTTAACTCGTACGGCACCCCCGTGGTTCCTATTCGAAAGTCTCCTTTGCCAGGTCAAGCAAAAGCAAGCATCCGAGTTTGTGGACATTATTCGGTGACTGTAAACTCGCAACTGGAAGACCATCGTCAACCAATCCCTCTCCCAGAAGATCTAATGCGCAAGCTAGGACGTGGTTACTGCTTTAGTAAGATTGATCTAGCTAATGCATATAATCAAATCTGTCTTTCTCCTGACAGCCAGAAGAAGCTGGCTCTCAGCACTCACAAAGGAGTTTTACTTCAGAAAAGACTTCCTTTCGGAATTAAATCCGCACCAGGGTATTTCCAAGAAATCATGGAACAGTTAACGCAAAATTTGCGAGGAGTTGCCGTGTATTTCGATGATATTTTGGTAAGTGGTGACAACGCAAAAGATCATTTGATGAACCTGCGAGCTTTGTTCAAAAGATTAGAAGAAAAAGGTCTTCGCTGCAACCGTGAAAAATGTGTTTTCGCCCAAGTATCAATTGATTACCTGGGTCACACTTTATCAAGTCGAGGAATTGCAAAAGGGTCCAAAGTTGATGCCATACTAGAAATGCCTACACCCAAGAACATTTCTACGTTAAAATCTTTTTTAGCATCTGTGCAGTTTTATTCTAAATTCTTACCTCCACATTTTTCGGAAATCACCGAGCCGTTGTACAAGCTTACACGCAAAGGACAACAGTGGAAGTGGGGTGAAGAAGAAGCGACATCTTTCAAAAAGATCAAACGGTTACTATGCACAGAGACTGTACTTGCGCACTATGACCCATCTCTTCCGTTGGGTTTATCTTGTGACGCCTCGGAATGCGGAATTGGAGCGGTATTATTTCATCGCTTTGCAGACGGAAGCGAGCGTCCGATTCTCAATATTTCTAAAATCTTATCGGCAACACAAAGACGCTACAGCCAAATACAGAAAGAAGCACTATCCTTAGTGTACACTTTGAAGAAATTTCATCAGTTTCTCTACGGTCGTAAGTTTATTGTGGTTACCGATCACAAACCTTTAGTGACCTTGTTTGCCCCTGATAAAGGTACTCCTGCAATGGCCGCGAATCGACTTGCACGATGGGCATTACTAGTCCATCAATATGACTACACGGTGGAATACCGTAGAAGCAAGGACCATGGCAATGCCGATGCTCTTAGTCGCTTGCCATTTTCAAATGACACAAGTTTTGATGGGGAGGAGATGGAAGATGATGTCGATAGCGTTTGTTTAGTTCGAACAATCAGTCGTCAAATCAATCCTGACAATCCATTGCTTGTGGTCAGAGAGACTGCCAAGGATCCAATTCTTGCCCAAGTAATGCGATTTGTGAAGGAGGGATGGCCGCATGCATTTTCGGAAGAGCTTAAAGACTTCAAAAAGTTGGAAAATTCGTTGTCAACAGAGAATGGTTGCGTTTTTTACGGCTTACGGGTAATAATTCCTTCAACCCTACGTAATCATATTCTTAAATTATTACACCTTGGACATTTCGGCATGCAACGGATGAAACAACTTGCCAGGTCAACTGTCTATTGGCCAAGAATTGACTTTGACATTGAGAACTTATGTCGCAAATGCACTTCCTGTGGCCAATTTCAAAATAAGCCGGATAAACCTTCAATCCATCCGTGGATGATGCCAGAAAAACCATGGTCAAGACTCCACTTGGACCATGCGATCAACTTTCTGGGAAGAAACTGGTTAGTCCTTGTAGACGCTTATTCAAAATATCCTTGCATTCATCCAACAACCTCAACGTCTTCGAAAAGTACTACTGCTATACTTGAACAAGAATTTGCTCATTTTGGATATCCCCACACGTTGGTGACCGATAATGCCACAACATTCATGTCTCAAGAGTTCCAAGCTTGGTGCAAACAACGAGGCATTGTACATATCACCGGAGCACCTTATCATCCAGCAACAAACGGTGCTGCCGAGCGTTTGATACAATCGTTCAAACAGGCATTGAGAAAATCCTCGTTACCTCCAAAGGAAGCTTTGCAAGAATTTCTAATGCAATATAGAAGAATTCCTTTTGCATCGGGACTGTCACCAAGCGAATTGTTGAATGGAAGAAGAATTCGCACCAAAATTGACACTTTGGTTCCATCCATTCCGCATCTTCTGCAGGGAAGACAGTCAAGACAAGCGAGCAAGCATTCAAATGCTGAAGACTCGGAAGTGGTTTCGAAAGTCGAACATCATTACTCACTAGGAGACCCTTGTTACGCACTGTACTTCGGCCCTAGAAGAGATCGTGACCCACGATGGGTGCCTGCGATAGTTACGAAAGTCCATGGTACACGAAGCGTCAATGTACGAGTCATTCCTCGAGGACCAACTTGGAGAAGACATCTTGATCAACTTCGACCTCGATACGGTTCGGATCAAGATGATGATCCCTGTGAAATCCCAACGAGCGTTTTATCTACAGAAACACTTCCAGCCGGGACTGACCACGCATCTAGTTCTTCTTCGATGAACCAACGCAACAATCCGAGACTACCAACCGGAGACGAGTACGGGCGACACAATCTACGACGATCAGCGAGAACAAAGAGACCTCCAAAAAAATATTGTTGCTAATATGTATATATATTTTTTTGTCGTAGTTTATTTGGGGAGGTGTTGTGATATTGTGCAATCGATGACGTAGTGTTTTCCTAAACGCTTAATCTTAATCAGCGCCTTCTGCTCAAACAATTATTGGACACGCGCATCTCAAAGCATAATTGTTACAAGTTAAATATGCGCATCTATTTCGGTTCTTCAGTCAGTTCAAAGTTATCAAGCTACTACAGCAAACGAACTAAAAGCATTATATTTCAATACGGTTGTTTTTTGGCTAAGTACTTTTGTGAATATTTACTATTGTTTTTTAATAAACCTGTGTATTCGTGCAAAGATACAACAGGTTGATTATAAGCTTTGGCGTAGAGCAAACATTGAGACAATTGGTCTTTATATTCTTTTAGCGCAAAGGCCGAATCTGATTTTAAGTTATCACCATACCGAAACTTGCGGATTTCCGGTTCAGCATAAAAACCACCTCTAACACCAAATCTCTGCGACAATCTTTCAAGAGACATTTCAATGCGCCTAGCCTCAGACAGGTCAGGTGTGTCAGCAACCAGATTAGAAATATTTTGGCCAGCAAGTCCAATACAAGCAGCTTGCAACAAAGTTAAACGTGAATTTTCGAACGGACAACTATCCATTAAAGCCTTAATGCGATTATGAAAGAAAATATATGCCATATTACTTCCGTTGTAATTAATCAAAGATGCCTTCTCTATGAAAGTACGACAATTTTGATATTGAAAGAAACTGTCCTGCTGAGTCGAGCCTGACTGCACAGGAGACAATCCATTATTCCAATTTAAACCACCAACATTGCAAGATCTAGCATTCGTAACAGCAGGTAAGGCATCACTAACATACTTATTTTTAACACCACCATCATATTCAACAGCATTAACACCAGATGGACTACAATTTTTAGGGCATGTCTCTGCCCGACCAGTCGGCACACCAGGGGAAACTAAATAATTATCAAACTCAGGAGGCATACTTCGGGCGGCCCCAAAGGCCACATTGCCTCGCAGAGACCTATCATTGCTACCTAGCAAATTATTTGAGTCAGAAAACTTCTGCAAGGTTAAATTCTCCCGGACAGCAGTCTTGGGGAGTAACACATCACCACCAGAGATCACATTCTTACTCAGCTGACTATTATTATTCAAATACCCACCATGGGTTTCAAGAAGTAAATCAGTTCTGGTGTGGGCTGACCGCCTTGAACTGACTTGAGAACCAGACCGTGACTTACGGCATTCCAAGTCCTTCTTTAAAAATTCAGCCTTTAATGCTGCCTCTTTTAAGGCCAGCTCCGCTTTGAGCTCTGCCTCTTTCTCCTCCCGGGCCAGTTGTGCTTGCCTTTCCTTTTCCTCTCGGGCCAGTTGTGCTTGCTTTTCCTCCCGAGCCAGTTTTGCCTGCCTTTCCTTTTCCTCTCGGGCCAGTTTGGCTAACCTTAAATCAGCCATGATGCGATTAGTCTCCATCTGCCGTTGAATTTCAATTTGTGCTTCAGACAAAACAGAGGTACATGAAGCTCTAGACCCCAAGTTGGAGACACTATCCTCTGGGTCAATAATCCCATCATTATCTACCCCCCTGGCCATAGATCTAGTGGTCATCCCTAAGCGAGTACCAACCTTCACCCCCCCCGGGACAACCTCATCTAACCCCAAACCAGACGGGCCAACATCGGGCAGCCCTACGTCAATATCTTTACTAGACATAGCTAAAAATCTTAACAATAAATACACTACCAAATGAAATAAATCACAATTACCACAAATTAATAAAGAAACAAACTACCAGTTCACAGCTTAATTAGAAAATCCAAATTCCACGGTACCTTTAGTTGTGAGGAATTTTCTTGCAATTCCCCTCTGGAGTCTTCAAATTAAATTATACTTTTCACACAGTTCGATTTAATTAAGCAATTTTACCAACAGTTTATTTCAAAGTAGGTTATTCAATTTAAGAGCTCTTCTTATATAACAAATTTACTTGATCTTCTTAAAACTTTACTTGTTGAAATTTACTTGTTAGCTTGTAAAAAATCTTTTGAAATTTGCTTGTTAACCTTGCGAAAAGTTTTTGAAATTTTGTAGAATTTAGTAAATAGTTTTTGAAATTTTGTTACTTCCACAAATTTTAGTTTTTTAAATTTTGGAAAGTTTATTCGGTAACTTAGCACGTATTTAATCGTCTACCTTTTCGGCGCCTGTAAAGAAAGGCTCTCACCGATAACGCAATCTAGGTGTCTACTAATGGTAAATTCTTAATCTTCTTGCTGGATCTGACCTTCGAACCAGCGACAGCAAAAATATAGTCTAGCTAAATCACAGCTCAGACTACCACAATATCTTCTTTATTAAAAAATATGCTCCAATCCACTTAGGAGCCCGAATAGTATAAATCAAAGCAACAGGTTAAAGCTCAATAGCTTAATTCTTCACAATCACGTAGACAACCAAAGACTTGCGTTCAAAAACTATGACTTCACACAGTTAACAATTTTCCAAATTTAAGTTACCACAACGAAACATCGAATTATTAATACTGCTTTTCAGCGAATCTTATTTATACCAATCAGTAAGGTTACTCGAATGTTCTGACATTCTCCAAAGCAACAACAACAACAACTATTACGTCATAATCAAAACAGGTCAATCGGATAGTTCTGGAAATTACTTTAAAGTTCGTGAAATTAAGCAGTGTTGCCATTTTCTTATAAATAAATATAAATATTTAAATTACTTACAAAACTGTTATTTCTTCGGCTATTTGAGCCGTACCAAAGCGAAATCAAAGATATTTTTTATGAGATTGTGAATCTACATAATTTGGGCGATTTTTAGGAACGGAACATGGTTGTTGGGACTATTTCGGACAAAAATATTTTTATGTCCAAAGTAGCCCCAAGTTCGAAATAGCCCCAAGTAAATTTCAAGTTAATATTGTTCTCTGTAGATCCAAAAATGGTTAGAACTTACAAAAATATAAAGGATATTAATGCTAATTTTAATGCAAGTACAGTTGAAGCTGCAGTAAAATTAGTTGTTGAAAAAACACATCTATCAGAGAAGCAGCAGCTCATCACAAGATCAAAAAGTCTACGCTAAGCGATTATGTCAGAAGATACAGGGCCGAAAAAGACTCATGCAATTTTAAAAGAGGACGAAGAAATTAGCAAATATTTGATGACGAAATAGAGCTATCGTTGTGTTCCTGCATCAGTGGCGTGCAGTCAGGGCATGCAAGTCATGCAATGCATGACCAACAAACTTTCCTAAATACCAAAAAATAATTATATATATTTAATAAGCAGATATATTAAATATTGAATTTAATTCATTGCAAATTCCGAAGAATGCATATTCCAAGTCATAAACTCAAAAGCAACGTGAAATTAAACGTAACATGCACCAAATGAATCGCATTACTTTACTCGTATACGTACATGAGCTCTTATTGCGACGTCATTTTAACTACCAGCGTCATTATTTTTAATATACTCGCTCCCGCATGCAATTCTCAAATTGCATACAGATTTCTAGATTAATCGATATTTGTGATAAATAACCCTAAGTACCAGTGCTAAAAATCAAGTTATAACATAGTTAGACTCGATGAAAGACATAAAAATTTGATTGTAAAATGACAATGATTTAATAATGATGTCACAGATACCTAAAAATTGGAATAATAATGCCTGCACAAAAGTGCTTTTGGTACGTTACAATCATAATCATGGTACACAGTAGGGGAGACTGGGGCAAATCGGGACATGGGGTAAGTTGGTCCAACCTATGTACTGCTTATACTGTTGGTTGAAATAATCTGTAGCGCCAACAGTGGTTACGTCTTGCATTAGCAACAATACTAGTTATGCGATACGGTCGTTAGCAAGTACTTATTTAAGCTGATAAGAAAAAATTCAATTTTTTGCAAAAAAAGTTAATCTTAAAAAAACAGGTATGTTGCTTACTATTTCTGTATGTATATGGTTTAATGCCTCAATGATTACCATGCTGATTATGATAGAATAATGTGATAATTTCAAATCTATAGCTGGCCTAGATCTTGAAGTGAAGTAAAGATATAACACTTAGTTTCAAAATGGCACTTGGGGTAAATTGGGACATCGTCATTAGGGCAAATGGGACCACTGTTCCAACTTACCCCATTACACTTATAACTTAACTTCCAAGCGGTAAGCATTTATAATGTCGGCTGTGTAATAAAGAAAAATATTCAATAACCTTGAGCTATTTACATGTAAGTTTATGTGATAATATAACCTTTCAATCTAGCTAATCAGAAAGTTCACGTGTTCAAATCTTATTGAAAGCAAGAAATATAACCTTCCGGTAAAAAGCTATTAATTATGATGTTATCTACAAGTAGAACCAAAACAAATAATAAAAATAATGCTCATTTTAAATTGCTTATATTGTCTTTTCTAGGTGGAAGAGTTATAGTCTATGTCTCGAAAATATACAAGGAAGACCAACAGAGGACAGACTCCAATAGATGTCCTGAAAAGGGCAGCAGGTGCCTTACGGCAAAGTGGTAAGTTGCGGCAGTATGCTCGAGAGTTTAAGGTAAGTAAAACCACATTGAAGCGCTTTGTCGATCAGACGTTAATTGATGATTATACAACAAAAAAGTCAGGCTACCAGCGTGTGGGTGACAGGCATCGCATTTTTTCTACAAAAATGGAAGAAGATTTCGCAAACCATATCAAATCATTAAGTAACATGTTTTACGGACTCTCAACGAACAAATGTCGCCAACTAGCTTTCGAATTTGCAATGCAAAATAATATCACGATACCGGACAACTGGGAAAAAAAGAGAATAGCAGGAATTGACTGGTTCTTATCATTTAAGTTTAAATATGGACTATCTGTGCGAAAGCCTGAAGCAACATCTCTCGCACGTGCAACAGCGTTCAATCGCCACACTGTTGGCAATTTTTGTGATCAATTAGGCGATTTGTGTGACCGCTACAAATTTGAAATGCACGATATTTACAACTTAGACAAAACGGGTTGCACAACTGCGCAACAACGGGGGCGTAGTTGCACCCACAAGAAAAAAGCGCATTGGGTCAGTGACTACTGCTGAACGTGGAGAACTGGTCACTGTCTTATACGCAGTGGAAGCATCTGGTGTTGTAGTGCCACCAATGTTTGTTTTTTCCAAGGTTAATTTTCGGAATAATTTTATTGTTGGTGGGCCATTAGGATGTATAGGAGGTGCTAACAAGTCGGGCTGGATGAATGAAGACTTGTATGTCAACTTCATTAAGCACTTTATTCATCATGTGCGTAGCAGCAAAGAGCGACCAGCACTACTGATTTTGGACAACGTGGATGCACATATAAGTCCTACAGCAATTGATCTGGCACGTGAAAATGGTGTAGTTATGTTAACCATACCTCCACACACCTTGCATTACCTCCAACCGTTAGATCGAACATGTTATGGACCCTTCAAAACTGCCTTTGGTGTGGCAATGGATGGGTGGATGCGCTCTCACCCAGGTCGTATTGTTACAATATATGACGTACCATCTCTAGTTGCTGAAGCTCAGCTTCATTTACTTACTATTCGGAATATTCAAAATGGCTTCCGTGTCTCGGGTATATATCCATATGTTATAAAGAGTATAACATTTCCTCAAATAAAAAGGTTTAATCAACTGAAAATCCGAGCAAGTCTAAAAGCAAACTATAACACACAGCGAAACAAATGAAATGAGCAAACGAGCCCCACTGGAGCGAGCTATACTTAACAAAGAAATAAAGCAACACACAGAGGACACCAATTATGCGGAGAAAAGCGATAAGCGATTTTTTATTCAAGTCTGCAAGCGATGTCGGTTCGATTACCAGTTACGTCATTCTTCCCCCCTCAAAAGTTAATTGTAGTAGGTCAATCGGTCCGGTGCCTTCCGTGCACGTTTTGACCGTCTTAAAACAACTTGATCAGAATCCTTATCATTCGAAGCTTTTGGAGTGTCACTATTTGATTCTCGACGCAGAGATGTTTCTTCCTCATCCGGCGATTTAGGAGTCAGTATATCATGTTCATGATGAGTTGATGCATTTTCGTTTGAAGAACCATCATGACTAGCTTCTTCGGGTTCTGGAGGGATAGTTTCATGCCATGATTGATTTGAAGACCCAGAGTCGGGAACAGGAGCAACATCTCTCAAGGAAACGGTGCTTTCACGGCCGTTCTTAAATCGAATATGCGCATATTGAGGAGTAGCGTGTATAAGATCTGCTTCTTCTACCAATGGTTCGTATTTGTTGTGGCGCACATGCCTTCGAACTAAAACGGTTCCAGGAGAACAGAGCCAGGACGGGGTAGATATTCCAAGAATGGAGCGCCGTTGAAAGTTAAAAAAACGTTCATGTGGCGTTGAATTTGTAGCAGTACAAAGCAAAGAACGCACGGAATGCAGGACTCGTGGCAAAACTACCTCCCATTTTGAAATAGGCAAATTTTGGTCTTTGAGGGCAAGTTTGATACTAGACCAAATAATATCATTATACTTCTCACATTGTCCGTTAGACGCTGGATTATAGACTGACGTTTTACTTGTGGGTATTCGTAAGTTATGCATGAAAGAAACAAATTCTTGTGAAATAAAAGATTTACCTCTATCAGAGTGAATATATCCACAAGCGCCAAACAAATGAAAAATTTGCATTAAACACGAAATTACAGTACGAGATTCCATATTGCTACATGGGAAAGCGAACGGGAAGCGCGAAAATTCATCTACTACAGTAAGAATATACTTGTTTTTACTACTAGATGGTAAAGGACCTTTAAAATCTATACTTAAACGTTCCATAGGTTGAGTAGCTTTAATTAAATGAGTTTCAGGAGGTTTAAAAAAACAGGGTTTAATTTCAGCGCATATTCTACAGTTACTAATCATTTTACGAACATCTTCTAATGAGAACGGCAAGTTTTTCGATTTAACAAAATCATAAGTTCGCGTAAATCCAGGGTGACATAAACCAGCATGAATCTCATAAAGAGTAGAAAATGATAAACTGGCACAATAAGCACGAGACAACGTATCTGCCGCTGCATTAAGTTTTCCGGCACGGTACACAATTTCATACTGATACTGCGACAATTCAATTCGCCATCGTAAAATTTTAGCATTTTTAATTTTCCCGCGATTTTTATTGTCATACATAAAACTAACTGAGCGTTGATCAGTTACGATTTGAAAACGTTTACCAGTCAGCAAGTGGCTCCATTTTCGAACAGCTTCTACTATTGCTGTTGCTTCTTTTTCAACACTTGAATGCGCTTGCTCACATTTACTTAGCGATCTAGAGTAAAACGCTACAGGCTTACCATTTTGGTTTAAAGTAGCGGACACAGCCACATCAGAGGCATCAGTTTCAACAACAAATAGCGAATTTTCATTAATTACTTCTAAAGAAACATTAATTAACTCAGATTTTAAATTTTGAAATGATAATAAAGCTTCGTCCGCTAATGGAAAAATTACGTTAGATATTAATGGCTTAATTTTGTCAGAATATTGAGGAATCCACTGCGCATAGTAGGCAAATAAGCCAATTACTCGTTGTTGTTCTTTGCGATTGTTTGGTGACGGAAGATCTTGTAAAGTTTTTACTCTTGCTGGATCAGGTTGTAAAGTGCCATTTTTAATACGATAACCAAGCAGATCTATTGTATCTGTATTGTAAATACACTTTGATTCATTGAAAGTTAAATTGTGATTTTTAGCCACTGCTAGAAATCGGTCAAGATTCACATCGTGCTCTTGTTGAGTTGTTCCTCCGACAGTAATATTGTCTAAATAAGCAAACGTACCTTTACAGTTGTTTGATTTGATTATGTCGTCAATAATTCTTTGGAAACACGGAACCGCATTGGTCAGTCCAAAAGGTATACGTTTCCATTGCCATAAAGCCCCATCCGCTTCAAAAGCTGTATAAAGTCTGTCTTGTGGCGGCAATTCAACTTGATGGTACGCGCTAGTTAAGTCCAGAGTTGAATAAATTTTGTAGCGAGCAACATTTTGTACTACGTCTCGCATTCTTGGCAAAGGATAAGCATCTAATAATGTATATTTATTAACAGTTTGACTATAATCTATTACCATACGTCGCTTGTGATTTTCCTGGGTGACGACCAAGGGTTGGGCACGCCAAGGAGAGTTGCTTGGCTCAATTAAACCTTCTTTGAATAATCGCTTTACTTCGTAGGAGATAAAAACAGAATCAGAACGCGAATAGCGTCTCGACTTTGAGGCTATCGGTCTACATTCACTCTTCAAATGCTGGAAGAGTCGTACGGGAGTAGACGTTTTTACAGCATCCAGAGCACCCAAACGTAAAGTCGGCAGCGGCCCACCAAGATGGATATTTACATTTTGATGTTTGTCCATAAAATCTTGGCCTAGGATCACGTCGGTGAGCAAACCTTTCAGTACAATAAACGATACCTGTTCATAGTTTTGTTTGTTTAGTTTCACATTGGCAACACATTTACCAACTCCCTTTGAAGTATATCCATTGATGGCCAACCCAACACTACAGCGAGACTCATCTAAATCTAGTTTAAGCTTTTTACAGAACGCATAACTGAGGTGACTCAAGCTGGAGCCTGTATCCAGCAAAGCATTCGCTTCTACACCGTTTATTAAGACTTCAATGTTAACTTTAGAGTGACTTATGGTTGAAAGTTCCATTGGCGAAGCAGTTGTAGTAGTTTCGTTTTTCTTAACTACCTTAGACCGACACATTCTCGAAAAATGTCCGCGTTTGGAGCATTTAAAACAAATTTTATAGTTAGCAGGACAAAACTTACGTGGGTGTCGACTATTCCCGCAAAATACACATTTCTCCGCTGTTGCTGCGCTGTAGTCTTGTAAGTGAGAGCGACCCAGATCTTCTAATTTATTATCTTCTGCACAAGATTGCACTTCCGCGATGTGTTCTGCAGAAGGAGATACAAATTGATAGCTTTTAGCATTTCTTTGAGCGGTTTCGAGAGAACGAGCTTTTTCAAACGCGACTTGGAGTGTGAGGTTGCTGTCTTCGAGCAGTAGCTGTCTGATTTAATTCGAAATAATTCCTCCAATAAATGCGTCGCGGATGGCTTCTTCTTTGTGGAGCTGCGCAGATACGGCCTGATAATCGCAATCCATACTTAGCTGCGTTAATTTTCGCAAATAGCGATCAAGAGATTCTCCGGACCGTTGTTTGCAGGAGATTAGCTCGTATCGAGCGAATATCGGATTTTTAATATCCATATGTCGAAGAAGCAAAAACTTTTCAGTTGATTAAATTGTTATAAAGAGTATAACATTTCCTCAAATAAAAAGGTTTAATCAACTGAAAATCCGAGCAAGTCTAAAAGCAAACTATAACACACAGCGAAACAAATGAAATGAGCAAACGAGCCCCACTGGAGCGAGCTATACTTAACAAAGAAATAAAGCAACACACAGAGGACACCAATTATGCGGAGAAAAGCGATAAGCGATTTTTTATTCAAGTCTGCAAGCGATGTCGGTTCGATTACCAGTTACGTCACCATATAACAGAAATGTCTTCACAGATGAGGATTTTGCTCCAGCCGAAGTCACTAATTGCCCAGATATGGGGATTGTCGATTGTGCAAGTGATATAAATGACCAACAAGATCCTAGAATCCAAAATATATCAGATCCGGATGAATTAAGTGAACAAGAGTCTAGCAATTCAACTGGGCAAAAATTTGCAAACTTCAAACAACCAAGTACCTCAAATACAGGTTCATATAACATTCCGCTGCGTAGACTTGGAAAAGCATTTTACAAAGAAACGTATGTCTCACCTTCACAGATATTGCCTATTCCAAAAGCTGCTGCAAAAAAAAATACGCGAAAAGGTGGAAGAAAAAGAGGGTTATCAAGGGTGCTGACAAGCACCCCCGTCAGAGATGAAATTGTAGTTAATAAAACAAATCGTCAAACAAAAATCAAGAAAACAAATAAGGCAAGAAAGTCCCTATTTTGTAAAGTTAGTTCTGATAGTCAAAGTGAAGTAGAATTAGTGCTGGAAAGTGATACACGCACTGCAGAGTGATGACGAAGTTATCGAAGGCGATTTTGTGGTTGTAAAAGTGGAAGGAAAATCTCGAAAAGTACGATATATCGCCCAAATGGATACTATTGACGGAGATGAGTTGGAAGGTACTTTTCTTAAAAAAGTGCCTCAAATCGTAGGACATGTGCCAGTGTTTATAATTAACAAAACTGACATTGCAGCATTTCAACGAAATGATGTGATTACAAAGTTACCCGAACCAATAAAGAACACTGGAAGCACCAGAAAATGTATCAATTGATGTTTCCTGTTGATATAACACATTGGTTAAATTAATTCTTTGCTAAAAATTGGTCACTGGGAAAAAGAGGTGTTGTTCTTGTTGTCCATAATGTACAGTTGCATGTATGTATAGTAGTAGCCTACAGTTGAATGTACAGTTGATTGCTTTTAAATTCTTCTTTTTCTAATAAAACTGCCTTTATGCGTGTGTGTGTAATAAATGTTGTAGCTGTCCCAATTTGGCCCATAACTCGTCCCGACTTACCCCATGCATGGGGTAAGTCGGGACGTTTGAGTGCGTCATTTCAAACCTTGTTTTCGGCTGTTTCCCAATTTTGAAAACAAATGTTACTGCTCATGTTAATTCATTAGTTTTCAAAGTTTTCTATCCAAAGTTTATTTTAAAATAGCTCATGTAGTTTCCGATTTATGGTCCAAAAACTGAAATTTGTCCCGATTTACCCCAGTCTCCCCAATGTACCGGTGTCCGTTAAAGGTTGACTTACTATCGTGGATTTTATTTGTTCTTTCTAATATTTTAAAAAGTTAGTAAGTAATTGGATATTTTTTAATTATTTCGTCATTTTAAGCACTCTTTTATACTTGCTCCGGCATGCAATTCTTAAATTGCATGCAGACTTCTAGATAAATCTAGATATTTGTGATAAACAACCCTAAATACTAGTGCTGTTTAGTGTATCGCGGATTTTGTTCGTTCTTTATAATACTTTAAAAAGTAAGTAAGTAATTACATGTTTTTTTATTAATTACATCATTTTAAGCACTTTTTTATTTCGCTCCGGCATGCAATTCTCAAATTGGTTGCAGACTTTTAGATAAATCTAGATATTTGTGATAAACAACCCTAAGTACCAGTGCTGTTGAACCTGCTTTCTAATTTTTTCGTTCTTGCTAATATTTTAAAAACTAACTAAGTAATTACATGTTTTTTATTAATTATATTAACATATTAACTTTGTTGTATAACTTGGTTATCTTTTTGTTATTTTTTAAAATAATGCGCTGGCAACGCCGATACAAAGTCAGCGCTGAGAGTGTATGTGCGATGTGAGGTTATCAATTTCACCAGCTGCGTCGCATATATCATCGAATTATGTATATAAAGTAAAATGAATTATTTGAATTATTTTTATCATTTTTAATTATTTATATAAAGTGAAATGTATAACTGTGTTATTGAAGATATTTTGAAAAATAAATTTTCCAAAAGATATTTCGAAGGGAAGCAGTTAATAATGAATAACGGTAGACCAACGGCAAAACTGTTTAATTTACAAAGCTATAACAAGAAGCGTATTTCACATTTTTAAACTAACTGGTAGGAAAAAAAAAAGGTTAACAGGAAGTGCTAAACTAAATAAATTATTTTGCTGGCCATGTTTACTTTTCAATTTACATATAGAAAAGATTGTTTGGAATGAAAAAGGTTATGATGATTTAAATAATCTACATATGTCAATACTAAAACATGAGCGTTCCCAGAGACACATAAGATCTTTGATAGACCTTAAAACATTTGGAAAAGTTTGCATAGATTTGCAGGTAGATGCAAGTACAAAACTGGACATTCAGCACCATAACGAGAAAGTTAAAGAAAACAGAGCCATAATACGAAGATTGATTGATGCAGTTATATTTTTTGGCCGCCAGGAATTATTATTTCGTGGTGGTCATTTTGAATCTGAAGTATCATTAATTGTGGAATTTATGAAAAACTTCTGCATTTGATAAGCAAATACGATGTAAAATTGGCATACCATCTAGCCACAGCTTCTGTTTTCTCGGGGGTCTCAAATCGAATTCAAAATGACTTAATTAATGCCGTTCAAATAAGCATGTTAAATGAAATAAAAAAATAATTTACTGAGGCTAATTTTGTTGCAATTCTCCTCGATGAAATTAGTGATGTATCAAACTTGGCCCTACTGTTTTCTATTATGTCACAAAAGATTACGCTGTTAAAGAACGATTTATACTGATGTCAGTGGTAACCGCACAGCAGAAGCTTTATCTGAATATGTCTTTAAATGCATTGAAACTTGGAAGTGTAAAAATAAATTAATTGCGCAAACCTACGATGATGCTGCTACGATGGCAGGAGAATTGAATGGATTGCAGGCAAAGGTTAGGGCAAAACAGGAATCGGCGATCTTTGTTCATTGTTGCGCTTATGTACTAAATTTAGTTCTTTTACAAGCCTGGTCCGCACGAAAAGAATGCAAAATATTTTTTAGTACAATAAATGGACTGGGTACTTTTTTTTACCAAATCTTTCAAACAAACCAATGCGCTAGATAATATAGTTAAAAAAAGATTTCCCAAAGCAGCACCAACTCGATGGAATTACTCATCACGTCTAGTTAATACCGTGAAAGAAATCTTGATAATTTAAAACAACTTTTTGAAAATATTATTGAGAATCCTGATGCATGGGATGAACCCACTATAAATTCTGCTATTGGATTTTGCCACCACTTGGAACAAACAAAATTTTCGTTTTTAGTAGAATTATTTAGCGAGATATTTTCCTTGACTGATGTTCTATTTAACATTCTCCAGATTAAAAGTATTGATATTCTGTATTGCAAAGAGCAACTTGATGAAACCAGAGCTGTATTGGAGAAAAAGCTGGATGAATTTGCAGCATTTTATAAGATGTTCGAAGAAAAATATGGCACAGATACGACAGGTCTGACTAGAAGAGGTAACAATAAAACTGTCGACCCACAGCAGCATTATAAAATGCTCTACAATAAAATTCTTGTTGCAATAATTGAACAACTAAAAGTAAAATACGCATTATTTGGAAGAGCTCAAATTCATAGAGCTTCTTAATTTTAGAAAAGCCGAAGAGTATCGCAAAAAATTTCCGGTTCATGCTCTAAACTCTTTGAATTATTTTGACATGCCCCGTCTTCAGAGTTAACTATGTGTTGTGTATTCAATGGAGGATTATATGAAGAAAAGTGTATCTGACTTAATGGATGTCAATGATCTTTCTGATGCTATGCCAGAACTTTTTAGAGTTTGCGCTCTGATTTTGACAATTCCTTCTGCTACTGCTTCGGTAGAACGTTCTTTTTCTGCACTCAAAATAATTAAAACTTACCAAAAAAATACTACGGGAGAAAATCGAATTTCGGGATTATCTCTTATGTCAATTGAAGCAGATCAACTAAAACATTTAATGCAAACGGAAGAGTTTTATGAAAAAGTCATAAATCTTTTTGCTGAAAAGAATAGAAGAATAGAATTAATTTATAAATAATGTAAGTAATTTTGTTATTTTTGAATTTATAATTTTCGATGTACTGAACAGTGAACAGTTGTCCCTTTGAACTGGACACGTGTTTCAACAAAATATATACGTATATATATATTTCAGAGCTTAATTTTATATTTTTTGAACATTTTATTTTAGGTTTGTTTAGGAGGAGTTAATATAGCATAGTTAGGGATGAGACAGACAAGTAAAATTAAAAAAATGATAATAGACATGAAAAAGGATCTTTATCATTCGCCTGCAAGCCATTTTACAATTTCTTTGATAAATTCAATAAATAGGCATACCAATTGCATTACCAGTCTCAAAAGTCACCGCACGCCACTGTCCTACATACTCACTTGGTCTAAACTTTTTTATGGATTAACATCTGCTGCAGTGAGACGATTAGCTTATCAATATACGCTCTCAAAAATAAAATTTCAATGCCCGCATCATGGACCCAAAATGAAATGGCTGGCTATGATTGGTTACATTCTTTCTTAAAACGTAATACAAACATAAGTTTACGCACACCAGAATCTACAAGCCTTGCAAGAATGTCCAGTTTTAATCGCTTTACTGGAAATACTTTTTTTCAAAAAGTGGCAGATGTTTACCGACGCTATGGCTTTAATGCTTCTGAAATATTCAATTTGGATGAGCTAATAAGCGAAACTAATAGATATTTGTGCTTTATGATTTAATTTAATAAAAAGGTAGGTTAATTTAAATTTAAACAATATTTTTAGACTGGAGTATAACCACAGTGGCAAAAATGCAAAAAGTATTTGCGGAAAAAGGTGCTCATCAAAGTTGGACAAGTTACCTCCCGAGAGATAGGAGAAACGATCACACAAGTGGGCATTATAGGAGCAAGCGGATTAGCTTTGCCTCCGATATAGGTCTTTCCTCGTGTCAAAGAAAATCCCCCTAAAATACTGCAAATCTTCCATCAGGTCCAATGGCATTAGCGCATAAATCTGGGTGGATATGACTTCAGATAATTTTGTAAAAGTTGCTACAATTTTTCGTAAACTTTACTCGTTGTTCTAATGATAGAAAAGTTCTTTTGATTTTGGATAATCACCAATCACACATCAGTGTCGAGGCGATTACTTTTGCAAAGGAAAATGGCGTTGTCCTCCTTACGATACCTGTTAATTTCAAAAGTTTACTGTAGACCGCAAAGCGAATCCCTCTCTTCTTGGCTTCAATTTCTTCAACTATGGGGAAGCTATCCGAGCCTTCCCCAATCACACCGCTGGATTTCTACATGTTTTATAGTTAAAATATATTAACGTTGAAATTCCATATGATAGTACAACAACAGGCTTCCACAAGCCAACGACCAACACTACAGCTCAAACGGTGCAGCCAACGTGCAACCAACGTTCAGCCACCGATGCAGCCAACGATGCAGTTAACGATACAACCAACGTGCAGCCAACGTGCAACCAACGTTCAGCCAACGATGCAATCCCAAAACAAAATTTTCCCAAGTTTCGCTTGCGATCTACAAACTCACTCTTCAAACCAAACCAAATCACCGAACCACTTGATCACCAACGACTGAAAGGATTTACATTTACTAACATCTCAATTTATAGTGTGCTCGCCACGTGTAAGTGAACCAATCAGATTTCATTAAGATCACTGCACGTGATCTGCCTATAAAGCAGTGAACGCAAACAATAGAATTAATTAAGATTTTCAAAAAAGACTTCTATGCAGTTAATTAACTTTTTTAATTTTAGTGCGAGTTCTATTTTTATGATTTTAACAATACCACAGCACATTTCTAACAAATTGCAGCAGCTTGATTTAACGGTCTTTGGACCATTTAAAAGGTTTGTCAGCCAAGGCATAAATGATTGGACGATCTCGAATCCAGGAAAGACAATTTCAATTTATGATTTACCTTTAATATGTTCAACAGCCTGGGATAGAGCTGCTACTCCTATTAATATTAAAAGCGGCTTTTTATCAAGCGGCATATTTCCTTTAGATAGAAGCATTTTTTCTGATCAAGATTTCTTGTGTTCTGCTGTTACAGACAGAATACTCGCAAGAAAAGAAGAGCAACGGGAGAATTCTCCAGACAAAATTTCTTATATCTGACAAATTCGTTAAGAAACATATAAAATTAAACTGTTTGTGTTCTTGCAATCTATAATAACAGAGATAGGTTATTATTAGTCTTGAGTACATACTCTCCAATAATTTTCTCGCAAGAATCCAACCCTATTAAATTTCATGGGTGGGAGAGATCAAATCTCTGAATTT
The DNA here is from genome assembly GCA_963680785.1 of Diplosoma virens. Taxonomy (NCBI): domain Eukaryota; kingdom Metazoa; phylum Chordata; class Ascidiacea; order Aplousobranchia; family Didemnidae; genus Diplosoma; species Diplosoma virens. The sequence goes on from OY796884.1 coordinate 26,678,499, forward strand.
CTTAACGTAATTTGAGCAAAGCCACTAGTTATTGTAAATATTTCAATAAATTTTATCATAAAAACTATTTTGACTGGGATGAAACTGTGCCTCATTTAAAATCAATGTCCCAAATTACCCCAGGGTTTGTCCGAATCAACCCCGATATTGGGGCAATTTCGGACATTTAGGTAGGGTCCCATTTTACAGTAATTTCTCAAAAACTAGAAGAAAAAACTTTTTGAATTTGCTCCTTTTTTTAACTGAAAGATCTGGCTACAATATGGTACAACTAGTTTTTGTTTATCACATTTCAAACCCCCGCCAGATTCAAAAAACAAAATTTTGTCCGAACTAGCCTCACCTTCCCCTATAAGTGTTGTGTACCAAATTGTAAAACAGGATATACTTCTAACATTTCTCAAGATATTGCAGTTTTTCGCTTTCCAAAAAATTTAGATTTAAAAAAAATGGATGAAAGTAATACTAAGAAAATCTTGGAAAGTAACAAATCATCATAGGGTTTATGCACAGCATTTTACAATAGATGATTTCATTGATACTTAATGTAAAAAAATATTTTCTAAAGCAAGTTCAATGGAAAACTCTCATAGTTTTCCTTTAATTCAATTTGTTATTGAGAAATTAAAGTTTATTGATGAACCAAAACAAGGCTACTGTTACAGTATACTGTAAATATGGTCAAGACAGCATTTTGTGGCAATTAAGCAGCACAAGTTTGTATAAAAAATTATGCAAAACTTTGATTTTACCAGCTATCAGCCATCTTCAAAAATTATCTGCTTTAATTAATATAAAATCTGGATTATTGGAATTACATTACCTTCAACAGAAAACAGATATTCTTACTGAAATGGAAAAAAAGTAGTTTTAATTATTGATGAAATATATACTGCACAGCGAGTTGCATATAGTAATGGTTCTTTCATTGGATGACAGAAAACAGAACACCTGTAAAGACTCTTTTAACATTTATGGTTTCACCTATTGCTGAAAAATACAAAGATGTTGTCTGTTTGGTGCCTATAAACAAATTGGAAACAAGTTGATTGCATTTTTGGTTTGAAAAAGTAATGGAATCTATGAATAACTTTTTGCATGCAGTTGCTGTCTATGCTGATTGCTGATAATCATGTTTGTAATCGGTAAGATAATGTTACTAATATTATTATTATGAGCTTCAATTATTCCTTTTTTTACAATTTATTTTTTAAAATTTTTTTACTGATCTTTGTAGAGGAGAACTGTCTTGTTCCATCAATCATCCAATTTGAAAAAGAGAACAACTGTTTATTTTATTTGATTTTACAATTTTTAAAATATATATAATAACTTTGTTAACAAGCAAGCATTTCACATTCATACTGATAGACATGAATTTATATTGGAAAACTCATGTAAACCAAGCATATTTTTTAGAAGAAGGAAAAGCTTTAAAGATTGCTCATAATCTAAAGAAAGTTTCTTTGAACCCTAATTGCATTGTCAGGATGTCTTCTCAACATGCACTGAGTACGTTAATAATTTATGGTTGCCCATTGCGTTGTGTCATTTATAAATTAATAGCGTTTTTACATTAAACTTACATTTTTTATTAATTTTTAGTTCTATAAAGTGTTATAAAGCTCTAATTGATAGTATTTTTTTGTTAAACAATTGTTTCTTGCATAGCTCTTTTAAGGTATTTTTTGTGAATTCACTGCTAGAGGTTTGAAATATTATGCTTCTGACCAACTTGGCTTTAAAAAAACTGGACAATTTGTTGAACTTCCCTCAAATATTTGGAAAATTATTTCAGTTAAAGCACCATATAAGGTTAGTGTTTGCATGCAAAAAAGTATAGATTCAGAAGTGGGCATTTTTTCTTACTTTATGAAAGTACAGCACAACTTGCACTAAAAAATTTTTAAATTAGTGGAGTGCAGCACAACTTGAACAATGCATTTTTAGATCATGCAAAGTGCAGTGTGTTTTTGATGCTTTGATCATGTAAAACCGCAGCACAACTTTCACCGTGTAGTTTTCATTTCAGGTAAAGCACAGGTAACTTGGGCAATGTAATTTTGAAATTCATGTAAAGAGCAATGTAGACGATTTTAACCCTTTAAGGACACTCGTACATATGGATACCATAATAATGATTGTAACATAACAAAAGCACTTTTGTAAAGACACTGTAATTCTAAATTTTAAATATTTGTAACAACATTATTGAACCATTGTCATTTTACTTAACAATCAAATTCTTCTCTCCCTCAAAGGCTTAAAATTTTATAAAGTTGCGTTCTGCCAACTGTGTATGTAATTCTGCATAAAATTTATTTTTTGCACCTTAATAAATTTTTTTGGAAAACAAACTACCATATAATTTGTTTTTGTATATCCCTATTGCATAATTTTTAGATGAGAGAAAAAGAGACCCATTTTACATGCCCATACGTTTCAAAGAAGACGTAGATCACCTTGGATTGAAATATCTCAAAGCTGTAAAAAAATTATTTGAGAAATGGCAACGATCCGGAAATATAGGACTGACAAAAGAAACGTTTTTGGCATGCAAATAAACCATGGATGCAATTCTTAAGTTGGCTTTTCAATTAATAAAAGAATAAGGATTTAGCTACATTCTTTCAAGAAAGCTCATGTCTGATCCGCTTGAAGGACAATTTTGGTGTCACAGACAAGCTAACGGAGGTAATTTTTTTAAGTCTGTACGACAGGTTCTTTGGCTGAAAAGAAGATTGGATGTTTAAGTCTTTTGCAGCAAGATATTTTATTGATTGCATCAATAATTAATGCAACATTAAACAAAAGTGATACATTTGATGAAAGAACATACAAATGGCTTATAGATTTCTTGCTTACTGTTGCCATTCATGAAATTCCTCTGGCTAACGCATCGGTATCGTATTATGTAAGCGGTTATATTGCTCGTAGTATAGCTCGTCTTCGAAAATGTTCCAGCTGCGCAAACTTGCTCATTTCAAGTAACAATACACCTACTGATGCTAATGAATGCATTCCTAGTAAATACCAAGTCGTCGTCGTCGTCATTGTTTGAAGGGTATCCACTTTAGGTCAGACACAAGCAGGACTGTGGCCGAGGGTTTATCCTTTTACTACCCCAGACAGCTGCACTGCCTGAATCAGATGCTGGCAGGGGCGTTATTAAGCCAACATCAAATTTCGTCATCCAAAACCATCAGACCTCGTGCTCCATGTGGTCCCTGATGTATAGGGCACGCTGTTAGTACATGGTCTGCGGTTTGCTCAGAGGCGCCACACTCGCAATTTGGTGAAGGAGCGAGACCCCATTTGTGCATGGACGAATAGAATCGCCCAACACCAGTCCGCAGGCGGTTGAGCTTAACCCAAGCTGCTCGGGGTAAGCCCATCCCAACAGGCCTGGAACCGGTCCGGGGCACAAAAGCACGGAGCCTGGAAGCATTTTCACAGTATTCCGCGTTCCATTTGTGATTTGTCCATTCAGAAGCGCGGATGCCAAGTCTGGCAAGGTTGTTTAAGAGATTCCGCGCAGCTGGCACAAACGGGCGTTTGGATCTTAGTCTCACTTGGCGAGTATCTGAGGACGCACTTAAGAGACCATACAAGATATGATCGGGGTCCAGAGATCCACAGTAAGCCAAGGAAAGTGTCGCTCCCATTCGGCGAAGCTCAGCTGGCTGGATGCCTGAGAGTACAGGTAGGTGGTCCGTTGGAGTGGGACGCAGGCATCCAGTAACTATGCGCAAGGCGTCGTTTAAGACACTGTCGATGAGGCCAGTGTGAGTACTGCGACACCAGACTGGCGCACAGTACTCAGCTGTTGAGTAGACTAGAGATAAAGTGGCTATGCATAGTGTTTTAGCACCAGCACCCCATCCCAAGCCCACGAGTCGCCTCAACAGTGTGACGCACGAGGATAGTTTTTTTGCGCAATGCCACTAAATGGTGACGAAACGTGAGCGATCTGTCCAGTTTCGCCCCAAGATAAGTAGGGATTGGATAGAACGGTAAAAGTCTACCATTGTTGTAGACCTTTAGCTCACGTTTGGCCTCTCGGTTATTTAAGTAAAACTGCCGTCACCGTCTTAGTGTAACGGAGCTTCAACCTCCAAGTCTGGAGATACCCTGAAAGTGTGGACATGTCTTGGCTTAGAGTCCCCTCCAAGTCTTTCCAGTTTCCAGAAGAATGCAACAATGCTAAGTCATCAGTATAAGCAAACTTTCTGGAAATCATGGAAGGAAGATCGTACGTATAGATGTTAAATAGGAGGGAAGCCAAGACCGATCCCTGAGGAACGCCGTTTTTAAGACGGCGTAGCCTGCTTTGCTTGCTGTCACCGGTGGTAAGGGTGAAACTTCGATTTTGGACAAGATCCATAATCATTTTGACCATGTGCTTATCCGGAAGTAGTCTCAGCAGCTTGCAGGTAAGGCCACGGTGCCAGATAGTGTCATAAGCAGCTGTCAGATTGACAAATACGGCACAGGCCTTCTTTTTAGCCTCGAAAGAATCCTCGATGTTCTGGGTTAGCAGAACAACTTGATCTACGGTTGACTTCCCGCGTCAGAACCCAGCCTGCTCTTTAGGTAGCAGTGGATCGACTAAGGCTCAACGTGGGCGTAGATAAGCCTCTCGAGGATCTTGTAGGAAACACAAAGCAGAGATATCGGTCGATAACTCTTTGGGTCCCCCCCGGCATTTGCTGGTTTTGGGATCGCGACCACGAGCGCTCTTCTCTAGATCTTGGGAATTTTGAGTCGGGGCAAACAGGAAGAAAGGAAGTCACGTAACCAGGACTTCGAAGCAGATCCGGCATGGAGTATAAGCTCTGAGCAAATGGAATTAGGTCCCGGAGCTTTACCTGGTTTTAAATGTTGAAGGGCAGCAGCAAATTCTCTCTGTGAAAAATTGTCAGAGATATTTACTGCGTCTGGTGTTGTGCCCTTCACAGGTCAGACACTTCTTGTCGAGATGACTTGCGATCAACAGCCTCGTATTTCCCATTTCTAACCAGCTGAGATGCAATAGCATCGGCTGTGACAGTGACGAGGAGAGTGTCGTGAACTACCAGTAAGGTTGTTCAAAATACTCCACGCTTTTTGACTAGAGTGTGAGAAGTCAATGCTGCTTCGGACCATCAACCCCTCCGATTTCTATCAAGCTTGGCAAGCAGAGCTGTAGCAGCCAAGCTCGAGTCCTCTCCCTGAGGAGACTGCAGAAAGGTATTATAGAGGGATTCACACTCTGCATCCCAACACGGAATATAGTTATTTCGATACCCGCGTGGGATAGTCGTTTTGGCTGCTTTTTTAATGGTGTTACAGAAGTCCTGGTAAGCCGCATCCACATCAAGTGAATCAGGCGGCAACAAAGTCTTTGCGAATTTATTCGTCAAAGCAATGTAGTGACTCCATTTGGCCTTGCGGAAGTTCCCGCACTTAACAGGCATGCTTGGCACTGCCATAGCAAACCTTGGTGGTATAATAAGCGAAGGTCGATGTTGTGACCTGGGGAACTTGTCAAGGACACGTCTATCCGGTAAGCGACTGTTTGGACCTACGCTAACAAAAGCTAGATCTGGATTGGTGCCAGTGTTCCAGCGGCTGGAATAAAAACTGGCAGCGTCCTTGGCATTATATAGGAGGGCAAGACAATTAATATTTGCCCAGCCAGCCAAGCACTCACCGTCCGGACTGTTGTCATCGTAGCTTCAGTCAGCATGACGACAATTAAAATTGCCATCGTACAGACAGGGGTAAGGAAACACTGGGAGATCCAGGGTTCGCAATCGCGTTGGCGGTGGCTTGTAGACGTTGACTATTTTATACCCATCAACATCCACGCACAACCACTCGATCTCCGATGTCGGTGGAGATTGGTCCAAAAGCGTGTATCTCAGTCGCTCGTGGACAAACGTGGCAAGACCATGCTTCCTGCTTAAAGAAGACTTAGCTAGTTTGTAGTTCGGAAGTACCAACTTCTCTGCATCAGTGCAGTGGGTCTCCTGTAGTAGGATGACGAGTGCCTCAGACTGCATAGCGAGTTGATGAAGAACGTTCATCTTGCTTGCAGTGAGGCTTTCGATGTTCAGCTGAAGAATAGTGGGTCTTCGGAACTTGTTGGCAATGTGCCCTGAAAAGGGTAGTTTTATCCTGACATTTCCCCGTCCTGAAAAGGACGTTTTCCGATTAGCAGACCCACACTGAACATCGGAATGGGTGGATACCCTTCCGCTTTGGTAGGTTCGGTTTCGGTCTGTTATTTAAACAGCAATGAACAGACTTACTCACGGCCCAGACTGCGAGAAAGCACCTACCATCTGGGCCACTGTCCAACTGTCCAACTTGATCGACTGTTTTCGAGTTCGAGTTTGCAAAAGAGACCAAGTTCTTCAAGTTTGAATTCGCCCTTTTTCTCCAAACAAAAAACGAGCTTTTCTCTTTGATCAAAACTCAGCCACAAAGGTTTGGGAGTCAAAGAAAAAAATACCAGTGGCGTTTATATTGGGCTATCTATTCATCAGTCACTTGTTTGTCAACGAACAAGCTTTAAAGGGGGAGAAAGAGTTTAGCAAAATATAACTTTGACGTAAAATAATTTTAAATAGCATTTAATCACTTCCTAAAAAAATGTAGCTGGAGCCTTTCTGTGTTAAAAAAGTTGTTTTGCAAGTTCAGAATTGCTGATTGTTTCCTATGACGACATTGGGTGAGAAAACAATAAGGCCTTAGCAACTGCAGCTGTTAAAGAGGTTTAGAAAAATTAGTAAAGCAACTGATAAATACAAAGTTAGAAAAATGTTTCTGCGGGTCAGAAGGATCAATAGTTAATATAAAGATTATATGACCTATTTTAAAAGTAAATTTAAAAACATAGCTTGGACTCTAAAAGGTACAAGTCATTGTTTATTGTAAGTAAAAAGTTTAAAAAACTAGACCAACAAATAAGAGATATCGAAATTTCCCCGGAGACGTTGATATTATGTGACTAATATCTCGTTAATTATAGTATATTTCAATCACGATTCTTATTACGACAGATACTTTTTTTAAATTTGAAAAACTATTTGCCACAACCAATTGTGGAAAAGATATTAGCTAGTAAAAGATTTTCTTTGTATTAGTTCATTGACTTATCAAACAATTTGCTGCAAGTATCAACTTTACGTATATGTTGTCGGCTTTTGCTGAATGCCAGCAATGACCCTAATAAGTCAAATTATCAAGCTATTCAGAATAGTGTTAATGGCTATTTTCTACTTCATTAAAAATTATGATGAACGTGTATATTAGATGAAACTGTATAACCAAGGCTGTAATAATGAGTCTAAGGAGCGTGTATCTTATATCTTATGATCTTATAGATGATATCATAAAAAAGTTCTTCGAAGAAATGCTTTGTTCTTCTTGACAGTTTTATAAAAATTTAATTTGTACCAAAGGAAACGTAAGAAAGTTGTAATTCGTGCCATTTAATAGCAGAAACTTACAATGATAATGAGTAAGCCTTATGAAAATTTGTAACGGTGAGTTTACATCTTGGTTAAAGTGAGCTTATTTGAGGTCTTAAAAAATTACTAATCAGCAACTTTTTAATAGTATTGTATGAACGTCGTTTAATGTAATTATGTTAATGTTTTAAAGTAACAAATTATACACAGAGGATCAGATCTTTGTCCAGTTTGAGTAGCCCAAAGTTAAGCAGAGCAAAGTTTAAACCAAGCAAGGATGCTAATAAGACATTTTTATAAACATTTATTCTTTTAGCAAAAACTTTTTCACAAATTTAAAATAAACATTTGCGTTAATGCGTTAGAACTAAAACAAAACTTTAAATCGCTTCTGATAGATTTAGAGAAAACAATGGGTGGCTGTATGTACACCACTTTTAGAAAAGATTAACTGTACCATTTACAAGTCTATTTGGCAAAAATGAAAATCAATTTGGCAGAAATGAAACTCAATTTGGCACAAATGAAAATCAATGTGGCACAAATAAAATCAATGTGGCACAAATGAAATTCAATTTGGCAGAAATGAAATTCAAATTGACATTAATGAAACTATATCCTGTTTCTTACTTGCTATCTTCATATTGCGGCATAATTTAAAAAAATTTTCTTTTTTAAATTCTTATAATATGCATGTATATAGTTTTATTATATAATAACAAATAATATAAATATGTACATATATAACGACCCCATCGGAGACCCTATATTTAGACCCAATATTATGGAGACTTAAATATATTATGGAGACCTAATAACGGAGACCTAAAATTATGGAAAATGTATACATATATTATAGCAACTTAATTTTGGAGACTATATATATATATTTCGGAGACCTAATATTATTGATTTCTACATATTAAATGCTTTTATGCAAAAGTCATATTTATAACAATATTACAGTATGTATATATTCATATATAGATAATATAGGGTCTCCACATATATTAGGTCTCCAAATTAGGTCTCCATAATATATATATAGTCTCCATAATTAGGTTTCTAAGATATGTATATATATAGTCTCCATAATTTTAGGTCTCCATGATTAGGTCTCCATAGCATATATTAGGTCTCCATACTATAATATATATATACTCGCAATAATCTATATATATATAGATATTAGGTCTCCATAATTAGGTCTCCGTAATATATTTTAAGTCTCCATAATATTGGGTCTAAATATAGGGTCTCCGATGGGGTCGCTATATACGTACATATTTATATTATTTGTTACTATATAATAAAACTATTGTAGAATTTAGTAAATAGTTTTTGAAATTTTGTTCCGATGTTAAAAGGTTTTTTGAAATTTTGTTACTTCCACAAATTTTAGTTTTCTAAATTTTGGAAAGTTTTTTGAAATTTTGTAGCAAATTTATTTGGTAACTTAGCACGTATTTAATCGTCTACCTTTTCGGCGCCTGTAAAGAAAGGCTCTCACCGATAACGCAATCTAGGTGTCTACTAAACGATAAATTTCTTAATCTTCTTGCTGGATCTGACCTTCGAACCAGCGACAGCAAAAATATAGTCTAGCTAAATCACAGCTCAGACTACTACAATATATTCTTTATTAAGAAATATGCTCCAATCTATTTAGGAGCCCGAATAGTATAAATCAAAGCAACAGGTTAAAGCTCAATAGCTTAATTCTTCACAATCACGTAGACAACCCAAAACTTGCGTTCAAAAACTATGACTTCACACAGTTAACAATTTTCCAATTTTAAGTTACCACAACGAAACATCGAATTAATTACTGCTTTTCAGCGAACCGTATTTATATCATTGGTAAGGTTACTCGAATGTTCTGACATTATCCAAATCACAACAACAACTATTACGTCATAATCAAAACAGGTCAATCGGATAGTTCTGGAAATTACTTTAAAGTTCGTGAAATTAAGCAGTGTTGCCATTTTCTTATAAATAAATGTAAAATATTTAAATTACTTATAAAACTGTTATTTCTTCGGCTATTTGAGCCGGACCAACGCGAAATCAAAGAGATGTTTTATGAGATTGTGAATCTACATAATTTGGGCGATTTTTAGGAACGGAACAACTATATACATGCATATTATAAGAATTTAAAAAAGAAAATTTTTTAAAATTATGCCGAAATATGAAGATAGCAAGTAAGAAACAGGATATAGTTTCATTAATGTCAATTTGAATTTCATTTCTGCCAAATTGATTTTAATTTGTGCCAAATTGAGTTTCATTTGTGCCACATTGAATTTCATTTGTGCCAAATTGAGTTTCATTTCTGCCAAATTGAATTTCATTTCTGCCAAATTGATTTTCATTTTTGCCAAATAGACTTGTAAATGGTATAGTTTTAGGCCAGCGTAATCGCAAGTTTTTTCAAAAATTTTTAATATAGAGATGAAAGCAGTGGTGAATATTGGGTGAGCCGAATGAGGCAGTTGCCTCGGGTCCCCCTCGAAAATAGCACATACAGTTTCATTTCGCTGCAGGTGTTTTTTAGAGGTTATTATGAAGTCGGGACGAAAAGTGGGAAATACAAGATCAATTCGAGGTGAAGAATTTTTTTTTTTTTTTTAGAGAACACCTTGATTTTGGGAGCAAAATAGGGAAATCAGAGATGAAACTGAAGTGAAGACCATTCTTTTTTTTTTAAGAGAAAAAAGTAAAAGACGAAATCAAAGCTCTTTTTCTTTTTTAAAGAACATCAATTTTTGGAAATCCTTGCCTCGGGCTCTTGAATTCGAATATCCACGACTGGATGAAAGAATCAATCCACACAACTATGCATCTGTTAATTATTCTGCAGTTTTTGCTGAATTGACTGAACTATGAACTATATCACGAATTAACATTTTCGCAACATTGCGCATGGGAAACACGAATACGTGGAAGTGTCGCCGACAGCTCCTTTCATGTATCTGTGTCACCCATGCACACGTTCACAAGACACGTTTTGGCATAAATAGCACAAAAAAAAAGACAATCGAGTAAAGTATATTGTTAGAAGTTATAAGCCTATATTTGTTTGCCCATAGACGATTCATTTTAATGTATTGTTGTATTAATGTATTAATGTATTAAAATGTATTAGAATTTACATTTGAGTGAAAGACGAACGAATCCTATTAAAATTAATGTTTTGCTGTTTAACTTTTGGAGTTTTTTTTATTTCAACTTGCTTAAGCCAGCGGAAATTAACGTCAGTGAAAAACTTAATCGAAAAAAAAAAGTATTTTGAAGTATTAAATTCAGTGCTTATCATTTCTGCATTGGGATCGAGATAACTGGTTCGATTTTCCGGTGACAGGCAGAGTACACAAAGTTGTTGCTCAGATGCAATTATGAGGAGATTTGTTCTGCGGCATCTTTAACAAGTATAATGAGAAATGAAGTTAAGGCTATTCAATATTTTTATGAATCGTTTTCGAAAGCAGGTCGGAAGCAATGGTTTGAGGGTTGCCCAAAGTTTAACACTTCTAAGGCTTTCCTGCGTCTCAGAAGAATAAAGTGATTGTTGTCATCGTCGTAATTGATAAAATGAATGCTATAGTCTTTGTAGGAGAATAATTTCATTTTCAAAATTTTTAACTTTTGACGGTCATAATCTGTACAAAACGAAGACTAATAGGTACGCTGAAAGTTAAATTTACGCTATTTTAACACCCTATAGAGCAAAGCGTTTTCATTTGTTACTTTTACAAAAATAATGCACAATTGTGGTTATTGCTCCTAAATCTCCCCAGATAACAGAAAAAATGACCCTAAGATGTGATAGATTACTGTTTGGAAAACGTACCAATTCATCTATTGATTTTTTAAAGTTTGGGACGCATTTGGTCTTCCAGAAGATCTGAACATCCTGGCAAAAGGTATCTCGAGATTTCTTTTTTTTATCGCAGAATCCTCAGCTTTTGACGTCTTTAATCTTAGTCAGGTGTTGTCACGGTTGTAATAAGGAATATAAAACCTGCTTTGAAAACAGATAAATTTCTAGGACAACAGACTTCTAAGAGAACAGTTCTAGGAGAACAGTTTATCTCTAATTTGGTCGGAGGTATTTAATGATAAAAATTTTAAACCAGGATGTGCCATTTCTATCCCGCTTTGTTTTATGTACGGCTTTGGTGCCGCCAAGCCAAATTTCGTTTGGGTGTCCCTAACTGCTGGTATATTTGCTTTGATCATGCGTACGTTGACGTTGTATTAAAAATTTTACGAAACATTGAAATGGACATTGAAATGAACACCTTATACTAAAGCAGGGATATCCAACTTTTTTGGCCTAAGGGCCACATACAGTTTGTGATAATTTGGCGGGCCACTTGAAATAGGATTCATGTTTTAGTTTTATTCTACTGACTAGCATGCAGGTTAGTGCAAAAACAGAAAAAATCTTGCACCAAAATTCCAATCTTAAAAATGTGTTTTTTCGCAATTTTTACTTTTCAGAATTTCAAAAACAATAAAAACAACGAACAGTAAAGTTGATAAAAATTTTAATACACATCAACAGTTCAATGTAAAATTTGGCCCTGCTTTTCTCTAACAAGCTAGAAATATTCGGTGCGATAGACGTGATTCCAAATAATGAAGTCATGAAAACTGCCAACCTCCGAATCCTGTGATATTTTTCTTTTGAAACGTAAGTTTTGTAAAAATCTAAGCAACGAAAAGTTATTGAATTTCTCCTTTGAATAAGATGAAATCTGAAAATTAATAAACTCCACTTGCAGGTTTTCAGGTACTTTTATCTTGAAAGGAAAAAGGGCAGGAAAACATATTGAAACGCATGGCAGATTTTTTAAACTTAGTGAATCTGCAGTTCAACTTCTTTAGTTCTGCTATCAGTATTGCGTATTTTTGAGTGTTTTGAACTTTCAGACTTTGAAGAGAAAGGAAATCAACAAAATTTTTGTTCTTTAAATGCTTTTCCCAGAGGGTTAATTTCATGGCAAAGGAGTTGACATGATCAAATATGGAATGTATTAGTTGCCTTTTCCTCGGCAAAAGTGAATTTAGTTCGTTTCAATGGGTGGTTATATCTACAAGAAAAGTAAAATCTTTTATCCATTTCTCGTCATTGAATTCAGTAATAGGGTTTCCTTTTGTTTCCATAAAGGCCTGTATTGCATCTTTGAGTTCAAATACTCGTTTCAACATTTTGCCGCGACTCAGCCATCGGACCTCAGTGTAGTACGGAATATCTTGGAAGTCTGCATCGTGCTCAGTAGTAGCTCTTAAAACTCTCTGTGGTGGAGCCCTTTGGAACGAATGAAGTTGACTGTTTTAGTGACAACTGACATGACGTTTTGTATTTTCAATGACTTTGTACAAAGGTTCTCTTAACGTATAATGCAATGGAACAACATAATGGAGTCATTCCTGACTTTACTTGCTTCAAGCTGAAGTACGTTTCCTACACCCTGTTGTCTCCCAACCATTGATGCGGCACCATCAGTGGTTATTCTCGAAAGCTCGACAAAGACAAGCCAAGAATCTTGATTGTCGCCATCATACCTTCTGACAAATCACTGCCTCTAATCGTGCCTTTAATGGAGAAAATGGCTGCAAGTTCTTCTGTAATTTCACAATAGTCATCAACTCCGCCTGTGAAGATTGCCAGTTGTGCAATAGACCTGATACCAGAGCTTTTGTCAAGCGCTAAAGATTACGATTAAAAATTTCGTGCTTTTACCATTGAACTTTCTTCTATAGAATTTCCGAGCTCTTCAAAACGACGAACAATGGTTTGTCTTGAAAGGCTTATTTTTACAAATGTCTCTTTCTTATCTGGACAAAAGGCATCAGCAACCCAAATAAAGCATTCCTTTAAGAATTTTCCATTTGAAAATGGCTTCGATTTTTTTGCGATTATTTCTGTCACCAAGTAGCTCCCTTTTGCAACTGACTCCTATAGCAAAAAAACGTTTAAACGGATTGGTGTCCACGAAGAACTTTTGTTAATTTTTTCACTTTATTTTCTTTATTTGAATAAGCAACTTGCCAAATTTTTGTGAGTGCGAAAAAACCAGGTAACCCAAGGCGTAACAATGTAGATATGACGTCATAAAAATAACTGGAACAATCACTACGTGCTGTTTTTAAAAGAAAGTCTCAAATGCGTACGACAAAAGCGAAAGGGTTTGGCAGCCCTGGACTACGGAAAACAATTGCTTATTTCGTGGAATGCAAATTTACGTCATTTCAAAAAATACCGCGCGGGCCACAGGCTGAACGCCCCTCTGCTAAAGATAACACTCACAACCTGGGTTGGACAATTATTTTTATTTATTTATTTATTATTTATTTTATCTCTATAGTTGTTCTCCTGACTCGCAGGAAAGCGACGGAGGCGCTAATACATAGGGTAGGCAATTATCCCGACCTGCTTCTGAAGATGCCAAGATATTGCTGTCCGCTTGAAATTTAACAGAGATATGACTTTAATTTAGAACTGCTTGCCAAGACGACCAAGCAGGGGAAAGTGCCGTAAAGTGTCTTTCCCAAGGACACAACAGAATGGCGCGAGTAGGTTTTGAACCGAGATCATGTCGATCACAATCCCGGCGCTTTAACCACTCGACCACGCTGCCGACAACTATTAAAGCAAATTAAATTAAAACAGCAAACAATTCAATCAAAAGTTTCATATTTAAAACCAACAATATAGCCGTATTTTTATTAATTAGTTACTAATATAAAAAACTTTTTTTTTTTAACAAAAAATAACATAAAAATAATTTGATCATATATTAATTTTTCTTATTCAGAAAAAATTGTTTTAAATTTTTTATAAATTTATCATTCTTTATTATGATTTTATTATAAAACCTTTACGATATCTGTAGTGATGACTTTACAAAAGGGAGGAGGGCTGGTGCAAGAAACAAACGGGGGTTACTTTTTAAAAGTAGTTAAAAAAAGCAATTCAAATAAAATTAAACATTTGTTTGGTCTTCACTTTTTTTCATGCTCTATTTTTTTGAGTAAAATGGGTGGCTTTAAATGGACATTGATTAGAAAATTAAACAGGGTTCAATGCAACTGAAGACCAAAAAAAAAAGTTAAAGACGTTTATCATAACAACTTTTTAAACCCGTTATGATGTTATTAAAAAGGGGGGAGCGGAATTTCTGTTTCAGGGTTTACTTTTACAACCTTTTTTCAGAGGGGCCTGGTGCAGCCGCCCTTTTCGTTCTATACTAAAGCTATCACTGGATATCATGACTCATGGTTTTATGATACACCAACTATAAATTAGTTTTGCTTGTGCGTTGAATGATACGCCAAATTTTCTTCTTGGTTGTGAAATAATATTTTCTTTGAATTAGAAAAATGTTTCTAACATTTTGATAAAATTTTAGCGTATCAAACATAAAATATAAACTTGATGGCAAGATCTTCTGAGTTTTCAAATTTTGAGAGATACGAAAATCAATTGCAACAACCTTACGATGAAATAAAAGTAGGTTTAACACTAAATCATGAAAAACCGGATAAAAGTTGTATACTGGGTTACCATTTTGTAATTATTTTTATCTGAAGTATATGCTTACATATTTGTCAAAATTGTTTTGATAACTATAACCCATATGATTACTTTTAATAAATATGCTTGTTTCTGAGCTAAGCGTTTAGTTTTACTTGTATCTTTTTTCAATTTCTATTAGCAATATTTCTAAAAAACGTGTTTTTTTAAATATAAAAAAATCTCTAAACCAAATATTTACTTTTTGATTATGGCAATTTTTTGTCTTCTTTTTAAAGCATAATTTTGAAATGTTTTTTTTGGTCAGATTAGATAGCAACCCTGGTTATACATTATGACTTGCAAATTTACTCAAAAAATGCAATTTTTAGCTTCCATTCACTCCTCAGGAGGTGGTCACTGTTCATTTGCTGACTTACAAACGCATTCAGAACCGGTTCTTCGATTTCGGTGAGTTTACAACCACTTGCAGTTTTCTTGGTATGAGAGTTCTGTTCGATTCCGGGATTGATCAAATTTGGCACAGAGTCGCTGACGGTTTGTCAGCATTGCCGCAGTACAATTTGAATGATTGCTCTTACAGTAGTTTAAATTATCTTGATTCTCCCCAATTTCAATTTGAGAAAGAAAGTAAATGGATGATATAACGATGATGATGATTGCGAGCATCACCCTAGAAACATATGGCTCCGGATAACAATAACTCATAAGAATAAGCTTTTTAAAAAGTCAACTGTGTTACGACTTTAACTCTTTAACTCTTTGGCGACGGAGTTTTTGTCCACTAGCTGCGCAATTTTAGGAGTTTTTTAAGAATTAAGCAATATTTAATTATAATTTCCCCATTGATTGTAAAAAAAAATTGTTTAAATTTTATATCATTAAAAAGATGATTTTTTCCGAAGTACAATGATATAAAATGTTTAAAAATTTCTTCAAAAACAAGTTTACAATAAATAAAATGAAAAACCCTACCATTCCTTTCAAAAAATCCCTTTTTCTCCAATAATTACGACTAGCGACAAGATAATTTGAATTTTCAAGTCGCTACGTGTCGCCAGAGTTCTACTCTGTTTGGCGGAAAAAATTTCGTCTGAATATTTTGCAAAGCGACCGCTCTATATTCGATTATATTCCCAAGAGAATATGGCGAACGGTACATCACTAATTAGAACAACAAAATTTTGAACTTGAATCGTAGTGTGTGTGCTTGCGTGCCATTGTTTGAATCTTTGCGCGGCTTTGACTTTGATTTAGAAAAAAAGTTTCTACTTTTTTTCGTGACAATTTATAAAGAAAAAATGGCAAGCTCATAGCTTATATTAGCTTCTTCAGCAAAGTAAGGTAGTTTCTTGTAACTCAATAAACTCTTATGTAACAAATTTTGATCGACTGATGTATTTTTGCTGAAGCATAAAACTACACGGGTAATATGTTTTAGCAAAATATTTTCAATTGGCTGATGTACAATTTGCAACTTTAGCAAATAAAAATTTATAAATTTTTTAATGCAAATATTGAAATGTTCTTTGTGATAAGCAATAAACCATTTTTACAAACAGAAGGTCACCGTGGATATGGCACACCAATCCTTTAAAATTTTTCATTTTTAATTTCCATATTTGTCCTCCTAACACACGAAAAAGCTTCGCAAACGCTATAAATAAAGCAGCTGTCAAGCAAGTATTACGACCTGCTTCCGGAGACTCCAAGATATTGCAGTCCGATTCCGAGCTATTGAAGCATATAATTTATAATTTAAAAAAAAAAGGGACCCGCAATTTAGACGAAACATTTGGTGTTCAAAAATCTGTTTTTAAAATAACATATAGAACCAAAAACCAGTTTTTGAAAAATATATTATTTCTTAAATTTAGTTGATTGATAGTGTTCGTATATATTCTTTATTTCATAAAGCTTTATTAATCTTAGTTTCATACAAAAAAAAACTTTTTTTATAATTATGACCTGATTAGTAAATTATAATTTATTAAATTGAACAACTTATCTCTATACGGTTCGTAACAGAGCTTTCATATGTTTTTTTGTTGATTAGAAATTCTGACTTTGGATCAAAGCGCAGCGGTATATAAAGGGACGTGCGCATTTGCTTGGGTATTGTGACGTAACAGAGGGTTTTCCAGGAAGTTTAGCCAAAAAAATTTGCCGTGTTTCTTTTTTTTTGCTCACTTTGAGCCACGTGACATGAGCTGATTTTGTCCCTCCCGTAGTGAAAGAGTATGACTCCTAATAAAAGTAGTGACTAGCCTCTGTTAATTTTCTTTCTGTTAATGCTAATTCTGTCAATTCTGTTAATTTCTGTTTCTGTTAATTTTCTTTCTGTATTGACTAGTCTCTGTTAATAAAAGTCTTTTTTATAGTAATTATATGTAATTTTAAAGATTAAATAAATATACAGTAGAACCTCGCAGTACGAGTGGCTCGTTGTACGAGAAATTCGCTTTGCGAGCGGCTATTTGTAAAGAATTTTGTCTCTTACGACGAGTAAAAATTCGTAGTACGAGTGATCGTAGGCCCTCAACGTCGAGGGACCTCGAAATTCGATTTCGAAGTTTGTAATTCTATTAAAAACTTGACAAACTAAAAACCTACTTAAAGTATATACAGTACATATCAAGCTTTTGAGGCCAAAAATGTTAAATTAAGCGATGATGATAGGAATATTATAACACCAGAAATTGTTCTACCTGACGTTTCAATGGACAGAGATTCTCATGACAGACAATAACCTATTCTCAGCTTCAATGTCTTCCACACGCTTAGATGGTTTCCATTTTAAGTTTAATAGATTTAATAAAACATGATTATTTATTGCATGCACTTTTATTATTCATATTACATGTACAGTATGGTTTATTTTTTTCTGATTGCACCTTTTCTGTTTAAAAAATAAACGTAAAAACAGAAATTTTGGGGATGGAACTGATTATTTACTTTCATATTAATTTTAATGCAAAAAATTGCTTTGTAATACGAAAAAATCGCAATACGATTTCGGCCTGGTAACGAATTAAACTCGTACTTCGATGTTCTACTGTACTTTTTTTCCGCTAGTTTCACTGATTCAACAACACATTGGCAGAAATCGAGAACGTAATTTTTTTTTCAGTACAGTACGTTAATCATTAATATTTTTTCTCGTATTGCAGCTCAAAAGCCGTCGTCCGTCCACTTTATTGTATCTTGTCCGAAAATCTCGAATCGTCAACTGAGATCATTTGTGACGCACGACGTAGGTGCGATTGCGTCAGGACTTGCAAAGTTGATGACTTCAGACAATTTAATAAATCAAACCTTCAAATTTGTAGTCCCTAAGCAGCAAAACCATTCAAGCCAAAAATTTCCAGTTAATGTAAGTTGATCGACTGTTTCTTTGTTAAAAGTAGACTAAACTTTTTGAAAAAAAGATGATTTTTTGCAAGTTGACTGACTACATTTGCTCAACAAAGGGTTTTATTTAATTTTTGATCTTAATGTTGGTTTTTTTAAATGCAGGTTAAACATATTAGTTACAGGTAAGATGCATAAGTTTGGATTGTTTTGAAAGTTAAACAGCTCGACCGAGCTCAAGAACTTGTTTCCACTTCGAGCGTGGAATGAAATATTCTTTTTTTTATTGATTTTTTTGCTTCACTTAGCACTTAATCGCGGAAAAAAGTTAAAAAATCAATAAAACAAACAAAGAACACTCCATTCCATGCTTGTAGTGAAAACAGAACTTAAGTCTGCAAATTACTACGCGTGAGCCAAATTCTTGACTTCTATTTCCGTCAACAAAGCAATAAAATCATCAACCAACTCGTGCCTCCAAAAAAAGAATCTAACACAGATATTAGCCACTTGTTTTCTATCTGGAAACATCTTTTCCTTAGAGCCTTAGAAACTTAATTAAAATGTTGACTATACTCCGAAAAATTAAAAATAAATTTTCTTGCTTTTTTTTTTTTTAAAAGAACTACATTATTATCCGGTTGATTTTTTCACATAGTTTTTTAATAGTTTGAAGTCAATTTGAATTATCGGTTGTTTCCCAGTCACATAAGCGGAAAAGAAACAGTTGATGCATCGACTTTACCCAATGACGGTTCGATAGTGTCTCAAACCATTATCTTTGAACGTGCGGTAAGATTGATAAAACTGTGAACATTTAATTTTTGTATTGCGGCATTGGGCCTTTAAGAAAAAAATTCTATCTCGAACATTATAGTGGCTATATTATTATATAGGGTGGGGCAAAGAAACCTCCCACATTTCATTTAAAAAAAAAATAGACAAGAAAAGCCTTTATTAAATCTGTATTACATACTTACAATGCTATATGATTTCCATTTTGTGTAAACTATTTTTTTAAATAACGTCCTCAAGATGGCGCTTTCGAGCTGCGATACACTGCTGTCAGCGTTTCCTGAAGTTTTCCATTACCCTCTGAGTCATTTCTTGTCGAATTTCATTTATTGTTTTGCGAATGGCAGTTGGAAGTGGTTTTTGAAATTTCTTAAGGCTGCAGGTACAGAGTCTACAGGGTCAGCACTGTAACTCCGTTAGTGAGAAAATTTTCCACAATAAATGCACGGTGTTTACTTGTTCAAGCATATCTAGACAAACATTTTCAAAAAAATTTTAATAATTCACTAGTTATTCAAAAAAAAATTTTAATAAATCACTTGTTTTTCAAATCTCTCACTCTAGAAAACAAAATGGCAATTCATTAACAACATAAATTTACTTAAATTAGGTGACTAACTGCAGCAGCATTGCCATAGTAAAACTTTAAAATGTGCGAGGTTTTTTGCCCCACCCTGCACTAAATCGTGTTCGTGATTCCTTTAAAAAAATGTAAGTTTAGAATGGGTCTTCCTGTTTAAGTAAAAAGGTTTGTGATGCATAAGCATTGATACATCAATTTTTTTTGTTGACAATGTTTAAATTTATCGTGTAAAGACGATTCGTTTACTTCTATTTTAGCTCTGATTGAATTAACTAGAGCAGGGGTTCCCTAACTGGGTTACATGTACCCACAGGGTTACATTTTGACTTTTTAAGGGGTACAATATATGTGTGAGAGTAGCCTTATCTAACTTTTTTGTTGTTTTGGGTAATTGATTAAATTTGGATCTAGCATATTTTCCAAGTATTCTCGCTAGTTTTCATGATATACCAAAACTCAAATAGACTGATACTTCGTACAGTGATTCTAAGTGGTTCATTAAGAAGAGCTTCTATGGAAAAATTTTTCGGTCAAAAAGCACATTTTGAGATCAAAAGCTTCACAGAACTAGTCACTGAACACCTTATGAAGTTCGAGAAGGAAATTGATGGATATTTTTCAAGTCTAGGTAAAATGAGTTTGCATATATTAGAAATCCTTCTACTGCAAACGCTCAGATGCTGCAGACTGAAACAGATACTCAAGAGGAACTGGTTAAACTCCAACATGATGGTTTTGCACGCGATGTGTATTCTGAGAAATAGTTATGTGAATTTTTGATTTATGATGTGCAACTCATACAAAAAATTGCTACACCTTCTATACAAGCATTGTAGTTCTAATTCGAAATGTCGAATTTTCAAAATAAAGGGATGTTCGCAATTGCTTGGGGTATTGTGACGTAACAATGGGTTTTTGGAAATTTTAAATTTGACATTTCGAACGTTCGACATTTTGAACTGCTACGAAGTATTGTTGTTGCTTCCATCATCATAGCTACGTGAATCAACATTTTTAGTGCGGGTGGAAATTATAAATCGAAATTAAGTCAAAACACCATAACCTAATCTTTTTCGTGCTTTTGCCAATGTTTCACCTCGTATCCATGAGCTGGTATCCGGTCAATTGCTCGAAATCAATTGCTCGAAAAGTAATTGCCGGCTTATTTACATTACATTGTTGGCTTGATTTTACTGTTTGTTTAAATATGTATTATATAGCTCTGAGTAATTTTGTGCGCTTTTTATTATTTTGTTTATTCAAATTTAACTTAATTAACAATAATCAAATTTTTTATATCAAACTAAAATTTAGTAACTAAACTGTAGTGATTAATTTGATTGCCAAAAAAAAAAAATTTTTTTTATTTTCACACGAAATCCAACTATAATTATTGTATCAACTATAAAATTTGGTTTTAAACGTAGAATTTAACTTTCTTATGGCTCCATATCATACATCTTTGAATTTCACATGTTGTCGTTTCTTATCGCATGATCACGTGATATTACGCCCGCTTTCATACAGCGATGTGGCATTATTACGGATTGAAATATATAGAGCAGGGGTATCCAAAGTCCGGCCCGCGGGCCGCAATTGGATGAGTTTTCATACGCCCCACGGACTAAATGTGGCGATATGCACTTTGAACCATAGTTGGATAGAATTATGTCCGAAATAACCCATTTACCATGTTAATTATTTCTTTTTAGAGATCACTATAATTTTGGGAGAAAAGTAATGAAATTAGAGATCAAATCGAAATGAAGGCCCTTTTTTTTTTTAGAGATCTCAACGATTCTGGGAGAAACATAGCGAAATTCGGGATCAAATCAAAGTGAAGACCATTTTTTTTTAAGAGATCGTTGCTGCCCCTCGGTTACTTTCACATTATCAATCTGGCCCTCCTGGAAAAAAGTTTGGATACCCCTGATATAGAGTTACTCTCCCGCAGACATTAGTTAGATAACATTAAATTTCTGTTTTAATTATGATAAAATAATATTGTAATTGTTTTGTTTTTATTTCTCTTTGAATAAGAAAATATAAGAAAATACAGAAAAAGCAGAAGTGGTAAACGAAGAGGTAAATTGTGTCAGTAGAGAAGAAGTGAAGAATGCACTGAGAAGGATGAAAAAGGTGAAGCGGTTGGACCAGATAAGTTGCCAGTAGAAGTTTGGAAGTGCATGGAAGAGATGGGAATAAAGTTTTTAATCAGACTGTTCAACAGACTATTAGTGGGTGAACGGATGCCAGAAGAATGGAGAAAGAGTGTGCTTATTCCAATCTATAAAAACAAAGGGGACGCACAGTGCTGTGGAAGCTACAGAGAAATAAAGCTGGTGAATCATACAATGAAGATATGGGAAAGAATATTAGAAACGAGTACATCAGAGGTACAGTCAAGGTAGAACGGCTAGAAATGAAGATGAGGGAGGGCAGGCTGAGGTAATATGAACATGTCATGAGGAGAGACCAGGAGTATGTAGGAAGAAGGGTGATGGAAATGGAGTTACCGGGAAAGAGGAAAAGAGCGAGGCCAAAGAGAAGATTTCTAGATGTAGTGAAGGAAGATATGGGAGAAGTTGGTGCGAGGGAGCAGGACATTGAAAACAGGACGCTGTAGAGAAACATCATACGCTGTGGCTACCCCTGATTAGAGGAAAAGGCCGAAAGAAAAAGAACAAGAAAATATATGTAAGTAGAATCAAGTTAGTGGCTAACTTCCTGAGTTTCAAGTGTTACAATAAACCTTGAAGATAATGCTCCTAACACTAGAAACTACCGATTTTAAAGTGTTTTGAAGAATTGCAATGGATTGCTTAGTTATAAAAAGTAAGTTATGCATCAGAGCAAGTTGAGCTTAGCACTACGAGTAAAAATGTGACAAAATTTTGGGGGTACATGCAAACCTTAAAAGTGTCCAAAGGGTATCAATAAACAAAAAGTTTGGGAAACCCTGAACTAGAAAATGAATCGATTCTCAAAAAAATTTTTTTTTTCAGAAAATTGAGCTTCATATCGAAATAAGAAAATCTATAAGGTACAAGTAAAAAGTTCTTGATTTAGTGACAATCATAAGCTATGATTTTTTAAAAATAAATTTTAATTACTTATACACTAGTACCGGGTTTTCTGAAAAACCGCCCTGGGCTGTTAATTGGAAAAAGGACAAATCAGAAAGATAAGATGTGAACTGAATAACCGCCCGAGCTGTTAATGGCAGTTGTGTCTGAACAACTACACATGCACACAAAACCCACACACATTACAGTTTATGTATAATCCATATTTATTTCAAAGTTTAACCTAAGGTTATACCGCTTTTAACAGCCACTAACTTGTCACTGATAATATAAGAACGGTGATTACGTTTTGTTGTTTTCTCTTTAGATGCCATTTTAAGGTAATATAATTCGACCAATTTATCAAAAAATCAGTTATTTTTTTAAACACTTCAACTTACAAAATTTTACCTAGATGAAAAAGCAAAATTATTAAAATTCATTAAAATAAAAGTAAACTTTATTGAAACACAGCAGGAACCATAAAACTTTATTAAAACTTTATTGAAACTAGTAAAGTTTATAAACTAGTAAACTATTGAAAAAGTAAACTTTATTGAAACACAGCAGGAACCATAAAACTGTACAAAACTACTAAAAGCATAGTAAACTTTTTCACTAATGCATTGTTAATAAACTTGTACGTCATAATCGCTTTTTGATATGGTAGGATAAAAGCTAAAATGACAAATAATTTTACTTTTAACATATTGTTGCATTACTACCGATACTGCTTGTTAAGTTTAATGTTCTCATTTGCTTGGCTATTTTAACTTTACAAACTGCATTAATTGATAGTTAAAATAAAAGACTACCGGTACCGGTATATCATTTTAGCACCATATAAACTCCCACCTAAAATAAGCGCCCATGGGTGGGTTGACGACTGGGCGGTTTTTAAAAAAACCCCGGTAGTATTAAGCTGCTTTGAAAACGAGAAGCACCAGACTCAAGTTTCGCTCTTGTTAGAGCTCGTCAGTGATGCTTATCTCACTGCGAAACTGACTACCTGAGTTTCGCTCTTGTTCCGTAAAAAACGACTAACTGTGGTCTTCCAGGAAGGAGACCACAGGTAGTCGGTTCGATTCTATAAACTATATAAAACTATATAAACTATATAAAATTCTTCATATGAAATAAATGAAATAAAAAATTGTATAAGATAAAAATTCTTTCTCCTTTCTGCAAGTTCTAAGAGAGTAAGCACTTGCTTAACCACTTGTCGAGTTAGTCTCGGTCATAAGGTGCGCCTTGTGCTACAAATCCGAGAATTACTTATAGCTGCTTTGAGTCGAATTATGGTCTGGCTTGTGTGGTCTAGTGATGTTGTCTCCTGCCTAGAAGACCACAGGTAGTCGGTTTCGCAGTAAGATAAGCATCACTGACGAGCTCTAACAACAGCGAAACTCGAGTCTGGTGCTTCTTGTTTTTAAAGCAACTTGATTTGTAAACAACTAAATCCTCATGTTAAACTAATAGTATTGTATAAGCTAATACAACAACGTACTAACTGGTATTATTATTTTTTATTTAATTTAATAGCTTTAGTTAATTAGTCGATTTAAAAGTTTAACAAAAGCCAGGCAACAAAGGGCAATGGTTGCCAACTTGTTTTGGAGTGCGAAAAACTTGTATACACACAATTTTCGACCAATAACTAAACAGCTATTTATTACATTAGGATTTCAGAGCAGCTACGCTTGAAATGGATCAGACAAAATAACAATTTTAAAATGCTGAAAGCATTTAATATTTTGTTTCTAGCAAAATAAGATCTACAGTTAAGTACGTATATCCATAAGTAAGGAATATTTGTCTCTCTTGCTACGGATTTTCGCGGAACACCTAAATTTTTGCAGAACATCGATATTTTACGGAATACCGGTTGGAAACTCTAAAATAAAGCCTAAGTCAATGTTAACTTACTTTTGAAGTTATGAAAGAAATTTTGCAAGGTTGAAGAGGCAAAAAATGCGGCTCTTTTTAAGAAGTCACCGAAAGCGATTTTTGTCAGTGAAACTAACCCGGACCCATCGCAACACCTGAGGGAATAAAACAAAGAAACCAAAAGGAAAAAAGAAGCATTAGTAACCGCTGGAGAAAATTCTGGGTCAGTTTCACAAACAAAAATTGCTTACGATGACTTTTTGAAGAGACCCCGAAAAGCGTTACTACGTATGACATCGTGAGCCAGAAATGTGAGAGTTTTACTAAACCTCTAATTGACCCAAGTTAGTGCTCAGTCTGAAGGCATTACAATAAGCTTTCCTTAATTAAAAAAATTCAGAAAATTTGGTTAAAAATTGATAGCTAATTATGCAATTAGTAAATAGTCATTTTGTATTGAAAGAAAAGAGGTTTTACTTTCAAATCAAAAAAATAAATTCATGTTTACAATCCATCTCTCCTTCTATGCTCTGCATTATTCGGAGCATCAAAAAATTATTGGAGCAGAACATAGTACATTTAAAAAAAGTCTCACTAATCCGTATATTATACAAGTTTTTTGATTTTAGAACAACTCCTGATTTTCGTTACTCTCTTGGTTTAAGCCCCGATGAAAGAGCGTTCCGTAAAAAACGTATACCTATTGTTTGTGAAACAATGAAGGCGATATTTGGAGAAGACAAAGGACCAAGAAGTCCAGAAGAGGTGAAGTCAGAAATACGTTTTTCCCTAGATATACCGTGCAATTTATAAGTCTCCGTCTCTAAAACTAAAATAAAACAACACTAAGAACAAACTAAATGCATTGAGTTACATTATTCCACAACGAAACACAATAACAGTAACGGTAAATAACAAGCAATTTCAAGAACAAATAATGGTAAATAAGAAGCAATTTCATAGCAATTGTTCAAAATGTTTACCATCTTGCTCCAAACAGAGATTGCATCGTTTCCTGAAGCTTGAATAACATTTACGGAGGACTTTTTAATTGATGTTTGTTAATTCATGTGAAATTGCTTTTTTCAAGTTCGTTGAGCGTTGTATAATTGTTATGGATTGCATAAACTCGATCTTTGATAAAGCTCCATAGCCAAAAGTCCAATATCGTAAGGTCTGGAGATCTTGGTGGCCATTCCTTGGGCCCTCTACGACCAATCGACCTTTGTGGAAAATGTTGATCAAGACATTGCCGTGCTAGAATACTGAAATGGGGCGGGGCACCATCGTGTTGATACCAATGTTGATTGTCATTTCCAATGAATGACAACAGTTTTTGATTTAATTGTTATTAGAACTGTTATATTGTTATATTGTTATTAACAAATGTTATTAGAGACGGAGACTTATGAATCGCACGGTATAATTAAATGCACTTAAAATGATGTTTTTTCGTACCTCATGTCATGATTTATTTTAGACTCCTATTGTTTCTTTGGTCGGATCCGGAGGCGGCTTTCGGGCCATTGAAGGAATGTGCGGAGCAATGGAAGCTTTGAGAGATACCGGACTTATGGATATTTTAACTTATATCAGTGGAATATCCGGTTCTGCTTGGTGAATTTACTAGACTTTTTTTCTTAGCTTAAAGCTATTTTTTATTAATTTTACTTTTATGAAAATCATATTTTTTAATTCAATTTATTTGTTATAGTGTTTGTTTCAGTTTATTCATTTTATTTATTTCTTTCAGTTTACTATTTAGTTTTTGATGCATTATTAACTGATAAAACTTTAAATAATTTCGAAAAAAGTTCCACATGTACCTTAAAACTTTTTTGAGCTTACAAGGAATCAAACCATTTTTGACTACTAGATATATATCCTAAAAAATTCATATATATTTCATAAAAAAATAAAAATTATAAGTTCCAAACATAGCATATTTATTTTAGGTACCTGACTTCGGCTTATGCTCTGAAAAGTTTCAAAGCAAGCGAGCAAGAAGACCTGCACGAAGGATTGAAATACAGGATCCAGGATAATTCAATTTCAGCAGTGTTTCGTCCCCGCAATGCCCATTGCTATGAGTAATTACCAGATTTTAATTTTATTTGTAAGCTAACTCATAAATTCTGTGTTTTATAAATTTATGCAATTAATGTTACAGGATTGAGTATTTAGTGGCGATCTTAAGCATAAATTTTATTTTTAGCGCGAACGAGGTCTAAGAATTTACGGAATAAATCAAGTTGTTCTAAGAATTTTCAAAATGCACGGCTGAAAGCAATAAATTAAAAACCGTAAGCCGTTTAGTATTGATCATCGCTTTATTTAGAATTTTAATGCTTTTTACACATGCTCTAAATAATTTTTTTCAATGAGAGCTCTGCAAGGAAAATTGATTTACTTTAGGAACCCAGGTGCATATACAGAGTACCTATAAGTAACCTTACACTTGATATCACCAAAGAGTAAAAATTATAATTAATTATTATTGATTACGTCAGTAATTGCACATGTAAAAGTTCAGCATAATGCACAATGCAGTGTTACTGCTGACTTTAATAAATCAATATTAGAGACTTTGTTCACTCGGATTGGTATCTACGTACTGTATATACCTGTGTATTAGCCGCCCCCGTGTATAAGCCGCACCTTCTTTTGGATGTTTGAAACCTGCCTTTCAATAGTGATCCATATAAAAGACGCATCAGTTCTACGTAAGATGATTGAGTCAAAATGCCTTTTTATCTACCGCTGTGACTGTGCTAGTGTCACAGTGATGTATCGTAATTTCTAACTGAAAGGACAAAAAGTGACAAGGACAGTGCTTGAAATGTATCGGTGAAGAAGGTAAACACTTCAAACAATTAATGTAATACAGCGATTATTATTGATTTTACTGTAACTATTAATTCAAATGGATTGAAAATTGTGTAATTGTGAGATAGATACGTAAATTCGTCATTGTAATTGTGCAATTGTCTGATAAATAAATGAATTCATCATTGTGACAAGTGTAAGGTTACTTATGGGTACCCCTGTGTAATAGAAGGCCGCAAGAGTGACAGAAAAGAGCCCTATGAAAAAATTCAGAGCAATAATTAAAGTAATTAAAAGCCTAAGGATCCGAGAAAACGTCAATGACAGTTAAGTCAGAGATATTAAAATTGCAATCAATAATATGCCTGTATAAATTTAATAGGAATATTATTTATTACGTATGAGGTGGGAAACCTTTATGTTGTTGGAGGCCAATTTATATTTGGCAGTAACAAAGGAGACCTCATACATTGAAATACCCAAAAAAACGTCTCCAAAAAGTAGTAGTCTCTAAAAAGAAGTTCTTCATTTTGAATTTGTCCCTATTCTCTTGATTTTGTGCCTAAAATGTATAGATCTCTGAAATAAAAAAAGGTTTTCTATCTTATCAATGGTCATTGTTACGTAATTCTATTACTTTTGAAATTATAATGGAGACTGCGCAAAAACTGATGGAGGCCGCAGGCTTCCCACCTTTATACTGTAATTAAATACATACTGAAAAGCAATTTTCGAAGTTGTGTGGAATTTCACCACATGTATCAAGACGCTCGCTTATATGAGGCGTTTAATTGAGAATTGATTTTCTCTAAAACGTCAAGCACAATTACAAATACGAAAAAAGCAAAAATTGCCGAACAAATTTTTATTTATACAAATGATGTCAGGCGGCTACGTAATAAGTTATACTTGATTTTATATAATAAAACATAATAAGTTATTCAGGCGGCTACGTAATAATAATTGACTTTTCACTTGAACACAGGACGTTTTTGACAGAGTGGGAGAGCTTAGATTTTTTTGTTGAACGTAATGGTAAACCATTTTGCCTTATATGTCAGGCGTCATTAGGGCATTTTAAAGTTTCAAATCTTCAGCGCAACTTCAGCTCACTCCATGGTAACATCAATTTCCGAAAGGGAATGAGCTTCGCAAAAATAAATTGATCACTTTAAAAAATGAGGCAGAAAACCAGAAACAGTTTTTTCAAAAATTTATGAAGCACTCAGAGACTGTAACACTTGCATCGTATCAATTGGCTTGGAACATTGCACGGGCCAAAAAGCCATACAATGACGGGGAACTCGCTTTAAGAGAAGGAACTACAGTATTGCGTCATGGAAAAGTGTGCGAATGGAAAAATACCCCAATGTTAAGCAGGCTGCGCTTAAGATACTGAAAATGTTTGGGTCAACATACGTCTGCGAGTCTGTGTTTTCAACCCTAAAATACGTAAAATGAAAGCATCGATCTGTACTGATTGATACCCATGTGAAAAAGTTGCTTTGAGCGGCAACAACGGAATACAAGCCAGATTTTGAAAAAGATTGCTCAATACAAGGTATGCCAGAAGTCCCACTAAGTAACATGTATAACAATAAATGGCTGGTAAACTTCTGTTATTATCATGTTGGTGTGTGACATTTACAATAAATGTAGCTGAGCAAAGGTATGTGCGTGAGTAAGTAAGAGGTGGGGTAATTTTCTTGTATGCCCTTGTGTATGATATGGCTCTTTGCTGTAACACAGTAAGGAATGTGGCTTTTCGCCTCAAACTGGTTGGCCGCCCCTGTTCTAGAGTTTTCTTTTTTTGAAATTTAATTAACTATTGGTTGAAAAACAAGAAGTGTCAGAAAAATTTAATTTTACAATTTTTAATTCAGAGCAACAGTAAAAACGTTTTTTTAAAGTACTGCGTGATTCAGCTAGGAAAACCCTATAAAGATAAAAAAATATAATTATCGCTGTCAATTTTTGTCACGATTGTAATTAAAAATGTGATAGGAAACTGAAGCCTTAACGAATTTTTGAAATGGTAGCCTACAATAGAAAATATTGTTTATTTTGTTCTTGTCGAATATCTATCAAGATTTTTCAAAGCTCATTGCACGATAAGCGCCAATTGTTAAATTTTGTGGTTATAATGATTACAAAAAGTTTCGTTTTCCACTTAAGATGTAAATTCTCGTTCCTCTTCATATCCGTAGAAATAATTTAGCTGATTGCTTTTAGTCTTATTTGCCAATCGTTGTGTCTACCCACTTAGAAAGTAACTGTAGGTGCAAACAGCAGTAGCTTACTGCTGCTGTGAGCTGCAAAGTAATACTACAGAACAATGTAATGTGAAATTTTCATTAAAACTGTTTACCGTTGTCGTGTGCACAGAAAATACCTGAAGAAAAGCTGCAAAAAGCATGGACAACCGCACACATTTGCAAACTACTTTCCAGGTTTTATAATAGGAAAACAGCTATTAAAGAAAAAGGTTTGTTAATATATACTTCATTGCTCATCACGTAAAAGTAGTAAACATGATTTTTTTAAAACCTATTTTTTCCGATAACAAGTGCAGTTTTAAAGATAATATAGTAGAGTTTTAAGGTTAATGGTTACGGAGTTTTTAAAGTCAAACTTTATTTTTTAACGTAGTCTATTTTTTGCAAGAACGAATAGAGTAATTATCTAATGTAAAGATAAATCTATGTTTTGGCGTTTTGACGTTATTTGATGTAGGTTTTAACTGATACTTGTAAAAAGTTTTTTTTTAATAAAAGGATATCATAAAAAAACTGAAGTTTTGAATTTCACAAGTGTTAAGATGAACAAATAACAAATTAAGTGTTAAGATCAACAAATTGGCAAAACTGGTGTTTTTAATTATTGATATAAATCGGAAAATTGCCAACTTGAAGGGTTGCCAAAAGCGAGGGCAGGGGGTCCATTTTCCCCTTGCCCTACAATATTTTCAAAACACGAGGGCAAAAAGAGCAAATAGTGTCCTTTGAAATTCGCAAAACAGAAGTATTCAGTTACACCTGCCTCAACAATTATATATTCTCCACAAAAAGTAAATTCAAAAAAGTTTGTAAAATATCTTTTTAGACAAGGTATCACCAAACTTTTTTCCAAAAGAGCGCCTTTGCAAATAACAAGAACAAGGGGGCAAATTAAAAAAAAATTTTTTTTGGTTGAAGAGACAGTCTCAACAAACGTAAATTTTAGCGTATTGGAAAAAAAAACCAAAAGACAAAGACTTGCATCAGGAGCGCTCAACCTTTTTAAGCCAAAGGTCATTTAACCTTATCAAAAGCATTTGCGAGCCAAGTGAATAAAACACCGCAGCTGAGTTTTACAAGTGAAAACTTTTTTTTAAATAGATAGTAGAATTGGAGTCATTTTTAAAGATTTTCGTCTGACACGCTCCAGAAGAAATCGTTAGATTGAAGAAAAAGCGAGCCAAGCTGAATTTTATAGTAAAGAAAAAAACTCTTATTGTTCGAGAGAGACTGACCAAAGAGAAGAAAAAGCTAAAGGAGTTTCAGGCCATAAACACATCTTTTCGTTTACAAAGAATAGGGTTAAGAGATTTAATAAAAGTACTGTAGCTTCTGGAGCGTAAAGGTGAAACGTAGAATGAACTTAAACGAAAATAGAGAATTTGCATCACCGAAGAGCGCGTTGTGTTTTGCCCAATAGCAGACTGGTAAAAAAGGAGATTTTAAAAGTTATTCTTAACTTTTACTAACTTCGCTTTTCAAGCAGATCATAAACGTCCTGTGAACCAAAGTATCAATAAGATTAATTTTGCGTCTTTCCTCATTTTTCCTTAATAATCTTTAATTCCTTCCTCATCTACGTACCTCAAACCTCAACTTTCTCATTTCTTTCTTTAATCCTTAATCCTCAATTCTTTCCTCATCTACCTCAATCCTCAATTTTCTCTATCTTTTTTCAACAATTTACATAAAAAAAACAAAAAAAACAAACCGTTTTTTTGTTCTTGAAAGGCAAAAAATTCAATTTGTGATCTTGGTAGGCTATACAGAAAACCTACTTCCACTGGCCAGTACATATACCAGAATTATTTCAACCATCAATGACTCTCGAAAAACGAGAGCTTTTTTCTTTTCTTTTTAGTTTGCATCACCTCGCTTCTTTCTCATTCTGACGACTTTTCTCGAAGAATGTCAGACAAAAAGCTTTGGAAATGACTCTAATTTTACTTGATATTTTCAAATTCTGTGCAACAAGTAGTCTCTTCAAATTTTCTTTTTGGTCTGCACTAAGTTTTGTGTGTTGGACGAGCCTTTTTATCCGAAAAGCGCCTTTTTACGAAAATTTTTAATATGCACTTCCCGCCAAAAATTTTTCCGGCACCCCTGCTCAATTAAAAAATATTTTTTTCAGAGCGATATTTTAAAGTAGCAAGTAAACTTTAAAACTGACTACGAATCAAAAATTAAATTAAATTTTTTTGTTTAAAAGGTATCAGAAAGATTTAGCAGTACAATATCATACGTTGAAGATGGATCTGTTCCATACCCAATCCTGGTGGCATTACAAGTCAAAAGCCGAGTCAAATCCGCAGAGTATAACAGTAAGTTTAAAGCATGCTTTTCCTTTTACTTATAAATGTGCGGAATTCTCAACTTAAATTCTGAGTTATGAATTTCCAAGTTAAAAAAGTTTCAAATTAAATATATTAAAAACTTTTAATCTTAGAGAATCTACCTTATTATTTT
This sequence comes from Diplosoma virens, assembly GCA_963680785.1. Lineage (NCBI taxonomy): Eukaryota > Metazoa > Chordata > Ascidiacea > Aplousobranchia > Didemnidae > Diplosoma > Diplosoma virens. The sequence continues at coordinate 26,710,754 of OY796884.1, forward strand.
TGCTTTTCCAATCTTTTTCTGATCAGTCCCCAGGGGCGCCGGAAAATCTTTTGGCGGAAGAAGCAAAATTTAAAAATGGCACTTTTTCGGTTAAAAAGGCACTTTCAACGAAGCAAATTTTAGTGTATTACAAAAAAGTTTATTAAAAAGCTTACTGAAGACAAAAATAAAACATTTCCGTGACGGCGGTGTTTTATTTACTTGGCCCGCAAATATTTTTGTCAAGCCAAAAAAAGGTTTTAAGTTTTTAGCGGAAGTGAAGACCTTTTTTTTATTGGTTTTCATTGTGCATTAAAGAAGATTTTTGCCTTTAAACTAAATGAAAGCTGTTTTTGTTTTCGCCAAATTTTCAAGTAAAACTTTCTTCAATACGCTAAATTGTGTTGTTGAGAATATCTTTTCAACAAAACAAGTGGCTTTTTAAAATTTTGTCCCTCATAGCTAAATTAGTCATTGTTATTTGCTGTATGGCTCTTTTTAAAAAAAGCTTGATGACCCCATAGTTTAAATCAAAAATTGACAAATATAGATGGATTAAAATTTTGGTCAAGATTATATAATTGTAGAAATAAATCTAACACAATAATCCTGCTTTGCGAATTTCAAAGGGCACTAACTGCTCTCTGATTTTACTGGCACTGCGTCCCCACTTCCGGCGCCATTGAGCTTTTTCATTTTGACTGAAATACTTAAAAAAGCAAAGTTAAAAGGTTATAAATTTTTTGTAACTTTTAACTGAAGTTTTTTTGGCAAACTCTTGTTTTGCGTATCTAAATTTGGAAGAAAAAACATAAAATTATGCTGTTTTTTAAGCGGTTTTTTTATCAGGAATAAGGTAGATTTCAAAACTGCTCAAACTTTTGGTTAAGTAGATAAAAATTGAATTGAGCCAATTTGCTTTCTCTACAAACTTTTACTGGTGACATATGTTGTGCAATGAAATCATATTGCGGAATTTCTAACAGCGTACTTTTAAACAAATACGAATTGGTACTTTGCTCTTTAATCTTGATGTTATTGAGATCTCGATCGCGAGTCCAATTTTTGATTAGACTAGGTGTGTTACGACCTGCGGTACTAGATCATTTAGGTCATATGTTCATAGGTTGAAAAGGCACTTCCAACAAACTCAGATTTTTGGATATTACAGAAGACTTAGTTAGGACTAAACAAAAAAATTTAATTATAAAATTCGGCAGCTGTGTTTTATTTACTTAGCCCGCAAAGACTTTCAATAAGTCAAAGCGGCTTTTGACTGAAAAAAATGATGCAAACTATTTTTTTGGTTTTCACAAAAAAAAAAATTATCTTAAAACTCAAGTGAAAACTTTTTTCGGTCTTCACCAATTTTTAGAAAGAATTTTTTCCAATACGCTAAATTTATGTTTGTTAAGACTTCTGTTAAAACAAAAACTCTCCTTTTTTTAAAATTTTACCCCCGTGCTAACTTCTTTTATTGGCTATGTGGTTCTTTTAAAAAACGTTTATTGACCCCTTGTCTTAATTGATATTTTTTATACTTTACCGGATTTAATTTTGATCGAGATGATATCATTTTGTACCAGATCTGACACAATTCTTCTGTCTTGCTAATTTCAAAAGTCACTGTCTGCCCTCCTCCCCGGTGCCCCCACGTTTTAAAAATATTGCATAGCTGGAGGATCAATATGCCTAATTGATTAATTGTGGAACTATTTTTTCCAGCAATCATGGAACGAACACCACATGAAATGTCGTTTCCTTCTTACGGCATAAACATTCAATCAAAAGACGATGCTTGTACCTGGAGCCATGGATTTTGTGCCTGGAAATGCCCCGAATTTCCCCTTCATTTCGTAATTGCTATGACTGGGTGTGCTTTTGCAATTCTTTTAAATAGCTATTATGAAACTGGCTGTGAACTCGAGAGAAAATTTTTGGATTATGTCGGTAACTTGCTTTTTCAATAGCCTGAAAAATTTTTATGTATAGTAGTCCTTGTTATCAACATATAGATTTATTTTACTTTTGCAGAAGAGCAACGGTTAAAAGGACGAACAAAGGCGGAAGGACGAGATAGTGATGACGAAGCAAACTGTGACTACGTAGTAAGAAAATAATTAGACAACTGCAAAAAACTAACTTAGCTTTTAAAAAATGTCTCAATAGAAAAAGTTTGTTTTAATCTTGAAATTTGCACAAAAACATTGTATTTTATTATAAGGTAGGATAAACCTAATCAAGTGGAATATTTTTTTCATGGACGTTTGACAGCAGTGATTTTCAATTTTTTTAATATCGCGTTCCGGGAACATAAGAAATTTCCATTAGACGTAGTCTTCACATATATTGCACATGCAGTTTGAAAAAGCCAGGCAGCCTCCTCATGCTAGGGTGAGTTTTAACTGATGATAACATTTACTTAAACTAATATTGCTGCTATTTGCACCTACCAAATTGAAATGTCCTAGTAAAAAGTGCACGATTTGTTGTTTAAAAGTGCTGTTTCACAGCTTTTGAAACAACAAATGTTGACAATTGAGAGATCCAACACATAGTCTGGCAAAGTACGATATGGGCTCCACCTTTTGCTTAAAGTTTTTTTAATAAGTTTTTATGTTTCTTGTTAAAAACTGTTTATTATACTCTCTTCCAAAACACTTTACCGCGCTCTTACCAAAAGAGTGCTTTATGAAAAGATTGCACAACAGTTTATTTTTATTCGTACTGGTAGTCGTTAAGTTATAGGTTTAATCTGTGTTTAAAGCAATTGTAGCTTGCGTTCGTCGGAAAAGACTCTTTTTGCAATTCGCCATCTTTCCAATCTCGATAAACAAAATTATCATTGAAAGAAAAACAAAACTAAAACTTGACTAGCATCAGTTATTTGAAATCTTGGAAAGCAAGCCGCGGTAATTCTGAACAATTTTTTAAAATTTTGACATTTTTTTCTATTACTCAGAAAAGCATCTGAGGCACTGATTCAATCTTTTTTCTTCTATGGCCCATTTTTGTGGCGCAAAAATTCCGTGGCTAATTAATTTACTGCTTGGTGATCTTGACAAGCAGTTCTAAATTACAGTAATATCTCTACTAAATTACTAGCGGACAGCAATATCTTGGCATCTCCGGAAGCAGGTCGGGGTAATTGCTTACCCTATGTATAGCGCCTCCGGCGCTTTCCTGCGAGTCAGGAGGATAAATATAGAGATAAAAATAAAAACTATAAAATAAATAATAAAAATTTTTTTATGCAAAAAAAAACAACAACTACAAAATATGTTTAAAAAAGAGAAAACTCCAAAACACATTTCATAACAAATTATCTCTATTTAACAGCACAGTAGTGAGAATTTTGCTGCTGAATTTTATCAACCAATACGCGCACAACTCAAACAATCTTCAATGTCAGGACAATTTTCAGGCTCTCTTGATCTGTACCAAAGTAAAAAACTCTGTTTTATATAACTACGGACTAAAAGCAAAAAGCATTTTGATGCATTCTTTACCGAAACGCGGATATAAAACACACACCTTAATCCAAAATTACCAGATCGATAAAGTCTCAAATATGTTTTTGAAAGCAGAGTTTTCCTAGATTCATTTTTTAAGCTAGCACTAACTTTTTCTACCGGTATTGCAAACAGCTTTCCCACCAGCTTCAAATCAACATCAAATATTCGGGGAAGTGGATTATATCGAAATTTCTTTCTAAAAATTAATAAGATGTGTCAATATTTCTGACGATAGATTAATGTACTTGCTACAATCAATCACAGATGAAATCGCTCCAAACATTTGAATAAAAGCATTACTTCTTACTGCGGCAAAAAAATTTTTTTTTCTTGCTTTGTAATCCGACTGGAGAATCACAGAAAGCTTGATCACCAAAAAATGTTAAGACAGAAAAAGTTGCAAAGATTGAGAACGAATAAATATCGATTTTTAGCTTTAGCGCTTGCAAGTTGCAATGATGCTGAACAATAAAGTGTCGCCCTTCATCACCAGATTCACTATCATTAACATACATATAACGGTTTGCTCGTAAATTTTATGCATGTGAGACTGAAAGCTTATTACGCCTTGTAAAAAGTTGCTTTGTGGCCCCTTAAAAGACATTCATCTCTTGTGACTCAATTACTAACTCCTTATGGCCCACAGGTTCAGAAGCCATGATCTAGACCAAAAGTAAAGTCTTAAAAATCATTAATCTTTTTTGTATATTATACCTATTTATCAAGCTAGATTACTTGATTTAGCCCCATGCAAATTAATTTAAAATATAAAACGAATTTAATGTAATTTACACATCTTCAATCAATTATTCTTTGCTTTATAAATGCGCATTTGTGAACAATCTTTAAGTCAAAGATTAAATCCTTTCAAAACAGTTGCATATTTTCTATTTATCTTTTTGGCTCGAAGGACAACGGAGGAGACATTCATCTTGGATAACTGTCAAGCGATTAACCGGTGTGGCTTTTGAAAATCAAGATATTGCTGTCCGGTTGCAATTTTTTACCTAACTATAATTTAGAGCTACTTTGCTAAAACTGTAGAAAGTGCGGTAAAATGCCTTTTCAAAGGACACTACAGTATAACGAAAGTAAAAATTTAACCGAGAACATGTCAATCACTTTCGGAATCAAACGAGATTTTTTTCTTCGGTCCGATGCAAAGCATTTCAATGTGAGGCTAACATTTAGGCATGTTTGTGGTTTCTTGTAAAAATAAAGTCGTAAAGAGTGCTTGAGTTGTTTGCTGAATAACCTAAGCTTATCTTTGTTTACTCGACATATGTGCTTATTTTAACTAAAGTAACTTTATACTGTAGATTGCTTCAGATGATGAAAGTTTAAACGAGCCTGAAGAACCTGTCATCGAAGAATTTAACTCGACGGATAACATTTCCGTAGACGATTTGGATTGTAAATTTTAACTGATTTTTAGTTCATAAAAAAATTATTACAAACTAAAAAACTTGTTTATTTTTGTAATTTTGAAAGAGCTAGCAGACAACAACGAAATTGAAATCTGCTGGTACATACAATCGCTTTAAAACTTGAGACTTTTTGTTTTTACGTTGGTATGGCTTAGTTTTTTTGTATAACTTAAGACAAATTAAGACAACTACTTAGTTTCAATTTTTAATTTGATTTTGCTTGTAACTTAAATTTAAATAATTATTTTTTAAAAGTTTTTATTCACAGATGAGTTAATTGAATTGCCTGACGGAAAAACTCCGAAGTTTAACAGACTTAATCGTGCTACAATAAAACAAATCGAAAAGTAATAACTTATTTTATCACCACGTTGAACAGTATCGGTAAGCTCAAGCAGCATCTATTAAAAACTAAAAAAATTTTAAATCAAGTTGACTATCTCGTACCGGAAGTTGCATATTCACAAAGTAATCGGTTTTTGGTTGCCTCAGATTAATTCTCTCTGTTTCCATGACAACAATGTGGCTTACCACGGTAACTATATATTTTTCAGACGTGCGGGGCAACGTTGAAGGCGTTGAACTGAGAACAACCGTCGAATGACTAGATCCACCCAGTTTTGTAAATATTAAAATAATGCGGCCCAGCTAAATTTATTTGTATTTTTAAATCGTTATCCATAGGCAAGTGACGTCGAGTGCTTTTTCCAAAAAAGAAGAGCAGTAAGATGAGGATAGGGATCAAAGCAGTTGCGTATTTGAGGGGAATTGTGCCATGGTCGCTCCTTGGAGATCACTAATGCGAGAAATCAGAGACAGGTTTAAAGTGAAGATCCTTTTTTTAGATACAACTAAATTTTTGGTTCGAAAAATTGATGAAACCACGACAGATTCTAAGTCAAGAACTTTTTTTACCACTTAAAAAAAATTTTTCACTAAGGTAATTTGATTGTGGTTGCATGGCCCTCTCCCCGTTTCAAAAATCCTCGGTACGTCACTGGAGCAAACTCATATCATGTTGATCACAGTCACCGTCAAAACGTGATATTAACACTGGATAGCGACAGCAATTTTATGCAAAATAAAAACCTTACCGTAATGAAAAAATTTAAAGCCAAAAACAGCCTTTACTACGGTAAATATTAAAGATAAATCATTAGATTACTTCAATTTAATTGCAAGTACAAGTGCGAGATATCAAAAGCACGAACACAGCTCTTCGCTGGCACTCACTTTCACTGGCAACAATCGCCTCTTGCGAGTGTTAGCCAGAAGAATTTTCCAAGACAGTTTTTTTAATGGCTATTGTCAATTTGATAGTTTAATGAATTCCTTTTTTTCGGATATTTTACGATTCTATACAATTGACAACTTATTCAATAATTTGTCGTAGATTCATTAAAACTTTTAATTACAAGTTATAGTAATTTTTTCATCAAACTCTATTTTTGATAGAGTTTAACAAAAGCTAATAACTTATTATAATTTCAAGTAATTCTAAGTCTTAGTTATTCTTTTTTCAGATACTTTGTAAGGTTTATAAACTTGGTTTAAGGAAAAGAAATATTAAATCGATTCATGCATAATTATTTTATTCTGTTAACAGAGAAAATCCCGAGTTTCTGTCTCGTAATGCGATTGTCGGTCGCACTTTTCGAATGAAAAATTTTGCACTAGGCATGGATGGAATAAAAAGATTTCCACTAAATCCGTTGGTTACTACAAACCCGTGTTCTGATGGTTAGAAGTAATTGGAATAACACTTTTGTTCAACAGCTCAACATTTTTTAACGTTGATATTACTACTATTATACGACTTTGCTTAAAAACTAGTTATTAAAAAATTTTTATTTGCTCATAGACTGCGAAAGACAGACGCCTGGCTCTTTTGGAGTCGAAGAAGTTAAATACAAGTTGTCAACAACAAAAAACATTTTTTCAATCGCCGACGCTGGTATGGCTCAATACTTTTAATTTAAAATACAAATTTTATGATAAAAGTTTAGCTTGTATTACAAATAAACGTGATAGCCTCATTATTTCTTTGATATTCTAAAAAGCGTAAATCGTTGAAAAAAAAACTTCAGTTTTGTACAAATGAATAGGTTTTTTTTGTAGAACCATATAACAAAAAAAAAACAGAAAAATTAAAGAAATTTTTTTAAACATGTCAGCAGCGTAGCTGATACTTAAAACGCCGTATTGATGGTGAATGTAATCAAAATGGCGGTGATTAGATTATACTCGCATCATTTTGTTCTGTTTTCGGGAAAAATTTTAGCTGAAACTCGACGGATTTAGCAAGCTGTGACCCGACAGTTGATCTAAGCGACAATCATCAAACGACAGTTGATCGAATTATGAAAGAAAAAAATTTCAACGAAATATTTCAAAGCCATCTGGATTTTCTTGCCAAGAAAGCTAAAAAAACTTTTTGACCATTTCTTTTTGGTTTCTATTGAATCGAGTTAATTGAGATATGATAAAATCTTTTTACTTGACAATGTTCCAATTCGGTGTTTGGCAACAGGGTTTAAAAAGCAATTTTGGTCATAATAACAACACTTTTGGTTTCGGTTAATTAATAGCCGAGTGCTTTTAATATTCTGTTGTAAATGAAACCATATTTGTTTTGCAGTTCTTACATCTTTTGCAGTTTTTCAACTTTTTATTTTTTGGCTCAATATCAGAAACACACAAAAACCCATGGCCCATTGCTCCACCTAAAACACAACCTTAATGTGTATAACAAATTCAGAATTGTTGTTTTATTCACAGTGTTAAATGAGAAACAAAAGCAATCCAAATAAAATCAAAGTAACTGATTAATAAAATTAGTGTAAGTCTTTTCGTGGACTTGATTGACAAAGCTTTTTACAAGCTTTGTCAGTGCAGCAAACATCTGTGATTCTCAAGGTTGAATCATGGTAATTTAATGAGCATCACTGACGCCTTTTTGCTGAATAGCGAATAGTTGTAGTGAAGAGACAACCAGAAGCTAATAACGTGGTTCTTAAATGCCAACCTCAACAAGTCGCAATTAAAACTTCTCATATTAATCTTCAGAGTGCCTGTAGCATGAAATATTTCACGTTGCGTCATTGAAATAAGACAATAATGTCAAAAGAATAGAAAAAAATCTGCAGCAGAAGCATATAAAAGAAACAAACTCAAAAGCAAAAGTCTACTTGTTGCCCGCCGAAAAAATACTTTGCCCCAGGACCCTATCGAGAAACCAATTTTGTTTTTTCGATCAGCTGTCGTTAAATCCAACTGCGGTTTCGATCAATTGTCGCTTGATCAACTGTCGTAGTACCCTTAATAAGCAACTTTAAATTTTAGTTACATCACTATATAAAAACTAAATATCACATTAATAATTGCAACCGGACAAAAACATCTTGGTATATCTGAACGTAAGTCAGGGTAATCGCTTTACACTTTCCGTGCCAATCAGGAAGACAAACAGAGATGATAATGACGATATTGTTCCTTTTTTTTAACTTTTTGACAAGCTTTATGCTTTCGAAAAATATTTTTTCTTTCTATAACTACAGAAAATAAAGCGTTTGCTTCATTTTCAGGGGTTTTGAACAACGTTTCCCTGAACGTTGTGCTCCGTCCTCAGCGAGCAACCGACCTCCTCATCGTCATGGATTTCAACGCTTATGACTCTGACGAAAGTTTCGACTATCAAGTAGGATTGATTGATAATGGAAATGAGTAACTTAAAGTTGATTTTATTTAATGAAAAGTGATTTTTAAAATGGCAGCATGACAAGATGAACCCTTCAAACTTCTGGTCGGATTTTGTAAAAAAGCAGTTTTCCGACTCATTAAGTATGATTGCACCGGATATTTCTATTTACCGAATACCTTCAATTTTTATTTGCTATCGGGAAATTCATAAATTGATTGCCAAATTCGGAGTTTTATGCTAAAATAAAAGTCTCCCAACTATTTCCAAAAGGATTACAAAAAACAAATTGATCTCACACACATTTCGAAAAAATAAAACAATCACCTTTTTCAGCCTCTTATAACTGCAGCCAAACAAGCGTACCAAGCGGGGATAGAAGTACCCGATTTCAAGATTGAAGACCTAGCCAATCTTCCTCCAAAAGAGCTTCTTATACTTCCGAGCCATGGGCCAAATTGTCCGACGATTTTATGGTTCACTTTATGCAATAAAAAGTTTAAAGGCCTTAAAGATTATGTTCCTCGGTCTACGGAAAAAAAACCAAGTAAGATTATTCGATTGATGGAAAAAAATAAAATAAAAGCCTGTTTCGGACACTTAATTGTTTTAAAACTATCAATGATTACTGCGCTGCCGCGAATTTAAAGGCAAACAGTGGACTATCTGTTAAATCAATTTGGTTCGATATAAACCTATGTACTTTTTAGAAAAAATCTGTTGGGGAAAATGTCAGTTTTCTATTTACAAGAATAATTCTGTTATGCAACCAACATTTAAATATTACTCAGCAGAGTATTTATTTGAAGACTGATTGTCGGCGATAACTTTTTAAGGCAACCGATACTGATTAAGTGGTTATGATATGCAAATCGTGACAAATAGATTCTTTTTCCGTTTTTATATAAGAATAAAAAAAACAAAAACAGAAAATAACTTTTTAGATGGTGACACTAGAGCGTTCAATGACTTTAAAGTGTATGGTAAAGCAAGTGCTTTCGACACGTTAAAATTCTACCGCAGCAAATACAACTTCGATCAACTTCGTGAGCTCATGTACTATAACGTGTCGAGTCACGCAGAGGTAATTTTTAAAGCGTGACGCACTAGAAGTGTTTTCTTAAAGGGATTGTTTTTGTTCTAAGAAAGAAACCTATAAACTTATATTTTTACTTTTTCGATTATAGTTGAATTTTTTAATTTTTTAATTTCAAATTTATATGCAAATTTATATGCAGTCGTTATTTATATGCAATTATAAAAATTCTTTAAGCGATGAATTTATTTTTGATTAAAGTTTGGTAAATCCTTTTTCGTATTATTCACAAAAACTAACCATAGTTTAAAACAGGGATGTCCAACCCGTTTTCGAAGTTGAGCCAAATTTTATATCGAGCCGAAGTCGGTGGGTCACAAAAAGCTGTTTGCGCAGAACCTTGCTCCGATTTATTAAGTTTCGTCCCAAAACTCAGGTGTTCTCTAAAAAAAAAAGGTCTTCATCTATTTTCTTGCTCCGATTTTTTAAGTTTCGTCCCAAAATTCAGATGTTCTCTAAAAAAAAGGTTTTCTCTTAGAATCTGCTCTTATTTATCGATTTCCGCCCGAAATGTCTTTCAGCAATCTCGCGGAACTCTTCTTCGTAACCTTCATTATAGCCAGAAAACTGGAAATCGTCGCTGGGCCGCACCAGAACCTTAAGTGGGCGGCAGGTTGGACATCCCTGGTTTAAAAGAAAAATTAAGCAAAAGCATTGTTTGGTTTGTTAAAAAATTTTTAAAATTTTTATTCAAAATAATGGTTTCAAAGAAAAATGTTTTGCGATTAAACTAAAAAGCAAATCAAAATCAACGACAAATGAAAAATAAACCGTTAATACCTTGCAAATGCAAAAAAGCTAATTTGACAATATTATACTAAGAACTTTGATATAATCAAAGTTTGATGCTTATAATCGGTATTATTTTTTAGACATGAAAAATCTGATTTAATTTTTGTTTTAAGGAAATCAAATCAGCTCTGCTCGATGCTATTTTGCAAAAGCGTGAAAAACTTCAAAAGGAACAAATCAACGAAACAAAAGCATTTGAATGATCAATGGTCTCTGTAAAACAGCGGTTCTCAATTCATTTTCAAACTCGTACCCCGTCCGAAAGGAAAAATCCTTTTCGCAATCCTTGCACCATTTGATGTATTGTTTTTTGTAGAGAAGAGAAGTTCGCACCCCAAGAAGTCCCTCTCGCACCCCAATTGAGAACCGCTGCTGTAAAAGATGTTATTTGTTATTTTTTTGTTGAAGTTGTTATTTCTAAACAAGTTGATTGAAGCTTTTAGATTGAATCAGAACGAATAAAGAAAAATATCCTGATTAAGATTTAATTACATCGCCTTCTGGAGTTTTGCACAAAGACGATGTAAGCGTACCGCGTATTTTTTAAAGTTTTCAAATCATCGACAAAAAAAGGTTTTACAACTTTCTTCTGCCGGCGTCCTTTTGATAGAAATATTTACAAAACAGTAAATGCCACTGCCCCATTATTTTAAAATATATGTATAACAAAATATAAATATAAAAAAAGTGTTTTCATTCACACAAAGCAGAATTATCTACTCATATACGAAGAAAAAAAACGTTAAATCTTTTTTTGTTGTAAAGAAAACAATTGTCCTAAATTTTGTTGTTAAAGCTTGCGAATTACATTAAATTCTATAAAGGATATCTTCCAGCCGCACAGATTACACTACTAATTTATCTAAAAGTCTTTAAGTGGCTTTATAAATTGTTAGCACCTTTTTCAAATGAGATAAGTTTACGTTTAGAACGATCCCAATAAGTGCAACTTTACTGACTACAAGATTATTCGGCTAAATAAAATGGATTTCGCAATTCGTTTTAACAAACAAGCGCCGAACTCAAGACCATAGTTACGTTAAAATTGTTTTTGATTTTATCTTGTGATCAAAACGGATATTAATGATAGTGAAAGTTCCAGCAACAATTGAATTTCAGGACTGCAACAAATAAAAGTATATGACTGCAGAGTCATTTAAATAAAGTTTGCTAAAACAAGGTTATTCTCGGTCATTCCATGAAAAATTACTCATCTTTTCCTCCTTCAAAAAGCTTGAAATGGTTATTCTTTTTTAAATTTAATGCTTTTTTATTACATTAGGTATTTATCAGAATTCGGTTTATACAGTTGTACAGTTCATTTAAACAACACTGTAAAAACCCTCCAATTTTTTTCTGAATATTTGCCACCCCAAAATGAAGAAAACGTCTTCCGGGAGATGGTATCGTTTACGTTGACTAAGGTTCTTTTATGGTAACTCTCAGAGACTTGAAGCACTTTTTAACATTTTTTGAAGGAATCAAAACCTAGCTTTGCTATTTACATGTTTTGAAAGGGTTGGAAAAACCTTTTTAGAGGTTAATTTGCCCCTAAATTGTAATGCAGCCGTGCAACTCAATCATTGTGGCCATCTAAAAGCTTGAAGAAAGAGCCTCTACAGTTAAAAAGTTTCTTAAAGTTTATAAAGCATTTCAACACGGAAAATTCCACGAAGAAACACCTTGTTTTTATTTTTGTGCTGAAAATAACTTTTTGTTTAATAATTTTTTGATATTTGTGTTATTGTCGATAGCGAAAATTTTTTATTAAAATTTATTTACACAAATTATAAAAAGATGGTTTTAAGATGGTTTAACATGTCATTAATTTCTATTAATGACTAAGCATATTACGACAAATTTAACTATGAAAAGGGAAAAAAGATAATCTTTCATCAGTCAATACTCTCGACCGATAAAAGGTCCCTTCTTTTCTTTATAACTCAGTTTGGCTCGTTTTTAATTCATTCGACAATTTCTTCTAATAAGTATCAGACGAAAAGTTTTTGGAATGACTTCAATTCTTCTTGCTATTTTGAAATTTTGTGCAACCAACCGTTTCTTACTTATATAAAGGTTTAGTGATTTTAAAGTAGAGAAGTTTTACGTAAAAAGTTATGAGTTTTTGACGCTTTACTTTTTGTCCGGATTGTTAATTTTTTTAGTGCAGTTAGTTTTTTGTTCTGGTTACAATGCAAAAAAAGTTTATTTTGCAGATTGAGAAAAAAAGTTTAAAAACACAAATTTAATTGACTGTTTGACTGACTGTCATGCTTTCATGATGTTTTGCTAAGTTGGCATCAATCCATGACCTACTTAAATACAGGTAGGGGCAAACAATGCGATTCTTTTCAAAGGAAGCTAATTGTGACGTCATTAATCAATTGTTTTTTCTTGTCTCCCGACAATTCATCGAACGACACTTGATTGAAACGACACATGATCAAATAATGATAGAGAAAATTTACAACTTTGAATCTGTCCCGGTTTTGTCAATTTTTTGTCCCAAAAACATACTGATTTCAAAACAAGGTCTTCACTTGAAATCTGCCCCGATTTTGTTGAGTTTTTGTCCCAAAACACAGTAATCTCTAAAAAAAGATCTTCCCTTTAAATCTGTCTCTAATTTCTCTAAGGGGTCTCCAAGGGTGGAGCCATGGCACAATTCCCCCTCCCTAAATGCGCTACTGACTACAAGGTAAAAAGAATGCAAAAAATGGCAGCAATAGGCATCTAACGAAACATAACCATGACCAGAGATATACTTGTTGCCCCCCAAAAAAATGCTTTGCCCATGGACCTTGTTGAGAAGCCCTGGCCTTGACATTGGCAAAAATTATAAAAAATAAAAACCAACTGTCTTCTTACTGCTGGCCGCTGCTTTTTATGAATCATATTAAAGTATCAAAGCGATTGTTAAATCGCAGAAACATATAAAAGTAAATCTTTTTTTTATCAACTTTCATTTCGATCAAGTGTCATTTCAGTCAAATGTCGTTTCGATCAAATGTCGTTAGATCAACTATTGTAGCACCGTTTTCACTTGAGCTGCTTGTTTAAACCTATTTAAATCTGTAAACTTCTGCAGTCCGCTACTTATAGGAATAGTTGTGCTGACTTTAACCTTTTACAATTCTTAATAAAAGATTTATGCGCTATCATAGCAATACAAAATTATCGATTAAAACTTTTTTAGGTGTACTAGTGACAATTGAGTTTAAATAACGGCCAGCTAAACGGTGACAACGTCTATAACTTTTTTTTACTCAAAAGTAATACAGTTGTAAGCTACACATTTGCCACTGAGAAAATTTACAGCACAAAAGATAGAATAAATGCAAAATCATTTAGTGTATTGTTAATTACTGATAGTAAGATAAAATCATTTGATAAAAAAATTACGAGTATTTAACAGCACAAATCCTTGCTAAGTAAATTATGAATTATCAAACTTTTGATACCTAACAAGCAAGTTTTAATAATTTTGACTTGGGGTCTTTATAAGAACACGGAAAATAAAATTGAGATTATTTGAAAAAAAATTTTTTTGGGATGAAACCTCAGTTTAGAAAAAAATACTTTGCCGATTTTTGGTTTGGTTTTGTTACCAGTCAAATATTCAAGTTTAGAAACAAGTTTATAAAATTTTTGTAAAAATTATGACAATGATTGTCACTGATACTAAATTGAAAACAATCAGAAATAATTTCTAATACACTACATAAAGACTTAATTAAAACATTTCAAATGAACCACTTCATAAAAAATTAAGTAGCAAAAAAGCAACCACTGATTATTTATCAATCAACATTTTTAATTAAGGTCAAATAGAATTTGAAAACTTTGCAATTCTTGTTTTCAGCTTCTAATCTGTACTTATTAATCTGCATACTTCAAGGTGCATTTACCAGCTGCTATCACCTTTTGTTTGCTGGCTTTTTTCAAATTTTTGCATTTCTATTTTTTTATCGTCGAAAAAAAATTTAATTAAAAAAAGTATCGCTCTTTAATCTAAGTTTACTGACAGGCGATTTCCTAATTCTATTTAAACTTTTATTACTTACTTAATAATCTACACAAATTATTTAATTTTCTTGAAAACACCATGTTCTTTTATAATTCTTTAAAGAAAATATCCTATTCATCTTACAAATTTAAATTTTTATTTAAAATACTAGCTTCAAATATCATAAAAACATGAAGATCAGAAATGGCACTTTAATTGAAGACAATTGAATAGTAACGCGGAAAAATTAAGAGTGCCACGCGATAGTACCTTCGGGATGATATTGCTCTTCGTGTCATTGCTAGAACAACTCGATTTTAAGTGAATTTTAATTTCAAGAATCTGTAGTTTTTTGTCTGGAGATTATTGTAATTTTTGTTAAAGCTTTTCAAAATGATTTAGCAAAGAAAGTTTTTTATAGTTCTTTTTGCTTTGGCACAGCGGCAAGCATTAATATTAATCCACCATCAGTATCATTATAAGCCAATCACAGGAGAATTTGCGCCAGGTTCAGACTTAAATTGGGTTCGAACTGGAGTGGGGCCAGATATACAAGCTGCTGACAACTGTAATCTCCGTTGTAATCGTCATTTTCGCCTTTCTCGTAGTATTTAACGCTCTTGGTTGGACAGAAAAAAAATTCAATGATGATTACAACAGAAGTATGATTAAAAAATGGTCGGACAAGATCATATCGAAAATGGTCGCCGTCAAATCGGCGAATTCACCCCTAAGGACACACTGCCAACTTATATGACCGAGGTCAAATTAACAAAAATCAGTCATTCTTACTGCTTTTTAATTTAAAAGCCTTGACATGAAAAGCGATTTTTAAGCCTTTTTCCTTTGATTGTCCCGTGCAGCTTCGCATGTAAATATTGACTTAGGCTTTGCAGTCGCATTCATCGAGCATAAATTGTTTTAATCTATTACAGCAGGAAGCCAACAAAGCTAAGCTGCTATTCCAAAGGTTTAAGTTGAGTGAAAAAAAGAAATTCTTGTTAAAGTTTTTGAATAATTACAACAAAGATCAGTTTAACTTTAAAGGAGTTGTCATGGCAAAAGTATATTCCGACTTTGAAAATTATGAAGATTCGTTTCAAAACAAATTTGATCAGATTAAAGTGAGTAAAGAACCTATATGGATTGTTAATATTAATTTTTATGAGAAAAAACGATTTTGACTTTAACAATAGTAAAAAATTTTTTCTTAACTACTTTAAATACTTTTCTATTTTATTTCGTCATCTAAATTAAAACGTTATCAAGTAAATAATGAAAATATTTAAATTTTTTATTATATCTGAAACTAGTAATGTTGAAAATGCAAATCATTTTCTTTTGTTTTAACTAATATGTCTATTAGACCAGCATTTTGGGGCGTAACTATTTTGCTTTGGCACAGCGGCAAGCATTAATATTAATCCACCATCAGTATCATTATAAGCCAATCATAAAAGAATTTGCGCCAGGTTCAGACTTAAATTGGGTTCGAACTGGAGTGGGGCCAGATATACAAGCTGCTGACAACTGTAATCTCCGTTGCAATTGTCATTTTCGCCTTTCTCGTATTAGGAAAAAGTGGTCGTTTGCCGTTTGCCCTGCAAGTGACATCAATTAAACTAGTAATATTGAAAATGCAAATCATTTTCTTTTGTTTTAACTAATATGTCTATTAGACCAGCATTTTGGGGCGTAACTATTAATATTTACAAATCAATGTGATGACCAGAATGATTAAGGGAGCCGTGATTTATCTGAAACGTGATCGACATGATAATGGTTCAAAACTTACTCCGCTATACGGCACTTTCCTCTGCTTGGCGGTCTTAGCAAGCAGCTAAAAATTTCAGTTTTATCTCTAAATAAACACTAATAAACTAAAATATAAAGTTTCAACCGGACAGCAATATCTTGACACTTTTGTAAGCAGGTCTGAGTGATTGCTTGCCCTATGTATGGCGCCTTCGTCCTATCCTGCAAATTAACCTTTCTCTTTTTTTCGTCTTCAACTGAATTTTAGGTTTGAATTCTGCTAGTTCTCAAAAAAGTGTAATAAAAAATCTTTTGTTAGCTCTGTTGTCTCATAAAAACTTTTGCAAATATTGCTTTGAAAAAACACTTTGATGTTTATTTTAAATAAAGATCTGTTTTACAGTTGCCTTTCAACCCTCAAACAGTGATAACAGTGCAATTAATCGCTTGCAAAAAAACTTCGGTCGGAATTCAGGAAATTTGTAAGATTTGTTGTATAATTTAATTTGTGTTGGATGATAAAGATGCGCTAAAAAGGTCATAAAAATCGATAAAATTAATGATAACGGTAAAGAATATTCTTTTAAAAAGTTATTGCAAAAAATTCTTAACTATTATTTTAAAAATTACAAACATGCTTAAAATTAAAATTGTTTGATCTAATAAATCGATTCGACAACTCAAAAAAGTGTTGCCAAAAATTAACTAAAACAGAACCGGTTTATTGACATATCGTAGCAGAATTTTCTCTTTTTCACGGCTTCGAACCGTTTGAAATAATGTTTCGGTACAGGTTCAGCAAATTTTATTTTTTCGGTTTTAGTTCCGGTTCGGGTTCAAAGAATAATAACGATTAATACCGGTTTACGGATCCGGTTCGGGTTCGGTTTGACGCCCTGCCCTTTTCATATAAATGGCTCGAGTATGCGTGTAGATGTATAGAGATGTCCAAAAACAATTAAGCAAAAAATATAAAGTAAAATAAACTCAAGTAATATTAAGGTTTAAAGGAGCTGCAAAGCTGATTTTGTTTTCTCTGCGTTTGTTCCAGTTCACAAACTCTGCCATATTGACTTCATCGTTTCTTGTTCAAAAGTTGTTAACCGTCGTCTTCGGTCGTTCAAAACGCACAGAATACCAAGAAACAATGTTGCTGCTGGTCTTGGAAAGCTGGTCACTTCGGGAGATTTGATCAATCAAACTTTTCAATTCGTTCTACCCAAAAATTTAAAACCGGATGAAGAAATTCCAATAGAAGTTTGTTTTTTTTTTGAAAATATTTAATAGACTGTTGAGCTTTTGCAAGTAATATCCTATAAAATTAGCGCACCAACTTTTTATACCGATGAATAAAGTACATAGACTGTAGTTACATGATTGGTTATTGTTCTTGCTTGCAAGTGGTATCAGCATGGCAGAGTGGTTTCCAACGTCTTCTTTTGCGACCTTAATTATTATAATTTCATTTCAACTTTTATCTCTTTTCAAGTTGCGCCTTTGAAAAGATCACAATATAAAAATAAGTTTATCACTCTTTCTTCATACTAAAGGTTAAAAACTTTCAAGAAACATCTTTATCTTTTTATCAAAAGAAGATCGTGTATAAATTACTGAACAGTCGCTCCAGATATACCACCTCCACCTAGCTCTACGATTCAAAATAAAAACGAAACATGCAAATTTGTCAAAATTAAAGTAAAAAAATCTGATTTTTACCTTTTATAAAAAGCCTTTTAAATGCTTTGATCCAGGTTTCTAAGAACAGTTTTTATTTATTTGAAAAAAGCTTCGAAGCAACATGAACATTTTTCTAAAATGTTTATAGAAACTCTTTCTGCTTGCTACTACCTTTGTTGCAATTTGTAGGTTTAAAAACCTTGCAAGCATTTTTTCTTTAATTTTATAAATTTTTATGGACCACTAACAAAAATTGGACAAGAAGAATTGTTTTACGTCTCCAGAATTTTCAACGTTTGAATCATGTGCTAACATGTTGTAAAACTAGCGTGCGTGCTACCATTCAAGACTTTGTACTGCATTTGATTTTCAATGTAAAAAGAATCAGGTGTTTGTTCAATATACAGTCAAACCTCGATTTAGGAACACAATTCGTTCTGGAAAGCTGTTCAAAAACTGAATCATATTTTCCCATTATAAATAATGTAAAAAAGATTAATTTGTTCCACGCGCCAAAAGAATAACTTATTTACCTGTTTACAATATACCTTGTATATCATAAAATAAAACCATTTCTTCCAAGAGTAAATAAAACAAAACATAACAAGTAATTTACATTTATGTTTTGTTTTATTTACTCTTGGAAGTAGCATAAAAATTTACATAACAATGTATATTTAATAATACATGTATTTTTTTTCCTTGACCAATATCACTTCTCGCTTTCATTGGATCCATGACTTAGGGCTAATGAAGAGAAAAGAATGTTTTGTACAATAAAATTATAATGTAGAGCGTAACAATGAAATGTTATAAACGTAACAATAAAGCACAAGTAACAATAAAGCACAAGTAACAATAAAGCAAAGTAACAATGAATGTACTGTAATTCGTATGCTGGTGAACAAAAAAAGTTGTTCGAGAACCGAATTTTTGTTCGAATACCGGGTCATTTTTAACTCAAAATTTCTGTTCGAAAACCGAATTGTTCAAATTCCGAAACGTTTGTAAACCGAGGTTTGACTGTGTCTAAGTAATAACAAAATTTTGAAATAGAAAATTGGAATCATAGAAGCAATGCAAGTTTTGTTGTTTGAAATCTGAATGAACAAATTCATTTTGTCACGTCACACAGGTATAAAATAGACAATTGTGATGATGAAGACGAAAACGTTTAGGAGGGTTATATTGGTAGCGAACACCATTGATACGTTCTTATTCAAACCCTGTTCTCTTCATTTTATTATGTCCTTGTGTAAAACAGTTTAGTTCACTCTCTTTTGCTGGGAAGTCTTAGCAAGCTTTTTTGAATTTCATTCATCTCTATATTAAAAACTAAATCGGAAAAGAGTATCTTGGTATCCTGAAAGCAGGTCGGTTGATGATTACCTTAAGTTTTATGCCACCGTCGTTGTCCTCCGAAGCTATCTTCCAAGTCAAAAAAAAGTGAAGAAAACGATAAAAATGATGATTTTTTTTTCAGTTTGAAATCTGCATGAAACAATTCATTTTGTCTCGTCACATAAATAGAAAACAAAGAATTGATGCTTCAAAACTACCAAAAGATGGTGCTGCTGTTAAAAGAACTTTGATATTTAAACATTTTGTAAGTAATTATAAAGTGCTTTTGTGCATAATATCGATTGCTTGTTTGTTTCTTTATTTACTTTTCAATATAAAAAAACTAACAATTAACAAATTTTATTTCCAAAAAATGTTGGTAAAAATAATGAGCGTATCATTTTCTTTTCGTTTCTTAGAAACAAGTTAAATAAAATTTGTCTAACTTTTATTTCTTGTTAAAATTCTTTCTCGCTGCAAATTTATAAAAATAACACGACTAAATATAACAGCATAAATGTATTCATCATAAATTAAAAAAAAAAAAAAATTTTTTTTAACAAAAATAAACAAAAGAAAAAACCATGATAAACGTTTTCGGCTTGCGTCAGCCCTCTTCAGATAAATAAAATGATTTAAAGAACTATGTACTGTAATTTAAAAAAAGACGAAGTCAATGATTTGAATTACGTAATTATTTGTCACATCTTTTTTACACGCGTTTTTTTTTCAACATAAAGGAATTAATTTGAAATGCGACCGCCATAATGACAACAACAATACCGATACATCAAAACCAAATAACACAAAATACTAATCTAAAATATATTTAATAAAAATGATGAACCATTAGCAAATAATTGTCGGTTAAGTTTGGGGTTATGTTTTTTTATCAATAACGCTTCATGAATTTTGGTTTCAAAATTAGAATTACATTTTTTAATTATTTTAAACGAATTAACGTTGAATTTTATATTGGAGCAACTATCACATGACATGATATGCTCCTTGACGGAGCTTTCAGTCTTCAAATGGAAACCTAAGTGCTCCCCCACCCTAGTGCTCAGATGACGAGTTGACATACCAATGTACGTCAGGTTCGAATCCCACGAACATGAAAATTGATACACAATGTTTGAGCATAGTGCGGGGAAAACACGAGTCTTCAATTGAAGATAATGCGAGACTTTAAACGTTTTATAGACAGGATTTATTTTTAAAGTTATTTTAAATTTAAAGAATTTTCTTCGTCTCCCGATTATGTTTATAACCTGAATATCCCATATTTTGGCCATGACTCCAAACGTTTTTTAATTAAACTTAAAAACATTATTAAATCTAAATTTAAAATAACTTTAAAAATAAATCCTGTCTATAAAACGTTTAAAGTCTCGCATTATCTTCAATTGAAGACTCGTGTTCCCCCCGCACTATGCTCAAACATTGTGTATCAATTTTCATGTTCGTGCGATTCGAACCTGACGTACATTGGTATGTCAACTCGTCATCTGAGCACTAGGGTGGGGGAGCACTTAGGTTTCCATTTGAAGACTGAAAGCTCCGTCAAGGAGCATATCATGTCATGTGATAGTTGCTCCAATAGAAAATTCAACGTTAATTCGTTTAAAATAATTAAAAAATGTAATTCTAATTTTGAAACCAAAATTCATGAAGCGTTATTGATAAAAAAACATAACCCCAAACTTAACCGACAATTATTTGCTAATGGTTCATCATTTTTATTAAATATATTTTAGATTAGTATTTTGTGTTATTTGGTTTTGATGTATCGGTATTGTTGTTGTCATTATGGCGGTCGCATTTCAAATTAATTCCTTTATGTTGAAAAAAAAACGCGTGTAAAAAAGATGTGACAAATAATTACGTAATTCAAATCATTGACTTCGTCTTTTTTTAAATTACAGTACATAGTTCTTTAAATCATTTTATTTATCTGAAGAGGGCTGACGCAAGCCGAAAACGTTTATCATGGTTTTTTCTTTTGTTTATTTTTGTTAAAAAAAATTTTTTTTTTTTTTTAAATTTATGTGAATACATTTATGCTGTTATATTTAGTCGTGTTATGGATTAAGAAAACATTTTATTCTCTTCCTAAATTGTATTTATAAAAATAAAAAAATTTTGTTAAAAAAAAGTTAAACATATTATTTTGTTAATTTGAATTTTTTTGCAGAAAGTTGAGCTGGATATCTTAATAAAAAAAGAATTAAGGTAAGCTGAAAATCAAAGTAAACCGTTTAAAAAAGAAACTAAAAGTTTTATCTTGCTAGAACTTCACCTGATTTTCGATATTCTTTGGGATTGTGTTCTGGTGAAAAAGAATTTCGAAAAAAAAGAATTCCAATTGTATGTGAGGCGATGAAAAAGTTGCTGGGTGAAGAAAAAGGACCAAAAAATTGTTTTGAAGTAATGAAATGGCTGTTGTAGTTGTGTGTTTAAAGTTTTTACTAAAGAAATAGAATCAACAGTGAGAAAATACGTCCGTAAAAATTTCTTAAAAAGTCTAATTTCACTACTTCTACATAAATACTACTACATAAATACTAAATACTAAATTCTACATACATACTAGATTTCACTAGTATTATAAATCTGATTGTTGGCAGCGTGGTCGAGTGGTTAGTGCATCGTGATTGTCATCGACATGGTCTCGGTTCAAAACCTACTCGCGCCATTCTGTTGTGTCCTTGGCAAAGACACTTTGTGGCAATTTCTCCTGCTTGGTGGTCTTGGCAAGCAGTTCTAAATTTCACTCCCATCTTTATTAAATTTCAAGGGGACAGCAATATCTTGGCATCTCGGGAAGCAGATAGGAATAATTGCTTACCCTATATATTAGCGGCTCCGTCGCTTTCCTGCGAGTCAGGAGGATTAATCCAGCTAGAAATGCATGTTTACGTTTTTACTGCTAAACTAGATTTTGCAATGTGTAAACAGACTCCCGTGGTTTCATTGGTTGGATCCGGCGGTGGCTATCGTGCAGTTGCAGGGATGTGTGGGGCGTTCGAGGCTTTAAAAGACTCAGGTCTTCTAGATGTGCTGACGTACAGCAGTGGACTGTCGGGCTCTTCTTGGTTAGTTGAAGTTTAATTTTTTCTTTGGAAGTCAAGTTGTCAAGTTTTCGTTTTCTCAAAACGTAAAAGACGTAATATCATGCAAAGTTTTTAATTGGTCAATCGTTCATTTGAATATCGTAAGTTGGTAGTTCAAATCTCGACAAGGCTTCATTAACAATTTTGAAAATTACGTGTTTTCAGACATCGTAAAAGAATAAAATACCTATAAGAAAAAGTAAAAATCCAGTCTATACATTTTACATATGCTCTTAAAAATGCTATAAATAAATTAACAAAAATTTTTCACTTGTTTATGTTTACTACCATTTTATACAAAGATATCGTAATCATATCATAATCATATCATAATCCTATCATAAACATATCATAATTATATCATAAACATATCATAATCATAATCACTGTTATACGCAGGTACCTGGCTTGTGCTTATGCATCGCAGGGAGCAAAGCCGGAAGAACAAAAAGATTTTCATGAAAATTTGAGAAAGAGATTTACGAAAAATTTCATTCGAGGAATAGGACTACTTCAAACATCACGTCAATATGAGTAATAAAAAAAACATCAGAGATAAGTTTCCAACTTAAAAACGTGGTTTTGAAGTAATAAAATTTTTCTAGTAAATGCGTACAGAAAAGCTGCAAAAAGCATGGTCAACCTCACACGTTTGCAAACTATTTTCCAGGATTTATTGTTGGAAAGCAATTACTGGAAAAGAAGGTAAAAGACAAATATTTATTTTGTATTATATTTACCGTATAAGAATTAGGCTATAATTTTTCATTTTAACAAATAAATTTCCATTTTAGGCTCTGACCAAATTAAGTCACATGATTCCTTACGTAGAAAGCGGAATGGTACCCTATCCAATTTTAGTCACCTTGCACGTCAAGAGCAGAGTACTTTCCTCGAACTTCCACGGTGAGCGCTCTAGCAATGATATTTTCATATTCATGTATTTATTTTTCACATTCTGTTTAACTGTTTCATTTTCAAAATCTTGAAGTCTTGATAATAAATCAAAACGGTCGCTTTTAAAGAGTCAAAAACTGTTTTTTATATTTTTTGAAGATTAAATCTGAATATTAATGGAAAAAGAAGGTAAAGTTTCAATAATTTTAGAATAAAAAGTAAAGCCAAACTTTGCTTTGCAGTAGGTTATGTTGTCTTTAATTTTTTTTGTGAAGCAAGGTTGCTTATTTTTCTTTGAAATGCTCATTTGACTTTAGATAAAAAGCTGTATCATTTAATCAAAAACAAACAAGTGCTATTTTTACTGGTATTGAAACCAAAGAAACAATATTAATACAAATGTACAAGTGAGGCTCGTTCAAAAATGTTGATTTTAATTTTAATTTAATTTCATCCTGAAACTCATTTTGTTTAGATTACATTAAAAATTTGAGTAAAAACAAATTTTATTCTTGCATTTTTGTTTCAATCACAGCTTACATGGAAAGAACCCCTTACGAAATATCTTTTCCGTCTTATGGTGTAAGTTACAAGACGAATGACGACGCTTCGACGTGGTACAGCGGATTTCTTGTCCATCGCTGCCCCGAGTTGCCCCTTCACTTTACCCTCGCGATGACTGGGTGCGCCTTGAGTATTCTCATATCATCATACATGGAAACAGGGGGGGAACTTGAAAAATGTTTTCTGAAGCATGTTGGTGAGTTCCTGCTGATTTTCGCGGTTAATCTTTTTCATTAATTTTATGGCTGAAGCGATTTACTTTGACCTAAGTTTTCAGCTTGTGGTTTAACTTTTGCGCCCCCTCTAAAATTGATGCAATTTGAGTTGATATGAAGGAATGCCTTCACGTATTAGATTGACGTTCAAGAACTTTTATTGTTTTTTATTCTTATTTTTTTATTATAGAGCAACAACGTATAATAGGAAGGAGGAAAACTTTGGAGGCTTCGGATGTAAGCGATCTTGTAAATATTGCTCTGTGGTTATCCTGACATAAATGCTCTTCAAAATTTTTTTTCTTTAACTCCTGCTTTCGGCCATTAAAAAAATTCTATAAATCAATCAAACAGTGTATATAGCAAAGCTAGGTTTTGTTTTCATATAAGTGTGTTCGTAATTCGAGTTTTTTTGTATTCCACCAAAATGAACATTTCTTGCCTGCGACCAAATCGCTTTTTTTCTGCGACTTCAATTGTTTCATTTTAACTAAATTGCTTCTTGTCTAAAGCAGGGCTGAAAAACCTGCTACAGGCAAGGTTATTGTGGTCCTTTCACATTTTCTGTGGGGCTTTTCTTTCTTTCGAGATATTTTTCACAAATAAATTTTTTGAAATTTAGTCTTCATTTTAATTTAAAAAAGTCTTCTTATATAATTTAAAAAAAACTCTTTGGTTTAAAGTGTAAACAACTTTTTAGTCATTATTAACTTTTAAACGCAAAAAAATTTTAGGAAGTCGGATTTCAAGCAAAAATTTTGCGCCACCAGGTGGCTAATATATTTTTTTCAAGAGCTCGTACGTTAAAAAGGTTGCTCGACATTGCCTAAAATTTCTCGTTTTCAGGATTAAAGCAAGCGACTATGTTCATTGCTTACGGTTTAAAACATAAATTGTTTACAGAAAAAATGTGCAGCCATTCAAACGCAAAGGCTATTTAAGATAAATAATGTCTAATGAAGAGCGCACTAGATTTTCAATCTAAATTAAAAATTTGGCAATGATTTTTTAAAAAGTTTTTTTTCTTAAAAAATGACTGATAAAAACTTTTACTTTGAATAGGAAAAAAATTTTTTTGTCATAGATAGATAGTTTTTTTTTTTTTTTAATCAAAATAAGACATTTACAAAAAGTTTGCTTGATTTATTTGTTAGGTTTCTTTCGTTGAACAACGGTCGTTGGAGGGTTCCAATGAAAGTATTGACAAAAAAAAATCTTCTGGAAAACAGGACACTGCCAATCATGGCATTTTTGCAGATGAAGAAGAAGAAGAAAGTGCCGGTAGCTAAAATTTTAAGAAACAGAATAAAAATCTAATTCTAATCAATCTGAACACGTTCATTTTGTTTGTTATTTTGAGCCTCTATGAAAAAACACCAGCTTTACTTTTAAAACGGCAATTCATTTTTATCCATAATTTTTCAAAACATATTCTTCACCCCGACAAAGAAAAGCATCTATTCTTAATTGTAGCATTAATTGGTTCTTTCTTTTTTAATCTTAAGATACAAGTACTAAATATGCAAAGCTGTAGACACAGGATACTGTGTGTTTTTATTTTTTTTTTGTAGCACTTTTTGCCTGACAAAAGCGCAACTAATGGCAAATAACCTTAATGAGAAAACATACTTAAAATTGAAACTGATGAATTACTTCAAACATTTTTCTTTTAACGGTTGAGTAATTATGCAACTTGAAATGGCTTAGTAAAATTGGTTGGAGTTTTGCTTAAACGATCATTAATTACTTTAAACGATTTATCGATCAACAAAAAGTACAAGCTCAGAAAAATAAAGCCTGACAAATTAAAGAAAATTTTACATGTCATGTAACAAAACTATCTCAACTTTCCTGAAAATTAATTTGCATAAATCTAAACCGAGCATTCATTTTTGAGGCTATTTAAATTCTTTGGATGTTTAAAAAATTTTTACGATGCATTTAAGGGTTTCCACCAAATAAATCGATAATACTGCTTTTACGTTACCTCAATGTTTTTCAACCTTTTTTTGACCACGCCCCACATACTATAATCACCTCTAAAATCTAGATATCCCCCTCTCATGTGGTGATGTAATACAAAATTTTAGAATCATTACCTGGTGAAGACCTTTTTTTGGTCCTCACTAGATTTTTTAGGATAAACGGAGCCATCTCAACCACATTTAATGTGAAGGCTTTCTTTTGATTTTCATCTAATTTTGTATAGGCAATTGAATAGGAAGCAGAATTGATTGTTTCTGCAAAAAATAGAAAGGAAATCTACACTATAAATAGGTGTGACTTTGCTTTATCTGTGTCTAAAATTTCTAGTGAAGACCAAAAAAAAAGATCTTCACATTAAATCTGCGTGACATTACTCCATCATGCCAAACCAAAAAAATAATAATAAAAATAATTGAATGAAATAAATCTGTATTTACCTGATTTTCATTTATTGGAATGTTAAGTCTAATAGATTCGGAGAACATAGATTTTGATTTGTTTAAATAAGTAAAAATTAAATTGTCCCCTGTGAGGCGTTGGAACCACTGGCTTACCACTTTTTTGGTGTAGCGGTAGGCATCCCTGCTTTCTGCCTTAAAAATTTGTTTTTTTCTTGGTCCAGCCAAATACAGCATTGTGATTAAAGCCTTTCCGTAAATATTTTTTATTGTCGTGTTCAATTTTTGCCAAATTGAATCGAAATTACAGAGAATTTTTCGGACAGGCTGTCTAAATTGTACACAATGCTTAGTTCTTAAACTTTCGAACTTTAAAAGTATTTTTAACGTTTATTACTCACCTCAAAATGAAACAAAAATCAAAGGCAAATTCTTTTCGAGAAAGGTGAATAGCAATTATTTCAACTAAGTACCCAAAATTCTATTTAAATATGAAGATACTACTTATTCAATAAAGAAAACCTATTTTTGCTAAACAAGTTACTAAATATAAAAATGTGGCCAATCTTTGTTGTAGATGACAAAAAATCAGTTTCATCATGTTCGGGTGATGATGACACAATTGATGATGACATCATCGATGACGACCCTGATACGCCTTTTCAACTTGGTACGATTAATCGTGCGACCGTGGGAGATTCGAAAAAGTAAGAACTGCTCTTGTGCATTAAGACCAATCTACATCTGGCGCTTGCTCTCAACGTTTCTTAGTTTTTTTACTGTTTTCCGCAAGCTTCTACGTCAGCGTACGCTTTAAGATTCAATAAGCAAATCAAGGAACGCCGGGCAATATATGCGCCTAATATAGAACAAGCATTAAACAAAAGAGTTTCGAGTGAACAATATCTTGCATGTTGTAATCAATCAGAACGAACGAAAAATTGTGCACTAAAGTTGACTCAGTTTTTATATATTAATAGAACAAGTTTTTGTGAGGTACTGCGCACTTTGTCAGATGCAATGGTATTCCATTTGATCAATATATGTATAACATAATAACAATAAATATATAACGCAACAATATAATAACAGTGATGCCACAAACAAGCCAAATGAAATTGAAATATTACTGTAAGTTGGTACTGTATTAAGAATTTTAATCAAATAAAAACAAAAAAATAATGTAAAATATACTTTTTTTGTTATAAGCCAATATTATTTACCAGTAAAAAAAACGGAAATTTTTTTACTAAATTCTTAGACTGGCCAAAAGAATTCTAAAAAAATAGTCTTTTTAAGGATTATGATTAATCGAAAGATTTAATGGTTCCGTCAGTACCATTGGTCAAGCTATAATATTTTATGTTTTTTATTAAAGTTACGTTCTTAAGTTTTTTCTCTTTTTTAACGTCAAAACTAGAAAAATTTTATTTTCGATCGTTTTAAAAAGTTTTTTAAATTTGCAGATGCAACCAAAATTTTATTTCACGCAACACAATTTTGGGCAGAACTGTTCAATTGTCTAATTTCGCATTGGGGATGAATGAAATGCCAAGATTTCGATTGAACCCAATTAAAAGTGTAAACTATACTAAAGGTTAGCTGCGACAAGAAAATAATCTTTTTTTTTGTTTTTTGGTAACACTTTGGCTTCTTCACACTTCTTTAAAACAAAAATATCATTTTATTTAGTTTTGTTTTTTTTAAACTTGGCTTTAAATTATATCAAAATGTTTACTAGATTACAACAAATTTTTTAAGAAAATTTTTTTATCGTCACGAAAAGTATAACGGTGATTTAATAATTTTTCAGAGTAAAAGATATTATTTTTACGGAAAATTTTTAATCTTACCTTCCTCCTTTCGTACTTGGTTAAATTAAAATTTTTTTCAAATTTTTCTTTTCAAATTAACTGTAATTAATATAGAAAAACTTTAATTTTACAAGCATTTTTATAATTTTAAAATTATAATAAGCATTTTATGAATGGCCTGGTTTTCTCAGTTTAATAAAAATACCATATAATATAAAAGGTATATTACAGTATTATGAATTTTAATTCAGAAAAACTCAAAGCAAAAATTTCGATTGGAATGGAATGTGGACACCACCACAATCTTTCAACTAAAAAAGACTTTATTTCAATAGCTGATGCAGGTCGGAAAAATGAGTAACCAGTGAACTTTTAAGAAGGTTTAATAGTTTTTGAAGTTTTTAAATAGCAATTTTCCCCATACCATTTTTTCTTTAAACTTGTTTTAGATACGTAACTAACTATTTGCAATAAAACAATATAACTCTTAAACATTATACGCTAAAGAACAGCAGCAAAGAAAGTAATTTTTATAGCCGTTTTAAAGCAAGAAAAGTGTAAATTTTTTTTAACTGAAGATTGTTACGAGTATTTTCACTTTGATTTATATTAGGGATAAAAGGACTTTATGACTTTCTAAAAAAACTATTACGAAAAAAAATTGTAACTTTTATAAAAATTTTTTTGTTTTAGAAAGTCAAGAGAAAACTAAATAATGCTTCAATAAGGAGTTCATTAAAAACTTTTTAAAGGCTTCGTAAGAAACCCGAAATGCTGAAAAGCCGTAAATATTCTAAAAAAAAGGTTGAAAATTTTATGGAAGAGCCAAAGCCTCCCAGACTCCATACTTTACATTTATGATTTTATGCTCAAAGTGTTCAAATGGAATGAAAAGCGAGTGTGACATCTTTCTTAAAATGGCTTCTATACATATATTTTTACACTAGACACACACACACACACACACACACACACACACACACACACACACACACACACACACACACACACACACACACACACACACACACACACACACACACACACACACACACACACACACACAATATACAGGTTGATTGAAAAAAAATGCCCTCGTAATCTTCTTAATCATAAATTGCCTTCCAATAAAAATTTTGTCAAGATTTATTAAATATAAACATGACGTCTATGTAGACGAGCAAACTTTTTTGATTACATGATCACGTAAATTTGCATTTCTTCAGCACGCTTACTTTACGTTCTTTTTCATTCCACACATTTGCCAAATCGATATCACTTCTGCCAAATTGAACTTCATTAGTATCTAATTAAATTTTATTTTTGCCAAATTGACTTGTAAATGGTACAATATATGTACAAATCAAAACAAAATGGACAAAAGAATTATCGTATTTGTGTTGAAGTGATTACTGATTTAATCTTTTTTCAAAAAAAACTTTGGTCTTTTGTAGTAAAAAAATTTGAAATTTTCAAAATAAGAATTTTCGGTAAAGATAAAAGCTTAATTTATAATCCAACACAAAAGCTGTTTTAAACGGTTTCTCTTTTTAATTTTTTAAGTAAAACGATTGTTCTTCAGGTGTGCTGAACAACGTCGCAACCGATATTGTGCTTCGACCTCAAAGAACAACTGACGTCATGATAGTGATGGATTTCAACGCTTACGAGTCAGACGACCACTTTGATTATAAAGTAATCAATTTTTTAGACTCCGAACATGAGTTTCTTTTCAGTCTCACGTGCTCTATTGTGTTTCTGAAAATTCTTAATCTTTCTTTAAAGTTTTTATTATGAATTAATCCATGTTTTGGGTAACTGAGTTATTATTAGGAAATCATAGCTAAATTAATTGGCATTGACATTTTTATTATTAATTATAAATTTTGAATTACATTTCATTTATTTTTTAGCCCCTTCTCGTTTCTGCCACTCAGGCTCAACAATCTAGGATAAAATATCCGGACATCCAGTTTGACTACGTCACCAACTTACCTCCGATGGAATTCCTCGTCTTTCCAAGCACTGGACCAAACTGCCCGACAATTTTATGGTTTACTTTATCCAATAAAAAGTTTAAAAGTTTGGCAGACTACATTCCGCGGTCAACAGCAAAAAGACCAGGTAGCCTACTAAGAATTCCCACAGAATTTTATTTAATTCGAAAATCCCAATCTGGTTTGGTGATTATCCTTGAAAAATTTGTTTAAGTCACAAAATACGTACAAACAGTGACTCTGTTTTGAATTAGTTGTCATTGATTTTGTCTGGTACCCTCAACCAATCAAGAAATAAAAAGGCCAGCCGTATAACTTTACACGAATTAGCTTGCTGCACTTAAATATTAAACGAATCTATGATTGAAGACGGTTTATTACTTTCAAAGCAAATGTCGGTTTAATAGATTTTTAACATATTTTTTCAATTTCTTTTTTAGCTGGCGAAACAAGGAAATTTAATGACTTTGAAGTTTTTGGTGACACACCCTTTGCAACATCAAAATTTCAATACGATAACTATCACTTTGATCAGCTTAGAGAATTGATGTACTATAACGTTTACAGCCATGTCGAGGTAATTGTATAACTATCCTCTTATTATATACTATGGGTTGGTTTATAAAGTTTAAATTTTGGTTTGTTAATTTTTAGGATATCAAAGCAGCTTTGGAAGATGCAATAAAACAAAAACGTCGTTTGAATGAAAAATCAACATGGTTATGAGTTTATCGGTTTGAGGACTGGAATTTCATAGTGAAGCTTTTTAATTGAATTGTTAAACATTTGAACTTGCTTAGCCTTTAACTATGTCAACATCTCTTGATAGCCATCGTAAAAAGCTAATTTTGTCTGCGTCACTTCAGAGCATTTGAATTTTGAAAAAGTTGAATTATTTAGGAAGACAATGCAAGTTTTTTTATAAGAAACATTTCGGCATAAAGGTTTTCGCATTATTTGATTTTATTATAAACTGAAAGATTATAATAAGCTGTAGAAAAAATCCATTGTAAACCGCTGTAGTTTTTATTGATAACAATGCAAAAAAATGCAAAAATTTTACTGACTCGAAAATAAACTAGTGCTTTATCGTCACAGAACAGGGCCATAATTCATCGTTCAATCGACTAAAGGCCCGTTTCCACTACGAGCGTGGAAAAAAGCATTCTTTGTTTGTTTTATTGCTTTTTTTTTGCGCTCGCTTCAATTTTAACCGCTCGCTTCAATCGAAGATCAATAAAAGAGAGAAAGAATGCTCTTTTCCACGCTCGTAGTGGAAACGGGCCTTAATAGAGCGATCAGTCGAACAAACTAAGTTGGAATATTTAATAGCTTGAATGCTGTGGATATGTTTTTGCATAATTTTTTCTTGTTGCCTTTTTAACGTCGTGTTCTAATTTTTGATGATATCATTAAATACGTATACGATTTTATGATCATCACTGCTTTGTTGGCAGCGTGGTCGGGTAGATATAAGAAAGCCGTATTGATAGCGAACTTGATCGCACGATTACGTTTTTAAACTTACACTTATCATTCTGTTGAGTCTTGGAAAGGCACTTACCCCATTTTCTTCTATTTGATGGTCTTAACAAACAGCTTTAGATTTTGTTTATATCTTTAAATAAAACCAGACAATTGGATAAAAATTTTCGATTGAACGGTGATATCTTGGCATCTCTAAAAGCAGGTCAGGGGAATCGCTTGACATTCGCACTGAATTTATTGCCTCCAAAGTTTTCTTGCAAATTAGGACGATAAATAGAGATAAAGATAAAAATAGTTTGTTAGAAATGTGCTTGGTTCAAAAAATGGCACGATTTGCATGAAATATTTAGCCCAGCCGTTGTCAAACAGTGAGTCACAACCTTGATTAGGATCGCTTGCTGCCTGTTGCTGGAATCGCTCTTTATATTTGTTTGCTCATTATTAATAAAATTTGCGGACTTGTGAAAGCAATAAACTTTTTTGATTTTGAAACTCTTTTGCTCGATTTTTCGATATATCTCGTTATAGCAGTTATGCCGAATATCAAGTCAGACCTATTTTTAGTTTCCTAGTTATAGGGGTTAAAAAATCAATTGTTTTTTGACACTAGGTAGCACTGATTTTCTTTTTTTGGTATATCTTATTCAATTTTTGACCATTTTTAAAAATTAATACATCAATAGGAAGACATCCTTAAACTCAGTCGTATTTAGGGGGGGGGTTGTGCCATAGCCTCCCTTTGAAGGTCACTAATATGAGAAATCAGAGAAAGATTCAAAGTGAAGACCTTTTTTTAGAGATCATTATGTTTCTGATACAAAAAATCGACAAAACCGACACAGATTTAAAGTGAAGACCTTTTTTCTTTAGCTTCGACATGAAAAAAATTTTCCACTAAGCATATTAGATTATGATTATATGCTCCCCTCCTTTTCAAAAATCTTCGGTACGCCACTGCTTGAACTGCATTTAAAAAAACATCAAGTTTGTAGTTGGTAAAATTTATGAGTAAAAGGAAGAAATACATGTTAAATTTCAATCAAAAATGCAAAAAAGTCTATATTGTAAAAAAAATTGTTTTTCTTAACACGTTGACTGCCAAGACCTAATCCGACTTTCTGACCCCAGATGCCAAGCACATATTTGCCCATATTGTCATGTAAAAAAGCGTTTTACGCAGTTTTATTGCTTAATTAATGTCACTAATTAATTTTAGCATTGAAACAATCACCACGAGTATATTCGTTGTTGGCACATGTAGACAGAATTTTATTCAAATATGCCAAGCACGAGATAACTCGTTGAGGCAATCCTACGCTTCCCAGCGTGAATTCATCTTTCTCATGTGGTTTGCGGTTTTCTAATGGTATTGTGTTACGTCACATTGCTGCTAGTTCACTTTCGCATGGACGGTTTTGTGTTACGTCACATTGATGCTAGTTCACTCTCAGCATAACGCAGCAGGATCGCAACCATAGGGCTATAGTTTAGAGTAAATAGGTACAAAAGTTCAGACTACAATATAATAATTGAAGCTAGCGGATAATTTTGATTATTTTCGCAGGTGGCAAGCTTTCTTAGTTTATATCGCATCAGATGCTTATTTAGAGTTTGCTCGTTTTTATCCATTGTTTGCAACTGCTGTGATCTAAATGGCCGTAGATTTATAAATGAAAGTGAGATTGACCGCTATTTGGATGAGAGCGGAGAAGATTCAGATTTCGATGATTTTTCTTTGAGCTCAGATAAAGATAGTCATTACTCTCCTTCATCAGGTTCCGAGTCTAGCTCTGATGATGATAGCAACATGGACACTGCTCAAGTTGCTGTAGCTGGCCCTTCTTCTAATGCTTTAGCAGCAATATCATCGAATGATAATGGAGATGATTGGACTGATACGCCAGATCCGAATCCACTAAACTTCTCGTTCAGAGAAAATGTTGGTTTGAATACGGATTGCTCAACTGTTGAAGATTTCGTGAATCTATTTTTCCCAGAGGAGTTTCTGCAAATGTTAGTGGAGCAAACAAATGTGTATGCTTCCCAGACGATCAACCAAAATGGTCCAGTGAGAAGAAGCAGCAGGATGAAGGCTTGGACCCCAACAAACGTTGAAGAAATGAAGCTGTTTTTGGGACTTCTCCTGCACATGGGGCCATTCACGTTGCCTTGTATAAATTTGTACTGGAGCACGGATATCCTTTATCAAAATACCCTGTGGTCTTCCGTGATGAGTCGAAACAGATTCCAATTGCTGCTGCGTTTTCTTCATTTTGCTGACAATTGTTTGGATAGCAATGACAAGCTGTACAAAATACGCCCCATCTTGAATCATTTCAATGCTACCATGAAAAACATCTACATACCCGGTAAGCATGTTTGCATTGACGAGTCAATGATGTTATGGCGAGGAAGACTTTCTTTTCGGCAGTACATAAAAAATAAGAAGCACAAGTATGGTGTCAAGCATTATAATCTGTGTGAGTCAAATGGCTTGATAATAAAGACAAAGATTTACTGTGGAAGGGAAGAGATCATACAAAATGATATAGGACACGCTGCTGATGTTGTCCTTCACTTGATGGATGATTACTTTGGGAAAGGGTACATTCTGTACATGGATAACTTCTACAATTCAGTTGCTCTCACTGATGTGTTGTCTTCAAAGCAAACGTACGTCTGTGGCACATTAAGAAGCAACCGAAGAGGAAACCCAAAGGAAGTTGTAAAACAAAAACTGAAGAAAGGAGAAGTTACTTGGAAGAGGAAGGAACATGTGACTGTTTGTAAGTGGAAGGATAAGTGGGATGTGCTTACAATATCCAACATGCACCAAGTGGAGATGGAGGAAGTAAGAAACAGAAATGGAAAGGTATCCGTAAAGCCCAACATTGTAATAGATTACAACAACGGAATGTCAGGAGTTGATCGCTCTGATCAAATGTTGTCGTACTACTCTGCTCTCAGGAAGACAATCCGCTGGCCAAAAAAAGTTGCTCTTCATCTCTTTGAAGGGATGATCCACAATGCCCACATCTTGTATTGTCATGCGACTTCTACCAAAGTCAAGAGCCTTCCTTTTAGAGAGAAGTTTGTGAAATGCTTCCTTCGTGAAAAATTACCAAATAGTGCTGAAAGACCTAGAGACACTGGCCCAACTCAGCATTATCTGGAAACACTTCCGCCGACAGAGAAGAAAGAAAGACCTACTAAAGCATGCAGAATTTGCACGAAAAACAAACTACGTCGGGAAACAAGGTATTTCTGCCCAGTTTGTGAAGATCAACCACCTCTGTGTGTTGTTGACTGCTTCAAAATACACCATGCTGCCATCTAATTACAAAACAGTAATTTGACAATTGTTATCTACATTCAATGGTGTGATTTAAATTTTCAATAAACTTCTTATTAAAAAAAACTGATTTTTGTTGCCAGCGAGTTTTTCGGTTCCTATCCCAGACGCCACACGCCGCTTTCTTGCGTTCGAAATAACGAGATAACTCGTGGTTGCAACTTTAGTGGCAACACAATGACCACGAGATAACTCGTGGTCGGCAGCGTGGGCCAGACTGCCAACCACGAGTTATCTCGTGGTTGGCAGTCAACGTGTTAAACTTTACTTTAATCTTTACTTTTTATAATCTTCAAAATCTACGATGAAATTTTTTGAATTTACAAAAAAAGTTGCTTTAACTACTTGAATCCAATATTTTTCTCTTTGGGCCACGCTAAATCTTGTTTATTCTTGAATTGACTAAACAAATCTGTCCTGATCTGCTAATTATTTAGCCTAATCCAGCGTGGTCCAACTACGGGCCCGCGGGCCGCATGCGGATGGAATTTGTGCGGCCCGCGGAACAATTTTGCACAAGTCTTGTCGATTACAAGCAGCGGCAACCTTTTTTTTTGGAGAACGCTATGATTTTGGGACGAAAATAGAAATTTCTGAGATCGATTCCAATTGAAGACCTTTTTTTTTTTTTAGAGAACACCCTGAGTTTGGGACAAAAATTAGTGTTTTTAGCCGGTTGAGGCCTGCAAACTTGAATAATTTTGAAAAGTGGCCCACAAGAGTGGAGAAGTTGGACCACTCTGGCCTAATCCAACGGTGGGTAAATTACGGCTCAACGACCTTTCGTTTGCGTTTCTTCCAGCTAAACAATAATAACGAAATCGAACAATGTACAATTGTTATTCACAGTTGAATTTGGGTCAAAGGAAGATTTTTAATTAGATGCTAAGTCGGATTATAACGTGAAAATAAAGCATTTCTTGTTAAGGATCATTGTTAAGGACCATTTACACAACAGCAAAAATTTGAGCAAGGCGAGCGCTATTTTTGTTTCATTTATTTCTCGCCCGCCGAGACACGCTGGTAACATGAAAATAAAAAAAACTAAGATAATGCTTACTTCTCTGTAATGAAATTTATAAAGTCATTACATCATGCAAGTCTGACAAATGAAGATTCACACCGCTTTAACTTCATATCACCCAAATTTTCAAAAGCTAGCTAATAAAGTGAAAACGTACAGTAAATTTAATCCTGGTAAAATCATGGAAAAATTGTAAATCG
Organism: Diplosoma virens; assembly: GCA_963680785.1. Lineage (NCBI taxonomy): Eukaryota > Metazoa > Chordata > Ascidiacea > Aplousobranchia > Didemnidae > Diplosoma > Diplosoma virens. Next base: position 26,747,087 of record OY796884.1, read on the forward strand.
TGTAACGTTATATTTGTTTTTATTATTTGATTAAAACTTGCTTTGTTTACTGTATTTGCATTAACACCTCAAACACAATTTGTGGTTCTCCGGCAGTTTTGAATTTTCACATGCAACTCTTTCGTTGGAAACTTTGCCCGCCCTTAATATATACCTTAATATTAGTTGGAAAACTTGTATATCTGAATCATTTAATGGTTTCTAGTTTTTTAGCAAAATGTTAGGGGTGGCCTAACAATTTTTTGCGAGATATAAATGTCGTTGTTCCACGCAAGTACTATGTAATGATTTTTTTGGTGACCGTCCGGTGGAGCCCTCGGTGGAGCGCGGTGGAACGTTCCAGCGCTGACGTCATCCGTGCGCGAACCCTAGACTCCATGAACCAACAAAAAGATCCAATCCCTATCTTTTACTTTTTAATGCTTATATGTTTCAAATCAATTTAGTTTCAAATTAATATTAATAAGATTAATAAGTTCTAAAAGAAAAAATAAAATTAATAAGTTCTATTGAAAACAATTTTATAAAGTTTATGCGCTACATAGTTACGACGTATTTCCTGAAGCGTGAACGTCGTTTCCTGTTCTGAATCGTATTGATTTGACCTTAAGTAAACTCTAACTACGTCCAAAGAGTAATTTAATATTTTTTTTTTCTAACTTTAATCTCAAAGGCAATACTTGTGCACGTTTAAGCGTTAATTTTTGTTAGACCTTCACTTAATTTTTTCTTGATAACCTTAAGTTTTGTCATACCTAAACTCAATTTTTTTTTAAAGAACCTTGATTTTTGTCATGCCTTTGTTTAACTTTTTCTTGAAAACCTCAATTTTTGTCATAACTACCTTCAATTTTTTCTTAACAATCTAGATTTTTGTACAATGAAAACAATGTTCCACCAGCGCAACTGCAAAAACACCGCTAAACCGCAAGCTGGGTAGCTACTACCTACCCAGCGTTCAGGTCCACAACTGGATGTTTGAGGTGTAAAAACCACAAACAGAAAGTTGTGCCAGCTGTTTAAGTTTGCAACTTTTTCAGCTGGGGTCAACAACAAGCTGTAGTGTCCTGACGAGTCCTAATGAGGACGAAACAGGTCTGTCGACACTTGCTTGTTGATTGACTTGACCATTCTTACTTATGTTTGTAATCTAGATTTTTGTCATGCCTTTGTTTAATTTTTTCTTAAAAAACTTAATTTTTATAACTATCTTCAATTTTTTCTCGGCGATCTTGATTTTCTTATATCTAGGTTTAATTTTTTTCTTGATAACCTTGATTTTTGTCATACCTTTGTTGAATTTTTTCTTGACAACCTCGATTTTGTCACACTTATCTTTAATTTTTCTTAACAATCTTGACTTTTCTTTAAATTTTTTTCCTATCAACCTTGGTTTTTGTCATACCTTTGTTTAATTTTTCTCAACAATCTTGATTTTTGTCATGCCTTTGTTTAATTTTTTTCTTGAAAACCTTAATTTTTATAATTATATTCAATTTTTTCTCGGCGATCTTGATTTTCTTATATCTAGGTTTCATTTTTTTCTTGATAGCCTTGATTTTTGTCATACCTTTGTTGAATTTTTTCTTGACAACCTTGATTTTTGTCATACCTTTGTTGAATTTTTACTTGACAACCTCGATTTTTGTCACACTTATCTTTAATTTTTCTTAACAATCTTGATTTTTCTCATACCTTTGTTTAAATTTTTTCTTATCAACCTTGGTTTTTGTCATACCTTTGTTTAATTTTTCTCGGTAACCTTGATTTTTATCACACCTAAACTCAATTTTTTTCTAAAGAACCTTAATTTTTGTCATACCTTTATTTAATTTTTCTTGAAAACCTTAATTTTTTCTCATAACTACCTTCAATTTTTTCTTAACAATCTAGGTTTTGTCATAACTTTGTTTAATATTTCTTTGTTTAATTATAATTTTTCTTTCTTGAAAACCTTAATTTTTTATAACTATCTTCAATTTTTTCTCGGCGATCTTGATTTTCTTATATCTAGGTTTAATTTTTTTCTTGATAACCTTGATTTTTGTCATACCTTTGTTGAATTTTTTCTTGACAACCTCGATTTTTGTCACACTTATCTTTAATTTTTCTTAACAATCTTGACTTTTCTTTAAATTTTTTTCCTATCAACCTTGGTTTTTGTCATACCTTTGTTTAATTTTTCTCAACAATCTTGATTTTTGTCATGCCTTTGTTTAATTTTTTTCTTGAAAACCTTAATTTTTATAATTATATTCAATTTTTTCTCGGCGATCTTGATTTTCTTATATCTAGGTTTCATTTTTTTCTTGATAGCCTTGATTTTTGTCATACCTTTGTTGAATTTTTTCTTGACAACCTTGATTTTTGTCATACCTTTGTTGAATTTTTACTTGACAACCTCGATTTTTGTCACACTTATCTTTAATTTTTCTTAACAATCTTGATTTTTCTCATACCTTTGTTTAAATTTTTTCTTATCAACCTTGGTTTTTGTCATACCTTTGTTTAATTTTTCTCGGTAACCTTGATTTTTGTCACACCTAAACTCAATTTTTTTCTAAAGAACCTTAATTTTTGTCATACCTTTATTTAATTTTTCTTGAAAACCTTAATTTTTTCTCATAACTACCTTCAATTTTTTCTTAACAATCTAGGTTTTGTCATAACTTTGTTTAATATTTCTTTGTTTAATTATAATTTTTCTTTCTTGAAAACCTTAATTTTTTATAACTATCTTTAATTTTTTCTCGGCGATCTTGATTTTCTTATATCTAGGTTTAATTTTTTCTTGGTAACCTTGATTTTTGCTATATTTATGTTCAATTTCTCAATTTTTCTTTTAGAAAGTTTGATTTTTGTCATGCCTTTGTTCAATTTAAAAACTTTTTTTCTCTAAGCAACCTCGATTTTTGTCATGCCTTTGTTTAAGTTTTTCTTGAAAACCTTAATTTTTATAACTATCTTCAATTTTTTTTCTCGGTGATCTTGATTTTCTTATATCTAGGTTTAATTTTTTCTTGGTAACCTTGATTTTTGTCATAACTTTGTTTAGTTATTTCTTGACATCCTCGATTTTTGTCACATCTATCTTCAATTTTTTCTTACCAATCTCGATTTTTGTCATGCCTTTGTTTAATTTTTTCTTGAAAACATTAATTTTTATAACTATCTTCAATTTTTTCTCGGCGATCTTGATTTCTTTCATACCTTTGTTTAGTTATTTCTTGCAACCTCGATTTTTGTCACATCTATTTTTAATTTTTCTTAACAATCTTGATTTTTGTCATACCTTTGTTTAAGTTTTTTCTTATTAACCTTTGTTTTTATCATACTTTTGTTTAATTTTTCTCAACAATCTTGATTTTTGTCATGCCTTTGTTTAAGTTTTTCTTGAAAACCTTAATTTTTATAACTATCTTCAATTTTTTTTCCTCGGTGACCTTGATTTTTTTATATCTAGGTTTAATTTTTTCTTGGTAACCTTGATTTTTGTCATAACTTTGTTTAGTTATTTCTTGACATCCTCGATTTTTTGTCACATCTATCTTTAATTTTTTCTTAACAGTCTTGATTTTTGTCATATCTTTGTTTAATTTTTTTTAAAAACCTTAATTTTTGTCGTAACTATCTTCAATTTTTTCTTAACAACCTCGATTTTTGTTATTCCTTTGTTTCATTTTTTCTTGAAAACCTTAATTTTTCTCATAACTATCTTCAATTTTTTCTTAACAATCTCGATTTTTTGTCATATCTTTGTTTAATTTTTTCTTGAAAACATTAATTTTTATAGCTATCTTCAGTTTTTTCTCGGCGATCTTGATTTCTTTCATTCCTTTGTTTATTTATTTCTTGGTAACCTTGATTTTTGTCATACTTATGTTCACTTTCTCAAAACTTTGTCCTAAGAAGCTCGATTTTTAGACAGCTTTATTTAATTTTAAAACTTTTTTCTCTTAGCAACCTTGATTTTTGTTATACCTAACCTCAATTTTTTCTCTAACAACCTTGATTTTTGTCATACTTTTGTTTAATTTTTTCTAACCAACCTTGATTTTTGTCATACCTAACCTCAATTTTTTCTTGCCAACCTTGATTTTTATTATCTTATCTTCAATTTTTTTCTAAACAACCTTGTTTTTGTCATACCTAACCTTAATTTTTTCTAGACAAAATTGATTTTTGTTATACCTTTGCTTAATTTTTTCTAAACAACCTTGATTTTCCCATGCCTTTGTTTAATTTTTCTTTGATTTTTTGTCGTACCTATCTTTAATTTTTCTTAACAATCTTGATTTTTGTCATATCTTTTTTTAATTTTTCTTAACAATCTTGATTTTACAATAAAAACAATGTTCCACCAGCACAACTGCAAAAGACACCGCTAAGCCGCAAGGGCATACTGGCGGCGGTTCCGATATGCTAACCACATCGAGTTAGCTAACACCGATACGGGTTAAGACAAGCAAAACCCTGCAGTTCCCATTACAAACATATAGTAAGAATGGTCAAGTCAATCAACAAGCAAGTGCCGACAGACCTGTTTTGTCCTTATTAGGACTAGTCAGGACACTACAGCTTGTTTTGAAATCTTGATTTTGTTGCACCTACCTTCAATTATTTTCTAAACAACCTTGCTTTTTGTCATACCTTTGTTTAATTTTTTTTTCTTGGTAATCTTGATTTTTTTGTCATAACTAACCTCAATTTCTTTTAGACAAACTTGATTTTGTTATACCTTTACTTAATTTTTTCTTGACAACCTTAATTTTTGTTATACTTTTGCTTAATTTTTTCTTGGCAACCTGATTTTTATTATACTTATCTTCAATTTTTTTCTAAGCAACCTTGTTTTTGTTATACCTAAATTCAATTTTTTTCTTGGCAACCTTGATTTTTATTCACAGTCAAAGTAATCGTTAAAAGTTTTAAACAAAAATTTTTATTGATAGGGTATTTGTGTTCAATAAGCAGATGTTTCATAATAGAAAAGTCGTCTTTTTTCTTTATTAAACCAAATTCAAACATAGTTATTATTTTTATGGAGTATGAATTCGCTTTCTAGTGTTAACATTTTAATTGTTTCAAAAACTGAATTCAGTTCTAAATATGTTTAATCTTTTGGTCATTTTTATAAACTTTTAATAATAAGAAAGCTACCCATAATCTCTATAAGCGTGACAACGTGTATCAAAGTCTTCTCTTACACAGAAGCTTGGGTCTTATCCTGCTCATAGCGTATTGCGTTTCCTGTTAAAACTGTGACATATTCATGATCGGAGTTTGAAAATCTGGTTACCTTAATTTCCAGAGTAAAAATAGAGTAAGCGAAAAAACTTTCTATGATACACCTTGATTTTTATAGTTTTTTAAAAACCGTATGTAAAAAGAAATTTTATTACAAATTTGACCCAAAAAATTTGATTTCAAAACACCGACTTAAGCTTAGTTTAATCGCCAGTCAATTGCAACCGTTTATGTTAAAAAGATTTACATTTTTTCACTTTTAATAAGAAAATTCATCATAAAACTGAACATTTTAAGTCATTTTACCAACTAAATTTTCTAAACTTAACATAAAGTTTGAAGTCAAAGAAGACCAACGTAAGTAAGATCGATTCCAAGAAAAGTCAGTTCTTTTTTGAAAATATATTAAGATTTATTCTAGCAAGTCCTATCACAGATAATTCTTATGTCTAAATGAAAACAAACCAAGCTGAAATTATTCAATAAATTTATTGTCTAGTTCGAAATCTAAAAATAAACTTTTCAAAAAGCAGGATTTTTAAAAAATAGCTAAAAACTTTACTTTCAGAATACGGTTTTGCTTGGGGTAACAAACACAAATAAAAAAACCAATAAATTTACTCTTTTATCTTGAACGTTGCTAACCTTTAAGAAAAAGGTGTGGACATCAACGATGTCAAAGAAAACGTATACGGATATTAAAAATTAAACTTTTAAATTTCATTTTCCGCAACAACGTTTTGTGGTCAAGTTTTAAATTATTGCACTAGTTTAACCAAAAATACTTTAGTTTTTCTTTAACCCAAATAAATGTTTTAACCAAAAACTTTATTAATTGATATTAAAAATTGATCCACGAATATAATTTTATACATTTTTCAAACGGAGTTGTTGTTATTATTTTTTTAAATGTGAACTTTTGACGTGGACAAATTGTGTGGGCGAATTTTTTATTGTCACGTAGAATAAAATTGATTTGAAAGACAGCAATGGGTTTTTGGTAAAGCACCTTTTTTCTATGCTCTAAATTATTTTACTTTATTTTGTTCTATCTTACCATAAATTTTCTACACACTTAAGAATATTTTTAAATCACTTGTTTCTTATTCTCAAAGAAAATTAGTGCTACCAACCAACCAAGAAAAAACCGTCAAAAGTTCACATTTAAAAAAATAATAACAATTTCGAAAAATATAAAACAAGAAACCTTTTAAAATTGTCAAAAAATTAAAAAAAAAATTAAGCAAAAGCTAAAAATAGACACGTGAACGTCAAAAAAAAATAAACAAAATAGTTATGAAATTATGGGTTGGTGATGATGACATGGAGCAAAAAACACAAGAAAATAATCAAAAATGACAAAGATAGTGTTGAAAACGAAAATAACAGAAAGAAGAAGAACTGTGATTATGACGCAAAGTTCAACAGTTGACTTGAGAAATAGGTTTATTGCTGTAATGATACAAAAAACTTGGTAAAATAGACAACACTGTGGTTTAAATTAAACTTTTCATGACGATCTGTGTATTTTTCAAGGTTTGTGCATGAACTTTTGTTTTCAAAAGCAATAAAAACACTATTATAAAAATTTTTCAAATTGTAACTTTTATCTAATATCTTACCATCAAACAAACTTATAAATGATGAAAAAGAAAATTTTTTAGCAAATTGTGATAAATTTTTTTATAACTAAAGACAACAATACATAAAGTCGAGAGAATTTTTTAAAATAAAAATCTAACAGACCAGTTGAAAACATAGAAATTGATATGCTCTACAATTTACATGCATAATAGATTAAGAAAGTTTAGGTTTATAAATCAAAATACACAAGTTGTGACTTCAAATTGAAAAATAAAAAAATTTCTTGGCTTTTACTTTTGAAACAACAAACTTAGCTATTGAAACGTGAACAAAGTAAAATGTAGGTTTGTTTCGAAAAGTTTGCTTGTAAAAAGGCGAAATTAAATCATGTTGAAACGTAATGTTTCTGATTTTTGAGACACAAACGGTTTCAACTAGTTAAAATTTGGAGGTTGACTGATTTTTATCATAAAGTTAATTTAAAGCATCACATTTAGGAATAAACAGTTGCTAAAAACAGATATTGATTTGCAAATCGAACAACTTTTAACGCCAAATTTGCTATTTTTCAATCAAGACGGTTGCAACTTGAGAAAATCTTGTGAAATTTTGTAATGCTAAACACCTTTTTAATGCAAAGTAGATTGAAAACATTTAAGTTACAAGGTGAAAAAACTCTTTAAGTCAAAAATTGATATCTTTTAATGAGTCTATTAAACTTGACTGGTCAACTCTTTGTTAGTTAACTTTGAAATGTTTGTGTTGTTGTTTATTATTTAAAACAAACAAATTGATATTTAGTTAAAACCTTTAATGCAACTCTTTTTACTTTGGAAAGAAAAAACTAAGTAAAATGAGAACCGTGCAAAAGTCGAAATATTTGTCTCTGTGCAACAATTATACAAAGAGTTTGACGAAATTACAACATTTGCGCAATTAAGAAAGCAATATTGTGACAAAAATTTTGAGATTGAATTGTTGCTATGCATTGAAAAATTGGCAAAAACCTAAAATAAAGTAGTTTTTTTAGGATTTGGTTCCAAAATTAAACTTCTGCAACAAAGAAACGTACACTTTTCCGGAAAAATTTTTTAGATTTTTTAAGCTAGTGTTTTTTGTAACTTTAAAATGTAAAACACTTGGAAGAAAGATAATCCT